>CM060702.1:198822866-200022866 GCA_030686995.1 Artemisia argyi
TCTTTTACGTCTTTCTCAGAGGGTTGGGCAGTGAAGGTCGTGGTGTAGTCAAGGCCAGTGGCTTTGACAAAAGTTTTATAGTCAAGAGTTAGGGACTTGGTTCCATTCTTGACTGTAAACTTTATTTTGGCCTCTTTTGGCGCATCAGGGTTTTCAACCACCGCTATGCACCAAAATTCCCTCAAATAGTCATGATAGATGACTGAGGGGGTTTTTGTGAATGAGGTGGTCAGGAAGCAGTTATGAAGGAACTTCACCACATCCCTGTATTCAGGGTACCCAGCAGGGTAGGCAAAGTTCCCCACCACATTGTTCTTGGTAAGGTCTATGCTTTCCATTTGGAAATCCACATTGGGTGCGTATTTTATGACCTTTGAAGAAGCCATGTGGTTTAGATTAAAAGGCCTGGTTTTGAAAAATGGTATTGGTGAGGGAAACACACGCAGTTTTGAAAACAATTTGCAAGAGTTTAGTTATGATTTTAAAAGCGTGTGTGTATTTCCCTTTTTGTGGGGGTATTTATAGTGGGAATTAGGGTAGTGATATTGCGGATATCAAAAACTTATAATATTCAACCGAAACGGCATAATAATATAGGTTTGAGATCCGCATTAAATATCACGATTCCCACTACCCCTTTTTCTCTCACCCTTTGGGGTGCCTCTGCAAATAATGCACTTTTGCAGAGAAAAAAAAATCATCACACATTTTGTGTGTGAGAGAGCATTTAATGCTCAGTGGTGTTTGGTGAGAGAGATGTGGGGGCCCATGATGTGGATGCCAGTTGTGTAAGTGACATATATTCCTATATTTAATAGGAATCAGTTACCTACCTGGGACATTTACTAACTAAGTATTTGGATCATTTAGTTAGGGTATTTAATGCCATTTTTCATCCACAGCCCCCTGAATGAATTATCATTCAACAAAAATGGGTTTTTTCAGGAAGGGTATGATCAGGGACTTAGAGAATTTACATCATGTTGGAATAATTTTTTATCAGTTCCCTGATTCTATGTCCAACATGCCCAGTTCAGCTTTCAATCTTGTGAAAGTGGGTTCATCCAGGGGTTTAGTGAAGATATCAGCTAGCTGATACTCAGTGGGGATGAAATGTAGTTCAATTTCTCCATTAGAGATATGGTCCCTGATGAAGTGGTATCTGATGTCAATGTGTTTGGTTCTTTGATGAAGTACTGGATTGTTTGAGATGACTATGGCACTAGTATTATCACAAAAGATAGGTACCATCTTATACTGAATGCCATAGTCACTCAGTTGGCTCTTCATCCATAGTACATTTGCACAACATCCTGCAGCAGCCATATATTCAGCTTCAGCTGAGGACATGGCCACTGACTGTTGTTTCTTTGTACTCCAACACACAAGTTTACCACCAAGAAATTGGCAGGATCCTGAAGTACTTTTCCTATCCATGTTACATCTTGCATAGTCAGAGTCAGTGTACCCTTTGAGGTCAAATCCTGAACATTTTGGGTAATACAAACCAAGGTTTGGAGTACCCTTCAGGTACCTGATGATTCTCTTGACAGCAGTGAGATGTAATTCTTTAGGGTCAGCCTGGTATCTTGCACACAGGCAGACTGAGAATTGGATATCAGGCCTTGAGGCAAGTAAGTACATCAGGGAGCCAATCATTCCTCTGTATTGGGTTTGATTCACTGATTTTCCAATGAGATCAGGGCCAAGGTTGTTTGGAGGAACCATAGGGGTTTTCACTGAAGAGCAGTCAGTGAGCTCATACTTCTTCAGTAGGTTCCTGAGGTATTTTTCTTGGAAAATGGATATTCCTTTATCAGTTTGTTTGATTTGGAGTCCAAGAAAGTATGTGAGTTCACCCATCATGCTCATTTCAAACTTTGTGGTCATCAGTTTCTCAAACTGTTTGCAAAGTTTATAACTTGTTGAGCCAAAGATGATGTCATCAACATATACTTGGACAAGAATGACATCATCCTTTGTTCTGTAGATGAACAGTGTGTTGTCAATTCTTCCTCTGACAAACTTGTTTTGGATCAGGAAGGCTGAAAGAGTTTCATACCATGCCCTGGGTGCTTGTTTCAGTCCATAAAGGGCTTTGTTAAGCTTGTAGACATGGTTGGGGTATTCACTACTTTCGAAACCAGGAGGTTGTTGCACATAAACATCTTCTTTGATGTTACCATTCAGGAATGCACTTTTAACATCCATTTGGTAAACTTTAAAGTTCATGTAAGTTGCATAGGCAAGGAAAATCATGATGGCTTCCATTCTTGCAACAGGTGCAAAGGTTTCCTCATAGTCTATACCTTCCTGTTGATTATATCCTTTGGCAACCAGTCTTGCTTTGTTTTTGATGACTGTGCCATTTTCATCGGTCTTGTTTTTAAAGACCCATTTCATACCAATGATTAAAACACCCTGGGGGCATTCAACAAGGGTCATGACATCATTTCTGTCAAATTGTTCCAATTCATCTCTCATGGCCTGAACCCAACTTTCATAAGTCAGGGCTTCTTTGACATTTTTAGGCTCAATTTCTGAGAGATAGTCAGCATAAAGACATATATTGGCAGTGGCAGCCTTGAGTTTGGCAGCCTTGCTTCTTGTGAGCATGCCTTCAGTGGGTTCACCAATGATGTTCACAAGCTCAATGATTTTGGATCTAGTCCAGCTATCCTGGGGTTTGGGATAGGAATTTGAGCTTGTAGGAGCCTGATTAGGTTCAGACTCAGGAACATGAGGTAACTCATCAATATGTGCTTCAGTGACTACAGTAGGAACAATTTGTTCTGAGGGTTCCTGAACAATTTGTTCAGTGGTGTCAGTCTCATTTGAGACAGGCTGAGTTTCTATGAACTCACTGATAGGTGGTTGGGGTAGGTTATGAGGGGTGATGTAATAGGAGACATCAGCACCAGCTTGGTATTGGGTTGAGGGATTGTTCTCAGGATGATACTCATCAGGAGGATATCTTGATGAGTCATCAATACCAATTTCTTCAACTGAGGAATTTGAGAACCTGATGGATTCAGTGCTCTCATCAACAGTAATGTGATAAGTTTCCTCAGTTTGTTGTCTCCTTGTGTTGAACACCCTGAAGGCTTTAGAAACCAGGGAATATCCCATGAAGTATCCATCATCAGCTTTGGCATCAAATTTACCTAAGTGATCCTTGTGATTATGTATAAACACAGGACACCCAAATACATGAAAATAGCTGATGTCAGGGATCCTTCCTTTGAATATCTCATAAGGTGTCTTATTATGCCTTTTCACAATGATTGACCTGTTTTGAGTGTAGCAGGCTGTTTTAACTGCCTCAGTCAAAAAATGTTTTGAGAGGACTGAGCCATTTAACATTGTTCTTGCTGCCTCAATGAGTGTTCTATTTCTCCTTTCAGCTACTCCATTTTGTTCAGGAGTATAGGGAGAAGTGAAATTTTGAGAAATTCCTTTCTCATCACAAAAACACTCAAGGTCTTGGTTTTTGAATTCAGTCCCATTGTCAGTCCTGATCTGTTTAACTTTGACATCATTTTGATTTTCAATGTTCCTGACAAATGACATGATTGTATCAGCTGCCTGACTCTTTTTGGTCAGGAAGTAAACCCAAGTATATCTTGAGTATTCATCCACTATGACCAGAGTGTACTTCTCATGGTGAATGGACATTGGACTGACAGGTCCAAAAAGGTCCATATGAAGAAGATGTAGGCAGCTTTTGATGGAAAAGGTTTGTTTGGTTTTGAATGATGCCCTGTGGTGTTTTCCTTTTTCACAAGCAGAACAAGGCTTGTCTTTGGTATACACCAGGGATGGAAGGCCCAGAACTTTGTTTTGTTTGGCCAGGTTGTTGATGCTCTTGAAATTGAGATGAGAGAGTCTCCTATGCCATAGCCAGTTGATTGTCTCACTTGCCTTTGAGAATAGGCAAGTCCCATTTTGAGTCAGGGATGACATGTCAGGACATATACATCATCCCTCCTGGGGGCAATCAACACAACTTCCTTATTGGCATTAAAGATGGCCCCTCTCTTGTCATCAAACCGAACTATGTATTTGGCATCACATAGTTGGGAAACACTTATCAGATTGTACTTGAGACCATTAACATAAGCTATTCTTGTGAAAACTATACCATTGCAGTTTACTGAACCATAACCTTCAGTGGGAGCTGATGAGTTATCACCAAATACTACTTTGGGTCCTGGTTCTTCCACATATTTGTGCAGAAAACTTTTCACACCAGTCATGCTTCTGGAGCATCCACTGTCTAGATGCCAGATAGGATCCTTGATGTGTTTCTGCACAAACAGTAAACTGGGTTAGTTTTGCTTCTTGACCCACCTTCTAGTGGGTTTAGTCCTCAGGGACTTTTTGAAATCAGTTAATGAATCATGGTTTGAAGTTGTGTGACCTGAGCTACCACATGTTTTACATTTTGTGGAGGTTGATGCCTCAGGTGACTGAGAAGTGTTGGTTTGGTTTTTCCTTCTTGACTGAATCACTTTGTCATGTCCTCTGGTTTCGTGGGAGGGATCTCCACAGATGTCACAGCATTCTTTCATCATACAATCATCAGGAAGATGATCATTGAAACCGCAGTGAGGACATGGTGAGAAAGGCTTAGCCTTCAGTCTTTGTTTGGAAGGTGTGGCATACTGATAGCCTTGGGTTTTGTATAGACCCCTTGCTTTTGAAGAAGCAGTGTGGGAGTTGTGATCACAAGTTCTGTGGTCCTCTTGTTTGCATATCATACAAAATAGGACTCTGTAGCATTTATCAGTGCTGTGATTTAGATAATTGCACAGTTCACATCTTCCTGAGGGTCTAGGTGTGGTTTTTGGTTTGGAAGAACCTGAGAATACTGAGGGCTTTGTAAATTTAGAGTCAGAGTTTTTCTCAGTAGACTCAATTTTCTCACTCAGCATCCTGACAAGTTCAGCAAGCTGATCAACCTTTGAATCAGTGCTTTAAGGCTTCACTTCAGTAGTTACTGAAGGTTTTTGGTGTTCAGTTGGTGCAGGAGTAGGTCTTTTCAGTATAGTCCTTCCTAACCCTGATTTCTCTTTAGGAGAATGTGGTTGAAAGACTAATGGTGCAAGATCAGAATTAGGTTCTGCTCCCTGAAGTTGTTTCAGTGGAGGGAGTGGTGAATCAGACTTAGACTCAGTGATGAACTCAGTAGGACTAAGTTCATCAGTGAC
The DNA here is from genome assembly GCA_030686995.1 of Artemisia argyi. Lineage (NCBI taxonomy): Eukaryota > Viridiplantae > Streptophyta > Magnoliopsida > Asterales > Asteraceae > Artemisia > Artemisia argyi. The sequence goes on from CM060702.1 coordinate 198,828,077, forward strand.
TCCTAGCAGCTCCTTTATAGCCTGACTTTCAGGCTCCAGGATTCTTCCAGTGTTAAAATTTGGCAATTTACTATCAGGATTGTTTCTTTCAATCCAATCACTGGGTTTGGGAGCTAGTTCTTTGCTAGAGAGAATGTTGGTTAATAGAAAAGTTGTGGAATGGCTACTCTCCCCAGAAACTTCAGTGAGTTGGTCATCACCCAAACTAGCCTTTTTGGGGCTGGGTGAGAGACTCAGTGTTTGAAAAAGTTTGGGGTTTTTCTGAGTCCATTTCCAAATAGTTTCCTTTTCTTTCTTAAGTTCTTCCTGAAGAGCTTGATTTTGTTTTACAAGTTCAGAGTTTTGAATTTGAAGTGTAACACTTTCAAGCTTGGCTTGTTTTAAGGCAAGTAATTCATCTCTACTATGATTTAATTCAAAACTCAGTTTGTTAAATTTTGAAAACAAATTAAGTCTTTGCTCTTCAACATACTTAAGATCAACATTAATATAATCTAAGTAAGATTTCCAATCATCATTATCATCCATAGAAAGTAAAAGATTTACCTTTCTCATAGTGATGTTGACCCATTCACCATTTCTTGCATGACTCTTCCCCACAGCAAGTTTGTTGTCTTCTGACAGAGCCATCAGGGTACTGATGTGAACTTCATCATCATCAGAGGACACTTCAACCTCATCCCAGTCATATGTTTCAGCAACAAGCCCTTTGTTCTTGGCTTGAGTAGGCTCTGGAGCCTGAGGAGGCTGAGAGACTGTTGAGGATGATTCAAGAAGGGCAAGTTTAGCTTTTACCTTTCTGTATTTTGCTTCAAAGTCAATTTGAGGGACTTTTTCAAATCTTTGACTAGACTGAAGCATTTTTGGTTGAAATTTGCTGGGGCCTGAAAAAGAGTTATTTCCTGAAAATTTGAAAGATGGTTCTGAGGTTGTTTTTGAAAAACAATCTTTAGCAAAATGCCCCATTTTGCCACATTTAAAGCATTCAGTGTTGTCATTTGCTTTAGAAGGAAATTTGTTTTTCTTAAAAAACCTTTTTGAATTAGCAAGGAGTGCTCTTTCATGAAATTCAATTTGAAGATCATTAAGATACTCCTCACTGGTTCTTTGGTCAACCTCATCATCAGATCCATCCTGAAAATCCTGCACAACACCTTTTGAATAGAAAGCAGTTGATATGGGTGTAATTGTCAAGGCCTTTTTGGTCTCCTGAGCTTTACCAGGATATCTCCTGGTGATAAGATTGTCTTCATAGACAAACTTCCCATAGATGGCAGGGAGCTCAAGGTTCTGAATGTGGTTTGCATTTCTCAATCCCTGAGAGAAGTTTAACCACTTCTCAGGGAGACTATTGACAAAGCCAACATTTATCTCATGTTTTGACAGTATAACACCATCATTGGTCAGCTCATTCAGGAGGGTCTTATACCGAGTATAAGTCTCAGAGAGACTTTCAGAATCCTTGGCCCTGAAGGTATTGAATTCAAGCTTCAGGTCCATGATTCTATTCTCTTTGGTATCAGAAGGCCCTTCATAGCTATGAACCAGGTCAGTCCATGTCTGCTGGGCAGTGGGACAGTTGATCACTGATTCCATTATATCATCAGGAAGGCATGATATAATGATGCTTTTCAGGCGCTGGTCTTGATTGACCACCCTCCTTTCATCTGGGGTCCACTGAGCTTCAGGTTTAATTAAACCTTGGGCAGTTGTTGGGACATATGGACCCTCATTAATCAATTTGATGTAATAAGGTTCCATCCCAGTTAAGTAGCAAAGCATTCGCTTTTTCCACTTATTAAATTTGCCAGCTTCAAGTCGAGGGGCAGTTGCTGAATAACTTCCACCCTTTTTATCAACAAGCTGGGGAACATCTATGTCAGTCATAGTGGGATCTTGATTTTAAAAACTTGAGCACTCTTAAGTTTTGAAAACAGGTTTAAGTTTTACAAATCAGAGGCTCTGATACCACTTGTTGGTCCCTTTTACTTGGTTATCAGTAACTAGAAAACTAAAGTAACCAAGTTGTATGACTTGAACACAGATGTATAAAAATGATTAACAATAAAGTAACGTAAAAAATAAGAGACAATATTTTCCAACGTTTAATTCTTTATTAGAAGTTAATCACAAAGAATCGTACCCAAGTGTTTGCGGAATAACACTTGGGGTTGAAACGACAAGTATTGTATGGACTCCTCACTAAACTCAAACTATGTTGAGTGACAACTTAAATTACCCATTGAGCTATCTCAGGGGCTTGCGTTGTTCTTTGGAGGAGTAAAGTAGTTTGTGAATGCTTTGCATTAATTGCACAAACTTGTCAACTTTTACTCCTCACATTTGCTTCCTATTTATACACAAGTATAGAACAACTAAATATACATTGGACCTAAAGCTTCCTTAACAATATCTTGAAAGATATTATTCTTCTGGCAAGGAACCTTCATTGAGTTAGGTCCAAAAGGCACTTTCTGATGACAGCCTGGTTTTAGCCATTTGGGGAAAGTTTGACATTAAAGTAATAAATCACTTTAATAAAGCAGCTCAGACTTTCCCGCCCAGTCCCGCCAAAACTTCAGTCTTCTTGTCATCAGTCTTCAGTACGATTAAGTTGTTGAGGAGTCATGGGGTTCAGTGAGTTATTGTCATCCTCACTGAACCCATCACCTTCTTCTTGGCTTAGATCACACTTCACTGAGTTCCACCTCACTGAATGGAGAACCTTTCTTCTTAGGCTCGGTCTTAGCTCCCTGAAGGTGACTCACTGAGATACTGTTCACTCAGTGACTTGTTTACACTTAGGGAATTTTACGTTCAAATCTTTGTTAGAAGATTTGGGGAATTCAGTGACCCAACATTAACCCGTACCAAAAATAGTTGCCGAAACCGTTATCGAACCCAACACCAAACAAACTAAACAAACAAATATATCAGATGACTAAATGACTTTTTCGTTACTTCAACACAAGCCGTGGAGCTTCTCGGCTCAACCAAACTCAACATAAACACAACCATAACATCACAATCTAATCCGAACACCACACAAATATAACTCCAAACACTGCCGAGTCCAAGGGCTATAAACCAATCCAAACCCCAGCTTGAAAACAAATAAATGAACATAGTAATACAATAACCAAGTAACCAAACACAACAATAACAACGAAAATAATAATCAAACCCGGCACACCGAGTCGACTCGGTTGACTCGGTGCCGAGTCGGCTGTCGAGACAGAACGGGGGCCCACACGAGGGTTTTACCATAAGTTTTAAAACATTTTATCAACAAATCTTTTTAAATAAATCGAATTTATAGAAAGATAAAAACTAGGGTTTCAACAATATTAATGAAAAAGAAGAAAAGGGGTGCGTGGGTGGTGGTTACCGTCGGAAAAGATGAAAGGAGGTGGCGGTAATGTCTCGGTATGGTGGTGCAGTGGCGGTGGTGGCGCGTGGGGTAGGTTCCGGTGGGGGCCGAGAGCTCAAATGCTTCAGAAATGTCGAGGTTTAGCCGATCTATCAAATGGAAAAGTAAAAGGGGTTCGCCGGAAAAAATTTCCGGTGGGTGGTTGGCCGGAACCTGCTGTGGGTGGCCGGATTTTATGAAGAATCCGGTGAGGGTGGGTTAGCAAAGAGAGAGAGAGAGAAATGAGAGAGTATTTGGGAGAGTGTATGTGTTTATGTGTTAAAATGAGTAAATAATTAAATATGGGGTTTAAATATTTTAAAGTAGAGGGTAGGTTGTGTATAAATGAAAATGTAAGGGAGTGAAATGAAAATTAATACAAGGGACCAACTCTGCCAACGAGCTAAACTTCTCACAAAAACGCTTCGGGGTCCAAATGACATAGCAAACGGACTCGAAAAATTACGAAACTTGCGCCATTGTTCACGAAATAATTTTTCCAATGAAATCAAGCATAAACTTCAAAAGTTTTTCTCAAACTCAATATAATTCAAATAATTTGGCAAATGCAATACGATTCGAGTTTTCTAGGTTGTGCCGGCTCGATAAAGGAGCAACACTCACGTTAAACAAGATATTCAAAGTTTTTCAATCCCAAACAAGTTCAAAAGTTAAGGAAAATCAAAAGTAACGGTTTTGGCTCGTAAAATAGTTTTAAGAAAAGTACCGGGGGTTACAACCGTGGAAAGTAAAATAATATATTAAGAGTCCTATGCATTATCCTTGTGGTATTGCCAGAACATATTCACAATGACGATGGAAATCCTTCTAGAGTGAACATCATACAAGCTCTTGGTAGGTGACATGTGAGATCCATCATGGATCGAACTAGTGATAATTGGAAAGCAACAATGGGGTGATTCACATTTGAATCAAACTTGTTCCAGGAAATTGATTGACGGATGCTTTTGTAAAAACCTTTCAATGTGCTCACCAACTAATTTCGAGCACATTGATTGTGAAAATTTTCAAACAAAAGTGTTTATGAAAGAAATGTGATTCAATGTGTAAAACTTTCGTCGTGTCGCATAAAAATGTTTATCCAATGACACGCGAGTGATTTCTCTAAATCAATTTCTCATCAATCCGTGGATTTAACATTCACTGATTCACTCCGCCGTGCTGTTTGCTTTGGGACGTTCCGGCATGAGAACATGCATAGTATGATGATTCTGAAGCAAACACTTTGGAAGAATCATTACTACAAGCTGGAAATTCCTGTCAATGAGAATCTTTCTTTAAAGAAAATTCTACCTGATCACAGGTCGATCCTCATGGATTCGAAGGTTAATCCAACCACCTAGAGCGAGTGACAAAGCCATATTCGCTCTCCAACTTTATTGCTAACTGTTTTATTTCAGGTATACATATAAAGATGGCAATGGTGGTACCTAATTCCAGCTGAATCATGTCAATCCATACCTCATGATCACACTACCAACTCATATGAATAAAGATCATGAATGATGAGAGACTCACTACAATGAATGTTGAGAAACCTACAACAACGTTTCCACAACTCTGATGAAAAGTCTCCTGATCCAGAAGAGTGTGAGCATGACGGTCCAAAAGTCACTATATCACATGAAGGCAATACAACAAAGGATGAGCTTGGAGATTTACGGTGGCTGATGATCTCGTGTAATGCTCAAAGATCACACATGCCAAAGGAACATCAATCACAAGATCATTGCTTGAAGTACAAAGTGCACTAAACGTGAAGAATCAAAAGAATACGAGCTACAAGATTTCAAGAATGCTAGAATTCAGTATTTATTTTCTGGGGTGATGATTTAGTCATTTTAAGTATAGGTTTATTTTCCAAAGAAATACTTAGGAAAGTATTTCCCGTGTCGTTCTCCCAGAGAAAGTTGAATGGAATCGTGAAATTCGATTGTCAAATCGTGAATTGAAAAGTGGTAAATGTGAAATTTTGTGAATGAGAATTCAATTAATAGCAAGTAAACACAAAATATGCAGAATGTACAAGCTAAGTATGCACAAATGTCTAAAATTAGAAAACGGAAATGCAATCGCGTAATATAAACGTAACGTATGAAATTAAACGTGACTTTTATACTAAAAATGATCCTACAAATGTGAAACTATTTTCTAAAAATCTTAAACTATTAAAAAGAATTTTGAGAAAAAGAAAAATATTTTTTTGACTTTTTATTTATTTTCTATGATTTATTTTCTATTTAATGAATTAAAAAGTAATTAAAAATAAAGGAAAATGTAAAAAATAATGGGAAAATTATAAAACCTAATCTGAAAAATCTAAAATATTATAAAAGAATTATCTAAAATATTTTTGTATTTTTAAAGGCTTTTTCTGATTTTTTATTGATTTTTGTATAATAAAAAGGATTTAAAAATGATTATTAATGAAGAAAAATTAAGAAAAATAGTAAATCAACTTGGAAAAATCTGAAAAATTCACAGAAAATCTAAAATAATATGGAAAGCTTGCAGAAAAATTTTGAAAAGAAAATGATAAGCAGAAGTGCTTATTTAGACAGAAACAGCTTATGGCAAGTGCTTATTTATAAGCACTTGCCACAAAACTAGTCCAAACTGAAAACACAAATGCAAAGAACTCTAAAAAGCACAATGGAACTCAGAAATGAGCAAAAATAAGCACAGAAGCAGTAGATGCTACAGAATAAGCAGTTACAAAATAAGCACACAAATGAGCAGTTAAGAAACTAGATAAGCCATATACTAAGGAACAAATGAAAATCACTACAACACACTAAAGGAACTCAGACAAATAAGCTAGGCTAACAAAGCAAAAATCACTTATGCAATCAAAAACTCATATCAGCAGACCTTGGTCCTAAACACCTTATTTGCAGATCAGATAAGCAGTTCTAAAAAGCTCAAATCTAAAATATTAAGGGGCAAATGTTAACTAGCTATACTGAGATACTAAAAAGCCAAAAAAAAACCCTATCATACACTGTCAATTGCTTACCTAATTATGGCCTAGAAAAGAAGCATCAGAACTGATTCAAATGCCAATGTGAGCATATAGTTGACTTATGATTCTCACTACAACCTTGACTAAAACCAATTTAAATCCCCTGAATCTATTATTAGATGTGTAATGAGCATGATTAAGCATAAAATTCAATACCACAAACAGAAATATCAACAGATGATTAAAGACAAATGAGCAGATAACAAAGTATTCATGTAGAAAAGAGATTCTAAGCTAATGTTGACTAAAGCCAATGAACCTACTGAAATTATGCAATTATCAACCTATATTAGCCTAAGGTGAACTGATGGAGCAGATTAAACAGTAAATCAACAACACTACCACATAAAAATCAACAGATCCAAACATTCCTTATAAAACTGATTACACTATCAAATGTAGATTAAAGGCTCTAAACATCAAACCAATTATTATTCTAAGTGCAATATCTATGTCAGCAACCAAATAGACAGGAAAATGCAACATTTAACAACTAAAACTAAGAATTATAGATCACTCAAAACAAGGCAGTTAACTGAAAAAGTAAAAATGCAGGAATAATCAAGCTCAATTATCACTAAGACTACTACATTAAACTAAAATCAAGATCAAATTAAGCAACAAAAACAGTACTAAACGTAATCAAACCAATTAATAGAAAATATAAAACTGAAAAAAGGAATGAACACTCACAAATGCAAACCTCAGCTGAACAGAGGTGACTTTTGACCAAAGCCTATCTTTAGATAGGCCGAAAATAACATCTCATAACCAGAATCCATCATCCAAATACCCATAATCATCATATGACCTTCCGTTGACTTTCATTGACTTTTAAGTGAAATGGAAGCTAGAATCTAAATAAGCTGAAATCTATCACTTACAGAAGCTAGTAAGCTTGAATGAGTTATTGGAAGCAGAAAAGAAAGCTTGAAAACATATTTGAAAAACATTAACTTGCAAGAAAATTTAAATGACAAGTAATAAAAATGTAAACTAAATTTTTATTAAAGCTTTAAATGAATACAACTTGAAATCAGAAATACAAAGAGATAAAATGTACAATTTAGCTAATTTCTAACTATCTATTCTACTCCTACTCCTAAAGCTATTCTACTCACTAACTAACAGCCTCCAATGTGATGAGGAAAGGGGCTATATATAGCCTGAGGTGAGGAGCGTCTTCAGAAGGCTCTAGAAACGGTATCCACCAAGAATATACTTCACTAGATCCCTGGTGACGCCCTTGAACCAATCACAGCCTTGTATTCCTTCTCATGACGCGTTCAGTCCAATAAAAAGCTCCCACGTGTCATTCTTTGTGTCAGGGGGTGTCAGGGGTGTCAGGGATATGACCTTATTACCCTTAATTGGGGTTAAAATGTAGTGTAAGTGGGTAATTGGAGATAAAAGTGATTAGGGTTCATGTTGGCTGGGTAAAAAGGGGAAAGGGGGTAAAAAGGGGCGGGGTCTGTTTTTTTTATTATTTATTGAATTGATTTGACTGTTGACCGGGTATATTTCAAGGGTGGATCCGGATTGAAAGGGTTGGACCGGGTACAGTGAAAGTAGGATTGGGCTTGTGGGTTTAAGTAAGAGTTGGATTGGGTTTGTTTTTGTATTGGTTTGATAAGTTAAAGTGTAAGGTTTTTAAGGCTTAAAATTCACAAGGACTAATATTGTAATTCTGAAAACTCCAAGGATCAAATCTGCGAATTGTGATCTTTTTATTCCAAGGGCCATTTTTGTATTTCTTTAATTCTCCAAGGGTTATTTTGGCACTTTGAGCATAATAGTGATCCAAACTTGTAAATTCCTTCCCCGGCTTCGGCTTTTCATCACTTTTCCATCTCTCATGCTCGGTTTGTCGTTTTTAGCTTGATTATGTCCATATTTTCAATATTCGTACCTGCACATTCAAAAACACAAAAACAACGTATATTTGGCATTTTTAATATATTTTTGGTCTTTTTAGTCCGGTTTTGGTCAAATAAAAGGTGTGTAAATTAATACACACCAGGTGACCTCCCTTAGGGGGAGATTATTAGGAATATAAATATTCAAGTTAAAGACTCGGTCACCCCAAGTATTGCTTAGCGTTATGTAGCTCGTAGAAGTAGTAATATATTAGTTAGTACGTAGTTAGTATTAGTTAATATTAGCATAGTATTTGTGGAGGACGGACGGGTCTTTACCCACTATACACCCGATCCACAGCCCATAGGAGGGCGTTTTGTAAGTAACTATAAATACCCCTCTCCAAATGTGGAGAGGGTTGGATCTTCCATTATTCTCAATTTTTCTCTCATCTCTTTCTCTCTCTAGGAATCCTCCCAACTTCTCTCTCTCTATCTCTAAACTCTTCTATTATTATTCTTCTTCCATAATTCTAATATATCTAAACACAAAACCATGTATGCTATGATTATTGATATTCTACACACACTTTTAACACTATCATCAAATTTCATCACTCAAATTATTTGAATTATCACAACATTCAATCATCCAAACATAGGCACCTTATTAATGCTATTAATCACACATCTGAACCTAAATCCTATACTCAAGCTGCTAAAGACTTAAAATGGATAGATGCTATGAATAAAGAGTTACATGCATTAGAGTCCAATCATACATGGATGGTCACTTCTCTTCCACCAAACAAGCTACCCATTTGGTGCAAATGGGTGTACAAGATAAAATACAGATCAGATGGTACCATTGAGAGATTCAAGGCAAGATTAGTTGCAAAGGGGTTCACTCAACAAGAGGGTATAGACTACACAGAGACATTTGCACCAGTGGCCAAGATGGTAATTATTAAAACACTCTGGTCACAGCAGTACATCATAACTAACACATTGCCCAATTGGACATCAACAATGCTTTTCTCCATGGTGATTTGAATGAAGAAGTGTACATGGTCTTACCTCAGGGATACAAGCACAACACGACCATCTCAAACCTTGTCTGCAAGCTACAAAAATCATTGTATGGACTTAAACAGGGTAATAGGCAATGGTTCCCAAAACTGACTACCTTTCTACTTGACAAAGGCTTCACCCAAAGGTACGCAGACACATCTTTACTCACATATAAACAAGGAGAAGATTGCCTAGCCCTGGTTATTTATGTTGATGACATCCTTCTCACAAGCAAGAACCTCTCTCTGATCAATCACATCAAGCAACAACTTGGCTCAACTTTTAGCATCAAAGATTTAGGCAGTCTTAACTACTACTTGGGCATTGAGTTTATGAGAAATTCAAAAGGCATTACTATGACTAAAAGGAAATATGCACTGGAACTTCTTAAATGTGCTAAGGTTCTTGATCTCACACCCTCAGATATTCCAATCAACCCCATTGAAAAGCTTAATGACAAAGATGGAGAGCCACTCACAGATCCTTCTCAATATAGAGCTTTAGTTGGTAAACTACTTTATCTAACTCTTACTAGACCATACTTATCTTATGCTGCTCATGCTCTAAGCCAATTCAGCCACAATCCTAGAACACCACACTGGAAAGCTTTGATTAAAGTGCTCAGGTATATCAAATTGTGTGCAGGCCAAGGTCTCTTCTTCCCATCTAACAACACCATGCAGCTCAAAGCCTTTTGTGACAGTGATTGGGCCAGTTGCACAGTTACAAGAAGATCAGTCACTGGATTTTGTATCTACCTTGGACCATGTCTCATCTATTGGCAATCTAAGAAATGGTTAGTGGTATCAAGATCCTCAACTGAGGCTGAATACAGGGCATTAGCATATTGTACACGTGAAGGTACTTGGTTACTCAGTCTATTAAAGGATCTTCAAATACCAACCATAACCCCGGTTCCCATCTTTTTTGACAACCAATCCTCAATTGCCTTAGCTGCCAACCCAATCCAACATGCCATAACCAAACACATTGGGATTGATTGTCATTTTGTCAGTGAGAAGATCAAGTCAGGGGTCATCCTACCAACAGTCAAGTTGCTGATGTGTTAACTAAAGGGCTCAACAGATCTCTCTTCCACAATTGTATCTCTAAGTTTGGCCTGTGTGATCCTTTCACACTGCCAACTTGCAGGGGTAATGGAGATAATCACACAAATGCAGTCAAGGTCAAAGATGAAAAGTCAACTACAAAAGTCAAATCTAATGCAAGGATCATCTCATCAGTGATTTCATCCAATTACTTACACCATCATAAGTGTTTGATAGATTGTAATAGTATGTAGAGTAGTAATTGTACATAGCTTTAGCTTTAGCTTATAGTCAACCACTGGTCAACAGTGTTTGAAGTTAGTTACATTTTTCCCGTCCATTTTGTTCTTGTATAAATACACAATGTGACCCTCATTTATTAATCAGGTAATGAAAAAATCATTTCACTTCATCATTTTTCTCTCTTTGATTTCTCATTAACATTCAACGTCACAAGACATTTCTTTATTACCGATTGTGTTGAAGACAACTGAAAAAACACTAGAGATTATAAGACAATACAGATTGACACGTTAGCAGAATAGTAGGTCAACAATAGTAGGTTAACATAGTCAATTCCCAAAAGTAGTTTTGTGGCCTAGAGTGACACGAAGCCACTTGCAGTCCAAAGGCATAAATATTTTACACAACTTCAGTTTTCCAAATAAAGATTATGTGCAACAATTTTTTCTACCACCGGTGATACACGTTGGAAGCCTGAGAGAGTTCTTAATATCTCTAACTCTTCATCCTTAGTAAATCTACCGTTATGGATTATCCTCACCTTCTTGAGAACATGTGACTTGGCCAACATAAGCTTCACAAACTCCATCTCACCAACCCGGTCTGCAAAGTTTTCAAACTCCAATTCCTTTAAATGCTCTAGCCGAATATCCGAACAATCTTCCAGCGTAAGTAACTCTGTATCACTATTGTCAAAGGAAATCTACATGAAGGGTTAGTATTTGTTGTGTTAGTGCATTTTGGCATGGAAAATAAATAAATAAGGAAACATGATAGGTTTACACTATTTACCTCTAGCTTAAATGTCTACAAATTCAGGGAGCTTCTGAGCACAAGACCAACAAAACATAACCCATAATCATCAAGGGGTGTCGCCATGTTTAAATAGAAGTATTTACGGTTGACTAATGCAGTTGGAAGTTGTCGTGCTCTGTCCTGAGCAGAACACTTGAAACATAGCCAAACAAAGATTAACCACAGTTTTTCCCACGTTTAATCAATTACGTACTATGTGGATGATATTACCTGAATGTTCCAACATTTAAGAGACAAATATTCAATAACTGGTAAACAATTTCATAGCTCAATAATGGTGATATCTTCATCGATAGCATCTAAAGTGGACACCTGTAGCAGCTTACAATATTTAAATACCTTATGATCGTTGTTGGACAGATTATCAAATAAGAACTTACCAGAGTGAAGCTCTTAAGTAATGGACAATTGGATAAGAGATGTAAAAGCGCCTTTTTAGAGACATTGTCATTCTCCAAGTATAAGCTTGTAAGGCTTCCAATTCCACTGAAAGTTTGACTAAAGTCAAAGGCACACCTACTTAACAACAGGTCCGTTAATTGATGCAATGAGAACACAGATAAAGGTAACCTATACGAAGACTCACAACACAAGTCAATTTCTTGAGAGTATTGTTGTTCCTCGCTAATTGAGTTATTATTTGGTCAAGTTCAATACTTGTTCCAATTTTAAAACATGTGATGTTGGAATTATAATGACAAAAACAATAGTTAAAGTTATAGTTTGGTTAGAAATTGTAAATTAGAATAGTTTATGTAGGTATTATGTATTTTATATTAGAAGTTTATAATCCAGACTTTGGATATGGGCTGGGTCAAAAGGCTCGTTTAGTTTGTTAGGATTATAAACCATTATTTAGTTTAGGTTTCAAATGGTGTGTTGGTTGATGAAACGGTACCAGTGAAACAACACAACCCATCTAAATGTCGATTCAATTAGTATAAATAGTTTAGGATTCTGTAAACATATTTGTAACTCCATTCGATATATAATATCAGTTTCATGAAGGGTTCACCTAATCTCTATTGTTTCCTGTTTTTTATTCTTGTATAAATGATGTTGGCATGATGTTGTTTGATATCATTCGATCCTGTGGAGACGCAAGACATGTGCAACATTGGTATCAGAGCGAAGGGATTAAGCAACATAACAATTCATCATTCAAGATTCAAGATGTCGATGGAGGAAGAAAAAACGGTTACACCACCAAACCGGTGGTTAACCAAAAGGAAGAAACATGGCAGTTTCAAGAGTATGAAGAAAGAACCATGGCTGCGGTTTTGTGTCAAAGCAAGTAAGAGAAACCGTTGTGTTTCAAAGCAAGTAAGAACCGATCATACGATCACAAGTAAGCAAGTAAGAAAGCAAGAAGGATGACAAAAACCAAAAGTCATGGAGAAATCAAGATCTGAAGAAAGTATGAACAAGAAGGCATCAAGGAACAAGAAAGATTGAACAAGGAGAAGCAAGGAACTATCTGTTTTGTCATTAGGGGGGAATATGTTGGAATTATAATGACATAAACAATAGTTAAAGTTATAGTTTGGTTAGAAATTGTAAATTAGAATAGTTTATGTATGTATTATGTATTTTAGATTGGAAGTTTATAATCCAGACTTTGGATATGGGTTGGGTCAAAAGGCTCGTTTAGTTTGTTAGGGTTATAAATCGTTATTTAGTTTAGGTTTCAAAGAGGGTGTTGGTTGATGAAACGGTACCAGTGAAACAACACAACCCTTCTAAGTGTCGATTCAATTAGTATAAATAGTTTAGGATTATGTAAACATATTTGTAACCTCATTCGATATATAATATCAGTTTCATGAAGGGTTCACCCAATCTCTATTGTCTCCTGTTTTTTATTTTTGTATAAATGATGTTGGCATGATATTGTTTGATATCATTCAATCTTGTGGAGATGCAAGACCTGTGCAACATGTGAAATTTTAATTGCTCGGTGAAAGGCTGAACTCTTGGATTGGAACCTTGTGCACTAATAAAACTTGGTGTATTGCATTGAACATTTTACACTTATACTTCCCTAACAACTCTTCCCATTCAAGTGTAAACTTTCTGATGATCTCGTCCCCTTCAAGACTTAACTTCCTGGCCTACTCTTCCCTTTCAAGCGTTAACTTCCTGCCCCACTCATCCATTTTAAGCGTTAACTTCCTGATCAAATTTCTCTTTTCAAGTGTTTATAACTTCGCGCTCGACTTATCCATTTAGAGTGTTAACTTCCTGGACCACCCATCCCTTTCAAGCGTTAACTTCCTGGTCAACTCTTTCCTTTCAAGTGTAAACTTCTTGGAAAAATCTTCCTTTTCAAGCCATAACCTGCTGCTCAACCCTTTCCTTTCATTTTCAAACGTGGTTCTATCAAATATATCTTTCTCACTAAACACAAGTTTTGGAATTGTACCTCCAATTCGTAGAGAGGATACTTGTTCTCACAGCATCTTTAATAGGTACAAGACATAGATGGTTTCTATAATGTTTTGAGGAAGGTAGTCATACTTATCCGAAGACGGGCGTTGAGCTTTAGCTTTCATCGCAGGGTGGTGTTGTTGAACCGATACTAAATCAAGCGTTGCAAATATTAGTTACATACTAAATGATTAATTAAAGATAATTCACACACAAATAAAGCCTAATACAATACTTGTGGAAGGTCGAGCACATTAAGTTTAAAATTCCTAGAATTAAACCAAAAAAAAGCTACTAAAATAGCAACGTACTCTCGACAAAGTGCCATTTGAGTATGTGAACTAAAAAGCGTTCCACATTTTGTACTCATATGCACTTACCTTACTTTCTTACTTGAGTTTATTATTATTATTATTATTATTATTATTATTATTATTATTATTATTAATTACACGCCATTTTTATGCTGATGTGCACAATGACATGACTAGCACGGCATCACCTTCTTCTCCGGGGAACACCTCCTTTTTCTCTGACAAACTCGGCCATATTGATAGTACATCTTTTCTGGCCATCCTTTCTACGTAGGTCATTTTTCCTTGATACTGATACACACACTAACCCCCCAAATCAAAATCCAAAATCTATAAAATGAAACCACATCATTCGATCTCTTAACCACAATCTCAAATCTAAAACCATGTCATCACTGATTCAATCGAAGTCCATATTTGTCATTTAAATCATCAATGAAGAAAGATGTATTGTTCTTTCCTAAAATAATCGAGGTTAGGTCTTTGTATTACAACACCCACACTGGTCATGGAGCGTAATGGTTTTCAAGTAAAGGTGACAGAGGTAAATGATGGTGGTAATGCAGTTTGTTGGAGAAGATAATGACATGTTAGGCTGGTAGCCATGTCACTATACATAAGAGTATAAAATGACGTGTAATGCACAGTTGGATTTTACAAAATTGTTTAGGATAAGAAAGTAATGTAAGTGCATATGAGAACAAAATTTGAAAGTTTGTTACAAAATGTGGAACACTTTTTAGTTCACGTAGTCAAACCATTAAAGAGACTTAGGCAAAAGTTATTTATTATTCTATGATATAATGTGGCTTGGAAAATTAAAGCCATTTTCTATGTGGGGTGCAAGACCATTTCTTCATACTTATTCGACTTTATAATATTTGACATATAAGTAATACATCCCAAACCACTTCTGATTGGATAATTGTACACATTTGATCCCTATACATTATAATATGTTGTTGTCTTGCCCATTTAAATTGAACTTATTAGGTTTTACTCAATTTTAAGTATATATAAGAATTACTCCTATAAGTTTAACTAAACACGAAGACGAGCTTATTTTTGCTAAATAAGCCAAAAAAAAAATATATATATATATATATATATATATATATATATATATATATATATATATATATATGCTTACGAGGTGTTTGTTTAAGCTTATTTTTGGGCTTATAAGGTTATGTGTTTTCGGGTTATGTTTTATAAGCCTATTATTCCGGCATACTTTTTAACTTATGAGCTTATATAAGGTTATTATCTCAATAGCTTTATATAAGTTCATAATTCTCAAAAGAAGCCGGAAAAAAATGAGCTTATGCAATATAAGCCAAAACCACATAATCTCATAAGCACAAAAATAAGCATAAACAAACACCCCCTTTATTAGTTGATGTGACATCTCGAGACTAGGCCAAAAATAAGCATGTTGGTACTACTTGTATATTTTGATGAGATAACCAGCATCAATCTTCAAATAAGCAAAATCCCAAACACTCCCACAATGTACACGACATAGCAAGCAACCTTATAAATTCTAAAATTAAGAAAAATAGCTCTCAATTAATCAAAGAAACATCACATTTTATAAAACAAGAAAAACCTAACTAAATGGATGCTACACATGGAAGCAACTGAAGAATTTACAATGGTAAGTAATTTATTTAAACAGAGGCCTAATACCCAGCGTTTTCAGGGTGTTATCTCTGAAGAAGACTAACAACAAATGATGAAGTAAATCTATTACTTCCAGTTTCGTGTTTGCTTGCAAGGATATAAAAGACCGTCAGAGTGTTCTGAACTTCTGATATTCAATGGAATAACCTAGGTTGATCAGATCCCCATTTGGGGTCATATGAGTCAAACTCATCATTAACTATAAATTAATGTATTTTTATGTTGGCAACATCCGTCGAGAATTGATTGTGTGAGCAAATGGGTGTAGTATGCGAAAGTTCACAACATAAATAACTCGCCACTCACCATTCACATATGTTGTTAACGCATCTAACTGAACAGTAGTCACTGCAACACCAAATAATGTTGAAACCTGGACAATAAAACTCTAAAATAACCAAAGAACCGATAGAAAAACAAATTACCACAACATTAGTAGCTAATACCGTAATAAGTTATCATAATACATTCCCAAAAGTTATTCAGTTGTTTAAAGCGATTCAAGATAACTGCACTTGCAAGGCATATATTTAAACTCCACGCCATAAAATACTCCCTTTAACAATGACTTCTGCCAACGGTGATACACGTGGGGAGCTTGTGAGAATTCTTAATATCTCTAACTCTTTATCCATAGTAACCGAAGAAGACTCAAGCACTAAGCTCACCTTTTTAAGAACGGGAGACTTGGCCAAGATAAGCTTCACAAACTCCATCTCACAGAACATGTTGGAAAAATCTACAATCTTCAACTCCTTCAAATGCTCCAACCATATATCCGAACAAATTTCCAATGAACTTGACTCTATCCTAAAGTCCTCATGACTCCATAAGAGGGCTTCACCATATTGAGTATCAACCTAAAGCATGCGTTGGTATTTCTTGTGTCAGTGTATTTTGGCAAGAGAAGCAAAACATAAGTAGAAGATACAAAATAGATTAATGTAATTTACAGTTAGCTTAATTTTCTCCAAGCCTGGGGAGCTTCTCATCACAAGAGAAAGAGTATCTAACCCATCATCGTCAAGGAACGCCATATCGGCTAAATAAAAGTATTTGAGGTGGACTAATGCCCTTGGAAGCTCTCTTGGGTCTCTACTCTTATTAAAACACTTCAAACATAGCCAAAACAAAGATTAACAAAAGATTTTTTTCCCAAAGTTTACTTAATTACAAATTATCTAGTTAATATTACCTGCATGGCCCATCTAAGCATAGACAAATGCTCAATCATAGGTAAACAGTTTAACAGCTCAATAGTGGTGACATCTTCATAGCACTCTCCAGTCCATATCGTCTGCATCTGCTTACAATACACGGATAAGTTATGAAAGCCTAAGACGGTTGATTTTTTAATAGAGACTTACCAGTTTGAGGCGTTTAAGTAATGGACAACTGGATAAGAGAGGTAGAAGTGCTTTTTTATAGATGCCTATATTCGATAAAGATAAGTTTGTAAGGCTCTCAAATCCATTGCTTATTGAACCGAAGTCAACACTACAGCAACTGATATTTAGGTTAGTCAATTGATGCAACGAGAAAATAGATCGGGGTAACTGATATAAACGTTTGTAAAAATCAGTGTTTGTGTTATCAAACGTCTTGAATGTAAATTTCTTGAGTGCATTGTTGTTCCTCGCCAAATGAATTATTATTTGGTCAATTTCAACACACGTGTCATCTGCATCAGCCAATTTAAGGCTAAATTCAAGGATTGGACCCTCGTGCAGTAACAGAACTTGGAGTACAGCATAGAAAAATTTACACGTCCGAGTCAAATGTTTCCTATCACTTATCCGTCTACTAAACGATCGCTCCAAAACGGACGGCTTATTCTCATCAGCTTCATAATCAAACATATTATACTCATTAAACACAAGTTTGGGAATTTTGACCCAATTGTATCTCCAATTCTTTGAGAGGATACTCGTCCTCACTGCATCTCTAATCGGAACAAGACAGAGAATGTTTTCTATAATGTTTGGAGGAAGGTTGCTGATTCTATCCAAAGACGCACACCTAGCTTCAGCGTTCATCTCTTGTTGTTTGACAGGTGCTAAATAGTGCTGCAGAATTTAGTTACTGTAAAAATCAATTTAAAATATAATCCAAAAAATAAGCCCAATATACTCCTACTAAAGTGAAAGGAAATGGTTCATACTCTGATGTAGTTATTTAAACCAATTCTTTATACGCGTTTAGCTTTATATGTGACATACATTTGGCTGAGCAATTTAAAGGTGATAAACTAAAATCAATATCTAGTGTTTAAGTAATCAATATACTACCAGTTAGATCTGTTTACATAAGATAATCTCTATTAACAAACAAATTGAATAGAATAAGCAAATTGAACAAAGAAAGCATAAAACAGCTCATCATTAAGCAAATTTATGCCTAAGATAAAGGGGGAAGAGAAGATACCTGATGAGTTTATAGCCCTAACATTTCTCACTCTTTTTTGACTAAAAATTATCTGTGTCAAACTAGTGTTCCATTACTTATAAGAAACTTTTATACATATGATCCCTGTATTGTTAATTACTTTCCGTTTTGTTTCTTTATCTTAATTTTTTAGTTTTAAATTTTAATTATTTTTTATCCCCAACAATTATCAAAATGTAATATTATCTCAACTTAAAAAGCAAGGAGATGGCCTTTTATTATTACATTGGCCCTAAAATAACAAATGATTTGGACTATAGTTATATGATATTATGATTATTTAGCCAAGTTACGTGGATTATAGTTTTCCAAGTCGACTGTCTACTCAACTTCACTTATTGAAAACAACATATGGTACAATTGTATAGTAAACATATTAGGTGAACACAATGATTTTAGCATACATATTTCTAAAAAACACTTGAGTTATATAAAAAACCAATTACCAATACGCACTAATGCATCCCCTTTTACCAATTTCTACCCGTTAGAAACTTGTTTGCTGAAATGAACATTTTTGCGCGCTGCACGAGTTTTTAAGGTGCGCCATTCTTTACACTAATAAGGAAGCGCCGCGCGCCAAATCATAATAAATCGCACCCTGGTCTAGTTTTGACCAATTTCAATATTCGGATCTCAAAAAAATCAACCAAATACTTCATCTCAAAGTCAACTACTGATACATTTTAACCAGTCAACTAGTTTCAAACACCTTATAAAATCTAAAAGTTGAAATAAATAATAGTTACCAATCAGTTAAAGAAACAAGCAATTAAGAGACATCATATAAATAAAAGTGAAGATAGAAAGCATGAAAAGGGGGTAAGATATGTACCTGAGTGACATTGAGTCAAGAATTCATGAACCCTAACTTCTTAATTACACTTGTGACTGAGTCAGTGAGTGAGTGAGTGAGTGTAAAATATCTGTTTCAAACCAGTTTTATTATAAGTTTCCGTTTTGGTTCCTGTATTTTATTATAAGCTTCTGTTTCGCCTACTTTTTCTTGATTTTTTGTTAAGAACTCATTGTATTCAACTATTTCTATGTTGCGTTCCCGAATTTTATTTTTGAAAGTTGAGAAAAAAAAGTGGGAAGAAAATAAAATAAATTCGTGTTCCTGAGCTTTTTTTAAGAGAGAAGAGAATAGAAGAGGAGAGTAATTTTGGCTAAACTTCTCTCTAAAACTTTCTTCCCAAAAGTGGGATGATTTTGAGAGAAGTTATATTAGAAAGTTTTAAATAAATAAAATTACTTAAATAACCTAATATAAAACATAACTTTTATATGTAACCAATAGTATAATTGTAAAATCATATGTTTTCTCTTCTTTTCTCTCAAAACTCGGAAACATGATGTAAAAAATTTATTTTCATTCATCTCCTATTCTCTTTTGCCCATTTTTAACTCTTCTTTTCTCTTTTTTCATTTCAAAAACTTGATAACAGAGTAAGAGACTTAAAGAAATGGTAGAAAGACATAAACTTATAACTAATTTTATGTTTAAGATTGCATGTTAATTATACATTGGTTGCATTAACATGGCCTACTTTTTCATAATAGAATAAGCTAATGTTGCACAGGTTTAACTTTTAAGGCATCCAACATTATCTTCCTTTGACCCAAATACATATCTTTTGAACATATTTCATAATTATATGAAGTTATGAACCGACCGATGACTCGTTATGAATCGATCACGATCTAACCATGGTCCGACTACTCAAAATAGGTGATGATGACCCATCGACTCATTTATTGTTTGTTTTGATTAACATTGCTAACTGTTTTATCTAATAACACATACATATTGACTCGTTTCCTAGCAACAAGATCGTCACCGTTAGCTACATCACATTTAACCACAGAACAGTTTTAGTACACTGATTGCAGAAACCAGCAATTGAAGAAACACTAGAAATTAACCAAAGGCAATTCAGAAAAACATATATTAGCAACTGAATGTCATTAGATTATCATAATTAATTCGCAAAATCATTTAGTAGTCTAAAGTTAGTTGAAGCCAATTACAGTTGGTAACTTCTGAGGCATATTCTTAAATTCCAGCCCGCCTTTTCTTAATAACGACGACCGCGCTTAACAATGATTTCTGCCTGTGGTGATACACGTAGGCATCGACAGAAATCTTTTAATATTTCTATCTCTACGTCCTTAGTAACATAGTGACTCATAAGCGCTATAGTCACCTTCTCGAGCATAGGCGACTTGGCCAAAATAAGCTTCAAGAACTCAATCTCGCCCTCCCTGTCTGCAAAATCTACAATCTCCAATTCCTTGAAATGCTTCAACCAAATATCCGAACAATCTTGCAGTGCAACTATCTCCATCTCAGATTCTTCAGGATCTTTGTTCTCAATCTACAGGTAGTGTTTTTAATTCTCATGACAGTGTATTTTGGGATGAGGAACCGGAAAAGAAGGATACAAAATAGGTTTATAAAATTTACCTCTAGCTTAATTTTCTCCAAGTTTGGGGAGCTTCTGATCACAAGAGCAACAAATTCTAACCCATAATTGTCAATGAGCATCATTTCTTTTAAATGGAAGTATTTGAGGTGGACTAATGTGGATGGAAGCTCTCTTGGATCGATGGCTTCAGCAGAAATCTTGAAACATTTGCCAAAACAAAATTAACAACTAGAGTTTATTTTCCCCCAAAATTATTCAATTATATACCATGTGGTTAAAGTATTACCTGATAATACCAACGAGAATAAGACAGATGCTCGATCACGGGTAAGCAGTTTAATAGCCTAATAATGCTGATATTGTCTCTGTGGCATACCCAGTTGGAGGACTACGTACAACAGCTTACAATATTCAGAATTTCAGATAAGTTATGAAAGCCACAAATTTAGAATTTCATATAAGAACTTACCAGAGCGAAGCTTTTTAGTTTTGGACAATTGGATAAGAGATGTAGAAGCGAATCTTGACGGATATCAACGTCGATCAAAGATAAGCTCGTAAGGCTACCAAATCCACTTGATACAGGATCAAAGTCAAAAACACAATAATCGATATATAGGTCTGTCAACTGATTCAACGCGAACAGAGATCGGGGTATCCTATAAAGATGGTCATAACTTTCGGTCATTTCAAGTATAAATTTCTTGACAGTATTGTTATTCCTCACCAAATGAATTATTATTTGGTCAATTTCAACACATGTGTCATTTCCATCCATAACAAGGGTGAATTCGAAAATTGGACCATGATGCAGTAACAGAACTTGATTTATAGCATAAAAAAGTTTACACCTCTTGGTCATCGTTATCCTTTCAGTTGTCTTTTGATTAAAGTCCCCCACCAAAATGGACTGCTGATGTTGAGTTGTTTCATCAAACATATCATTCTCAATAAATACGAGTTTAGGAATTGTGATCCAGTTGTGTTTCCATTTCCTCGACAAGATACTCGTCCTCACTGCCTCTTTAATCGGGACAAGACATAGGATGTTTTCTATAATGTTTTGAGGAATGGTGCTGATTATATCCAAAGACGAACCTTTAGCTTTAGTATTCATTTCAGAATCTTCTTGTTGGAACAACTCTAAATCATATGCTGCAATGATTAGTTCTTGCAGAAGTTTATGCAACACAAGCTACCTATAAATACACACAAAATAAGCCCAATACAACACCAGGATAAACCAATTACTTATTGCTTAAGGGGTGTTTAGGCTAGCTTATTCCATACTGCATATGCTTTTTAGCTTTATAAGCCCTTTTTTTTTTAGAAAACACCGTCATCTTGTTTTCTGGAAACAAGCTTATTTAGCTCATAAAAGCTAATAAGCTATTAAGTTGTTTGGCTAAGCTTATTAAAAGGTTCTTAGCAGCTTATCTCGTTTATATATTCCTTTTTATTACCATTTTCTAGACACATAAATGTATGACTCCAGTTTTCTCACTAATGTGTGATTCATGTCTGTATGTAACATAAAACTTTAAATGATAAATACCATACTCACTCCGTCCCAAAATATAAGTTCACTTTGCTCTTTTTGGTTATCCCAAAATTATTGTACACTATCAATTTTAACTTCTAAGTGGGTGATAATGAAATTTCATTGGTTAATACTTAATATTGTCCAGGACCCATTTTTTTAACTTTGTGAAATATGAAAGTGAACACTTAATTTTGGACGGACCGATTCCCAGTTTCTAGTGTTTTAAGTAATCTACTGGCGCTTGGGATCAACATATAATTTAAGGGTCAATCTCAAGCAATTTAACACTAGCCATAACCAAAATGATTATCAAATATAAAAAATGATGGAGTACAATTATCAACTTGCAACCAGTTATTTAGCTTCACTCATTAATAACTACAAGAGTTAAGTACATTTTTGGTCCTTGTGGTTTGCCGGGTATAACACTTTTAGTCCAATAGTTTCAAAAGTTCCGGATCCTCTCCTAAAATGAAACACCCGTAACACTTTTGGTCCAAGTTTACTAACAACGTTAATTTGACTGTGTTTGACCGTTAAATAAGAGGGTAGTTTTGTCCTTTCGCATATATAACACAACAAAAACACATTTTTACTCCACACACCACACAACAAAAACACATTCTTCTTTATCTCCCCCAAACAAAAGCAGATAACTTCTTCCTTATATCTCCAAAATCAGTCACACACCACACTCAAATTAACATATTCACCATTTGTTTCTTACTTTCTTTCATGCTTAAACCGAACAACAACCCACACCAGGAAATGGTTGTTGTTTGTGATGTTGATGTTTTACTTCACTACCATCCTTCACGAGTATGACCGCCACCACCACCATCACATGACTAGATCTGTGACATCACTACCATTGCGTCCCCATATAAGCGGCACCATCACATCCACCGTAGCCATTCAGTTTTGCTATAGATCTAAGGTTAACTGAAGTAGAAGACAACGAAAGTTTGGGGGTTTGATGGGTATTTGAGTGAGTGGTTATGGAGTTAGTTTAGGGGTTGTGGGTGGGGAAGAAGGATAGTGTGGTAAGGGCTTCGTAGTGGTGGCAGTAGGGAGAGGGGTTGGTGGCGGCGGTGAGGGTTTCCTGGTGGTGGCAGTAGGGAGGGGGATTGGTGGTGAGTTTTGATGATGAAGGTGGGTGTTTGAAGAAAAAACATCCATCTAATAAGGTGGGTGTTTCAAAGAATCGTAGTAGGGGTGGCTTCTGGGAACGACGAGGGCGGCATGTGGTGTTCAAGAAGATGTATTGTGTCGTTTTTTTTTTTTTTTTTTTTTTTGTTGTTGTTGTTTGTATATGAAAAAAATCTTGTTTGAATATGATTTGGGGTTTGAAAATCTGCTTGTGCATTGACCATTTGAAAATCTGCTTGTGTTTAGATCTTGATGAAGATTTTGTTTTAATAATAATAATAATAATAATAATAATAATAATAATAATAATAATAATAAAAAGAAAAAGAAATAATAAATGGAGAGTATTTTAGTTATTTTCATTATTAAGATGAGGGTATTTTAGTCATTTTATGTTTTTTTAACGAGTCAAACTAGCAGTCAACGAAAAATGGACCAAACCCGTTACGGGTGTTTCATTTTAGGAGAGGATCCGGAACTTTTGAAACTATTGGACTAAAAGTGTTATACCCGACAAACCACAAGGACCAAAAATGTACTTAACTCTAACTACAAGGAGCACATTGACATTCATATAACATATCCTCCTATATTTTGATTACATTTTCTTATTTATTTTAATAAACAAAAAATTGAAATGAAGAAACAATATGTATGAAACAAAATAAAGGGAGAAAAGTACCGATGAGTTGGCGCCCTAACATTTCTCACTCTTTGACTGAAAAATATCTGTCAAAACTATAGCTCTAGTACATATCAAAACTTTATACTCATTTAGTCCCTGTATTTATGATAACTTGCTCTTTTGCTCATTTATCTTAATTAACTTGCTGTTTTGCTTTTTTTTTTTTTTTTTTTTTTCTTTTTTTTTGGTAACAGCTAATTAATATATTTATGTGTAACGAACAAAAACATACATGTACAAGAAAAAGTGAACTAATGAAGCAAGTACAACAAGAACCATAAGGTTCACTCAACATTTCCCCCTCCTACACGAGGAGTGAAAATGGCTAAACCAAGAAACTAGACCATATGACACTATGAACTTCCATTAAACTTGAATATTTTTAAAGTAGTAAATAATTTTTCTATCTTTGTTTGGTGTTTGAGTAATTTACCGTTGCCTCCCATCCAAGAATCCTGAGAGTTCTTCGGACCTGGAGATACACAAGGGAAACGCGTTAGCCTCGCCCTGGGGAGTTTGTCCCAGGACCAAGCTCGAGCGTGAGAGTAAGTATAAGGTATTGATAAAGGTATATGTGTATATGCAGTAAATGCTAAATATCATAAGAGTAAATGAGAAGTATTTATACTACCTTAAACATGTACCTTTCTACTGTATGATACTGTGCGTAGTACTAGTAGGTAACTGTTTCTGACATGTAGGGAGCGGCGCACCCCTATATGAGATGTCAGTCATAGGGGACACGTGTCCATAGAATAAGAGTTGTTGACGACGCCAGGGCTGACCATCCGGATATTAACCCATCCGGTAAAGTTCGTCCGGTCAGTATAGGTCCGTCCGGATATATACACAAAAATGTCCCCCCTCCCCCCCCCCCCCCCCCCCGTATCGTGTTACAGCTTTGAAAAGTTGTGACATGATATTTTGTCCTTCCGGAAAAGCCAGGTATTCTCGTTCTTGTCCTCCTTTTCGTTTGCATCATTTGTTATCATTATTTTGCTAAGGCTTGATGAATTCATGGGCCCAAGCCCATTACCTAGGGTGAATCGTATTTTTACCGAGAAGCGTGAGATGTAGCCATGTGTACAAAGGTGCGCGCGTGAATGGCCCTGATTTGTCCACGGGTAGGTCTGACACGAAGCGACGTTTTACTGTTCCACATATCCTCCTATATGATGTTTGTTTCTTTCATTTTTCAGTTTTTACTATTTTTTACTTTTCTTCCCACATCAGCGATTTGGTTTCTTCGTCTTCTCATCAGGTGTGTTCCTCCGTCTCTTCCCTTCTTTTCCCCTTGTAAGAGAGTTGCCTTCCCCTTCGCACACTATTTATGGCTTCCGGTTCACAAGAGAATGTCGCATCGGCGTCCGGCGCGGCAGACAATGTCGCGTCGGCATCTGGCGCGGCGGACATTATACCAAAGTTCGACATGCATATATATCAGTCCGTCATGTCGGAGTGAGATGTGAGGGAGGCCGCCCGGATTTATAGGATTCTGCGGAGTTGCATCCCCGTTTACCGCCACCCGGCATGACCATGGATCGGTTACCGAGGAACGCCATTGGGATCTACGAGGCATATCTAGAGTTTTCAGGGATTAGGGTTCCGTTTTCAACATTTCTTCTTCAAGTTCTTAATCATTTCCGAGTGCATCTGTCTCAGCTTGTTCCGATCGGTTTGTCGAAGGTCATATTGTTCGAGGTGTATTGCAAGAGTTTAAATTTTGCTCCATATTTGACTCTATTTCGCCTTTTCTATATGTTACAAAAACAAGGGCATTGGTTCTCGTTTGCCCGTCGCACCGGCAAGAATGGTCAAACCAGGATTTTTAATGAGACGTGCTCAAGCATGAAGCACTGGAAAGATAGATTTTTCCTTATTGACCGTAGGGCGATTCCCCAATCCATGCCTTGGAGACATCCGGACTCCAGTGTTTCTGAGCTGCCACCGTTCGGTGGTTACCAGCCGGAACATGTGGATGCCCTAACAGCCGCCGTTGTTGACATTCAGGCAATTCATCCGGCGCTACTCTTTGAGGCTGGTTTGACCAAGATTTGGAAGTACCCTGATCACAGACCGGTTTTTAAGGATGGGGAGGGGAATGGTAACTCTCTTGTTGTTCATCTAGTGTCCATATTGTATGTGTGCTTTATGTTACATGACGCACCTACGTTGCTTTCCTCTTCCTTTATGCAGTTGTGCTGATGTCTCGCTTTCTTAGGTTTCCTAACACTTCAGTTTCTCGCGTCGGTAAAGGACCTTCGTTAGCCGAAGGGGGTGAGGTCGAGATGCATGTGACGGAACCTCTGGGCCCCAAAGAACCACTTCCCAACAAGACAGGGCTGCAAAGGGTCGTTGAGAAGCCTGACCAAAGAGTGATAGATTCTCGGGCAGCAAAGGAGAGGAAAAAGCAAGCTACCCAGCCCCGGACCGTAAACAAGAAACGTCCGGCTGTTAACCCTTCTCCTCGGCCACACAAAAGGGCCTCTGCTTCAAGCATCGTGGTGTCGGAAGATGATGGCTCTTCCGATGGTGATCATACCCGTTCCCCCTCTCCCATAAACATTAGTCATCCCGACTCTGAAAATGTTGACGATGACGGGAACACTGAAGATGTGGAGGATGTTGAGCACCCTGAAAATGTTGAGAATGCTGGACATACAGAGGTTCCCATTGAAGAGGACGTTGGGAATACCGGAGGGGTTGATCCTGAAGATAATGTTGTTCCTGAAAATGTAGATGGTGATCATAAGGGAGATGGCCTTAGTCTTGACGCGTTCGCAACCGAACTGAATGAAGGTTTGGACCGTCCGAACGTTTCAGACCTTGCGCATGGAGGTATGTCTAATTAGCTATCTATATTTCATCGTTATCCTTCAGGGACTCTGTCATATTTTGCTTCCTCTTGTTTGTAGGCCTACATGGGTCCACTTCCGCCGGTTCTACTCGTCAAGCATTTACCCATAGGGGGTCTGGAGGTGAGTTTTCCACAATATATGCATATATTTTCCTCTCCCCCCTTTTTCTTACTAAAGCCATTCGTCTTTTACTTCTTTTTTAGAGTGGGGTGATTCGTCTGAGCCCTACGTTCCAGGGTGAAAATTGACCGTTGGGGCCAGCCTGAATGATGCTGAGGTTTGTAGGGACCTCATGGTACATCTCGCCCCTCCTTCTGTGTGAGCGGAGCAAGCGACCCTGACAGACTATCAAGCTACTCAGCTTGCCTGGTTTGAATTGGCGCATGGTTCCCTGGCCCAAGCGGATGTGCTTCAACGTCTTGAAAATTTGAGTTATCATTATGCTCAGTTATACCAGACTCACGAAGGGTGTGGTAGTTCAGCTGATCGGATAAGGGAGCTTGAGTCTGGGCTAGAGGAGCAGCGCCAATCGGTTGAGACTTTGACCAAATCCAACCAAGAGCTTCAACAACAACATCAAAGTTGTTTCAGCCGGGAGGAAGGATAGTCGAATCAGCTGTCCGCCGTTGAGTTGGAGAGGGATGCTTTGGTGGCCAAGAATGGAGAGCAGGCAGGGAGGATCAAATTCCTGGAAGAGGCCTTGGTGGGAAAAAACGCTGCCCTGGAAGTATCGGAAGCAAAGGCTGCCGATCTGGCAAAGAGCGTGGAAAAGATGACCGTTGAGTCCAGTCAAGCGGAGATTTTAAGGTTCAACTATGTCCGGCAACTTGTCCCCACTGTTGTTAAAAGACTTCACGAAAGTGATGAATATCAAATGGCTTGGGGCGAGGTCTTTAATACAGCCATAGATGCTGGTTGGTTAGAAGGGGTAAAGGTGGGTCGGAAACCCGAGCAGATAGAGGAGATTGTGAACTCTGCCTCCGGCTTTGACATGCCGGCTACCCTCAACTTCCGTGCTTCTTATGATGCCATGTTTCTCCAGCAGTTTCCCTTTGTTGAGAAGATTGTTGCTTCTTACCGTCTTCCACTGGCTGACATTATGAACATTTTCCTGGCTGGGGAGGCAGTTACCCCCGGTGTTGGAAACTCGGGAATGGCTGGTCAAGAACAAGAGCAGGAGCAGGAGCCGGAGCATTAGATCTCTTAGTCATTTTCACTTGTTTTACTGATGGCCTGTAATATTTGAACAATTTGACTGTACTTTGTATATTGTGAAGGTCTCTCCTTTTGGATACATTATGATGATTTTCTGATGGTCCCTCCTTTTGGATATACTATGATTGTTTCGTTTTACTTTCCCTCTTTTCTTTTTGTGATTGCTTAAGGACGTTACCTTTGAATGCCTTCGCGCCGTTGGGTCAACCATGTGACACTTGGGCATCTTTGCGTCGTTAGGTTAGTAAACGGATCCCTGGGCGTCTTTGCGCCATTAGGTCAATAACGTAACCCCTAGGTGTCTTTGCACCGTTAGGTTAATAGATGGACCCCTAGGCGTCTTCGCGCCGTTAGGTCAATAATGCAACCCCTAGGTGTCTTTGCACCGTTAGGTTAATAGATGGACCCCTAGGCGTCTTCGTGCCGTTAGGTCAATAATGCAACCCCTAGGTGTCTTTGCACCGTTAGGTTAATAGATGTAACCCATAGGTGTCTTTGCACCGTTAGGTTAATAGATGGACCCCTAGGCGTCTTCGCGCCGTTAGGTTAATAGATGTAACCCCTAGGTGTCTTTGCACCGTTAGGTTAATAGATGGACCCCTAGGCGTCTTCGCGCTGTTAGGTCAATAATGTAACCCCTAGGTGTCTTTGCACCGTTAGGTTAATAGATGGACCCCTAGGTGTCTTCGCGCCGTTAGGTCAATAATGTAACCCCTAGGTGTCTTTGCACCGTTAGGTTAATAGATGTAACCCCTAGGTGTCTTTGCACTGTTAGATTAATAGATGGACCCCTAGGCGTCTTCGCGCCGTTAGGTCAATAATGTAACCCCTAGGTGTCTTTGCACCGTTAGGTTAATAGATGTAACCCCTAGGTGTCTTTGCACCGTTAGGTTAATAGATGGACCCCTAGGCGTCTTCGCACCGTTAGGTCAATAATGTAACCCCTAGGTGTCTTTGCACCGTTAGGGTAATAGATGTAACCCCTAGGTGTCTTTGCACCGTTAGGTTAATAGATGGACCCCTAGGCGTCTTCGCGCCTAACAATAATGTAACCCCTAGGTATCTTTGCACCGTTAGGTTAATAGATGTAACCCCTAGGTGTCTTTGCACCGTTAGGTTAATAGATGGACCCCTAGGCGTCTTCGCGCCGTTAAGTCAATAATGTAACCCCTAGGTGTCTTTGCACCGTTAGGTTAATAGATGGACCCTAGGCGTCTTCGCGCCGTTAGGTCAATAATGTAATGATGAAGCGTTAGTCGAGCGGAGGTAGCTAATCTCCGCTCGAATTATATAGGATTTCCTGCGTCAATATATTATAATGGAAAATTACCCCCCTCCGTCTGGGCGAGGTTCTTAATAACTTCATTAGCAACATAGTTTGATTGTGGGTCTTACATTCAGAACTCTAAACAGAATACAAACTATAAATAACACTTCCGGAGGTTGACAGCATGCCACTTCCGGGGGACCTCTTGGTCGTCCATCGTATATAACTTATAGGATCCATTCTGGTATGCTTATGTTACGCGGTACGGTCCTTCCCACTTTGGGCCTAGTTTACCCTGATCTTCGACACGGCTAGCCTCATTTCTATGGTACACAAATTCTCCGGGCCTGATGGTTTCCGGGCGAACCCGTCGGTTGTAATATTTCTCTATTTTCGTTTTGTATTTGGCCTCTCGGATTGCTGCTTCTTCTCTCTTTTCCTGCAGCAGGTCTAAATTCAGGCGAATCTCTTCGTCATTCATCCCTTCTCTTACCATCATCGTCTAGTGAGTGGGCATTCCTATCTCTGCTGGTATAACTGCCTCACTACCGTACGTAAGGCTGAATGGTGTCTCTCCGTTACTCATCTTAAGTGTCGTCCGGTGAGCCCATAAAACATTGGGTAGTTCATCTACCCATCCGGCTTTTTCCCTGCCCAGCCTGGTTTTGATGCCATTCATTAGACTTTTGTTGGCAGCTTCCACTAAGCCATTCGCTTGTGCATGTGCGACCGCCGTGTTGATCTGTTGTATGTGCAGTTGTTCGCACCACCTTTTGAACGGGTCATTGACAAATTGTGTTCCATTATCAGTGACTATTATTCGTGGGAGACCGAATCTGCATACTATGTTTTCCCATGTGAATTTCTTGACCTCCTTACCCGTTATGCGGACCAGCGGCTTAGCTTCAATCCATTTGGTGAAGTAATCTATAGCAACTATCACGTATTTTGCTTTCCCCGCCGACTGGAGTAAGGGACCTAAAATGTCCATTCCCCATTGGTAAAAGGGCCAAGGTGCCATTATGGATGTCATTGGTGTCTTTGGGAGCCTTGGAACCCTGGAGTGAATTTGGCAGGAATCACACTTTCGAATCTCGTCCCGGGCGTCCCGGTGCATGGTTGGCCAGTAGTATCCCTGCCTCATGGCTTTCGCAACGACCATTCTTGGTTCAGAATGCATCCCGCACGCTCCCATGTGTATTTCTCTGATCACGTAGTTGGCCTGCAAAGGTCCCACACACCTTAACATAGGCACTAAATAAGATCTTTTGAACAAAACTCCCTCTTCCATCACATATTGGTTTATTTTCATTCTCAGGGCACGTGCTTCATTCTTGTCTTCCGGCCATATTCCTTCATTTAGACACTTGATGATGGGCTTCATCCAGTTATCCCCTTCTTTTACCACCGCATTTATCTCTTTTTTCTCAATGGATCTTTCCGTCAACACTTCGACTAGAACTTCCTTGGTTAGGTGGTCGAATGCAACGGTTGCCAACTTACTCAGTACATCGGCTTTCTGATTTCGTGCTCGGGGGATATTACTTATGGAGAACCTGTCAAAACCCGCTGTCAGTTCTTTTGTCTTGGCTAAATACTTGACCATGTTGGCATTGACGGCCACATAGTCACCATTTATTTGATTGGCCACCAGCTTCGAATCAACGTATACCCTTGATTGGGTGCTAAAGCAGTCAACTAAAGTCAAATACCCTAGACCAATACTTCCGGTGAGTATAGTGTTTCCCCGGGTCGTTATGTCCCGACGAGGTGTGGATGGTATTAAAAACGGATTTGTAATCGGGTGATTTTGAACAGGAAAGGGGTAATAGGGGTTTGAATGATTATGCTAAGGAAATTTAAGTGAAAATCAAGTTAAATAAACTAACTTGACCAAAACGTAAAGCTACACTACCCTAGAACGTATTTAAAATTAAAAACGCGCGTTTACGTTAAAATAAACGCGAGTGCGCAAAATAAAAAGTGAATTTTGAGCTACGCTAATCCTACAAACATGAAAATTATATTTTTACGATCCTAATGATAAAAGAAAATTTTGAGAAAAAAGAAAAATATTTTTTAGACTTTTTTTTTAATTATTATTAATTAAAAACTATTTATACTAAATTAAATTATTAAAAATACTAAAACAATTAAGAAAAATCTAAAACTTTTTAGGAAAATACTACAAATTAATCTAAGCCTAAGAAAAATAATAAAGAGGGTGGTTCAATACAAAATAAGCTAGTAATAAGCCAAATAAGTTGTTAAGCTTAATAAACAAAACAAATTACAACTAGTGCTAAGTATTAATTTTTGCAATGGATAACTGAAAAAGACCCAAGGGCGGATGGTTCTGTGTGGTGTGTTGTGTCTGTGAGTGCATTGGCCCAGGTTCGAGTCCTGGTTGTTGCACTTTTTTATTTTTATTTTTCTTTTTGAAAATTTCTTTTTGCAATTCCTTTCAACAACAAACATAAACAACTTTTGTGAATAAAAATTTTCTGAAAAAGCTTTAACAAGCTTGTGGCAAGCTTAAAACCACACAGTAAGGCTTTTATGGTTTTAAGTGATTTTTAGAAATCTTAAGGCAACCAAACAATGCATATAAGCCACAATATTGACAAGCTCAGCCACAAGCTCAAGCAAACATCATAATAACAACACTACAGTGATAAGGTTCAATGCTCAGAAGCAACAATTCACAACAACAAGAACATTCAGCAGAAGCAAACAAAACATCAATAAGCTTAGTACATAACTGAAGCGCCAGCATCAACAGTTGATCACGGGGTGGTTTTTAAGGCTTAATTAAGTGAGCTAGCAAGAAAATGAGGCCAACCCACTAATGGATCTAACAAGCCAACCTATCAGGCTTCCCAAATCACTGAGAATTGAGTCCTAAACTCAAGAATTGAGCAAGCTATAGAGCAATGAAAGATGGGTCAAACTGGGTACGGGTTTGGAGCAGGGCAGAATAGGCCTGAGGGGCAACTTAAGGGACATGAAAAGCTATTAATAAAATTTCCTGAAAATTAAATAAAAATAAAAACATGAAAACAAGCTCCCCAAGAAGGTGTGAACCAAGTATCGGGCCCTAAGAATCTAAAACAAAGAATTTAGAAATACCTTGATGAGGGCAGTTGAGAGTGCAGGCCTGCAAAAAGGGGTGAGATCACAGGCATGAAAAGCTATCCAACTAAGTCCCTAAATCAACAATAAGCCTAGATTTATAAAATATACACTACCAAATACTTGTGTAACAGCAATCTAAATCTAATTTTAACTTAAACTTATCTAAAACCTAAATCAAAAAAGGGTACTGTTTTGGCTAGGTGGTTTTGATGAAACTCAATCCAGAGCACCACTTAGCAGCCCGAATTACAAAGTATCAAATAAGTTTAAAAGTTGGAGACAAGCTAAAAAATATGAAAACTATACAACTAACAACAACTAAAACTAAAATTAAACACTAGATTCTATCTAAGCTGACCTGAAAATGAGATTGAAAAGGGGCTGTTGGGGCCTTGGTGTACTGATGCAATAGTGCACAAAGTGGGTCACTTTGAGATTTGACCTGTAAACTATGACTACCAAGTTCAAAGATAAGCTCATAAATTTACACCCTATACTACAAACTATATGTAAAACCAAATTCCAATCTAAATCCTACTTCTACATGTTAAAAACTTAGACCAAAAAAAGGGGCTGCAAGCATACTGAAACAGGTTAAAGTGGGTGGAAATGGATGATGGCTTTTGCAATCCTAGGAAGCTGTAATAAACTACACGTAGGCAAAATAAACTTCTACTAAACCTAATGCATCCTCATTGAATCAATCTAAACTAAGCATTAAACAACCTAATAAGCAAATAGGGGCAAAGAACTATGGATATGAGCACTTCCCAAAACTGCTTCAACAAGCAGGTTAGATAGGCGCAAATCGACTACCCAAATAAGCTTCCAACTAAAAAATATAAACTCAAACACCTAAACTGACCAATGACATGCCAAATTGCTTTAAACAAAGCAAATTCAATCTAATTTGAGAAACATACAGTGGCCAAAAATATCAAGACATTTCTTAAGCCAAACAGTCCCTAAGGGATCAATTTTGATGACATCTCACTTAAGCATGCAAGTTTGAAGCTGGGAAATTAACAGAAAAGTGCCACAGATGCTAAATTACAATTAGATAAGTATAAAAGCAACAAGATTATACTAGAACTAAATTATAAATAACTTAAAAAAAAACTGGAATGAAACTGAAATTTGATTAATTTGAAACTGAATTACAATGTTTTAAAACTAAAAAGACGTTGACAAATTAAGCTAAGGGTAAAACTACTGCTAAAACTACCTCCTCATACCTAA
This sequence comes from Artemisia argyi, assembly GCA_030686995.1. Taxonomy (NCBI): domain Eukaryota; kingdom Viridiplantae; phylum Streptophyta; class Magnoliopsida; order Asterales; family Asteraceae; genus Artemisia; species Artemisia argyi. The sequence goes on from CM060702.1 coordinate 198,861,953, forward strand.
AATTGCCTTGTACAATGGCTTGCAAGCTATATATATAACTGATAAAAAAAAGTACAAGGGTCTTCTCTCAATCTTTTGTCTTCTTCTTTCTGTGTTTCTTTGAGATCACTTTGGGCCCTTGGATTCGATTTGGTATCATCACAGCCATCAGATTCAATATAGGCGCCAAATTGGTTGTGGATTGATGACATGGATGTGGATACCCGTGAATGGTGTCTTGGAGCAGGTGAAGGATGCTTTTGAGGGGATGAAGATAGCGTGTTGCAGGAGGGAAACGTGTAGGGGGTTTGTGTATGGTGGGAAAAGGAGATGAGGAGAACTGGTGGTTTGTCTGTTGGTTAAACGAAGGGATGGGGAAGAAAATGGTTGGGGGGGTTTGACTAGGTCAAAAGACCAGAGGCACGTTATTTTGATATTAGGTTTGGCCTTGGGGTTTGTTATGGGCCAAGGGTGATAGGGATTGGGTATTGGATAAGTTAATGGTGGGTTTGTTTTGTTAATAGATTACACAAACGGTCCACTTGGTTTAAGTATCTTAGGAAATCACAAGGACCATTTATGTAAAAATCTGATTTTCTGAGGGACCATTCATGCCATTTCTCCAAACTTGCCAATAAGGTCCATTGTTGCCCTCTTTTAATTCCACAAAGTCCATTGTTGTTAATTCTGCAAAATGAAACACCCGGGGACTGAATCTGCCAAAGTTTGAAACTTGAGGGATCAAAATGTAAACTTTTGAAACTTTTTACCCAAGAATCATTTTTGATAATATTTGACTTTTAAAAGACTTGGGTTGACTTTTCTTTCAAAATTATTTTACCAGGGACCAATTTTGTCAATTTGTGATAGTTCAGGGACTGATTTTGACAACTCTTCATATTTTGCTCGTTTTTCATCTGTTTTCAATCCTTTGTACCTGAAACACACAAAAACATACTCCAAGGATATTTGTGATGTTATTTGACCATTTTGAAGTGTTTTTGATCGTTTTGACTCGAAAATTGGACGAAAAGATATGTACAAAAAGGCACATATCAAATCCCCCACACTAAGCAATTGCTAGTCCCTAGCAATTTTTTGTGAAAATTTAATGGATTTGAAGTCTCTTTACCAAAAGTCGTTACTTCTAGAGTAGTCAAATGTTTCGGTTCAAGTAAGAACTATGGTACACTGATAACCATGTGATTTTGAGCAAACCACCAGCTGTAAACGGATTTGATTTGTCTTTACCAGAAGCCGTTTGCTTCTGGGCTAGCCAACTCTTGATGGACACAGTCAACATCTTGGTGAGTTGATTACCAATTATGGTTTTTCACTGCCTTTACCACAAGCCATAATCTTGCGGGCTAGCCAACTCTTTCACCTTTTAGGATATGGCGAGTTGAGATACCATACAGTTTTGGGCAAACTGTCAGCCATCAACGGATTTGAGATATCTTTACCAAGAGCCGTTTGCTCCTGGATTAGCCAATCCTTTTGGTGGTTAGACATGGTGGACTGATAACCACAAAAAAAATATTTGAAGCTCACGTGAAATTTTTTTTTTTAAATTTTTGCCAAAAACGGGGGTACTATATGGTAAAATGTGATAAAATTCGCTAGAATTCCCCCCCCCCCACACACACACACTTAGAATTGAATATTGTCCTCAATATTCAAAGTCCCGGCTATTATGCCGACTCTTTGAACGTAAAAGGGCAACATTACAATCTAAATGTGGAAACACCATTTTTTTCACTTTATTTGTAACCACAGCAGGGGTAACTCCCCCACACTTAGGGTGAAAACCCTATATGCATGCTACTGTTTTTGTTTACCTAGTCGCTAGCTTGACTCGACCCCGAATTCATTTGTTCTTAGGGAAGCATGATGTGGAAGAAACAATATCCATCGGACTTTCATTCAAGATGTTTGGACAAACATTTGAAGCACGTGAAAGTTCCACACCGATGAGATAAGTACCCGGCTCAAAAGAATGGTACATGGAAATGCCGGGGTCAAAGATAGTGTCTTCATTCCCGAAGGAGTGAAGAAGAGAAGAAATCACATCAAATGTGAGAAATGGAAAGAAGGTCATGATAACAATCATGACAAGATCAGCATCTTCACGAGGAGACTTCATAATTTGCATATGATGAGTCTCATCTTTTAAGCTCATTTGATCCAGAAATGTTCCGGGCGGGAGGTTCGGGATTTTGCCATCAAGCAAATTCTCATGATTGAGAACATCTCCCCCCGGGTCACAAAGATCGTCTTTGTCTAGATCAAAGTAGAAGTGATCATACTCTGGAGGAGATATGATATGAGTGAGTTCACCGGAGAACTCACCATGATCAAGATCAAAGGTAAACGAATCATATTCCCGAAGAGAAAGATAAGCATGAGTAGTGGTACTACCACTACTCGTCTCTCCCGTGAAATCAAAACTAAATGATTCGTAAGTCGAAAGAGAATCCTTGGGATAAGAAGTGGGATTGCCACTTAATGATTCGATCTTAGAAATGAGAAGATTGATATTCAATAATCTTTCATGAAGAGCTTCATCTTGGATCTCCGTATCAATATCTTCGTTATTCTCTTCTTCTGAGCTGACGAGCTCAGAAGGTAACTCCTCCACATAATCGATGTCTCCACAAGATAAAGAATAATCAGTATCGTCAGATTTGGAGAACAACTCATCATGATCGTTAAAATTGTCAATAGGAGGTAAATCACACTCCTCAACCGTATCAAAAGTATATTTTTCAAAATCGGGTAAAGAATCCTTGAGCTCGGGCTCAAGGGGTCTAACGGCTTATCATAAACATCCATTGGGGAAAGAGAAAGAGATGGTTCATGAGATATCATCTTTTCAAGTACAGGGATGCCTCCCCCCACACTACATTCTTCATTCTTTGATGAGATTGGATCATCCTTGAAGAAAGCCTCGAGCTCTTCCTTGGTGATATTACTTCCTCCAACTGGTTTGAGAGAAGGGAAAGAGTCGGAAATGATTGGTTCAGAAGATGGAGTGGGATTGCCACTCGGAGATTGAACGATATCTTCTTCAAAAGGTTCATCCTCGTCACTCTCATCGAAGTCTGAAAAAGTAACTAGTGTTAGGATGACCCAGTCCTTGTTGGCAATATTGGTTTATATAACTTTTGTGATTGCCAAGGACCTCAATTTGTGCAATCTCAGCGGGAAAGTAATCGGAATGATGAGCACTCAAATCAGTGGTAGAGTGATAATGAACTTCAGTATCCCACTGATAGTGATGATTTGTCATATTCTCGATTAAATCATAAGCTTCTTGCGGAGTTTTCCGCATGAGATTACCACCGGCAGCCAACATGATTTTGTCTCGATCAATCGAAGTTATACCATGATAGAAGGTTAGGATTTGATCAAGAAGCAAAATTTTGTGATCAGGACATTTCCGTAACAATGATTTGAATCTTTCCCAAGCTTCAAATACGGATTCCATGTACAATTGCTGGAAATTCAGAATGTCTTTCCTAAGCTGCAACGTTTTAGAACGTGGAAAGTATTTTGAAAGAAACTTGAGGAACATCTCTTCCCAAGTATGAATTGAGTGGGTTTTAAGAGCATAAAACCAAGATTCAGCGTGGTGGGATAAAGAGAATGGAAATAGATTCAAACGAATGCAATCCTGGGAAACTCCTTTTTGTTTCATGGATTGGGTGATAGATATGAACTTGTCTATGTGCTCTCTGGCATCCTCATCTCGAAATCCGTGAAATTGGCAATTTTGCCGGATCAGTCGAACCATGTGATTTTTCAATCTGAAATTGGTTCCTGGAACTGATGTTGGAGTGATCAGTCCTCCTCTACCGTCAAGTGTTGGACGATAGAAATCCTCCATGGTCTGAGGATCATGGGGATGATGTGGTGAGGAATCGATCATTGTGGAGAATCAAATAATTAGAAGGTGAAAAGATACAAATTAAACATTTTAGAGGTATAAGAAGTTAGAATCAAACGGATAGAGGGTAAAGGAAAGAATAAAAAAGGTAGGAGGGTAAAAGTGATTTTTTTTTTTTTTTTTTTTTTGGATTTTTTGTGTTTGTTGAAAACTTATTTAAAATGTTTTTGGTAATCGTTTTAAAAAACCAAATCATTTCCTCGTAGACCACACAAAGTAATCCTTGAGTAATCTGATATGGTAAAATTCACGATTCATTTTGTTTTTTTATAAAAATATGAAAAAGGATGGTAAATATACAATGAGCGAATATCCAAAGATCACCAATCTTCAAGTACGTTTAGAATACGCGCACAACCTCTCCGGCAGCGGTGCCATTTGATTGGGTGCTAAAGCAGTCAACTAAAGTCAAATACCCTAGACCAATACTTCCGGTGAGTATAGTGTTTCCCCGGGTCGTTATGTCCCGACGAGGTGTGGATGGTATTAAAAACGGATTTGTAATCGGGTGATTTTGAACAGAAAAGGGGTAATAGGGGTTTGAATGATTATGCTAAGGAAATTTAAGTGAAAATCAAGTTAAATAAACTAACTTGACCAAAACGTAAAGCTACACTACCCTAGAACGTATTTAAAATTAAAAACGCGTGTTTACGTTAAAATAAACGCGAGTGCGCAAAATAAAAAGTGAATTTTGAGCTACGCTAATCCTACAAACATGAAAATTATATTTTTACGATCCTAATGATAAAAGAAAATTTTGAGAAAAAGAAAAATATTTTTTAGACTTTTTTTTTTAATTATTATTAATTAAAAACTATTTATACTAAATTAAATTATTAAAAATACTAAAACAATTAAGAAAAATCTGAAACTTTTTAGGAAAATACTACAAATTAATCTAAGCCTAAGAAAAATAATAAAGAGGGTGGTTCAATACAAAATAAGCTAGTAATAAGCCAAATAAGTTGTTAAGCTTAATAAACAAAACAAATTACAACTAGTGCTAAGTATTAATTTTTGCAATGGATAACTGAAAAAGACCCAAGGGCGGATGGTTCTGTGTATTGTGTTGTGTCTGTGAGTGCATTGGCCCAGGTTCGAGTCCTGGTTGTTGCACTTTTTTATTTTTATTTTTCTTTTTGAAAATTTCTTTTTGCAATTCCTTTCAACAACAAACATAAACAGCTTTTGTGAATAAAAATTTTCTGAAAAAAGCTTTAACAAGCTTGTGGCAAGCTTAAAACCACACAGTAAGGCTCTTATGGTTTTAAGTGATTTTTAGAAATCTTAAGGCAACCAAACAATGCATATAAGCCACAATATTGACAAGCTCAGCCACAAGCTCAAGCAAACATCATAATAACAACACTACAGTGATAAGGTTCAATGCTCAGAAGCAACAATTCACAACAACAAGAACATTCAGCAGAAGCAAACAAAACATCAATAAGCTTAGTACATAACTGAAGTGCCAGCATCAACAGTTGATCACGGGGTGGTTTTTAAGGCTTAATTAAGTGAGCTAGCAAGAAAATGAGGCCAACCCACTAATGGATCTAACAAGCCAACCTATCAGGCTTCCCAAATCACTGAGAATTGAGTCCTAAACTCAAGAATTGAGCAAGCTATAGAGCAATGAAAGATGGGTCAAACTGGGTACGGGTTTGGAGCAGGGCAGAACAGGCATGAGGGGCAACTTAAGGGACATGAAAAGCTATTAATAAAATTTCCTGAAAATTAAATAAAAATAAAAACATGAAAACAAGCTCCCCAAGAAGCTGTGAACCAAGTATCAGGCCCTAAGAATCTAAAACAAAGAATTTAGAAGTACCTTGATGAGGGCAGTTGAGAGTGCAGGCCTGCAAAAAGGGGTGAGATCACAGGCATGAAAAGCTATCCAACTAAGTCCCTAAATCAACAATAAGCCTAGATTTATAAAATATACACTACCAAATACTTGTGTAATAGCAATCTAAATCTAATTTTAACTTAAGCTTATCTAAAACCTAAATCAAAAAAGGGTATTGTTTTGGCTAGGTGGTTTTGATCAAACTCAATCCAGAGCACCACTTAGCAGCCCGAATTACAAAGTATCAAATAAGTTTAAAAGTCGGAGACTGATACGTAGGGATTGCACCAGGCTTTACCTCTCGAGGGATCTCGAGAAGCTTAAAACCCCCACCAGGCAGTGTACCTGATCGATGTAGTATAGTATAATGACAAGTACCGGGGGATTGATCGTTCAGCTAGGAATAGTGTCGCTAGGATTAGAAAACCTAATTACTAGTTCTAGAGATGAGAGATGATTCTTTTTGTATTTTTTATATTTTATGAAAAGCAAGTAAATATCTCGGGTTTCAAGGATTTGGGCAGAATTAGTTGCTAGTCAACTAACCCAATACTAAAGATGCAATCAAAATAAAATACTAAAAATGAAAATAAAACTAAATTAAACTAAGGTTGTGAGCAATAAGTGGAGAAATGTGTTTACTTAGATTTCACTACTCCCTAGATATCTTTTAAACGTTAATTACTTGTTATAGTTGCGTGGATGATGGATTGTATTCCTTAATACCATTCATGGGGTGGCGTACTTAACTCCCCAATCCTATGAGTGCCTACTTCACTCCTATGTCGAGCCGGCTAAGAAGCTCCTAACATGGGATCATTAGAATTTACTCATGCATTAAATACAACCAATAAAACCTAGTACACATTGGTTCATGTTTCCTAAGACGTTCAAGCATGTTACCAATTGGAGATCTGCCAGTTTTCTTAAGCCTAACATTGAAATCATTCATCCAATACAACCATAAACAAGTAATCAACACATAATCAACATCTAGGTTTCATTAGATCTAAGCAAACACAAGATAAATTTAGCCTAGCATGGTGGAATCAAGACAAGCACAAGATATAGACAACCAACACATAGACATATTGATTGAATTAAAAGAATACTTATCTCAATAACACATGTAAGGGTTCAAGGGCTGAAAACCCTTGAAAAACCTGTAAAATACGTATATGGTTCAGCCTTAAGGTTTCTCCAAACTTGTTCCTCTTAATGAATGTGGCTGACGGCGTCAAGAACAATCTTGTGACTAGGGGTGTCATTCGGGTCAACCCGACCCGATAAGCCTCTGTCGGGTTGGGTCTATCGGGTTTTCGAAAAATAAAAATTAACCCGCAACCCGATCCGATAAGGAATCGGGTTATCGGGTTCGGGTCTATCGGGTTATCGGGTTTATCGGGTTGGGCTTATCGGGTTATCGGGTCAACCTGATAACCCGATAACGAAATAATTAAGCTTGAAACATGGTTTAGTTCAAAAATTATAAAACTTTTAATGGGTTATAATAGCTTATCGGGTTATCGGGTCAACCCGATAACCCGATAACGAAATAATTAAGACCCGCAACCCGACCCTATAGGGCTATCGGGTTTATCGGGATGACCCGATAACCCGATAAGGTATATTGGACCCGAATCAACCCGACCCTATAAGGCCTTATCGGGTTCGGGTCGGGTTCGGGTCGGGTCGGGTCGACCCATATGACACCCCTACTTGTGACGCCGTCATCTCGCCGCCAAAATAATTCTCAGACTGCCTTGATCTACTTTTGACGCCGTCATGTAGTCCACTTTTGCAGGCCGTCACACATTTAACTCTTGACGCTCTACTTTGTGACGCCTTCATTTCTGTACTGGGTCGTCATGATCTTTACTCTTGACGCCGTCAGGAAAGTACTCTTGACGCCATCACACACTGTTCCCAGCTTGGAAAATTAAGTCTTTGGCGTTTTCATCACTTTTATGCTCCAAAAACGTCCAAATTGCTTCCTTTTCCAGATTTCACTCCCAAAGTACCTAAAATCAAAAAAAAAACTATTTAGGGTAATATTTGATCAAATAAATTCAATTCCGGGCTTAAATGACCCCCTAAAAGTGGTTCATTTTTTGCCTCATCATACACCCTTACACTTGAGATTTGCTTATCCTCAAGCAAATGCGCTTTTATTCTAATAAAAATACAAGTTAGGGGTCATTTAACACTAATATAAAAGTAATTACAACAAATAATCATTCCACTAAAGACCAAAGACAAGCACGGAGGTCATACACAAGCACCTCACAAATAGTGTTTAGATACTCACATCTCTCGGGTGTAATAAAGTATAAATTACAATATGCAAACGGAAGATATCTCTCACTACCTGTCATAGCAAAAATAAATTACCATAGGCTTGGGAAAAGATCAAACCTCCGCCACATGGCGTAAGCACCTAGGATAAACTATCAAAGAGGTCTTTTAAAGGGTTGTAATGTTAGGTGTAGGGATATGAAATACACGGTTTTGTTGGATATAGGCAGTCTTTACTGGTGGCGAGTTAACAATCTTGGTCAATTACATGTACAATAGGGCGTTGTTAAGCCAAGACTAGACTCGACTTAAGCTAATAAATGAAAAATAAAAATAAACATAAAATAAACATAGAATGAAACGGGATGGTAGTCCATATGTTTTTTCTCTTTTCTTTTTTCTTTTTCTTGACTTTTCCATTTTTTTTTTTTTTTTTTTTTTTTTTTTTTTTTTGGCATACACTCTTACCCTACCATCCAAAATAATACATCATAGGGAATGAATATTCCCCTTACACTTGAATCTTTACATACTTTACAATAAACTAATCTAATGACTCGAATTAAGAAAATCAAAACACTTGGAGTACTTTTAAGATTAACGTACATATGGGGGTAATAAATGATGTTCTTCCCCATTACTCCATAAATAAGTACTTTACCCATGAGTCCCAATCGTCCCAAAACAATATGTACAAGGATATGACTCGACTTAGCAACCATGTAATCAATTAGATAATTAACTTAGGGTTTAACATATAACAATAATGCACTAAAAATGAACGCATACACGGAAGGCTAAGGCGATTTGGTTGTACATTTAAGTGGGGTTTAACAAATTCTTCCTTTAAGTAAAATGCTTAAAGTTAAAAACGAAAAGATAGGCTCGGAGGGGTGTACTAGGGGTTTCGTGTACTAAAAATGAGTACAACGCTAAGGGTGTGAGAAAAATTAGTTGACTTAACTAGCCAAGTAATATGACTTAAATGGTCAAGTAATTATGATACGGGTTTAACACAAGGGTGATCCTAATGCCTCTTATCATGTAGTAAATCCTACTACACGAATGTAGTCTCACTAGCGGTCTCGGGATGCATCACTAACGCAAGTTCTAGAATCTAATGCTACCGGCACACTCATAAGCACTAATAGTAAATGCTTTTCCTATCAAATCTAAAGGCGAACCTCACATATTTGGGTGGAAAATTTTTCTGAATAGTACGGTTTTGTGCTAGTCATACAATCTCCTATCCATGAGACGCTTGCTATGGCTAAAGTTTCACTCCTAAATGTTGTAAAAAATTTTAAATTTGGCGCTAAAATTGCACTAACAAGTATTTCTTATAGTTTTATTACACATCTACTATCAAACAAACAAACTCAAGCGAAAGTGTATCTGTAAGGTATCATCATTTTACCCTCCCCTTACACTTAGGATGAACATTGTCCCCAATGTTCAAGTAAAGAATGTAAAAGTGAAATAAGTAAAACAAATGAAATTAAATACTCCCCTGATTCGCTCGGTATGGATAATAAGGTGGCCAGGTTAGATCTTCCTCCAAGAAAATGAAGAATCAAAGCTTCCCTTCTAGAATATAAATCATCTTCTTGTCATACATAACCTGTAAATCCTGAGAAAACAGACAAAGCAACCTCGCATAAAATCGGCGGCAATCTACATAAGTTACTAAATCCTAGAAAACAAAGTAAGATATAATGCTTGTGGAATGAAGTTTGCAGATTTCCTGGAGATTATAAAACTTAATAATTCAATAAAAACTTTAAAACTCCATTAGAAAAACAAAACTGGTAAAATTTCCAGATTTTTACACGTGACGCCGTCAAGAGCAAGCTCATGACGCCGTCAGAAGTGACCTGCAGAAATTCTTGTGTTAAGTTTTCGGAAAATTTCTGGAAAAACTTGGTCCTACTTCCTGGAAAATCCTGCAAAACTTCATTATGACTCGATACAAGCATTTGACTCTAACAAATACGAATATACATGCTCACTTAATATTGTGGAGAATCATGATCGGTTTGTTTCTTAAAAACATATTTGGGGTTTCCCCTTACACTTATCTTTTGCAAAAATACCTTTAGATGGAGTTAAGACTAGGCCAAAACAACAAAGTAAAGTATTTCCACTTTTTAGTTTAGAAACATGATCTACCAACAATAAAAATAAAGCATGCATAAGGAAGCAAATAACAAACAAACAAAATAAAATCACACAAAGCATGGGTTGCCTCCCAAGAAGCGCTTTTCTTTATTTACGAGTCTTGTAGCTAGACTCAACGTCATGGGTTACTACGTGACCTCATCGTTGGTTTCACTCTCTAGGTCATCTTCTAAACCAGTTTCGCTTTCATAGTGTAAGTACTTCGGGTCTTCGAACTCGAAGACATCTTCTCGATACTTAGAATCAAGCTTACTAACATCCTTAAAGAATCCACATGATAATTCAGAAGTGTTCTTACACCCTCTCCGAACATCTTCATCACACAAAATAAGTTGGGAACTTATCCTATCAAGCCCGTCACAATCGATTTCCTTGAGATCTCTTCTCTTGTATGGTGTTTGGTATGAAACCCTCCTAATTCCATCAGCGAAAGTCATGATCCCGTTCCGGTCATCAACTATCAAATTAGTGATTTCGCAAAAGGGTGCACCAAAAACGACTTGTGATAATCTCGGGTCGACATAGTCTTCGATGTTGTCCACAATCGTAAATTCCATAGTGAATGCCATATTTCCTACGAACACCTGGATTTCATGATCTCTACCAACCACATTCTCTCCTTTGTAAATCATTCCCCATCTGCAGATATTGTTATAATGGAATAGGGACATAAAATTCTTAGGCAGGAATACGTTATCGAAGTACTTATGACCGATCATGCAGGGAATTTCGAGATTATTTGGATCACGCCTTCTTATCTTCCCCGATTCTCCATCCCTTGATCCATATAGATTCCCTTCAAGGGAAGGACGATACTCGTATACCTCCTCATTAGCCTTACGAAAAATCACCTTCTTAACACCATTGGTGAACAATGCACTTCCATCCTTCTCATCAAGGATTACTCCCGATTCATTGATAAATGGTTTCCCAAGAACAAGGTTGGTTAATGTTTGATTGGTGAGAGGGTCCACGTCATCGACCACGGTGAGGGCAATATCGTAAACAAGTTCTCCAATCATAATTGATAGATTTCTTATTACCCTTGCATTATCAACTCTCTCGCACATTATGCGTTCTGGGAAGGCTTCTTGGTATAGGAAAAGGGGGATTATGTTGACTGGGAAGCTAGGATCTATATGACTATCGGTTAAGAGCTTTTCCTTAATGGTGCAGGAGATCTTGAAAACTTTAGGGTTGCTTTTCTCAGTCCTAACGCTACTCCCACTAGTAACATCCTCCATTTTTCTCTCGGGTTCCTCTATAATAGATTTACCCAAAATGGCTGGATCTCTTGTATGCTCTTCCGATCTCTCCTTCCCTTTATCCACTTGGCTAGATGCTTGCGCGACGCACTACTTGGATGAGTTGGTAGGGCTTCTGGCCAAATCGTGGTCCACCCTTGAGGTCTCATCTTTAGCTGTATGACCGATTTTTTCAGTCTGTTGTTGGCTCAGGTTAGGTGTAGAAGCAGATATCGTGGTGATGGTATTTACGAAATGGATTGGTCCTAGGGTTGACAGGTTCTTTTTCTTTTGGTGACAGATGTTTGAATAGCTTACTAGGACTTTTTATTTTCACAGGAGAGGTTGGCGGACCCATGATGGTAACAGATTTGACCTCATTAACGTGAATATGTTTATTAACAACGTGCTCTTTGATAGCAGTTGATTTAGCCTCGAGCGTAGAGAGCTGTAATCCTTGAGATAGAATGAATTTTCGCAAGGCATCTTCACAGCTTTGCCTAGGCGTGCTCTGTGATGGAAAATGCTCGGACCATTTGAGTGGTGAGGAGTCATTGAAGGATACGCTCCGCGTTTGGTACCCTCTGAAATTAGGTTTATCCTTCCATGCCTCATAGGCCTCGTCAGAAGTTCGAGGGCCTCGACCAACGTGTGACGATGTGAATTCGTTATAAGCACGTTTTGGAAGCTCCATGCAGTTATGAGTCTCGTGAGGGCCATTACACAATTTACATGTAGAAGCAATTTTGTTTACTTAGCTTGAAGGCTTTTGAGTTTCGTAAGATTTCATGAGAGACTTGACTCGACCTTCAAGTTCCATGATCCTACGGTCGGGGGTGCTAGAGTTGTTCGAAGGCAAAGATATTGCCTTGACCGTTTTGTTCAGGTCACGGGGATCATTCCAACTTTCGTTGTCATAGAGAGCAAGATCTTCTATGAGTTCCCATGATTGTTCCGCACTTAGATCAAGTAGCTTACCACTGGCCGATTGGTCAATGGCTCGCCTCGTGGAGAGATCGATATGGTCATAAAAGATTTGTACTTGGAGCCAAAGATCTATGCCATGATGAGGGACTTTTTGGAGTAAGTCCTTGAAACGAGTCCATGCTACATAAAGACACTACTACACAAAAGCTCATAGAAACTGGTCAAAATAGCCCATGAAGATTGGTTTTGAGACCACTCTCTGAAGGGGGGTATCTCTATGATCAAAATGTATAGAGACTGGTTGCACAACCTGTCTCTATTAGAAGCATCAACACCGGTTTTCACTTAAGAATTGGTCTCCATATTATAGTAAACACACATGTTTTTATATCAAAACCTGTCTTTATATAAAATTCCAACCTGTCTTTATATAGAGTAAAAAGATATGTTTTTATATCAAAACCTATCTTTTTGAAAATTTCTTTTATTAAAAAAAAATTGGTTTTGAAATTCCAAATTTTTTGAAATTCCAAATTTTTGAAATTCCAATTATTTGAAATTCCATAATCTACAATTTGACTCACCATTATAAAGAAATATAAATGCAACAAATATATATATATATACCAAAAATGTTGAAATTAACAAAGTAAATTAAGATAATACTTCAATTCAACAAAACATAATTCTTAGACAAAATCAAAATGTGAAACACTAGAGTTCAACAAACTAGCCATAATTATCTAGGATCAATCACGCCATAATGTAAACCATGCACCAATGATGGCGTTCAACTCTTTGTTCTCTAACGGACGCTCGTCACTCCAAGGTACCTATACGTAAATTAATGAAATAAACACGTCAACAATCTTTGTATGTTTAAATCATTCGACAATAGCAAGTTGCTAAAGAATGCCCTTATGGGCAAACACATGGATAATTGACAATTTGACATACATGTTTTTTTTCTTCCAGACTACTACAAATATTCAAATGGCAAACAATATAAGTTCATTTTTATGACCCACTACAAATATACAAAAGAAAACATCAATCAGTCAACATTTCAATAAACTTAAATCTGGATCTTAAGTTATTTTATTCAAGAAAGATGACAGGTAAGATTCAAAAGCGACTCATATAGATAGATGCTTATTTAGTATATGTGTTGGGCTGAATGTAGAATTCATCTTGGATCAATTACCCTAGAATACTATCTGATATATTCACATAGCAATACCAAACACACAATCAGCATCAGACCAAAGTATGTGTGTGTGCAATGAGAAACTCTAGTCCTGCACATGATTTTAAGGGTATTATATTCTCTATAGATATGCTTCTGGAATGGAAGCACAGTGCAAATCTTGGTCCTTGGCATGCTTTTATGGCTTAAAAATATCTTTAGATATGTTTCCTGAATGGAAGCTTTAGTACATGGCATGCAGGGCATCCAATGGGGTTGGCCATAGCTCTACACCAGTTGTGTGCAGTGCTACATGGCATATGTTGGAGTAACATCACAGGAATTTTTGACAAGGCGTACTATTACAGAGCTAGGTTTAACATACTGGAACAAAACATAGGACTTGCAAGAAAAGGGCGCAGGACTATACACAACAAACGTCTACAAAGTCATGCATCTATTTCATCACATAAACATATTGCAAAATTATTTAACAAGCACTTACTATGTTGGGGAAATTGTCGTTTTGATACTTTAGCACAAAGTCATGCATCCATTTCATGACATAAAATCCACACTCCCAAGTAGACGGCTGGCGATTTACATTAGGGAATTCCCACCTCAGACCACCAACAACACTAAAAGAAAATAACAAACAGTTTATAAGTTGAAATTTATAGAAACAAGTGTTAAATCTAAAACAATTTAAGATAATTCTTACGACTCCACAAGTCCAGCGAGCCTATAAGTTTCCTCACTCTTGCTTGAACCTCTAGAAGAATTCAAAATAAATGCCACTCCATGTTTGGGGCAAATTATGAACAACACATAGTGACCGCTGCATTTTGTGTACATGTTTTAGTTAAAGAATAATAACCATATGAAAAATATTGCAATTATAATTAAGATGGTAAAATATGGTACCCTTGTAGATATGGTGCGAGATAAAAATCGTAACCCTCCAATGCTAGAGTTAAGTAATCTAGGGTATCCCACTTTTCAAACAGACATGCATCTGATGTTATCATTCCAGGGTTCAAGAAACCAACCCTGTTCAGTGAGGAGTGTCCCTTAAGGTGATACAGTGACCTAATTAAGCATATAAAATACACCAACATAAATTTATGTAAAAAAGAACAATGCCTTTAGCTACATATTAAAAAAAATGCACTTACATCTCAAAAAGGGTCAGGATTCCACACTCGAGTTGTTGATTCGTCAAGAGTTCAACTATGTCTGTTGCATTAATTGCAAAGTACGACTCATCAACTTGTCGAAAGATGTCCTTGTCAACACGAATAGCGTATGGATCAGCACAATCTCCACCCCGACTCATCCAACGGTTGTAGCCATCTAACACAGACTTGGGTTTATTCAATTGTATATCGTGTTCGAGATCCATCAACTTCTTTCTATTCTCAGCTTTCACTTCTTCAGCCTTCTTTCTATGCTCAGCTTTCTCTTTTTCAGCCTGCACATATAATGGTATTCATATGATATTGCTATATTTTGAAATAAGCACAACTTTTTATAAATATTTTAAAAGACAACTCTACTGCACAATTATTCACATAAAACAGAAAACATCTTAAGTTATACAATTCTCAACTAAAGAAGCACGTTTTTTTTTTAACAATTTCATATTCTCAGCTTTCTCTTTTTGTGAAGAGATTTTTGTTTTTAGGATCAATTAAGCTCTGATTAATCTTCTAGAAGCACACAGTTTCACAGTTAAAGCTAAAATGGAATTTAAGAAACTTTAAAGCTAATGAAACATACCTCATGCTCAATCCTATGGTGCACAAGCCCAAGCTACTTCTTATGCAAACTAACAAGCTTTACTAAATAGGCAAATAAACTAAAACTAATTGGACAGAGATAAATCAACAAGCTAAAGATAAACACTAATCATTCCAAACAGTCTAAGCCAATAAGCTATAGGCTTATGCAGAAAGGCTCACAAGCTAAAAATAAAAGGTGCACAAGCTCAAGCTGCCTAAAATCCACTCTAACAAGCTCAATTACTCAACTAAACAGGCTGGAACAATATAATAAGCTAAAATAAACGACAAGCCAACACTCACTGACTTAGTTCAAGTCAACCTAACACCACAATAAGCATGCACAATATAGGCAACCAAATAAGCTCAAAAGTGAGACTTAAGCATAAATTCCACAAGCCACTAGTACAAGATAATAAGAGAACCAAGAACCAAGCAATGAACTCAATTAATAAGCTCAAAATGATCTTATGAATATGCCTGTATGGACAGATGTACCCTGGTGCAGGGGAGTTTTGGTTAAAATGGCTCAAAAGAAGCTTGTCAAAAGCTATGTAGAAAAAATATAAAAATTCTATAAAAATGTGGATTATGATTATAAGCTACCAAATTTTAAAATCCCAAAGTTACAGCTATTTTTGACTTTTTTCCAATGCACACTAAGTTGACTAAATTGAACTTTGATCTGTCCTAAATGATTAATAATGAAGTTATAAGCTAATATATGACTTGATTTAGCTATTATAATTAATTATGCAACTAATTTGAAGATTATGCAAACTAATACAACTAACTGTATGCAGAAAGTCGATTGGCTTATGATTTTGACTTTTTTACCTAATTACCTATGAGTTTTATGCTATTTCCAACCTATATGCAACTATCATGAACTGTCTACACTAATATTAACCTCTATAACACATTTAACCACAGAAATACTTTTATGCCTAATGATAACATGTATGTGAATACAATAAGCAGTACATGGGTTATCAATCCTATCCATAAGGCCACTGATTCAAGTTAAATTAACAATTACTGCCAACACAAAACTAGAAAAGTTATAGGCTTACCCGCTCCTTTAGTTTAGGAACTTCAGCAATCCCATCCAAAGTTTTTTTATGCTTGGTGGTTTCTTCCGGTGCTTTGTCCTTCTTGTTGGATTCTTTTAAGGTCTCTTTTACGTTTCCCGACTTTGTTGAAGGTTGTTTCTTATGTTGAGGCAGTACATGCTTGGTTGGAACTCTAGATATAGGGGCTTTAGACAATCCCTATAAATTCCATTGGATTTACGTGAGCAAAGCTTACATTATAACACAAAGTGGCAGATCCAAAAAATTTAATACCTTAAAACGAGCAATGGCATTGATTGGCCATTGGATAAAGCCATTCACTGCGAATTCTAAATATGGGATTTCATCATCCGGCACAGGCAGCTCCATACGTTTATAAAGTTCAACAACTTTGGTAACCGACACCTTCATGTGGCCCTTAAGTATATTATTTCCATGTATACGTCCATTTCCAATCGGAAATACGGTTGCAGTAGCACATGTGAAATTCTCCCCAGTTAAAACGGAAGTAGGGACGTACAAACAGCAGTCGGTTGCCTCCTACATAAAACATAGCAAATAGTGAAACAAAATACAAATTTATACCAAAAAAACATACACAACCAGAAATAAAGATGAAGCTGATGTGGTTTTATTGTTAGAATATAAAGTTGAGTCAGTTATATAATATTTGGTTACTATTTGATCATTTTTTTGCCAAAAAATGTGTTTACCTTTATGCAATTTAACTTTACGATGCTTGTGGTCGAGCCAACATTGGAACTCCTCTGGCCCGAGCTCGGGACGCCATTTTGCCTTGGTGAAAACCCCTCATTATGTTCAGCTTCCATTTCCTTCCTCAGTTCCTTTATGCAATCTACCTTTGCGGCGTTTGTGATCGAGCTAACATTGTTCCTCCCATGGCCCGAGCTCGGGACGTCATCTTGCCTTGGTGAAAATCCCTCTTTACGTTCAGATTGCATTTCCTTCCTCACTTCTGCCTTCAGTTCCAGCCTCATTTCATCCCAAAACTCAGTTGACTTTAGTTCTTCTTTCATTTGTTGCCTCACTTGATTCTTTATCTCTTCAATATCTTCTCGTTTTTGATAGGTCCTCCTTTTTCTAACATATCCTTCAATGCCTTTTTTATATCCAACATCACACCCGACCCCCCTAGTGCGTCCCCCGTGTTCCGGTCCCAACACTAGTATAAGGGGATCTACTCCCGCTTTAGATTCATCAGACTCTTGAGCCAACTTTCTGGTTGCTTCTATCTATTAAATATCAGTAAAAAAAACTAATTCATAGACATCTAAAAACAAAAAATCATAATATTATAAAAAAGGAAATGATTAGAGTACCAAGTTCTTTGAAACATCGATTAACTCGGAAGGCAATGTCTTGATCCCGTTCTTGTCGCGGGGAGCCCGAGCCAAACAATAGTTACTCCCACGAATGTCTGGTATTAAGTGGAGTTCTGTTGCCTTTTCCGGGTCATTCCTTTCCTCTTGCCATTGTTTTTCAAAACCACGGTACCCTTTTGGTCCTAACCGGGGCCGATTTATATGTTGTTTTCCTCGTTCACTTGCTTGTGCACGCAATTTCTACACATAGGAGTGCCAAATGAATTAAAACATTTCAAAACAACAGTATATTAGACTATCATAGTAATACAAACTAAAGTGAAACGAACATTTTTTTTATCTGTATTTTCTTTCTGGCAGAATTCTTCCCATACATGAGGCTCTATGAATGTCCATTTCCCTAATGGAGATATCCCCTTAAGCATGTATTTAACACGTAGTTTGGTCTTGAATGCCTTCCACTTAGTACCACATGATACAAGTGTACGGTTTTTTACATCGTTATTTTCAAGTCTGAAATGTGCCTGCTTGATGTAGAGATAAAGCTTATTAGATGTTAATACATTTATTAAATTAGAAGAAACCACAATTAACAATAGCAGATACTATACCTTGATATCAGACCACAAAAAGTCTTTTTCTTCCTTTGTTACATGCTTCCAAGTATTTTTCACAATAGAAATTAACCTCCTGGTACGAGTTCCCATATATTTTCCATACAAATGTTGCCACTTGCCAACGGCTTGACCAAATTGATTGAATTCAACAGATTCACCAACCGGAAGATCTTGGATTCTATTGATTCCTCTACTCGTTCTTGGTACGGGAGGGTCCTAAAATTTAAGTATGCTTTCTTAGTTTTAGAGACAGAATTAGGGAAAGTATTTTCTGAAGATAAGATCAGGGTTTGGTTTGTTAAAGAAGAAAATAAGAATTACAGTTACCCGACAATGTTTTTTGCCTCATGTAATGTCTTTTTAGGGTTTTATCTTTTGGTCATGCACCATTACTATATTGTGTTTTGAAACCACATAAGCTAATCCTACCAGAATTTTAAGAAGTATGCTTCGATAACACATAATCTCATAGGCTTTATTTGTTAAAAAAACTTAATCTCTTCAAATAAGCAGGTTCACATGCTTTTCGTTTTTTCACAACTCACACGCAAAACAGGCCACATTAAGAATCCTGTTGATTCATTAGTTTCACTAGTTACATGAATGAAAAATGAGTAATTGGACAGGTTTAGAAAAAGAGCAGTCAACGGAACCATATGTATTTTTGAGCTAAATAAAAAGCTAGAAAAAGACTATGACAGTCACTACAAAGTGAATGAGACTAAAGTTAAGTAAGAAAATATTAAGGAAAACTACATTTAATGAATTTTTAAAAGCTTTTAAGAACTTGGGTATTATCTGATATAAGGATAGTTTAAACTAGATGTGCAGGGGTAAATAACAGCAATCAACTCACTTAAAACTAGGATTCAAACTAGCAAATGATATAATGAAAACAACATAACCAGCAATACACAACACCAAAATTCAATTACTGAGATCAGATTAGGGACTAGAAATGAGTCGATGAAACAGGACAATGGGGATAGAAAGCAATGTTGCAGGGGAAAGAATCAGTTCAAAGGCCTACTTTAAGCTAAGATTTAGGTAAGCAACTGAGTAAACTAGGACATATAAGCTGTAAATATATAAAGTTAAGCTAGAAGAGAACTAAAAAAAACAATAATAAAGCAATTGGATTAAGTAGATAAGCTAAAAAAATAGAAAGAAATCCTTGCCCTGAGACAGCAGGGCTGATGAATCAGGATGTGAAAATGGGTCTAAACAGTGAGTATTTGACTTAGAAAAACCTTAGAATCTAAAAGATGAGCAACTAGGGTGCTTCAAGCTAATGTAATAAAATTTCAAACAAATTAAACTGGCGCAAGTAACTGATGCAAAATGAACTATTCTAATAACTAGGCTGCAAGATTACTCAATAAAATATCAACAAATCAGTTTCAGATTTCAATTCTTTAAAAATCAATACTAAGATATAAGCCTACATAAAACATGCAGAAATTATCTTTAAAACAACAACTAATACTGAAATAAAGCTGTTCCAATATTCAAATCAATAACACTATAACTTCAAGCTTGAGCAAGGACTAGTAAATAAATGTATTTTTAAGTATTAGTACCGTAGCAAGTGTTGAAATAGGTATTCCTCCTCCAAGAGGAATCTGTGTCCCTTGAGGCGCAGATTGATTGGGGTTTCCTGGTTGACCTTGATTGTTGGAATTAGCTCCGACTTCATTTCCTTGAGTAGCTTGTGTATGGTTACTAACCTGTAAACATATAGACAACCAAAAAATCAAAGGAAATCCCATTATATCTTTTTAATATTTATGTCGTTACATATAAACAAAATCCCAAATATGCTTTGCACTAGTTTTACATGTCAATCCAAATTGACCCAATATAAGTAAACGTCTATCAAACCATGTTAAAAGAAGGGTTATTGGCTGTTTTTATCAACCTTTTTAAAACCAGCTTTGTTGTAATTACTGAATCATTTGAAACTGGTTATTTGACCGTTAAATAGTCAATAACAGAGTATGACTTCAGTGGGCATTAAACTAATTAGTAAAAATACATGCCGGTCATCTCAGTAATCAGATAATCAGGTTTAAAACACAGATTTTTTTTTAATTATTTTTTATTTATTATTATTTTTTTTGAATGTGAACACTACTAACTTAATATGATCCTAATTTTAAGGTGCTAGCTTCTTCATATCCGTATTTTGCCAAAAGGCTGCTTAGAGACCTGAATCCATATCTGAGAGATGCGATTATTGAGTTACTATTCAAGGACGGAAATTGCAGGTATGTGTTCTTTTAACTGTTGTCAAGAACAATAACCCATTTAATATTTGAATTTCATATGAATTAAGATGTTTATTGCACCAATCCATGAGACACTCGACACTAAATTCCTAAGGCTTGACAAAAACATACATTCAAGAGAAAACCTGATAAATCTACTTATACTTGCAAGTATACTCTTTTTGGGCAATACACTGGTGACTGCAACATTCCCGTTTATGGGAGATATTGTAAATTTATCGGATCATTTTCACTTACCTTTTTAACCTTTGTGTTCCTAATGAGACATGTAGCTTATGAGATACAAGCCAAAACAAAATTAGCCAATAAGAAAACTACCTTATCAATGCTCTTTACTGAAACCGAAACCATAACATTTAATGTAGAATAAGATGAAATACTCTTTACTTGTTAAATAGCATAAGTTAATTTAGGTTTTTCTATTCAGGCAAAACAACAAACACTTTGGGTGCAAACACATAACCACATATTTGACAATTTAAAAACACTAATTAACACAAATGAAATACGAAACGAATATAAATGATTGATTCAGAGAGAAAGTTGTACCATTTTTGTTGCCAGAAGAGGTGTTTGTTGGTCGGATGGTGGTGATATGTAGGGTTCGTGATTATGATACGAGGCAGAAGCCCCCTTTTATTCATCATTTTGGCGGGATTTGAGAGCGCTCTTGGAGGAGTAATGAAAAAAAAAGGAGGGAGTATCTTTATTGATTGCTGAATGATCGGACTATTTGGGGATGAAGATATGTTACTTGATTGCTTTGATGATACATACGAGGAAGAAGCGACTTTTTTTTTTTATTTTCAATTATATACAAAATAGAAGGAGGTTTGACCTTTTTTATTTGAAGTGTTACAATTAGGATCATATTAATAAGTCTTTGTTTTTATTTATTTTTGTTACAAAACTAAAACAAAGATTGATAAGTCTTTGTTTTTATTTATTTTTCTATATTTTTCCTGCAATAATAAATCAAAATGAAAACAAGATAATTAGATGATTTATATTACAAAATGTCATAAACGATATTTTTATATTAAATATCTGATAATTATTTTATTACCTGTATGACGCATATGTTTTTTAAACCTCATGTCCTTCTTGATGGTCAGATCTCAAGTAAAGTGTATCATTGAGAACATCATTCATCGATTGTATACCGATAGAAAAAGGAGGGAGCTCATCAAATTGATTGTATTCGTCCTCGTCCACAACATTATCAACACCAACTATACGTCGTTTACTCTGTAGGACAATGTGCCATCTCTTGTCTTTTAAGTCCTCAACAAAGAATACTTGTGTGGCTTGTTTTGCTAAAATGAATGGATCATTTAAATAGCTGTTTGTTGAAAGATTGACACATGTGAAACCGTCCGTATCAACTTTAACACCTCTTATGTTATCGACCCATTTACACTTCAATAACGGTATAACGAACAAATTGTAATCCAATTCCCAAATTGCTTCTATGACACCATAATACGACTTTTTTGCGACTGACATCCGTGAAGAATCTGTTGTTGTTGCTATTAGCGTCACTCCGCTATTTTGCACAGTGCTCTTGTCATCTTGTTGTTTGGTATAAAACGTATATCCGTTGATGTCATATCCTTGATATTCAAGTACACGACGTGGACGATACCCCAACTGTACCACGTCTGCATCAATATCTAGAGACATACGATTAACTTTATCTGCCAACCATTGTGAAAATGTTCTTTTATGCTCGGCTTCGAACCAAAGCTGGCCTCGATGGCTATTATTTTGTTGTAAGTATGCCATGTGCTCATGTATGTATGGTTCAATGCACGTCATGTTTTGCAAGACTGTAAAATGTGCTTGTTCTAAATCGCGGTTGTTCAGCGTGACATCTTTGCGCCCAATTGTCCCCGTCCCAACAAGTCTACCCTCGTGTCGAGGTTGCGGAAGGCCAATATCTGAGACATCATCCATATAGTTTGTACAAAACTGAACCACTTCTTCGGAAGCATACCCTTCAACAATACTACCCTCTGGGCGATATCGGTTCCTTACATATCCTTTTAAGAAACCCATATACCTCTCGAACGGATACATGTACCGTAGGAATACAGGACCACAAGACTTTATTTCTCCAACAATATGTGATACGAGGTGAACCATGACATCAAAAAAGGAAGGTGGAAAGTACATCTCGAGTTGGCAAATAGTAAGAATAATATCACTTTGCCATTCATCCAACTTTTCAGGATCAATAACTTTTGAATGAATCATGTTAAAAAAGAGACAAAGCTTTGTGATCGTGTGTCGTACTCTAGGCGGCAATACTCCACGAATAGCAATTGGAATCATCTGCGTCATTAAAACATGACAATCATGAGACTTCATACCAAGCAACTTCAAATCTTTCATCGAAACCAAGTTCCTAATGTTAGCAGAATAGCCAGATGGAACCTTAACACTGTGCAAGAATTTACAAAATATGGTTTTCTCAGCCTTTGACAAGGTATAACAAGCTGCCGGCAAATACATTTTTGTACCATTCGTCACTTGTGGTGCGAGCTCATCTCTAATTCCCATTTCGGCCATGTCTTTTCGAGCATTAATCCCATCTTTTGTTTTTCCGGGAATGTTTAATAATAAGCCTAACAAGCTTTCACAAACATTTTTCTCGATATGCATAACATCAAGGCAATGTCGGACATGCAAATGTGTCCAGTACTTTAATTCCCAGAATATAGACTTTTTTTTCCAAGTGTTTTTAGGAGGAGCTTTAACCTTTTTTCCAAAAATAATGTTTAAATCCGAAACTTGGGAAAATGCAGTGCGTGCGTCCAATGGTTCTACCATTACTCTATCCTCTATTGTACCGTCAAACAAATTCTTCTTTCTACGGTATGGGTGATATCTAACAAGCGACCTCCGATGCCCCATATATACTGTTTTCCTACAATTAGTCAACCATCGGGA
Source organism: Artemisia argyi (assembly GCA_030686995.1). NCBI lineage: Eukaryota > Viridiplantae > Streptophyta > Magnoliopsida > Asterales > Asteraceae > Artemisia > Artemisia argyi. The sequence continues at coordinate 198,885,614 of CM060702.1, forward strand.
ATGGGTTTCCTTTTCGCAAATAGGACATGCCTTCTCTCCTTTCGTACCATACCCTGACAAGTTACCGTATGCTGGAAAATCACTTATGGTACAATAAATCATGGCAAATAGTTGGAAACTCTCTTTCTTGTACGCATCATAGATTTCAACGCCCGGTTCCCATAATTTTATCATGTCATCAATTAACTGTTCTAAGTACACATCAATATCGTTCCCTGGTTGTTTCGGACCTTGAATTAATAATGACATCATGATGTATTTCCGTTTCATGCACAACCAAGGTGGAAGATTGTATATGCATAGAAGAACTGGCCAAGTGCTATGACGACTACTCAAGCTTCTGTATGGATTAATTCCATCTGAACTAAGTCCAAACCGTATGTTTCTGATCTCAGATCCGAATTTTTCAAAATCCTGATCGATCTTTTTCCATTGAGGAGAATCGGCCACATGTCTTATTTTCCCATCCTTTTTACGCTCTTCAGCATGCCAACGCAACAATTTGGCATCCTTTGGGTTTGCATATAACTTTTTCAATCTAGGTATGATGGGAAGATACCACAACAATTTAGCAGGAGGGCAATTCTTTGTCACATCACTATTAAGTTCCGTAAGATTTTTTTGCTTATACCTTGATTCATTACATATAGGACATTCGTGTAGGTTCTCATACCCTTTTCTGTACAATATACAGTCGTTTGGACATGCATGTATTCTTTGGACTTCCAATCCCATCGGACATGTTAATTTTTTTGCTTGATATGTCGAAACAGGCAACTCATTATCTTCAGGGAATGCTTCATGTAACAACTTTAATAGGGCAGTGAAGCTTTGATCACTCCAATTACTTTTCGCTTTTAAGTCCAATAGTTTCACCACTAAAGAAAGTTTAGTGAACTTCTTGCACCCGTTATACAATGGTTTTTCTGCATCGACGAACAATTGATGTAATTTTTTAACATTCTTTTCAGAAACATTGCTTTCCACGTCGCGTAACATCTCATCCATATTATCACGATGGTTATCGCTATTACTATCATTTTCCTCGTGATTAGTGTCTGAAACAAATGTGTGCCTATCAACTTGCGACTCACCATGCAAATCCCAACAAGTATACTCTTTGTCAAACCCCTGTTCTAGGAGATGGCGTCTAATCAAGTTAGGATCAGCAATGCACACGTTATTTCTACACTCTTTACAAGGACAAGAAATCTTTGTTTTTCCCGTCTTTTCTCGATGATCCTCAGCGCATTTAATAAATTCAGACAACCCTTTGATGTACTCTGGGGTAAAACGTCCTATCTTGTACATCCATGTATTACGATCCATCTAAAAAAGAAAAAAGAAGCATGTTTTAGTAAGATGCAAGTGCAATATGATCATTAATTTCACATTAGAATTTCAATACATAACAATTTTATTTTTATTTTATTTTTTATTTATGTTTTTTTTCTAAAACAAGTGAGATATAAACACATACTACAATAATTCATTATCATCTATGTAACCTTTGATACCATAGGTGGTAAAAGTCCCAATTTCTTCTAATTCCCTCTAAAAAATAACAAAAAACTTTGAATCATTATACGGGATACACTACTCTCATTTCCCCTCAATTTTTCCCTCTAAATCTCATTCCCTTCTATCTACATTCTTGCAAGAGCACAAACCGATTCAAGAATCCAAGTCCAAAGGCTGAGGCTGAAAGCTACCGTCACAATTCTCAACTTCACGTCTGCCGTCGACTACTCTCACAAGGTTTAATTATTCTATCACCCCCAATTAACTACTATTTCGATTGTGACTGGGTTGTTTATTATAAAGTTAGATCTGATTGAAATGAGTGAATTTATGAGATAAAACTTGTTAATTTTTTAGAACTAATTGAGATGAAGATATTTGTGTAATTACATCACCGGTTATGAAACTGAAACATGAAACTTGTAGGTTGATTATGGTCCAGTTTTTGCAAGTATGGATATTTTGGGTTAAGTAGATTCAGGGACTGGTTTTTGGGAGTGCAACTGGGTTTATATCTTTGATAAGGTATCATAGTATTTTGGGTTAAGTAGATTCAGGTTTGTTTGATTCCGATGGTGCTTGAGCGAGTAATTGTTATTCAATTGTATTAAGTCAGTGAGAAATAAAGCTTTAGGGAGTTATACTTGTGTTTTAGGATTGTAGATTCTACTGCTTTTTGTCTTCAACATAAGCTTGAGTAGAGGCTTTTTGATAATGATCATTGTCATGTAGAATCTAAAATATGTAAATTTGTAGAATGGCCTTGCTGGTGTTGTGTGATAATTTTTAAAGAGAAAGTGTTGAATGTGATTTGAAGATCTATTTTTTAATCTATAATGATTTTGAATATATGATTTGCAAACCATCTCCATGTATGAGTAGCTTTAACTCTGTTTCAGTCTTGCTTATAACAACGATTCACAATTCTTACAAACCAGCCATGGTCTAAGCCCCGTTAAGATAGTCATACTGTTACATTGCTAATAATAATTCAAATGCTCTGTCTATGATCCCTCCGTATTATATTTTAACAACTTAAGCGTGCAGGTCTTGTCGATGAGTCAACTTTGTGTTATCGGGTCTTTTAACAACTTAAGCGTGCAGGTCATGCAGTACGCATGTCAACGAGCCTTTTTACAAATTACCTATTGTTATTAAAACTAGTATGTCATCAAGATTAAAAAGTCATAATGAGCTCAACTGATATAAATGTATTGTAGCACATAAAGAAAATCATACAGTATACTATAGTTTAGGAAATTTATTGGATTTTTTTGTAGTAGTGACCGAATCTTTTGATATCTTGGACCCTCTATAATGTTTTACCTATTGTTATTAATAACTAGTACGTCATCAAGATTAAAAAGTCATAATGAGCTCAGCTGATATAAATGTATAGCGAAACTCTATACTAAATCATAGCTTCATTGGCTTTGCATACCGTTAGGGGGTTAAGAAACCGATGACGGTAGTGATATGTCTTCTTTTTAAGTTGGTATACTTCATTCTAAGTTTCCTATGAATAGGCTTTAGACCACCAGGGAATGTTATTTTAACTATTGTACCCACCATTTTTCAATCTATTAACAATTGTTACTCATTGTGGCATGCAATGTTGCGTGAGATGTTTCAAAAATATTTGGTTTGGGTATATAGTTCAACACCTATTGAGCTGTGATTCAACTTGAACATATGAACATATACTTATTCCGTATACTACATTCAGCAAACTAGCAAGCACTTATGTCGTTCCCCATTCGAATATTATAAGTACTGTACAAAATATGATTACATGAACATTATATATTTAGTAATAAAAGAATGATTGTGAATAAGGCGTGTAGAAAGATTTGTGCATTTCACCGACGCTGTTAGCACTTTCGACCCGTTTCCTGTTTTCGTGTTAATTGGTTTTTTTACTTTTACTCATATGGCCCACTAGAGATAAATGTAAACAAAATCAACTTATTTACTAATTGATGGGCAAAGTTGCCACCAGATATGAGTCACATTGTACTACCAATGTCTGTATTTTTTATATTCTTTTGTTTGATTTTTTTGTATCTCAGACCTACAAGTGAATTTCCACAAATATACTTTGTTATCCAGGTTGTGGTTTCAATTTGCAAAAATACTGATTTATCCTTAAAGTGTTCAACTTAGGTTTATATGGCTCAGTGTACAAAAAAGGTTCAGGGTATACTGTAATTTCAATTTTGGGTTTGACATTTATTGGTTAGTAATCATAGAACAGTCACTAATAACTTTTTGTACCCTGATATTAGCATGCTTTTACTAGCTATATCATTCTATAACTAGGCAATCCTAGGCAATAAGTTGGAATATGTATTGGAGACGAACACCGTCTTAAGATGCTGATTAGAGTGCTTCTATCACATTGATTTAAAAATTCGAAACCTTACTAAAATTGTATTCTACCTTTTATGCTCTTGTTTTAATAAGCTGTGTTTTGATTAATAATGCAACAGTCACTTGGTAGTAGGGTACTTAATCAGTATAAATGCATGCAGGTGTACATAATTGGGGGAGATGGCACACTACAGGGAGCAGTTAAGATATTTAATGAAATTCAGAGCCGAAAGTTATATGTTGGTGTTGCTGCAATTCCAAATACGGTTGATAATGGGTCGAAGCACAGGCAATCAGTGCAACTCACATTGAAGCAGAGTGCACTAAATGGCACGGGCTTTGTTAAACTCATGGGTCGAAGCACATGCCACATTGCTCTAAGTGCAACCCTAAGCAGCCATGACGTTGATTGTTGTTTAATTCCCGAAAACGAGTGTTAACTTCAAGGAAAAGGTGGTCTCTTTGAGTTTCTTGGTGATTTTTTAAAGCAAAATGGGCATGCTGTTGTGGTTGTTAGAGAGGGGCTGGATAAGATATTATACCAGGAACTGATGCATAGAAGCAAAAATGAGATGAATCTGGGAATCCTGTGTTTTACATATTGGGGCATGGTTGAAATCTGATTTGAAGAGTTGGTTAGATAGGGATCATAAAGGTGAGATGTTTACGGTCAAGTATATTGACCCCACATACATGATTCGTTCCGTAACAGCCAATGCTACAAATGACGTATTGTACACTCATGGTATTCATGGTATTATGGCTGGTTATACGGGTTTTGTAGAAGGTCTGATCAACAAAAGAGAAACAACAGTAACGCGATTATAATAAGTTTAATAATCCACGCCCCCCTCGGTAACTGGATTTTGTCATTATTTGAATGTTTAGATTACATGAACTGTTTTATCTTGAATGCTTTCAATGGTTCTATTTCGATTGTAAACAAGAATGGTACTTTTCTGATGTGAATAAATTTCATAATTGATATGTTTATACTCAATTATCCATTTGATTTATTGGTTTCTTCTAACATGACAACCTAAAAAGCATGTTTGGAACACGGTTAACACCATTGGTGAGGTTTTTAAACACCTACAAAGCTAAATGAATATCAGTGTAGACTAAGGAAAAAGCTTACCGTAAACAATGATCAACAAGTCTTTCAACTTATGTAGAAGTCGCTGCTACTCTCCCTCTCATTAAAACTGGTTCGATACATACAGACTATATAACCTAGTATGGGCAAATATATTAAGTACCATTCAAGCCCATCCCTACAACAAAATTACTTGAGTTACAGTCCTTATACTTTTAATCATATCTAAAGTCTAACTTAACAAGTTATAGAAAATGTAAAAAGATATGAAAGCATCAAAATAGAGAATACACTGGTTTTTTATTTCAAAAATGGTGTCTATAACATAAATACATAGAGACTTGTTGTTATCTACACAACAGTGTCTTTGATCGTGTAAAAAGACTGGTTTCTAAGCGCAAACCCAGTTTTTATGCGTTTTGTATTATGAAAACTGGTTTTTTCAAAAAAACCAATCTTGGTTCCTTCCATTCCCGCTAGTTTTTTATCATAGGAATAGGGTTTTATAAAACCAGTCTTTATTTGGGGGTGTTTATAGCCTTTTGTGTAGTAGTGAGAGATTCATTTTGACGTTGTTGGAACATCAAGATGTCATTTCTAAGCTTAGTAGTTCTCCCCGGTGGGAAAAATTGAGCAAGGAAACGAGTGGTGAGATCATCCCATGTGGTGATGGATCCCGCGGGTAAACGCTCAAGCCATTGACTAGCTTGATCCCGTAGAGAGAATTGGAATAGGCGTAATCGGGTTGTCTCTCTAGTTGCAACATCTAGGTCTATGGAATCTACGATTTTAAGGAAGTCCTTAAGATGTTGATTTGGATCTTCGGAACGAAGTCCATGGAATGCACATCCACTTTGCACCAACCGGATGGTGTCGGATCGTAAGGGGGTCACATTGGCTCCGGTGAGCTCAATTGTGTTTCGGTAGCCTTGGTGGCTAGGTCGGGAATACTCTCCTAAGGTTCGGGGCCTAAGAGGTTCTAGTGGTGGGTTTTGTTGTGGTGGGATGACGGGTTCAAAGATGTTCCCTTCGTCCATGATGTCGGGTGGTGAAAAGTTACGAACAAAAACACAAAGAAATAAGATAGACTAAAGAAAACCAAAAAATAAAAATAAAATCTTACTAGAAAGGAATCTAGCAAGTAGACCTAATAAAAAGAGATTCTAACCTAGACAATAACTATTCCCCGGGCTGCGGCGCCAAAAACTTGATACGTAGGGATTGCACCAGGCTTTACCTCTCGAGGGATCTCGAGAAGCTTACAACCCCCACCAGGCAGTGTACCTGATCGATGTAGTATAGTATAATGACAAGTACCGGGGGATTGATCGTTCAGCTAGGAATAGTGTCGCTAGGATTAGAAAACCTAATTACTAGTTCTAGAGATGAGAGATGATTCTTTTTGTATTTTTTATATTTTATGAAAAGCAAGTAAATATCTCGGGTTTGAAGAATTTGGGCGGAATTAGTTGCTAGTCAACTAACCCAATACTAAAGATGCAATCAAAATAAAATACTAAAAATGAAAATAAAACTAAATTAAACTAAGGTTGTGAGCAATAAGTGGAGAAATGTGTTTACTTAGATTTCACTACTCCCTAAATATCTTTTACACGTTAATTACTTGTTATAGTTGCGTGGATGACGGATTGTATTCCTTAATACCATTCATGGGGTGGCGTACTTAACTCCCCAATCCTATGAGTGCCTACTTCACTCCTATGTCGAGCCGGCTAAGAAGCTCCTAACATGGGATCATTAGAATTTACTCATGCATTAAATACAACCAATAAAACCTAGTACACATCGGTTCATGTTTCCTAAGACGTTCAAGCATGTTACCAATTGGAGATCTGCCAGTTTTCTTAAGCCTAACATTGAAATCATTCATCCAATACAACCATAAACAAGTAATCAACACATAATCAACATCTAGGTTTCATTAGATCTAAGCAAACACAAGATAAATTTAGCCTAGCATGGTGGAATCAAGACAAGCACAAGATATAGACAACCAACACATAGACATATTGATTGAATTAAAAGAATACTTATCTCAATAACACATGTAAGGGTTCAAGGGCTGAAAACCCTTGAAAAACCTGTAAAATACGTATATGGTTCGGCCTTAGGGTTTCTCCAAACTTGTTCCTCTTAATGAATGAAAATTAGAAAATTATATATAGATATTAGAGGCTGACGGCGTCAAGAACAATCTTGTGGCGCCGTCATCTCGCCGCCAAAATAATTCTCGAACTGCCTTGATCTACTTTTGACGCCGTCATGTAGTCCACTTTTGCAGGCCGTCACACATTTAACTCTTGACGCTCTACTTTGTGACGCCTTCATTTCTGTACTGGGTCGTCATGATCTTTACTCTTGACGCCGTCAGGAAAGTACTCTTGACGCCGTCACACACTGTTCCCAGCTTGGAAAATTAAGTCTTTGGCGTTTTCTTCACTTTTATGCTCCAAAACCGTCCGAATTGCTTCCTTTTCCAGATTTCACTCCCAAAGTACCTAAAACACAAAAGCAATGATTTAGAGCAATATTTGATCAAATAAATTCAATTCCAGGCTTAAATGACCCCCTAAAAGTGGTTCATTTTTCGCCTCATCAGAGACAAGCTAAAAAATATGAAAACTATACAACTAACAACAAATAAAACTAAAATTAAACACTAGATTCTATCTAAGCTGACCTGAAAATGAGATTGAAAAGGGGCTGTTAGGGCCTTGGTGTACTGATGCAATAGTGCTTTGAGATTTGACCTGTAAACTATGACTACCAAGTTCAAAGATAAGCTCATAAATTTACACCCTATACTACAAACTATATATAAAACCAAATTCCAATCTAAATCCTACTTCTACCTGTTAGAAACTTAGACCAAAAAAAGGGGCTGCAAGCATACTGAAACAGGTTAAAGTGGGTGGAAATGTATGATGGCTTTTGCAATCCTAGGAAGCTGTAATAAACTACACGTTGGCAAAATAAACTTCTACTAAACCTAATGCATCCTCATTGAATCAATCTAAACTAAGCATTAAACAACCTAATAAGCAAATAGGGGCAAAGAACTATGGATATGAGCACTTCCCAAAACTGCTTCAACAAGCAGGTTAGATAGGCGCAAATCGACTACCCAAATAAGCTTCCAACTAAAAAATATAAACTCAAACACCTAAACTGACCAATGACATGCCAAATTGCTTTAAACAAAGCAAATTCAATCTAATTTGAGAAACATACAGTGGCCAAAAATATCAAGACATTTATTAAGCCAAACAGTCCCTAAGTGATCAATTTTGATGACATCTCACTTAAGCATGCAAGTTTGAAGCTGGGAAATTAACAGAAAAGTGCCACAGATGCTAAATTACAATTAGATAAGTATAAAAGCAACAAGATTATACTAGAACTAAATTTTAAATAACTTAAAAAAAAAAACTGGAATGAAACTGAAATTTGATTAATTTGAAACTGAATTACAATGTTTTAAAACTAAAAAGACATTGACAAATTAAGCTAAGGGTAAAACTACTGCTAAAACTACCTCCTCATACCTAAAATTGCCTTGTACAATGGCTTACAAGCTATATATATAACTGATAAAAAAAAGTACAAGGGTCTTCTCCCAATCTTTTGTCTTCTTCTTTCTGTGTTTCTTTGAGATCACTTTGGGCCCTTGGATTCGATTTGGTATCATCACAGCCATCAGATTCAATATAGGCGCCAAATTGGTTGTAGATTGATGACATGGATGTGGATACCCGTGAATGGTGTCTTGGAGCAGGTGAAGGATGCTTTTGAGGGGATGAAGATAGCATGTTGCAGGAGGGAAACGTGGAGGGGGTTTGTGTATGGTGGGTAAAGGAGATGAGGAGAAGTGGTGGTTTGTCTGTTGGTTAAACAAAGGGATGGGGAAGAAATGGTTGGGGGGTTTGACTAGGTCAAAAGACCAGAGGCACGTTATTTTGATATTAGGTTTGGGCTTGGGGTTTTTTATGGGCCAAGGGTGATAGGGATTGGGTATTGGATAAGTTAATGGTGGGTTTGTTTTGTTAATAGATTACACAAACGGTCCACTTGGTTTAAGTATCTTAGGAAATCACAAGGACCATTTATGTAAAAATCTGATTTTCTGAGGGACCATTCATGCCATTTCTCCAAACTTGCCAATAAGGTCCATTGTTGCCCTCTTTTAATTCCACAACGTCCATTGTTGTTAATTCTCCAAAATGAAACATCCGGGGACAGAATCTGCCAAAGTTTGAAACTTGAGGGACCAAAATGTAAACTTTTGAAACTTTTTACCCAAGAATCATTTTTGATAATATTTGACTTTTAAAGGACTTGGGTTGACTTTTCTTCCAAAATTATTTTACCAGGGACCAATTTTGTCAATTTGTGACAGTTCAGGGACTGATTTTGACAACTCTTCATATTTTGCTCGTTTTTCATCTGTTTTCAATCCTTTGTACCTGAAACACACAAAAACATACTCCAAGGATATTTGTGATGTTATTTGACCATTTTGAAGTGTTTTTGATCATTTTGACTCGAAAATTGGACGAAAAGATATGTGCAAAAAGGCACATATCAAATCCCCCACACTAAGCAATTGCTAGTCCCTAGCAATTTTTTGTGAAAATTTAATGGATTTGAAGTTTCTTTACCAAAAGCCATTACTTCTAGAGTAGCCAAATGTTTCGGTTCAAGTAAGAACTATGGTACACTGATAACCATGTGATTTTGAGCAAACCACCAGCTGTAAACGGATTTGATTTGTCTTTACCAGAAGCCGTTTGCTTCTAGACTAGCCAACTCTTGATGGACACAGTCAACATCTTGGTGAGTTGATTACCAATTATGGTTTTCCACTGCCTTTACCACAAGCCATAATCTTGCGGGCTAGCCAACTCTTTCACTTTTTAGGATATGGCGAGTTGAGATACCATACAGTTTTGGGCAAACTGTCAGCCATCAACGGATTTGAGATATCTTTACCAAGAACCGTTTGCTCCTGGATTATCCAATCCTTTTGTTGGTTAGACATGGCGGACTTATAACCACAAAAAAAAATTGAAGCTCACGTGAATTTTTTTTTTTTAAATTTTTGCCAAAAACGGGGGTACTAGATGGTAAAATGTGATAAAATTCGCTTGAATTCCCCCCCCCCCCCCCCCCCCCACACTTAGAATTGAATATTGTCCTCAATATTCAAAGTCCCGGCTATTATGCCGACTCTTTGAACGTAAAAGGGCAACATTACAATCTAAATGTGGAAACACCATTTTTTTTCATTTTATTTGTAACCACAACAGGGGTAACTCCCCCACACTTAGGGTGAAAACCCTATATGCATGCTACTGCTTTTGTTTACCGAGTCGCTAGCTTGACTCGACCCCGAATTCATTTGTTCTTGGGGAAGCATGATGTGGAAGAAACAATCTCCATCGGACTTGCATTCAAGATGTTTGGACAAACATTTGAAGCACGTGAAAGTTCCACACCGATGAGATAAGTACCCGGCTCAAAAGAATGGTACATGGAAATGCCGGGGTCACTAGGACGGTACTGACATAATGGACTGGACTTTGCTTGCCCTTTCTCTCCGTCACTAGGACGGTGCTAACAGCTTCATCAGCCGCGACGACATATACGTACAAAGTCTCTTTTGCGACCGGTGTGGTGAAAGACGGAAGATCTTCGATGAGTTTTTTCATCTTTTGGAAGGCCTCTTCTGCTGCCTTCGTCCATCTATATTCATCCTTATTTTCTTTGGTGATGTTTTTCAGGGTCTCGAAGAAGGGTAATGACCGTTCGGCAGACCTAGAAAGAAATCGGTTCAGTGCTGCTAACTTGCCACTGAGGCTTTACATCTCTTTCAGCGTTCTGGGGGATTGCATATCTAGTATGGCTTTCGTCTTCTTCGGGTTGGCTCGAATCCCTTCGGAAGTGACTAAGTACCCCAGGAATTTCCCTTCTTCCATTTCGAACGAACATTTTCGCGGATTAAGCTTCATGTTGATCTTTCTTAAATTGTCGAATGTTTCAGCAATGTCTGCTATCATCGTCCTTTCTTCCTTACTCTTAATGACCATGTCATCAACATAAGCTTCCAAATTTCTCCCCAACTGCGTTTGGAATGCTGCGTCTACCAATCTTTGGTATGTAGCACCGGCGTTTTTAAGACCGAAAGGCGTCTTGGTGTAGCAATAAGTTCCTCGATCTGTATAAAAGGCTGTCTTCTCTTCATCTTCTTTGGACATTTGCACTTGGTGATAGCCTTTATATGCGTCCAGGAAGCATTTGTATTTGTATCCCATCACGGACTCTATCTTCCAATCTTTCGGACATGCCGAGTTGACATTTTTAAAGTCGACGCACATTCTCCAGGTGTCGTCGCTCTTTTTCACCAATACTGGGTTGGATATCCATGTCGGATATCTCACCAGCCTGATGATCTCGGCCCGAGTCCACTCTTCGACCTCCTTTAACACAACTTGGCTTCTATCCGGCGCAAATATCCTTCGTTTCTGACACACTGGCTCTATCGATGCATTGATGTTCAGACGGTGTTCTATTATCCGTCGTGGTACACCTGTCATGTCATTCGGTTCCCATGCGAATACATCTAGGTTCCTTACGAGCAACGCCTTCAGTTGGGCTCTACACCCTTTCGTTAGACTACTTCCAATCGTAACAAGTTGGTCCGGGTAAGCTGGGTTGACCATTATTTCCTCCACTTCTTCGGCTTTTGGTTCATGTCCTTCGACCATATCTTCCTCTTTACTTTCAGTTTGGCTTTCTTCTATCCTCCGGCATTCTAACACAGTGGCAAACCGGGTGGACAGCGTGGCTATTCCTCCTGGCGTAGGGAACTTCATCATCGAATGAATGGTCGAGGGGATTGCTCTGAGTGCTTTAAGACCACTCCGGCCGAGGATCACGTTGTAAGGTGAAGGAGCACGAATGACTGTGAATTTCATGGTCGTCCTCCGAGACAACCTTCCGTTTCCGAACTCCACATCCAACTCTAATTTCCCCAATGGTTTAGTCACGCTACCAGCAAATCCCAGCAGATTCGTGCGACTGGGCCTTAACCTTGACTTGATCGAGGAGTGTAATTGGTTGAAGCAATGCTCGAACATGATTTCTACTGACGCCCCTTCATCCACAAAGACCCTCCGAACAAGATATCCTTCTATCGCTGCCTCTATGATGATAGGTTCCTCAGATACATCATCTGGCGACATGGGTGGGAATGTTATGGGCACATTCATCCAATCCTCCAATTGTTCCCTACTCTTCCTTTTCTTATCATCCGTGCATGTGTGAACCATATTAATGACTCTGCCTTTCGGCGGTTCCTCTTCCCGTCGTCTACCACCTTTCTGTCGAATGTCTTTGACAAGATGATTGAGTTTCCCTGATTCGAGGGCCGCCTCTAGTTGTTCCCGGAGTTGATGGCAATCATTAGTGTGGTGGCTGTTACCCATGTGATAATCACAATATTTATCTTGATCATCCCTTCTAGGCGGATAGCCGAGAGGTCTAGGGGTGGAAGTTGCAGTTGACGTTCGGTTGCTAGGATTTCCCGGGGTAGTTTGGTGAGAGAGTTCAGGGTAAATTTGGGAGGGTAGTTGTTTTGACGCACGGGATGATCATTTCGAGGAGGGAGCAATGGGGGTCGTTCCCTGGGTTTATAAGGGGCATACCAATCACGCCCGGAGGAATTAGTCCTTCCTTCGTAGTGTCTTCTATCTCCTCCGTATGACCCTCGAAAAGGTCTTTCTTCCCGTCGAAAGTTGCTGATAGGAGGCCTTCTTGAGGGCTCTAATCTTTCCCCTCTGGGTAACTCGGTGCTGGCGAAAGCCTTTTCCGATCTGACGAAATCATCCACTCGGCTCATCATTTCTTCGACTGTCTTAGGTACCCTGTCGGTGAAACGTTTAGCCAACTCTGGGGTCTTACATGCATCCATGAAGGAAGATATTCGCATTATTTCCGGCACACCTTGGATGAAACCTGTTTCCGTAGTCCACCTTTCCTTAAACTCGGGAAGGGATTCATTGGCATTCCTGACGACCTTAGTTATTTCTGTGGGGTCTTTGAAACATTTCTTGCGAAGAGCAAAACAGGTCGCGAATTGGTGACGAAGGTCCGCCCATTCGTCGATACTACCGGAGGGAAGCTTGTCATACCAACCCCGTGCACTCCCATCTAACGTTTGTTGGAACATGCGGCACCACACCGGCATGGGCCAGCATCCTTGCATCGCTGCTCCGGGAAATCTAGTGAGGTGATCTTCAGGATCCGATGAACCATCATAGAGCTTAATATGGGGTGGCATCTTATGCTCCAGAGCTGAAAATTCGAGGAGCCTACGAGACAGGGACGAGTTGGATATTTCCTTGAAGGGTTTTCCTAGATCTTCGTCCGAGACTCTCGCTCCCGTTACGATTCCCCCCGTTGTCCTTTCGTTTCTTACGTCGTCTTCAGGCCTGTCCTCGGTGAAGTTCAGCCGAATGGGTTGAACTTTTTCTCTCCGGTTATGTTCTTCCACTAACGCCTTGAGGGCGGACAAGTGTCCCTCAATTTGTTCCCTCATCCTCGAGGGGGTATCCTCGTTTCCTCCGGAAGTTTTCGGGGGTGGTCCCGACATTCTGTAACCCTAGTAGATTGAATCCGGGTCCCACGGATGGCGCCAATTTGTTTGAGTTATTTACCGTTGCCTCCCAGCCAAGAATCCTGAGAGTTCTTCGGACCTGGAGATACACAAGAGAAACGCGTTAGCCTCGCCCTGGGGGGTTTGTCCCAGGACCAAGCTCGGGCGTGAGAGTAAGTATAAGGTATTGATAAAGGTATATGTGTGTATATGCAGTAAATGCTAAATATCATAAGAGTAAATGAGAAGTATTTATACTACCTTAGATCTGTACCTTTCTACTGTACGATACTGTGCGTAGTACTAGTAGGTAACTGTTTCTGACATGTAGGGAGCGGCGCACCCCTATATGAGATGTCAGTCATAGGGGACACATGTCCATAGAATAAGAGTTGTTGACGACGCCAGGGCTGACCATCCGGATATTAACTCATCCGGTAAAGTTCGTCCGGTCCGTATAGGTCCGTCAGGATATATACACAAACATTTGGTCACTTCTAAACTCTAGTCGGTAAATAGGTAACATTTCTGTCAAGTATAGGCTTTTCGTTATTCAGTATTCACAAAGTAGTTGGATATATTCTAGTGAGTTGTATAGCACTAGATACATACAAGATAAACATCATCAACACATGTGCTAGCCGCGTATATTGACTTTGGTGGTCTAAATTTAAGCTTCATCTTCTTCTTTCATTTTTTTTTTTTTTTTTTTCCTTCTTACCATAAAACACAGTAATTTCCATCTTGGTCCAATACTCCAATGGAAAAATACCTTTATTTGGTAACTACGTAATGAAATTAATAGCTGATAAAAAAATATAATTAAAAAAAAAAAAAAAAAAAAAAAAAAAAAAAAGCTGGATGATGAGTGATGACCCAAAGGATTTTGGCATAGAGTAACATCTACATGACTAAATGCATCGGAGTTGACATATCAAAATTAATGTTACCTAAAATATAGGAAAAGAAACAGCACAGATGGACACCAAACCTCCTATTGTTGCAGCAGCCAATTCACAATTTTGAAAATCTATCTGCAGGACACTAGACAAGTTGACATGTTTCAAAAGATCAAACAAAGAAAATACAGCGTATTGGCTATTCAACATTAGTGGTCTAAATTGATATGAAACCAATTGCACTTGTCAAGCATATATTTATAATCAACTCTTAAGAACGACTACTTTCAAGTTTCAACAATGATTTCTGCCAACGGTGATACACGAGGGCATGCTAAGAGAACTTTTAAGATCTTCAACTCTTTATCCTTCGTAACGCAATCGGTGTCAAGTATTATGATGACCTTCTTGAGCACTGGTGACTTGGCCAAGATAAGCTTCATAAACTCCATCGTAACCCCCAGGTCAATGAAATTTCTAATCTCCAATTCCTCCAAATGCGCCAACCAAATATCCGAACAACTTTCCAGTGAAGCTGACTTTATCGTAGAGTTCTCAGGGACCTCAAAGTCTTCAGGATATTCAGTTCCAACCTGCAACATGCATTGGTATTTCTTATAAGTGGCAAAATGGAGGGGTTGGCTAAAAACGGATCATTTTGGAGCACAGTTAGAAAAATTATTTTAAGTAATAAATAAAAAAGCGAGAAGAGGCATTCTAATATTTCATTGACCTGCTAGACCCACCCTAGACATGTTGAATAATTATTACGTAGTATACAACTCGGCTTCCATCAAATACCCAATTGGACCCATCTTGAATATTTAGCAAAGACCCAACAATACACATCACATAATAAATAATTACCCAACTTGACCTATGTTTAACCAATAGGTCTTGAATTGCCACCTCTAGTACTACTTGTGTTGGTATTTATGGCCAGAAAATCAAAACAAACAGAAAGTACACAATAAGGTCGCTTAAATGTAATTTACCTCTAGCTCAATTTTCTTCAAGTTCGGGGAGCTTCTCATTACAAGACATAGAAAATCTAACCCATATTTGTCAAAGAACATCATCTCCTCTAAACAGAAGTATTTGAGGTGGACTAATGCATTTGGAAGCTCTCTCGGATTACTATTTTGAGCAAAACCCTTGAAACGTAGCCAGAACAAAGATCAGCAACTACAAAAAAATAAAAATTGAGAGTTACATTAATCACATTATCTGGATAATATTACCTGCTCGATCCAAAGATAAAATGACAAATGCTCAATCATAGGTAAACAATTTAATAGCTTAATAGTGGTGACTTCTTCATCAATCACAGCAGTATCTATCATCTGCACCTGCTTACAAATACAGATAAGTTATGAAAGCATACTAGAAGCGAATTTTAAATAAAAACTTACCAGTTCGAAGCATTTAAGTGATGGACAATTGGATAAGAGACGTAGAAGTGCTTTTTTAGATATGCATGTAAACATCAAAGATAAGCTTGTAAGCCTACCAAATCCGTTGCTTATAAAACCAAAGTCAAGATCACACCAAATGATATTTAGGTCTGTTAAGTGATGCAACGAGAAGATAGATCGGGGTAACTGATATGAACCGTGTGCGGTCTCATATAGCTGAAGTGTAAATTTCTTGAGTGTGTTGTTGTTTCTCGCCAAATGAATTATTATTTGGTCAATTTCAACACATGTGTCATCAGCATTGAACATTGTTAGGCTGAACTCAAGAATTGGACCCTCATGCAGTAACAGAACTTGATGTATAGCATAAAAAATTTTACACGTTCGAGTCAACTGTTTCCTATCACTTATCCGTCTACTAAACGATCGCTCCAAAACGGACGGCTTATTCTCATCAGCTTCATAATCAAACATATTATACTCATTAAACACAAGTTTGGGAATTTTGACCCAATTGTATCTCCAATTCTTTGAGAGGATACTCGTCCTCACTGCATCTCTAATCGGAACAAGACAGAGAATGTTTTCTATAATGTTTGGAGGAAGGTTGCTGATTCTATCCAAAGACGCACACCTAGCTTCAGCGTTCATCTCTTGTTGTTTGACAGGTGCTAAATAGTGCTGCAGAATTTAGTTACTGTGAAAATCAATTTAAAATATAATCCAAAAAATAAGCCCGATATACTCCTACTAAAGTGAAAGGAAATGGTTCATACTCTGATGTAGTTATTTAAACCAATTCTTTATACGCGTTTAGCTTTATATGTGACATACATTTGGCTGAGCAATTTAAAGGTGATAAACTAAAATCAATATCTAGTGTTTAAAAAAAAAAAAAAAAAAAGTAATCAATCTACCAGTTAGATCTGTTTACATAAGATAATCTCTATTAACAAACAAATATTATAGAATAAGCAAATTGAACAAAGAAAGCATAAAACAGCTCATCATTAAGCAAATTTATGCCTAAGATAAAGGGGGAAGAGAAGATACCTGATGAGTTTATAGCCCTAACATTTCTCACTCTTTTTTGACTAAAAATTATCTGTGTCAAACTAGTGTTCCATTACTTATAAGAAACTTTTATACATATGATCCCTGTATTGTTAATTACTTGCCGTTTTGTTTCTTTATCTTAATTTTTTAGTTTTAAATTTTAATTGTTTTTCTATCCCCAAAAATTATCAAAATGTAATATTATCTCAACTTAAAAAGCAACGAGATGGCCTTTTATTATTACATTGGCCCTAAAATAACAAATGATTTGGATTATAGTTACATGATTATTTAGCCAAGTTACGCGGATAGTAGTTTTCTAAGTCGACTGTATACTCAACTTCGGTTATTGAAAACAACATATGGTACAACTGTATAGTAAACATATAAGGTGAACACAATGATTTAGATTAGAGGTGGCAAAACGGGCGGGCACGGGCACGGGCTACGGGCGGGCTAAACGGGCATGGGCTAAATGGGCGCGGGCAAAATGGGCGCATATTATCCGAATCGCTTTAGGAAAGACCTCAAACGTAACACCTCATTTATATTTAAGTAACTAAATATACTATATCTATAAGTTTTTAATTAAAAATAATTTAATGTTCTCCAATTTAAAGAAAAATATGTGTCCATTATGCCCATTTAACTTATAAATGGGCAAGATATGCCCATTTCAAAAAAAAAAAAAAAAAAAAAAAAAAGAGGGGCTCAAATGTGCCCAAATCTTCTAATGACCATTTAGCCCATTTTTTGATTTTGGGCACAAATTGCCACCACTAATTTAGATGGTCCCGTTATTTTATCATACATATTTGGTCCCGTTATTTTATCAAAAGTTGTTGTTTCGCGTGCTATTTCTTAATATTTCGGTAAGAACTCATGGTTTTTTACTAGCTTTTGTGTACATAACACATAAGGAGATTACTAAATACTCGAAACTATATTAAAATTTTAATAACTTGCTTTTAGTTAGTTTTTTCAAAAAGAAACACTTGAGTTATATAAAAAACCAATTACCAATACGCACTAATACATCCCCCTTTTGCCAATTTCCACCCGTTAGAAACTTGTTTGCTGAAATGAACATTTTGGCGCGCTGCACGAGTTTTTAAGGTGCGCCATTCTTTACACTAATAAGAAAGCGCCGCGCGCCAAATCATCGTAAATCGCTCCCTGATCTAGTTTTCACCAATTTCAATATTCGGATCTCAAAAAAAATCAACCAAACACTTCATCTCAAAGTCAACTAATGATACATTTTAACCAGTCAACTAGTTTCAAACACTTTATAAAATCTAAAAGTTGAAATAAATAAAAGTTATCAATCAGTTAAAGAAACAAGCAATTAAGAAACATCATATAATTAAAAGTGAAGATAGAGAGCATGAAAAGGGGGTAAGATATGTACCTAAGTGACATTGACTCAAGAATTAATGAACCCTAACTTCTTAGTTACACTTGTAACTGAGTGACTGAGTGACTGAGTGAGTGTAAAATATCTGTTACAGACCAGTTTTATTACTGACCTAGTAATTTTACACTTTTGGTCCCTGTAATTTATGATAAGTTTCCGTTTTGGTCCCTGTATTTTATTATAAGCTTGTGTTTCACCTACTTTTTCTTGATTTTTTGTTAAGAACTCATTGTATTCAACTATTTCTATGTTGCGTTCCCGAATTTTATTCTTGAAAGTAGAGAAAAAAAAGTGGGAAGAAAACAAAATAAATTCGTGTTCCTGAGCTTTTTTTAAGAGAGAAGAGAATAGAAGAGGAGAGTAATTTTGGCTAAACTTCTCTCTAAAACTTTATTCCCAAAAGTGAGATGATTTTGAGAGAAGTTATATTAGGAAGTTTTAAATAAATAAAATTATTTAAATAACCTAATATAAAACATAACTTTTATATGTAACCAATGGTATAATTGTAAAATCATATGTTTTCTCTTCTTTTCTCTCAAAACTCGGAAACATGATGTAAAAAATTTATTTTCATTCATCTCCTATTCTTTTTTCCCCATTTTTAACTCTTCTCTTCTCTTCTTTCATTTCAAAAACTTTATAACAAAGTAAGAGATAAAGAAATGGTAGAAAGACATAAACTTATGACTAATTTTATGTTTAAGATTGCATGTTAATTATACATTGGTTGCATTAACATGGCCTACTTTTTCATAATAGAATAAGCTAATGTTGCACAGGTTTAACTTTTAAGGCATCCAACATTATCTTCCTTTGACCCAAATACATATCTTTAGAACATATTTCATAATTATATGAAGTTATGAACCGACCGATGACTCGTTATGAATCGATCACGATCTAACCATGGTCCGACTACTCAAAATAGGGTGATGATGACCCATCGACTCATTTATTGTTTGTTTTGATTAACATTGCTGACTGTTTTATCTAATAACACATACATATTGACTCGTTTCCTAGCAACAAGATCGTCACCGTTAGCTACATCACATTTAACCACAGAACAGTTTTAGTACACTGATTGCAGAAATCAGCAATTGAAGAAACACTAGAAATTAACCAAAGGCAATACAGAAAAACATATATTAGCAACTGAATGTCATTAGATTATCATAATTAATTCGCAAAAACATTTAGTGGTCTAAAGTTAGTTGAAGCCAATTACAGTTGGTAACTTCTGAGGCATATTCTTAAATTCCAGCCCGCCTTTTCTTAATAACGACGACCGTGCTTAACAATGATTTCTGCCTGTGGTGATACACGTGGGCATCGACAGAAATCTCTTAATATTTCTATCTCTACGTCCTTAGTAACATAGGAACTCTTAAGCACTATAGTCACCTTCTCGAGCACAGGCGACTTGGCCAAAATAAGCTTCACGAACTCCATCTCACCCTCCCTGTCTGCAAAATCTACAATCTCCAATTCCTTGAAATGCTTCAACCAAATATCCGAACAATCTTGCAGTGCAACTATCTCCATCTCAGATTCTTCAGGATCTTTGTTCTCAATCTACAGGTAGTGTTTTTAATTCTCATGACAGTGTATTTTGGGATGAGGAACCGGAAAAGAAGGATACAAAATAGGTTTATAAAATTTACCTCTAGCTTAATTTTCTCCAAGTTTGGGGAGCTTCTGATCACAAGAGCAACAAATTCTAACCCATAATTGTCAATGAGCATCATTTCTTTTAAATGGAAGTATTTGAGGTGGACTAATGTGGATGGAAGCTCTCTTGGATCGATGGCTTCAGCAGAAATCTTGAAACATTTGCCAAAACAAAATTAACAACTAGAGTTTATTTTCCCCCAAAATTATTCAATTATATACCATGTGGTTAAAATATTACCTGATAATACCAACGAGAATAAGACAGATGCTCGATCACGGGTAAGCAGTTTAATAGCCTAATAATGCTGATATTGTCACTGTGGCATACCCAGTTGGAGGACTACAACAGCTTACAATATTCAGAATTTCAGATAAGTTATGAAAGCCACAAATTTAGAATTTCATATAAGAACTTACCAGAGCGAAGCTTTTAAGTTTTGGACAATTGGATAAGAGATGTAGAAGCGACTTTTCAGGGATATCAACGTCGATCAAAGATAAGCTTGTAAGGCTACCAAATCCACTTGATACAGGATCAAAGTCAAAAATACAATAATCGATATATAGGTCTGTCAACTGATTCAACGCGAACAGAGATCGGGGTATCCTATAAAGATGATCATAACTTTCGGTCATTTCAAGTATAAATTTCTTGACAGTATTGTTATTCCTCACCAAATGAATTATTATTTGGTCAATTTCAACACATGTGTCATTTCCATCCATAACAAGGGTGAATTCGAAAATTGGACCATGATGCAGTAACAGAACTTGATTTATAGCATAAAAAAGTTTACACCTCTTGGTCATCGTTATCCTTTCAGTTGTCTTTTGATTAAAGTCCCCCACCAAAATGGACTGCTGATGTTGAGTTGTTTCATCAAACATATCATTCTCAATAAATACGAGTTTAGGAATTGTGATCCAGTTGTGTTTCCATTTCCTCGACAAGATACTCGTCCTCACTGCCTCTTTAATCGGGACAAGACATAGGATGTTTTCTATAATGTTTTGAGGAATGGTGCTGATTATATCCATAGACGAATGTTTAGCTTTAGCCCTCATCTCAAGGTCTTCTTGTTGAACTGACTTCAAATCAAATGCTGCAATAATTAGCTATTTAAAAGTCGATTCAACATAACCTACCTATAAATACACACATAATAAGCCCACTGCAACACTAGGATAAACCTGTTAATTTTTGCTTAGGGTGTTTCAGTTAACGTATTTGAACTGCATATGATTTTTAGCTTAATTACCCTTTTAGAAAAGCACCTTCATCTTGGTTTTTAAAAACAGGTTTATTTATCTCATAAAAGCAATGGAGTAATAAGCTATTACGACTAAGCTTACAAAAGGTGAGTATTAGCTTACTGACAATCACAGATTATCCAAACGCTCATTGAAAAGTGCTTAGCCAAACACCCAAGCTAGGTAAATAAGCTAACCCAAACATTGTGAAAGTGCTTATATTTAAGAGCTAGTTAAGTAGATAAGGCATTAGGCTAATAAGCACAAGCTATTTTAAATAAGTTAACCCAAACACGAAACACCACTCTGTTATTTCTTTTATCAACTACAACCATTTATTTAGCCTCACTCATTAAATAACTAGAATTCGCAAAACAATCGAACAAAATCAACTACAATAAGCACATTCATATAACATCTCCTCCTAATCTCCTATAACACATTTTACTTGGGTTCTTTTTTGGGGATGCTTATATAAGTAAACGAAATTAGACAAGCAAATTGAAACGAAGAAACAATATCTATGAAACAAATTTATAGGTAAAAAAAAAAAAAAAAAAAATGTGGGGGTAGATACCTGATGGAGTTAGAGCCCTAACATTGCTCACTCTTTGACTGAAAAATATCTGTGTCAAACTAGCTCTATATTATACCAGTAGTTCAAAAAAAACAACTAGCTATATTACTCCATTAATCAGCTATTTATCCCTATTTGGTCCCTGTATATATGATAACTTGCTGTTTTGCTCATTTATCTTAATTTTTGTTTCTAATAATTTCTAATATACGGGCTGAGTATCGGTGTAGGACCGGAAAAAAACACTGAGACCGAATTAGACCAAAACTATGGACCGAGGACCGGACCGAATGTGTTCGGTCCATTCCGGGTTGGTTCGGTCCTTCGGTCGGCCTTGTCTAAGAAGACATTGTTGGTCGGTTTGTACGTAAGACCGGACCGGATCGAGATCAAAATAAGGAAAAGTTGAGACCGAGACTGGAACGTTGGTCCACGGTTTGGTTGGTTTTTGTTCGGTCCGGTCGGTTTTCTTGGTCCGATCGGTTTTGGGGTTTGCGATGCTCAACCATATTTGTATTTACAAGGTGATTATAACTTTTTTTTTTCTTTCGGGAAACAACCAATATATTATATGTAAACAAACAAATTATTATTATTATTATTATTATTATTATTATTATTATTATTATTATTATTATTATTATTATTATTATTATTATTTTTTTTTTTTTTTTTTTTTTTTTTTTTTTTTTTTAAACATCCATTTCATTAGAAATAAACTCATATGATTACAAGAAATTAGTGGGGAGCCTCGACACTAACTGGGCTCCCACACCTTTAGCAATGGCAAAACTAATCCTACTGAACTGGGCTCCCACACCTTTAGCAATGGCAAAACTAATCCTACTGAAGATATGAGGCGCAGCACGCGCCCCAATGTCTTGAGTCATAGAGAACTTTCGGATCCGCTTAAGTAGGGTCACAGCATCTGTCTCAAGTTATCCCAGAGAGGAAAATGAGAAAGGGATAAACCCATATCCTATGTTCGCACATTTAGCACCGTACTTAACCCGCTTGCGTTTAGCGGCATCAGCCACCACACGACCCGACACAAAGTCCAGCAAACCGGTCTGCGTGAGGGGGGACGACCCAGTTAAATCAACACACACATCCTTTCCCCCATCCCAGGAGTAGAGTAAAATGTCTGATAGTCTTAAGGCCTGCTCCCCATCTCCACTCAATCCGATATCGACCTTTTTACGAGCCGAGACCCCAGATCGACAGCAGATGTCAAGCAAAGTATCACGCACCAAGTTGTGTCGGTGTTTAACACCAATTGTACCAGTACACGATATAGCATGGTCCCCATAAATATCCCCAGCGGAAACCCTGGAGCACGCTGAGCATGGCACTTGAACAGAGAAGAGGGGAACGCCTAACCGATAACATAATATGCACCTGTACATTCTGGCATTCATAGTCTCTCCAAGCCCAGATATCGGGACCACCCTAAGCCAATCTGAAGTGTAGTCCTCCTTCTGCGACCCCCAAAGGGCCATTTGTCGGGGAGATAAGCAAAACGTGGATTCAACCAGTTGGGTAACACGTTTGAAATATATATCTGCCAATTTCTTCATGAATTTGGGGGCAGCGATCTCATCCGGGTTACTCAGAAGGTCATTCTCCGTTTTCGCATTAAAAGCGCACAAAGCCTCATCGAAGGAGGGGCCAGGGGTTACAACACCAGAATGTCTGGGGAGCTTAGTCTGTAGTTTGGCAGATTGGAGTCTAGATGCAAGGAAAGCATAGTACAAGGCATCCCATGCTGAATATACTCCAAGCCCCCCGAAAGCAAAAGGCAGGGTAGCCAGCCTCCACTGCCAGTCACAGAATCCAGGCCCAGAGTCAGTAACAATACGTTCCAGGGAGGAACGCAGTGCCGCATCAAAAGCAACGTGAATCTGTTCGAAACCCTAAGGGAGCATGTGCGCATAGAGAAATATAACTTTGAAATACCAGCACAAGCACGAAGAAGCAGCAACTCATATTGAGGGTCTTTAAGCTTAGCAATGGCCGCCATGAGCTAAATTGTTCGTTTCATAACAAGCGTACTACTGAACTCAAAGTCCACACTAACCGGCCCACCCAGCAATTTAACACCATGTAGTGGGCGGGCAATTTTAGGCGGGAAAACACCTGCAAGCCTGCTTCAGGGGTCTTCCTTTGGCCAAAAAATCTCAGTCTTATTATTATTATTATTATTATTATTATTATTATTATTATTATTATTATTATTATTATTATTATTATTATTATTATTATTATTATTATATTTTATTTTATTTTTTTATTTTTAAAAAAACCATCACTTTATTATAACCATAAAAACTTTACATAAAGTTGGATGGGAGTCTAGACACAAGTTGTGCTCCCACTCCTTTCTGAATACAAAAGCTTATTCGATGAAAAATAAAAGCACCACTCTTAGCATTATTCGAATGGCTAATAGAAATAGACTTAATACGTGCGAGTATGTCCAAAGCTTCCGTATCGAATTCCCCGAACGTAGAAAAAGCAAATGGTATGAACTTATATCCGTTGTCCTCACATTTGGACACATATTTCTTCTTTTTCATCTCCACGGCGTTATGCAAAGCTACCCCAGGAGCCCATTAAGACACCCCTCCACCAGCAAAAGGAGAGATTCCAGTCACATCTAAGCACGCATCTTTACCTTGGATCCAATTAAATAATAATAGATCTGCATGTCGTAGTTCTTTCCCATCCTCCCAGAGGAAACCCATAGGAGCCTCCTTACGCACCATAATCTCAACCTTGGAACATATATTATTATTATTATTATTATTATTATTATTATTATTATTATAAACAACCAATATATTTATATGTAAACAAACAAAAACATACATGTACAAGAAAATGTAAACTAAACGAAGCAAGTACAACAAGAACCGTAAGGTTCACTCGACATTCCCCCTTCAAAGGGCGGAGCTAGAAAGTTAAGGTCGATAGGGCAAACTTTGTTAATTTTTAGAAACTACACTGCAAATCAGATCGTTAAGGGGGGCAAATTACAAAAATAGCATACACTATAATTTTTTTTCACTAGAGGGATACGTGCTCATCCTGCCCCCTCATGTCTCCGCCAGTGCACCCTCCTATAGGAGCCTAGGAGGAGTAAAAATGGCTAAACCAAGAAACTAGACAGTACGACACTATGAACTTCCACTATAGAACTTGAAAAAATTTTAAGCTAGTAAATAATTTTCCTATTTTTGTTTGTTCACTTCTAAACTTTAGTCGGAACATAGGTAACATTCCTGTCAACATAGGCCTTTCGTTATTCAGCATTCACAAAGTAGTTATATATTTTTTGAAAAATGATTTGTAGACCTAAATTGTTTGCCTAAAAATAGACCTACAACTATGCTTGATAGAATTTAAAATTTGATTGGTTAATATAAAGAGTGAGAAAAAGTGTTTGAAACTTGTCAAAATGTGAATGGTGTAGGCTTATTTGTAGGTCTATTATGTAGGCCTAAATATCATGGCTATGTTTGGCATGGAGCTTTTTTGGAGCTTTTTTGGTTAATGAGCGGTGAGAATGAGCTTTTTTATTTTCAGTGTTGTTTGGCAAAAGAGTGGTGAGCTTTGCTATTTTTTAAGAAAGCTCATTTTTCCAATGCTTCTTTAAGAAACTGTGAGCGGAAAACTCATTTTTCACAGCTACTGCTCGCAGCTCACAGCTACTGCTTACAGCTACTTTTGCCAAACATAGCCATAACTCATATATTTTAATGACTTGTAGAGCGCTAGGTGCATACAACATAAACATCATCAACACATGAACTTACCATAAAACAGAAATTGGCATTCGGTCCGATGGAAAATACCTTAATTTGGTAAGTACATAATGAAATCAATAGCTGATTTTTTTTATTTTATTTTATTTTTTTTTTTTTAAATGATGATTAGTGATGATCCTAATGACCCAAAGGATTTTGCCATTGAGTAACATCTACATGACTACATCAGAGTTGACATATCAACATTGCGTTACCTAAAATCTAGTAAAAGAAACAGCATAGATGACCCAAACATCCTATTGTTGCAGCAGCCAATTAACACCATATAAAATCCTATCTGCAGGACATTAGACAAGTTGACAAATAGTAATCAACTTCTACTCATCAATAGTAGTATAGAAGCCAAAAGCTGAAACAATTCAAAATATCCAACAACGAAAATACAACAGAACAAGCGTATTAGCTATTCAATTTTAGTGGTCTAAAATTCTAAATTGATATGAAACCAACTGCACTTGTCAAGCATATATGATATATCCTTATACTCAACTCCTAAGAATGACTACTTTCAACAATGATTTTTGCCAACGGTGATACACGAGGGCATGCTAAGAGATCTTCTAATATATCTAACTCTTCATCCTTGGTGACATAACAAGTGTTAAGCATTATAGTGACCTTCTTGAGCATGGGTGACTTGGCCAAGATAAGCTCTACAAACTCCATCTCACCTTCAAAGTTGGAAAAATCTACTATTTCCAACTCCTTCAAATGCTCCAACCAAATGTCAGAACATTCTTCAAGAGTAACGAACTGTATTTCATCTTTATCAACTGGCAGATCAACAGTCTACATGAAATGTTGGTATTTCTTGTGAGAATATATTTAGGCATGTGAAACCAAACAAAAGGTACAACATAGATTTATGATATTTACCTTTATCTTAATTTTCTCCAAGTTCGGGGAGATTCTCATCACAAGACCAAGAATTTGTAACCCATAAACATCAAGTAGCATCATATCGTTTACACAAAAGCTTTTGAGGTGTGCTAATGCATTTGGAAGCTCTGATGGAACAGCGTCACACTTGAACCATGCCAAAACAAAGATTAACAACCGCAGATTTTTTCATAAGTTTTATCAAATTTTATACCATGTGGATAACACTACCTTAATGACAGTACAAAAACAAAAAATAGACAGATGCTCAATCACAGGCACAGACTTGAATAACTCAATAATGGGGATCTCTTCATCGACAGTTTTAATTTCTAGTACCTGCAGCAGCTTACATTTTTAAGATAAATTATGAAAGCCCATTGGAACGATTTTCAAATACGAACTTACCAGTTCCAGTCTTTTAAGTAATGGACAGCTGGATAAGAGATGTAGAAGCGCTTCTTTAGAGACCTCTCCACTCTCCAAGTATAAGCATGTAAGGCTACCAAATCCGCTGAATGTTGTATTAAGGTTTAAAAAACAGTTCTTGAGATTTAGGTCCGTTAATTGATGCAGCGAAAAGGTTGATAAGGGGAGCGCAAATAAAAAGTAACGGGATTCAGAAACAAGTGCAAGTTTCTTGACAATATTGTTGTTCCTCGCCAAATGAATTATTATTTGGTCAATTTCAACACATGTGACATCTGCATCTATCATGGAAAGGCTAAACTCAAGGATTGGACCCTGGTGTAATAGCAAAACTTGGTGTATAGCATAGAAAAGTTTACATTTCCTCGTCAGCTGTTTCCTTTCACTTGACAGACGTCCAAACGATTGCTCCAAAATGGATTGCTGATTTTCATGAGTTGTTTCATCAAACATATCCTTCTCATTAAACACAAGCTTAGGAATTTTGACCCAATTGTATCTCCATTTCTTGGAAAGGATACTCGTCCTCACTGCATCCTTAATCGGAACAAGACATAGGATGTTTTCTATTATGGTTGAAGGAATGTTGCTGATTCTATCCAAAGACGCACGTTTGGCTTCAGCTTCCATCTCTAGGTGTTGTAGTTGGACAAATGTTAATTAGTGTTGCAAATATTAGTATTAACATAAATAAGTAGAGAAAAAAATAAATAAATAAAAAATGCAAAATAAGCCACAAAAAGTGAGCTTATGAAACATAAGCCGAAAACCAAATAAGCCATAAGTTCACTATATAAGATGAAACAAACACCCCTTAGATATGTTTAGAACATAAAGTATAATATTCAAACTTCTTAGGGGGTGTTTGTTTCGGCTTATATAGTCGGCTTATGGCTTATTTGGTTTTGAGCTTATGTTTCATAAGCTCACTTTTTGTGGCTTATTTTGAAACTTTTCGGCTTATATAAGCTTTATATGACATAATAAACTTATATAAGCCAAAAAGTTTCAAAATAAGCCACAAAAAGTGAGCTTATAAAACAAAAGCCCAAAACAAAATAAGTCATAAGCCGACTATATAAGCCAAAACAAACACCCCCTTAATTGGAAAATAATCTTTCTTTCCCATTTGGTGACTAAACCATTTGTTTATATTCATTCAACTCTGCTATATTTTAGAGGTGTTTGGATGAGCATTTTGACCAAAAAAAAAAAAAAAAAAGCCCAAATCAGTTTCTAGTACAACCCTAATATATCCAAAGTGTATACATACAAACAAATCAAAACTAAGACACGTTTTATAAATGAAACTTAGTACGAATCTTATAAATAGAATCCATTAATTAGTAACACAAAATAATAAGATTAAAAATGAAAAGCTGTAAAACAAAGGAAAGGAAGGTACCTGAGTTTGAGACCAAACAACAACACTGTAGTGAAAATTATCTGTGTCAAAGGCTCAAAAGAGCTCTATTTTACTGATCAAGTAATTGTAATTTGGTCCCTATACTATATCATAAGTTGCTTTTTTGCACATTTGCCTCCTCTTTTACTCACAGGTAATTGGTTAATGTTTAGAAAAGACACGAAAAATAATTTATATGTTTAATTGATGTGTATTAAATGCAATTTTTCAACTTAAATAAAAAAGGAAATTCAAGTTTAGTTAATACGTAGTAACATTTAACCTCTTTAGACAAACTCTTAAAAATAAAACAATGATATTTCAGTTTTGTTACACTTTCTAATCAGTTAAAACTTTCACAATGTAAGCCGAGATTGAAATTGATAAAAGCTCGTCAGCTCTATTTAAGCAATTCGTAATAAACTTGCATACCAGTAAGCCCATTTTAGCTTATGTGTGTCACAATCTTAGTTGCTTATGAGCTTTTACAAGATGATAAAAGGAGCAAAAATTGTAAAATCATGATATGTGACACGAACCATTTCAGCCCAAGCTCGGCCTGAACCCGTTTCGAAACCAATCCCAAGGTTGCCCATTTAAACCCAAACCTGTAGTGACCCAAACCCGGGTTAACCTGCTACCAAACCCTCCCAATCCGGCCATTTTACCAACTGTATTCAGTTAGAGTTTTAAATTAATAAGGCGTGCAATATACAAGTCACTATACTAGTGCTTGTGTCACATATATTGAACACCTTTCAAGTTGCTTAAACAGCTTTTGTTCCTCTACGTGTAAGAACTGTTTAACCGCAATCCATGAATTTCGTATCTTTAGGACTCTGATGAGATATGATACTAACGAATAAGGATGAATCCTCAAAGTCTGGAATGTAGGATAGCATTACAAAACTGAGCTTTGATAATGCCGAAAAATAAAACAATGCTAAAACCTGTACAAGAGTAGAGTTCCATTCACTTTATAAATCAAATGCCACTCGAAGGGTATGCCAACACAACAGAACAAGTGGCGGTTATAATTCTTGTAGGAAAAGTAACCCTTAGACTCTATGTGTTGCATGACATAAAACGTTTCTTGAACATTTTACGTAACCTTGCTCGTTCCTTGGGCTTGCTCTTTGCTGAACTGCCATTTTGTCCATGTATGTCATCTGTATCATCTTCAAGTATTTCTAAACCAAGTTCTCTGTCACTAGCATATAACACCTGACATAAAGACAGCATATAAATATTCATGCCAGAGTTGTAAGAGAAATTTGGTAAAATAATAAGATTTATAGATTTATAACCTTTTTAAGAAGACGAAGCTGATTCTTCAAATGCTGATAGCTCAACTCTGACCATGTGTCTGGTATAGGTGGTATACTACCTGTTATCACCTGTTGGTTGGATACATAGTAAAGGTCAAAGAAACAGAAACAGATTCACGATTGTGAGTTCTATTTATATGTATATGCGACATTGAATCCCATTCATTTGAAGACAAAGTATATAGATTTACCTTACAGCTTAGAACTTGATTAAACAGAAACTGCTGCCTCTTAATTGAGTCTTGCATTTCCTGCACTCCAAAAAACCAGCTCAGCTTATGGCTTTGCAAAATGCCAATTACAAGAAAGGTTCGAGAATTCGTTAATAACAGAATTGACTACCAAAAAAAAATAATAATAATAATAAAAAATAAAATAAAAAAAAAAGAACCGTAAATATTTTCAGTATCCTCGGATTAAAAGATTATGTGAAAAGTTTTCATATATCTCATGTATCAGACAATACTCAATACAGATAACCATAGGCTAATATAGATATATTTGTATAAAAGTACCTTTGTATCTGTCGATACTAAGGAGTAGAAAAGGATTCTATCTTGAAGACAGCCCTGTGTGCGAAAAAAAATTGCTGATTAGAATCTAAGAGTCAACGTTGTAAGCACAAGAATAATATACGTAGTAGAAAAAACCGAGCTAAAAGAATACCTTTGCCCTAAGGATATGCCTAAGAGGTTGGGATTCTTGATCAGCATGGGATGAAATTTGAATAATCACATTAGCTTCAGGAATACCTATGGAATTATCGCCAACCTACAACAAGAAACAATTAATCCTAGTGATTTCAACATTCAAGAGCCATGAAACAAACATATTTGAGAAGAAAAATGCTATTACGTACGTCTGAAATAAAAACAGTGTTAACTTCCTTGCTGGTCTTGAAAGCCTCTAATATCTTTACCCTCTCAGAGTGGCTGAACATGAGATATAAAAGTTCACATGAGAGACTTGTGAAAGCAAAAAAACAAATACGGAGTAATAAGTTTCAAATAACAGTAAGGTAGAATGGACCTTGAGGTGCTGTATATGATTGGTTTGTGAAATTCCATTGCATATTCCGTGAGTGCAAAAAGACTATCAGAAAAAACGACTATCTTATCGCCACGCTCTTCATGCAACCTAATAAGATACTCACAAGCTCTAATCTTGTTCGGGTTCATAAGAGATAAAGCCTGCAAATTGAAAGCAAAACATATACACACAGTTATCCCCGACAAGCTAGTCCCCATGTGCAAAATAAACATGTTAAGAGATCATTATGTGTATTCCAAACCATGCATGATACCTGTTTCCTCCTGTAATTTTTCTTTTTTGAATACTCACTAAGGAAGTGTTTTGTCATTGGACACCAAACTTCTGAACAGTCTACGTTTGCGATAAATCTTCCTTTCTTGGCCTCAACTGCATTCATGGATACATCCTTGCCAGCTTCTTCACCAAAGTATTGCTCCTCCTACATGATAACACATACAAAAACCCATTCATCAGTTGTATCCTTAGTTTACTCACGAATAGAAGTGGTGTATGCTCCCTACAATCCTAATCATTCAATCTTTATAGTATACAAAACTTTCGTAGTCAAGAAACATGCTATGCTTATAAATATTTATTCATGATCCTCCATCTATTGGAAACTACAAATTTTGTAATTACCAAATATTTCTAAGAATTCTTTTCCCTCGGAAAGATTTGATTCTAGTTCAAATAAAAAAAATTCGAACCAGCAAACTAGTTCTCAAAAACCAAGATGAAAAATACCATAGTTCGACTAGTGATGATAACATATTAATATGTATGGGTTACTTAACTATACGCCGTTAACTAAAAAAGCTAAACAAACAGGATATCAGTTATCGACTACAATTAAACACTTGCCGATTCAAGTAACAGTTTATCAGTTGACATTGATTACCTAACCATACAATTGTAGGATTAAAGCTATACAATGAACGTGTACTTTCTCAAGTGTCACGTTATTTTGTACTAATATGGGCGTTCACTTGAATATTAATAATAGACGTGCAAATTTTCTAATGTACCCGGTTTTTAGTACAAAATAACAGATTTAGCTAGTATTTTTGTTACACTTATTATCATCATAATGCCCACAACTGTAAATCACCAATTATTGTACAATATAAACACTTAAAAGTTTGATCATCTCTTCACCAGATGAATTACTCCGTAGTTGTTACCTGATACATATTCTGTTACCTAACGGCCGTATGTGAATATCGATTCGTCGATCGAGTAACACTTTTTTTTTTAAGTATGGGTTAATTGAAATTTGAGATTATTTTGTGCTTTGATAGGACTTTTTAGTTTTTACCCGTGGCGCGTGTTGGTGTTGGACAGGGATTTAAAAGGGCTCACTTGGGGCGTTTGGTTTCTTGTTGCAAATCATTATGGGTATGGGCTCAGTTTTATGATGGAGTGGGAATGGGCTTGGTGTGGATGTCATTTATAAAGGTAATTGTTTGGTATAGCGGTTTGGGAAAGAGGTTAACACTTGAGTGCTCGGTGTGGAAGTGTTACAGGACTTTGTTATTGGGGAAAACCAGTGCCTATAATGGCGCCATCAACACCGCCCCTACGCTAGGCGTGACATAATGAATGTTATCCTTTTTTTTTTCTTTTTTTTTTTTTTTAATTGAAAAAGCAACATTTTATAACCAACAAAAACCAATACAAAATAAAGGCATTCCACCTCATTCCACCTCTCTAACAAAACAGTTAAAGAGGCAAAGACCCAAGATAATAGAACAAGACCTGCATCATAGTGCACAAGATAACCGAAAAAAATACATACTCACAAGATCCAAACAATAGGACCACAATTTCATAAGTTCTACCTCAACTACCTAACCATCTGAATGAAAGGCATAACCCACCATTTAAGCGCCAAACAATTAGATAAGTGAACAATAACCATCCAAACAGACTCCAAGTTGACCACCACCTGATGAACAATTATATATGGAAAATGCCATATTACAACAAACTCTTTAAAACATACAAACTTTTTGACCCAACTGAAAATTATGTGGCACCTTGCAGCAACACTGTAACTACACAATTGCCTCATGAGCTACAGTTGAGCAGTGAGTATGTTGACTTGACTCCTATTAGGAATTTTAACCATTCTTGCCAACACCATGGACCATTTTTAGACTGACGCAAAATCCAATGAAAGCTTTTCAATTGAATATCTCGTACTATATTGTTTACGGTTGTAACCTTATTGTTGAAAACTCGATTGTTACGTTCTTTCCAAATGAAATACTCGGGTACCCATATCACCACCTGCCACCACTTTTTGTTCTCATTTGATTGTGAACAAAACCCATTATGTCTAAAGAGATCTACTATTGTAAATACATCAACACGTCACCCTTCCACCAATCAAAGATTCTGACCCATATAGTCCACGCCATGTTGCATACTAACAAAGAATGGTTGATTGTTTCCACGAGATCATCACACAGGGGCGTAGAAGTGTATGTAGGTCGATGCCTTTTTTGTCCAAGTCTCTACGAACCGGAAGCCTACCTTTCAAAGAGCGCCACACAAATATGTTCACCTTCTTTGGCGCAAGTTTATTCCACATTGTTTCTTGACCTGACCCATTCACTTGAAGCCACTTCTCATTCACTAGTCTTCATAGATCTTTAACCGCGAATTTTTCATTCTTGTTGAGTATCCACCTCCAATGATCCCTACAATCATGAGCAAAGTGGTTCTATTTAAAATTCCTCCCAATTCCTCAAATTCGCTACTACCCCTACCCCTTGGTTCCCTTACCCAATCCTACTCCCATGACCAAACCCCCATCGATCCAAGTGCCCCTCTCCGCCACCTTTGCATCCTTTTTCCTATCTAAATGAAATAGTATAGAAAATTTATCACACAATCTCCATTCTCCAACCCATCTATCTAGCCAAAAATAAGCATTATTCCCACAACATACTTTTTTTTTTTACAAAAGATGAAGCAAAGCCTATACCCACTTTATTCATATCAAACCCCACCCGCATTATATCATTCCAAACACCCTCGCCACCCCCATTTATGTGCGCCTCTACATCACTTAGCCCCTTATCACAAACGTGAATACTTCTAATTACCTTAACTCACAACGCGTCCCCCTCCCTCCAAAATCTCCACCACCATTTACCCAATAAAGCCCAATTTTTTGCCCTTAAAGACCCGATATTTAATTCTCCCTCCCCATAAGAAGAAAGAATGGTTTCCCATTTAACCCATGATATTGTTTTACTTTCACTTACACCACCCAAAAAAATCTCTTCTAATACTCTTGATTTTTAAATCACACAGAACATCGAGAAATAGTACAACGTTAAACTACCCATGACCGATTTAGTCAACGTTAATCTACCACCAAAGAACATCGATTTAGCTCTCCATTCGGACAATCTACTCTTAAATTTATTTAGCTCTCCATTTGGACAATCTACTCTTGAATTTCTCTACCATGTGTGAGCCCGTCTCATGCATGCTCTAATAGGCATCCCCAAATACACAAA
The DNA here is from genome assembly GCA_030686995.1 of Artemisia argyi. Classification (NCBI taxonomy): domain Eukaryota; kingdom Viridiplantae; phylum Streptophyta; class Magnoliopsida; order Asterales; family Asteraceae; genus Artemisia; species Artemisia argyi. Next base: position 198,919,997 of record CM060702.1, read on the forward strand.
TGGGAATTCAACAACACTGCATCTCATGTATCGTGCTATATCCTCCACCTCACTCGATGAAACTCCTAAACCATATAATCTACTTTTGTTAAGATTAATATTTAAACCCGACACTTCCTCAAAGCATTTTAAAATGCACATTAAATTTTGCGGATTTTCCTTATCCCAATCTCCAAAAAATATAGTGTCATCGGCGTATTAAAGATGTGATACAGATACCTTATCTTCACCCACTAAGTCTCCCTTATACATATTCCTTTGGAGAACGCTTCACTAACAATTGCATTTAAGCCTTTTGCCGCTAATAACAATCGCATTTAAGCCCTCCAATTTCATTAATGTTTTTATTATTATTTTGAATGTAAAAGTGAAGTTAGTGTGTCATTTTGGTCATGTGTTATAATAATATTTACGAGAGATGGTCTTTTTATATTGTATGTTATAGGAAAAACGTTAACGTAACGAGGTGTGTAACGCACCTTTAAATCTCTATATGCCTGCCCGCTCTTAAAGTGTGTTCTTTATTCTTCTTTTATACATTATTGAGAACAATAACGCAAAACATCATTCATTCATTCATAAACATGTCTCTCTCTTCGCATATTAATAAGGGTTTTTAACTTGTATCTTAGGGCACAAGTTAAGCACACCAAAAATACCACGGGATCTATGAAAAATGACTCAGGGACCCACACAAAAATACATTTTTTTGTACTTTTCTTTAGGTCCCTGAGTACTTTTATGTACTTTTTGGTGTGCATAACTTGTGCTCCTATGGCACAAGTTAGAAAAATCCTATAAATAATATTGTCGTGGAGATTGTTTATACATATTTGCATCAAATTAATTTTTTAGGGCGTGTTTGGTTCATGGTATAATGAACTTGAAATTAAATTTTCATGTCAATCATATCTGGTTGTACATATTTTAAGGCATTTTAAATGCTTAAAATGACATATAAGAGGGATATTAGATATCCTTGGGTGGCTAAGAAATTTTAAATTCTATGAGGACGAGTCACAAAGTGGTAGGGACACAGAAATTTCAAGACTCATAAATTCTCAGGGCAATTGAGCATTTGTCCCATGAAATTCACCATGCTTTAAGCCTAGCCCCATGCGACTTCGAGTAGAGGGTTTTGCCCCAATTCGACTTATGCATTTTATGCCATTATGCTCATATAGTCATTTTTGCCCCAAAATCAAGTACAGGTGTGTAAGTGTGTGTAAGTGTGTATAAGACTCAAGTACACTTGTGTAAGTGTCCTTTTTTATGCAACCTGTACCTATGTGTAAGTGAACTATTATGCAACTTGTACAATTTTTTTAAAAAAAAGTCAAACTTTTGAAAAATAAAATATACTTTATTTTTTATGTAAATTGTACTTTTTAATGAGATTAGATGTTTCAAATAGTATATGTACTTTGTTATGCGACTTGTACAAAATGTTATTTGATTTGATATGTTGAACGTTTATGTACTTAGTTATGCGACTTGTACTCATCCCGAACCTAAATTTTAAACTTCAAACTCCAAACCAAATACCTAACCAACATCCAAACCAAATACAAACCTTACAAACATCAATCTCCCACCACATTTACATTCATCTCCTTCTCAACTCTCCTATACACAACATAATCTCTCTCCCATCTCATACACCAACACCACCACGTCACAGCCACCGACACACCACCATGTCACAGCCATCGATCCTCCGCCATCGCATCAGCCTAAACCCATCAGCTCACCAAGACCCTGGTGTATTGTGTTGATGTAAGTTGGTGTATTTTGTTGTTAAAATTTGTTAGTAAACTTTGTAGTTATTTTAGCTGAAGTTTGTGACATTTGATAAATTTTGTATATTATGTTCACAGGCATGCTATATTACTAGAGCTTCAAATTTGAAAACTTTGAAACTATAGTAGTCCTTGACACTTTGAAAGTACAGTAGTCTTTGAAAATTTTGAAAGTATAGCAGTTTTTGAAATTTGAAAATTTGAAACTTTGTAGTATAATAGTCTTTGAAATTTGAAAATTTTGAAAGTGTAAAGGTGTGTGTTGAGTAAAAGGCGTCAAGCAAGTTTGCGTCGTGCCACTGACAAGTCAAGGATTATCAAGAACCTCAGTATGTTTAAACGCTATGTAAGCATCTTTTGAAGGTAAATCGTCTTTTGTGGTAGTATTTGTGTTATAAACGCTATGTAAGTCAAGTGTGGTTCTGGGTTGTGGGTATATCTAAGTAGTCTTGTTGATCGTGTATTTGGGTTGTATCCAGAATATCATGTATCAAAGTATGTCTATTTAATATATTCTTGCTTTAATTGTTATGTTGTTAAATTTTGACTAGTTCTAATAATTGTATAAAATGTAAAAGATATTAGTTAGATTTATATTAAATGCATTGACCATTGTTAAACATTAGTCACTCAACAGTCTATCATGGGATACCCAACAGGTGGTTCATGTACCAAAGTGTATCCATTTCCTGTGTTAATCATGCTTGTTGAACCCCACTTGCAACTTCATGAATGTAATGGATTTAGCTATTTATGGATGGACTTCAAATTCTTCAAACTATTTTTGATTAGGATGGTGTTACTTGCAATTTTGATGCTATAGTTGTGAAGTTGGAACAATCAAAAGAAAGGTTAGTGGGTACGTTATTTGAATCATTGAGTAGTTTATATCATCTTAGGCCGTTTACTTTATGTCGAAATTTGTTTGAAGGGAAAGTTCATGTTTTGATATTTCATTTGAAGTATTTGGAAGTTCTTCATTTGTGTAGTAATGAGTTTGTTTGGGGTTTTTCGGATATCGTTGATCTGCCTATGGTTGAAGTTTTGGTGTTTGGGTTCTTAAGTTAGAGGAGAATTACTTTAGCTGCGAGATTCCGCCTGAATTTGAGAAATGTGGTTTGTTAGAACATATATCTTTAGTTGCAAATCTGGTTTCTAGGATCATACTGTAATATTTGTTAGAACATCTATCATTAGATGCAATTTATGATGTTGGAAATGGATTCCACATAATTAGCGCTCATAATGATTGAAGCCTGTTTCAATGGTAAGCCATCTTTCCTTTTTATTATATATTTATCTTCGATTGGTTTCACTGCTATAAATTGAGGTATGATGTGATATATATCTTTACTAAATTGAGGTATGGTGTATGAATATATGATTCATTCTAATCTTATATTTTTCTTGGTAGTGTATTTCTTTTAGTCATTTAGTGTGTGTTGAAACAAGTCTAGTTTGACATGGCTCTTACCCTCTCAAAACCCAACCTGATGCCCACTTAAGTTCCCTGTCCTAGTAGAAATTTTGATACGACCCAAATGTAGAGTATCATTAATAGGAAGGTTTTTGTCTTTTAGTTTATCAAAGCATCTAAGCTTGCATATCACAAAAGTAGTAAACTTCCTTAACAAGAAACATGTCTAAAAACAAGTCAAACACAATGGACAAGTTTGAATGATACTGCAGATACATCATTGCAAAATATATATATTGATAAGTTTAATTGTGATTTGACATGGCTCTTACCCTCTCAAAGCCCAACCTCCCCTAATGCACATTTAAGTTCCTTGCCCTATTAAGAACTTTGATATGACCCAACTGTAGAGTGTGTAGGTGTATGTTTAGATTGAGATTGTGTGTGTGTGTTTAATGTGCAATTTTTCTATGGTTATGATTGTTAATTTATGTTTCTATGTGACTTATAAGGGCAGTTGATTAGATTGCCACCCTTGAGCCACACGAATGAATAGTTATTCATCATTAATTTCCCTTCCCCATGCATTGTAGGACCGTAGAACAACCTAAATCACTATTGAATCAAGCTTAAACCTAGAGAGAGAAAGTAAGTAGAGAGAGAGAGAGTGGGAACTCTAGTGTGTGAAATAATGACCTTGTTATTACTAAGAGAACCACTAAGAGAACCAACCTCTCAAATGAGGTTTACAAGAGTATTTATACTAATAGTCTAGGGTATCTCTAATCTTTTACTTTATTACATTAATGGCCCTTAGACTTTTACAAAACATGAGTACTAAGCATAAACTTCATCATAATGATATTCTAAAGCAACCTATAACTACACATTAATGACCGACACTTTTTATAAATAAAAATACGATTCTAACAATCTCCCCCTAAGTGTTGGTCATTGAGGTTGCGCGACGTCATCATCTTTGTCTTAAACTTTATCATTCATAGCTCTTGACGTCTTTTAGAATTACTAGATGAATCATAGTTCCAGTTCATCATGCTTCATTGTTGTTGAAGTGATCTGATGATGTCATCTGCCTTTCGTCACTTCTGTGTTTGTGGTGGTTGTCTGCCATTCCAACATGCTCATACGTCTTAAGTCTTTGTCATACATACATTTGTTATTCCCGTTCTTTCACGTTGATCTTTGTCACTTTACTTTGTAGATTCTTCTTTTTGGCGTAGAATCTTTCTTTGACTGTTGCTATCCTTTGATCTTTGTGAGAACTTTCCTTTGACTTTGTTGATGCATGTATGAGCATGTGGAATCTTTCGCCATGGAGATGATGTATAGCTGCAGGTAAACAGTTAGCAATAAACAACCGGTACTTACAGATAAGGAATTAGAGATCGTCAACAGCATAGTGTGAAGACTACTTCTAACCCTTACCATGGCCGTTCCCATATCAGATACTCCTGAAAGAGATTACGAGACCTACTAAGTAGCTCAATGACTGGGTGAGTCGCTGGGGATCACTCCACGACTGTAGACCGTTTGAAACCACCGCGAACACTAAGCGTAACCCATAAAGAATTACCGAAGTGACCTGCTGTCAGGGCTGCTTGATGTTGACCCTGGCAGGAATTTCCGTTCAATCATTGAGAATATACATAAGTAATTCCTCTCATAAACGTTCTCAGCAGATTGTTAATATCTGCGTAGGACTCTTAAGTTTACATCTGGCGTCTTTAATGATGAACAACCAGTGTAGAAATATCATGTGTTCCTATGAGATCTTTTGATGAATCTCGGGGCTCTAGACTCGATAAGTGCACATTTGGTTTCCTATGCGGAGATTAGGGAGAGGTCTCCTGCTTAAATATCAATCATCTCTAAAAGACAGATTGATAGATTACACCGGTTCCCCGTGAGAATGAAACAAGCTCTTTTAAGAGAACTTGAGTGCCTAGAAGGTTTAGTGCAGTGCGTCACTGGGTCCATGACGTATTTATCTTCAATACCGGTGTCACCTTAGTAACAACCAGTAGCATATGAATTGAACCCGGTGTCTGCCCTAAGGTTGAACATATGGAGGGCTATTTCTTTTCACCCTTTTTCATAACTTTTCTTTTTAATTCTTCAACCGCTTCTTTCTCCTTTCTCATTTTCTCCTTTTTTCAATCATACCTAAGGACTTCTAATTCTAATCTATTGGAATTGTCCTTGGGTAGATCCCTCCGGCTCTGGCGGATCATAGGACGGTTTTCCCTAACCTTAGTCACCTTATAACTCCATGAATCCTATAATTGCCATGAAACCTTTGATTGAAAATCTCTCAAAGTGTTTATGAATATAAACACATTTTTGTTCACACTTTGAGAGTTTTTGTTTCTTATGAAGGACTCCCCCTTCACATGTGCTTATGAATTTTTAAGAAATTTGCACATGCGTGAGGAGTTTGCACTTTTTGAATTGATCCACTTTCAGTGAACATGACCGATTCGAGACACGCTTACATCACTAGTTAGACTAGCTTGAAGTTATTACACGTCCTGGTCAAGTCCAAAGAAAGTCTCTCGATACGGTACATTCTACTCAGACAAGTCCTATTCGTGACACGCTTACATCACTAGTTAGACTAGCTTGAAACTATTACCCGTCCAGGACAAGTCTTTTCGATTACTAATATTTTAAGCTTCGTCAATTCATTGGTACATTCTGAGTCTAGCTCTTTTGAGATTCAGTAACAAGCTTTAAACATCTTTGATCACATTTTAATCATGTCTTCTCCCCCTCAAAAATAGCATATCGTGATATTTTTTATATCAACTGATTAAGAAAAAGCTTTTTGGAGAGATAGACAGATTTCATTTTGCATGAATTCGGAACATTTTGCTTTTGTACTCCCCCTTAATGATAGCACATTTTAAAATCAATTAAGGGTTTTGAGGGAGTTATCTTGAGCACTCATTTGAAAGATTTTGAAAAATCTTTTGATGAATCTTGAAAAAGTGCTCAAGATTACTATTTTGAAAACGAGTTTTTGTTTGAAGTCTTTTTCGTTTGTTTAGACTCGAAATTTTTGAAAAAGATTTCGTCCTTGAAAATACGAGTCCTTGATTTGAAAATAATCAGAAGTCATTGTTTAAGCCCGGGTTTCGTACTGAAGTATACGAAAGCCATTGTGAAGAAACTTTTGAGAAACGACATGTTTTTAGAAAAACATTCTAAAGAACTCCCATTTAAGCATCTGTACATGTCCGTATCATTGTTGAATGACATTTCTAGAAATGTACAGAATATTGATTTATACGAGAGACATGTCATGAGAAGAATATTTTTGGATTTTTTGATTTTATATTGTTTTTGTATTTTCTGAAATTTTATATTTTTGTATTTTGTTGGTTTTTCAAATTTTGTATTTTTCTTTTTCAAAAATATTTACAGCGAAGCGATTTTGAAAACATTTTTCAAGAAGATTCGAGAAGACGTTCTAGCTCCTCAGGAGTTAGGCTTAGCATGCGAATTCGTCGAACTAAATAGTCAAACCTTTCTTTTGGAAGGGCTTTAGTAAATAGATCGGCGAGTTGGTAATCACTCTTAACAAAAAATAATTCAACAGTACCCTCTTCCACATGTTCTTTGATGAAGTGATAGCGGACTTTGATATGCTTCGTCTTAGAGTGATGTACGGGATTGCACGAGATGGCTATGGCACTTTTTGAGTCACAATACATAGGTATTTTGTCAAAAGTAAAGCCATAATCTGTGAGCTGTGTCCTCATCCAAAGAACTTGGGCACAACACGCAGATAGAGACACATACTCGGCTTCGGCGGTTGATAGCGCAGTACAATCCTGTTTCTTTGACGACCAGCTTACTAGCTTTTCACCCAAAAATTATGCTCCACCTGATGTACTTTTTGCTGTAACTTGATCTCCTGCATGGTCGGCATCTGAAAAGGCTGTTAGATTAAACCCCGAATCCTTCGGATACCAAAGGCCCATGTTAATGGTTCTTCGTAGGTACCGAAAGATCCTTTTAACCTCTTTGAGGTGAAGTTCGGTAGGCTTTGCTTGAAACCGTGCTAACAAACAAACAGCAAATTGAATATCAGGTCGACTAGCAGTTAAGTACATGAGAGAACCTATCATGCTCCGATATTTTTTCGGATCGACGGGTTTCCCAAACAAATCAGCATCAATTTTTGGTGAAGTGACCATTGGAGTACCAACAGAATCACAATTTTCCATTCCATGTTTTTTCAAAATCTCTATTGTATATTTAGCTTGATTGATAAAAATACCACAAGGGGATTGATGTATTTGTAAACCAAGAAAGAATTTTAGTTCCCCCATCATGGACATTTCAAATTTGCTTTTCATGAGATTTTCAAAATGTTTTGAATGATTAGGATTGGTTGATCCAAAAATTATGTCGTCCACGTAAATTTGAACGATCAAAATATCATCTTTGAATTTTTTGATAAACAAGGTGTCATCAACCGTTCCTTTTGTGAAATTGTTTTTTAGCAAGAAAGATGATAGTTCGTCATACCACGCTCTTGGAGCTTGTTTTAAACCATAGATGGCTTTCTTAAGCTTGTAGACGTAGTCTGGATGATCTTTGTCGATGAATCCCTCTGGCTGACTCGCATACACTTCTTCTTTCAGAGTTCCATTCAAGAAAGCTGTCTTAATGTCCATCTGATAGACTGTGATGTTTTTGTGAGCTGCATAGGCTAAGAAAATCCGGACTGCTTCAAATCTAGCTACAGGCGCGAATGATTCTTCGAAATCTATCCCTTCTTCTTGTGGATATCCTTTAGCCACGAGACGAGCTTTGTTACGAATTACAGTCATTTCCTCATCCAGTTTGTTCTTCCACAACCACTTGAGATCAAGAACGCGTTTATCAAGTGGTCGTTCAACAAGTTCCCAACTATCATGTAACAGGTATTGAAGAAGTTCATCCTGCATCGCTTCTATCCAAGGGTATTCTGCCATTGCTTCCCGAATGTTCTTTGGTTCTTTGAGGCTGATTGAGCAAATATAAATGCACAATTCGAGATCGGTGGCAAGTTGTCTCCTCGTCTGAACTGGTTTTGAAGGTTCACCAATAACATGTTCTATTGGATGGTCTTTTGTCCATTGAAACGTAGAAGGGTACCTTGGGTGTAACGAATGTGTGTCAGATGGTTCTTGTAACCTTGAAGAAGATTCAGCAGAGTCTGTTGCAAACGGGTTTTCAAATGCTTCTTCTCCTTCTTCTAACGCAACATCGTTTGAATTATTTGTTGGTTTTTCTTGAAAATTTGTATTTTGATTTTGCTCATCAACTCTTGGTAGTTCAGTTTCAAGTACTGGAGTGGCTTGAGTAGATGTAGATGATGTTGAGGTAGTTGGTGCTTCAGCTTCGATTGTTGTAGATGCATCCAGTGGTGGTGGTGGTGGTTGATTTTGAGCGGGTGCAGCGGAATGTTGTTGAGATGCATTTGTCGAAGTTCCACCATAAAATTCATCAAACATTAACTCGAAGAAATTTTCCAGTTCTTGTTCTGAAGGTTTGTCCGTGTTTATTGAATGAGCTCCATTAGGCACGAGTCCTGAACTGATGTGTCCAGAAGTCTGACTGTTTGGTGCGGGTCCTAATCTGGTTTGATTAGAAGCCATTGGATTAAGCGTGGGTTCTAGAGCGTATCTCTCAGAAGCCATTTGTGAAATCTCGTCAAACTTCACATTCATCGTCTCCATTATCCTTTTCGTTCTTCTATTATACACCCTGAATGCCCTCGAGTTTTCTGAATATCCAATGAAGATTCCAATATCACCCTTAGCTTTTAACTTTCCTAGATCTTCTCTGTCATTCGTTGGATAGCACAAAGCGCCAAATACGTGAAGGTAAGAGATGTCAGGTTTACGGTTGTTCACTAGCTCATATGGGGTTTTATTGAATCTTGGATGGACTAGGGATCGGTTTTGAGTAAAACAAGCAGTGGCTACAGCATCAACCCATAAGAATAGTGGTGCACTAGAAAAAATCAGCATTGTGCGAGCAACTTCCACAAGAGTTCGGTTTCTTCTTTCAACTACCCCATTCTGCTGTGGAGTTCTAACAACTGATGTTTGGTGAGTGATTCCAACATCTTCAAAATAGATTCTTAACTCCTGATTTGTGAATTCTGTGCCATTATCTGTTCTTACAAACCTTACTGGAGCTTGAAGTAGAACTTGAATACGCTTCAGAAAGGTGATGATGATACATGGTGCTTCGTCTTTTGATCTCAAAAACTTTACCCAAGTATATCTTGAATAATCATCAACAATAACGAGAATATGCTTCTTCCCATTAATGCTTTCAACTCTCATTGGGCCACATAAGTCCATGTGCAACATATGTAACCTTGCTTCCGAACTAGGTACGGTTTTGGGTTTATATGATGCTCTTTTACTTTTTCCTTGTTCGCATGATGGACAAAGGTGTTCCTTGGTGTATTTGAACTTAGGAAGTCCGGTGACGATGTTGTCTTTGGCTAACTTGTTGATCGTGTTGAAATTGAGATAGGATAATCTTCTATGCCACAGCCAGGACTTAGTTTCGGTTGCCCTTGTCATAAGACAAATTGGTGATGTAGAAGTCATTTGGTTGATGTCGATAGCATACAAGTTTGTACCACGATTACCAGTTAAGAGATCAACACCAACCAAATTTCTAATAAAAACCATGTTTCTCCTGAATGCAACTTCTAAATCTCCATCACAAAACTGCCCAACTGAAAACAAGTTTTAAAAAATTCCCAAACTGAAGATCTCCATAACCCTGAATAGCTGCTACATGATCATTTCCAAAGCGTACAATTCCCATGAATTTCCAGATGAAATTGATCAGCAGCTTTAAATTCCCGGTCATGTGCTTGGAGCAACCCGAGTCGACGATCGACATATTTCGATAACCTGCTAATAACAGAAGAATTTGTATTTGGACACCGTTTTCAATTTGGTTCCATGGGGTTAGGGGTACATTCTAAATCACACTCATAGACAGTTGCTACTTGTTTAGCTTGAACTATTTCTAATTTGCCATCCTTGAGTATAAATTCTCTACCCGTTGGAATCCAAACACAATGCTTAAGATAGTTCCTAGGTGTGCGACTATTAGTGGTGTTCCTAATTCTTTTAATTAGGTTTCCAACAAATCTAGATTTTGCACTAGGACCTTTCGAAACGCTCTTCTGTTCAGGCATAACATTCACAGTCTTAGAAACACATTCATCATGAACATCATTAATTAAACATTTCTTGCATATTAAACAAACAGTGTCATTACATGCATTAGAACCAGTACTCTCGACATTATATTCAGATGAAATATGTCTCTTATTAGAAAGCGATAAATTCCTAGGGTGTTCTTCTACTTCTTCAACTTTATTCTTGCAACTACTCTTAGAGACAGGCGAGACTCTATTGTTCCTTGTATTGCTCCTAGGCTTTAGTCTGCTGCTCCTAGAGGTGCTTTCTAATCCTGTAGAAGATAAGGCACACACATTAGGATTTATATTTTTGTCCTTTTTAGCATCCCTAGATTCTTTAGAATTAGCCTTTATGCACTTGTCATTTGTCTTAGATGTTGAGGAAGACGCACTAGTGGGACTAATCCTAAAAAGGCCAGGTGCTATCACTTTTGGTGTTTCGACAACCGCTTTTCCTTTATCAACAATCTTTTCATTTTCACTTTTCTTAGGCAAGGGTGTTGGAGTGACTGGTTTTGTCAAATCCTTTTTCTCATCGACTTTTGGAGCAAACCGTGAAATTGACATTTTTGGTTTTTGAACCGTGTTTGAAACAGTTGGTTTCTCCGAAGTCAATGGTTTTGCAAACTTGGTTTCCTCACCCTTTCCTTTTTGATTTTTAAGCTGAGCCCTCAAAAGATCATTTTGCTCTTTCATGTTCTTTAAGGCACGCTCATACGACAATTTGTCATACTTGCATTCTTCCTTTTTTCGATCAAGTTGTTTACAATATGACACATTTTCTTTTTCAAGCTTTATAAGAGCATTTTCATATTTTGAAACAATTGTGGAGGTCTTAGCTCTTAGTCTTTCATCGTCTTCAACAGAATATGTTTGTAAAATGATGGACATAATATCAGTGGTCATAACAGCTTCGAAGAGAGAATCATTTAGGTTTTCCAAAACATTCATGTTTTCACAAGTATCATTAGCTTCGTTTACTAGGGATTTGTGGTCCTTGACAAATTCGGCCATTTCTTTTAAGAAAGCTTGTTCAAAATGGATTACCCTCGCACTGATGTTATTCAGTGGGATAGTAATTTCGTTTTCAAAAACTTTTTTCTGCTCAATATGAAAACTAGAATGCCAGTTGTTAATATTGATTGTAGTTTTAGAAGCAACAATATTTTGAAGTTCTTGAATTCTCTTTTTAACGTCATCCAGAATGTTTCTAGCCCACTTGTATTAAAAGTGTTGTTAGAAGACATTTGTACCATTTTTGAAAGAGATTTGGAAACAATTACTTTCTTAGAAAACATTTTTGAGAATGGTCGTTTTATGGAAAACACAGATGGTTCTTTTTGTGGAACAAAAGTAATTCCCGAAAGTTTGTTCAATTTGTTGTAATCAATGGGTTTCAAATCCTTTTGTTTCATTTTAATTATGCTCTCTTCGACATGTTCTATCGTTTGCACAGAATCCCGAACGACGGGAGGATCATGTTTGGTATAAATCACATTACCATTATACAAAACATTCTGTTCTTGCTGAGCTTTCTTGAGATTACTGGGGGTGTTGTTACCAAGAGCCACTTTATGTTTCGTATGGTAAATCGGATTAGTTTGATTTGAAATCATTTTCATTGTTTGACTTGACTGACCCGACTTAACCACTAATTCTTCTAAATGTGCAATCATGTGTTCTGACTCTACGATTTCGGCCAATAGTTTGTCTTCTTTCTTTGCAAAGTCCTTTTTCAACTTATCCCTTTCTTTTTCAAGATTGGTATAAGCTGTTTTTTGTTTAGAAAGTTGGTTTTGTAAATCAGAATTTCCGCGTTTAAAGCTTTTATCTTCTTGAAAGAATTAACATCAAGTGTATCAAACTTGAGTTGTAATTGTTTTTCCCTTGAAACGGAATTTTGATAACCAGTTTCTAATTCAGACACTCTTTTGTTATGAAATTCAAAAGCTTTAACGTTTTCTTTGTAACTCTCAAGCTCAGCGGTCAATTTAACATTCGCGGCCTTAACATCGCGATTGACCTTTTTCACATTCTCAATTTTAATACGACAACTATTCAATAATGATTCAAACAAAGCACGTGTTTCCTCATCATTCTCAGCATGCTGTGAAACGAAGCCTCCATTATGATTCACATCTGGAGTCGCTGAAGGAGTATTGCTACTACTTGGCGTGTCCAGGAATGTATCATAAGTGGATGCTTGCTTCTCAAAATGTTGTTCCTCATGAGGAGACATATCAAATATATCATTATTGTGACATGTGTTGAAATTTGATACCTCAGATGGTTCATTGGTGTCATAAACAGGAAGTGTATCAGAATCCGTGTCATACTTAGCTTCCTGAAGATTCGCCATGAATATGCAGTTCGCATCGATATCCTCTCTATCTTCCATGTCATCCATAAGAGCCATAAAATCATTCTCCTTTGCGTTCAACTGAAACCCAGCATCATTCTTTTGTGCCAACAGCAATGCTTTCTGCAAGTACGCTGTGTCTCTTTTGTTCGGCTTAGTAGGACAGTTCCTTGCCATATGACCTACACCCTGGCAGTTGAAACACTTTACCGGATTACCCTGATTCATATTTCCCAAATTCCCAACTACTGGAGCTGCAACATTTCTATTCTGATTACCCATTGCCTGATTACCAACATTCTGACCCCTCTGATTTCCAACAAACTGACCCATCTGATTCCCTGCATATTGACCATACTGATTCCCTGCAAACTGACCTGCATTCTGATTCCCTGCATACTGACCTGCATTCTGCATATTCTTATATCCTTGCTGATTCCCATAAACTCCAACCATTTGGCCTTCATTGCCCATATTGAAACTCGGCTGAGCAAACTGCTTGTTGCGAGTGTTCGATGAGATCCTTTGGTTGTTGTTTGTTGGTGTAGAATAACGTCATTGGAATGCCTTTGACATAAAAGCAAACGCTTGGGACAATGCTGGAGTAGCTTCATCATTGTAAGTGAATTCCGGTTCTTGGAATTGTGGGTGTTGCTGTTGTGGAATAACTTGTTGTTGTTGTGGGTAGAACTGTTGTTGGTAGACCGGTGTTGGTTGTAGAATGCATGATGGTTGCATGTAGTTGTGAGTGGAAGATGATGATGGTTGTTGAGTGTTCACTGGTAATGGTGTTGGTGTATTAGCAATTAATGCAAGAGGATCATGATTCTTTGCCAATCTTTCTTTCCTTACTTCATTAGCCTCAGCTTGGTTATGCTTCAAAAAGTCATAGAGTTGATCATAATTCACCTTATGTAAATCCCTTGTTTGATTGACAATTGTAACATAACGACCCCATTCTTCTGAGAGGTTATTGATGAATTTGATGTTTGTTGCAATTGTTCGAGGTGTCAACTTGTTTCTGATTAACTCATTCATCAAAGTGCAAAACCTTGTGTAGTAGGATTCAATCTGTTCACCTTTAGTGGATGTGAAATTCTCCCATTCAGTAAGAAGTTTGTTCTCAACGTCTTGTTGTCCAATCTCTGTTCCATGACATATCCTTCGAACACATTCCCACATAGCATAAGCAGTTTCACAGCTGTCGACCGCAGCAAAGATCTCCCGTGGTAATCCAAGTTGGATTAAATGCATTGCCATATCATCTGTAGTGATCTGCTTCTTGTCATCCTCTGTGTAATCTGCTTCTGTTTGTTCACGCACGGATGGTTGAGTAGGAGGTGTTGTATTTGGATTACCTTCAATTTGAACTTGTCTTGGCTTGAATGGACCATTTGTAATGGAGTTGATCATTAATTTACCATCAGGCTTTGTTTTGATGTAACGAAGCATGCGGCTTGTCCATGGGAGATATCCACCTTTTTCAAGCATTGGAGGTCGATTTTCCGCACCGGCTGCATGAATATCTTGTTGAGTTGCCATGATTTGAATTCAAAGTGAAACGTTGTTCTGAGGATCTTTTGAAAGATAACAAAGGTTGTTGTTGTAGATTAGATTGTTTGGTGAAGTTGAAAGACGTTCTCGGTAATTATTTTAGTGATTTCGAATTTCCCTCCAAAAATAAAATTTGAAAATTTTTCTCGCCCAAATTTGAAAATCACTAACAAATGGAATTCTAATGTTACTAGAAAAATTTGAGTTTTAAAAATTTTGACGCCAAATTTTACCGAAAAAAATTTGAATTTTGGCCTAAAAATTTGAATTTTCGCCTAAAAATTTGAATTTCGGGCCAATATTTTCAACCTTATACCAAAATTTGAATCTCGCGTAAAAATTGAACGTTAAGTCTCGTGTAAAAAATAAATTTTACTCAAATTTTCCCGCCAAAAAACTTTTTTTTTTTTTTTTTTCTTTTTTTTTTAACTCGGTAAGGTTTGTGATTGTCTAACTCGGTAAGTCTGTAAACTGTCTAACTCGATATGTCTTAAAACTCCAAACTCGGTATTGCCTAAAAGTTTGTCAAACTCCGTAAGTGCTGAAGGTTCTCAAACTCGATAAGTTCTCAAACTCGATAAGATCTCAAACTCGGTAAAGTTATCAAACTCAGTAAGGTAAAGAAAATTTGGGCAGAGTTTCGCTTCATAAGTAGCCACAAATATCCTTACTCGATGAACGATAAGGCAAAAAGGCTAACTCGCCAAGTAAATCCTAACTCGCAAGGATTCCCAAACTCGGTAAGGATCAAACTCAAACTCGACAGAAACTTCAAACTCGCAAGAAATTGACCCTAACTCGCTAGACAGAAATACCCAAACTCGGTAACAAATTTCTAACTCGCCAAGTATTTCGTAACTCGCAGAAAACTTTCCTAACTCGAAAAAAATTTTCTAACTCGAATATATTTGGCGATGAACAGTAATCTAAATCACAAAAATCACTTTTATACCAAGTTTTTTCAACCAAATCAAACCTAAAACAACCTATATTATCCCTAGGCGATTGATACCACTTGTAGGACCGTAGAACAACCTAAATCACTATTGAATCAAGCTTAAACCTAGAGAGAGAAAGTAAGTAGAGAGAGAGAGAGAGTGGGAACTCTAGTGTGTGAAATAATGACCTTGTTATTACTAAGAGAACCACTAAGAGAACCAACCTCTCAAATGAGGTTTACAAGAGTATTTATACTAATAGTTTAGGGCATCTCTAATCTTTTACTTTATTACATTAATGGCCCTTAGACTTTTACAAAACATGAGTACTAAGCATAAACTTCATCATAATGATATTCTAAAGCAACCTATAACTACACATTAATGACCGACACTTTTTATAAATAAAAATACGATTCTAACATGCATGAACACACAATAACTACCTATCGTTTTACATCCAATAGCAGTTTGACCAAAACTAATCCAACATAACTATATTTATATCAAAGGTAACACACAACACATATGTCACAACACATATGTCATAAAAAAAGTTTTGTAACATAACTTATCATATCATCCATGGCTTCTTCTTCTTCCAACAATTTGGCAAAAGCAGTCAAGAGGCATTTCAAGAAAGAGTTGACTCAAGAGAGGGGCTGTTTGAAGCGATTTGTGAAAGAACTTAATCAACTACAAAAGAAAGTTAAAGACCGTCAAGTTCCACTCAATGAGACTCATCATCTGGGCCCATTGAACCAAAATTCAGATACTATTCTACGTTGTCTAATTGAAAGGATTATTTTGTTGACTGCTCTAATTAATGATATCAGTGATGGAATTCGGGAGAAGGAACGCCAAGCTAAGCTTACGGAGGTCCATGAAGAAGTCTCCTCTGCACCAAAAAAAATATAAAAAAAAAAGTCTCATCTGATGAAGATTAGAGTATGATCATGATGATTGTCTTTTGGGGTTATATTATGGCAGTTATTTTCTATGTTTATGTTGAATAACTTTGAATGAAATGGCTTTAAGCCTGATGTTGTAATGACTTTGGTAAAGGATTAATATTAAGTTTGTAGTTATCTTTCCTATTCTAACTGAGGTCTGCATATAATATTACCTGTCCGTGATGCGCAGTAGTATGTTAGAAACAGGTGAAGAAAATGTTGGTAGATCAAATGATACCGCAAAAAACATAGTAACTCATCACCAGGTTCAACATCAAACAACAACAAACTTGAATGCAAGATTGTTCAAACTATAATCCAAATCAACTAAATCTAAACACCAAATCAGTACGAAATCTTACAATGGCCCATAATAACAACAGTACGAATTCATGATCTTTGATCAAAATATAAAATGTCAACAAGTAAACAAATTTACATTTCAAGAGTAAACAAAGTGATTAGATTGATGAAAGATACATAATACAACCATTGTTAATAATTATGATAACATACACACACACAAAGTAAGTGAAACATTAAGAAATAAACAAATTATCTTCAATCCTTTTGTAGACATCAACAATTTGTTTGCGTATTTCCGCTATTGTTGTATTGCGTTCTTCAATCATCTTCTGGCGTTCCTGTATGATCTCCTCATCCCTCTTGATTTGTTTTTCATGAAATTTTATACGCTTGTTATAAAGATCAATCAACGTTTTTCAGTTCCATAAGCGCCAGAATGGCATTTATCCCATATATCTTGGGGTATGTCGAAACTCTTGTACTTCTCAGGCATAGGAGGAATAGAATCATCTCTTGGTTGTTTATTTTTCCTGGAATCAGCGTTTGATGATGAAGATGCCATTAGGGTGAATGATTGACAAAAATGGGTGAGATAGTTTGTTATTTATACTAAAAGAAAATCCAACTGAAAAGTCACTAACCACCAATCGGTGTGTTTAAAAAATAACTGAAAGTCACTAACCGTTACTAATAAATTACAACGGTAGTCCCTATACACCTTTAGTCAATGAATCACTAAACCGTGTGTCTTTTCCAAAGCTTAAAAACCGTTCAGTTGCCTTTGTCAATGGTTATAAATTGGAACATCTATTCACAACTAAATCATTCAAAAGAACTTAAATATTTACACAAACCAAAAATGGCATCAAGCTCAAAAGAGAATGTTCAAGAGACACAAGCAAATGCTCCAATTACAGACAATGCAGGAAGACAACAATCACGAGCAAATGAACCCACGTAAGTTTCTCATTTATTGTGACTTACTATATGTACTGTTTATCTAATTATTTTTGTACGTTATGAATTGTTACAGCAAACAGATACTCGAAGACATTGAGGATACTACCACTGAAGAAAGTGAGGAGAAATAAGCTTTGAAGAAGCTGTGCAATGGTATTATGAAGAAAAGGAATAAAAACGGAAAATTATATTGATACACTTTGAAGAAAAAAAAAAAAAAAAAAAAAACTGCTCAACGAAAGGCAAAGAAGAGTAAACATAAAAACTCTTGGAAGTAGATGTGGGCTAACAAAAAAAGGAACCTTGTGTTTGAGGAACAGGAACAATCATCCGACGATGAGTATGTAGATTATGACAACTTACATAAAGCATTTGATCCTGAAAAATCGCCCAAGTTTAATGTGTAATTGTATAAGATAATATTGTTTTTTGTTTATTGTGTTATTTTTTATTGAAATTTATATTTTTGTTTTTTTTTTACTTGACTTAAAGTGTTTATTTTGTGTATATATGCAGAAGAAGTAATGTACAAATTATGCTCCCAAATGCTTTGTGCTAAACAAACCCACAAAACCATCACCCAGTTTACATGTATACAAATAAGATTCTATACACATGTCTTACAACAACTATAAATATATAACTAAGTTTCACACCTTCTTTGAGTCCCTCCTTTACATCTTCATCTTGGTTGACTGTGAGGTCTGTTGCCTGCACTATCTTTGATTCCTGGATTGTATTTGGTAGCACAAGCCGAGTACTTCTTCATTATGACTACCAGACACCTCCCTAGACTGGTAACACAGACTCCAATAATATAGGATGATAAGAAGGAAAAAGAGGATATGGCAAAAGAATGTATTTGCACCAAATACAATTGTACGACATCCTCTCTTCCCTAGTTGTCACTCTATATTATTTGATTATGATTAATCAATTTCAGCTGTCATTGCTTCGATCATGGTATAACAGGATGCACTCATAAGGTAGTCTTATATAGCGAGACATGAGAAAGAAAAAGAGGATGTGGCAAAATGAATTTGCACCAAATACACTTGAACGTCATCCTCTTTTTTTCTTTCCCACATCTAGCTATTAAGAAAACTTTATGAACAATGCTGTTATTTAAAAGTGCTGATGAGTGTGTAAATACTCATCATTTTTGGTCAATCTGAACTGCAAAAACATTTTAAAACACTCAATAATGCATCAAAATACTAAAAATATCCCAAAGATTGTGTTTTATATGTTTCAGATGCAAAATGAGTAAAAACAGATGAAAAACAAACAAAGTTTGCATATTTGGCAGTTTCAGTCCCCCAACTTTCAAAACTTGTCAAAATTAGTCCCTAGGCATTTATTTTGAAAGAAAAGTCAACCTAAGTCCTTTAAAAGTCAAAAGTTATCAAAAATGATCCTTGGGTAAAAAGTTTTGAGAATTTACAAGTTTAGTCCCCAAAGTTTTAGAATTGGCATGTTTGGTCCCTGGAAAATTCAAAAAGTAGAAAATCTCAAATATAGTCCTTGTATTATTCAGGTTTGGCAAGTTTCATCCTTTTGAGAACTTTGGGATATTTACATTTTCAGCCCCTCAAATTTCTGGAATTACACCATTGGTCCTTGGACTTAAAATTTACTACAACTAAAAGGACTTAACTTTTATACCAATAATCCAATCCAAATACCCAATCCATAATCCCAGCCCACCATTTCACTACACCCAGGCCCAAACTCACACCCGTATGTAATATTTCCCTGGTCAAACATGACCTTCTCCCCCACTTCCTTCCAAACACTACCACCCCCACTTGGACCTGCAATCCTACACCTCTGCTACCACCTCCCTCCCTTATCCCTTCCAAATACCACACCCCAAGGAGCATTAAATGCCCTTCCCCTTTATACAAGTTATCAGAGCCCCAATTGCTGAAATTAATTTTGGCGCCAAAATCAACCTATGGTCAAGATTGAATTCTACTAATCTAACAACTCAGAACAGAAGTGGGAAAGCACCAGGGCTCTATTCTAAAGGTTATAAATGAAAGAACAGAGAAGGGGGGAAGTCAGTCAGTTAGTTGTAGTTCTAGGTATAATTTAGGATCGGATTTTAGTTTAAATTAATGTAATATTTCACAATTAAGCTTTGTAATCTTTTGGTTCAGTAATATAATCACTTTCAAATTAATACAATTCA
This sequence comes from Artemisia argyi, assembly GCA_030686995.1. NCBI lineage: Eukaryota > Viridiplantae > Streptophyta > Magnoliopsida > Asterales > Asteraceae > Artemisia > Artemisia argyi. The sequence continues at coordinate 198,939,723 of CM060702.1, forward strand.
GTCTTTTTTTATGTATGATCCTTCACAGTTAAAATATTAAAAGTTTAAGATTGCATGTATGTTGGATTAGACTTCATGAGCTGTCATAAGCTTGATTTCTGTAACACAGCTTATCTTAGCTTTTCATAGCTATTGGTGAGTTGTACATATCATTGGTACTGCTTTGTTCTCAATTGCTCAAAATTCCACAAAAGTCAATGAAAGTCAAAGGAAACTCTTCATGGTAAAATTCCAATTCAGATGGGTTCTAGATGATTATCCTGGGTTGAGTAGCTTGATGATAAGCTCAAATGAGCTTTAGGTCACTGACTTGAGGTAAACTCACCATATCTCAGTTTAATTTCCACTTCAGCTTTGAAAATGCTTTTGTGAATTGCTTCTGTTTGATTACTTTTTAGTTATTACTTCTTGTTGTTTAGGATTTAATGTAGCATGTTTTAGAACCTTGATTTAGTTTCTCAGCTTTAATAAGCATTTGGTAGTATAAAATTCCTCACAGTTACTACATTAAGGGGTGTTTGGATTAGTTAAGTTCACTGAGCTCTTATGATTGTTAGTGTATAAAACTTGTGTAGACAACTCACTTAGGGATAAAATAAACTATTACAAGCTTAAATTCAGTAGTGATAAGCAAGGAAAGTCAAAACTTATCTCAAAATATTCCACACAGTTAACTGTTGTGATTTGGTGAAACTAAATCAATATTTTTGGTTGTAAACTTGTTAAACTTGCTTAGTTTAGTCTCCTTTAGTAATAAAAAATCATTTTCAGTCATTTAGATCCAATCAAAGTTAAGAAAAGTCAAACATCATTCAAGTTTTCAAAAGTCAAAATTGTGCTCTTTGACAGAAATCCAAAAGTTGTGGGAATGTTTATGATTTTTGTGTTTAAAGTTAGACCTTGTGCTTTTTATCAATTGAAGCTCCCCACCTCAACTGTGAAATCCCACAGTCATTATATTTTTGTGATTTTTCTAGAGGGCCCCACATCCCCTCAAACACAGCTGCAGGGGGTATCACCTCCCCTGCTGCAGCAGCACCACCCCCACTGCCACCACTTTGGTGGGTCCCACAGGCCACCTCAGTGGGCCTCAGTGGGTGTTCTTGGATCCATTGTGTTCCCAAGCTTGCTGTCTCACTATTCCATCCAAGCTTTTGAGCTTAAGCTCTGTGGACCCCTCCCTAGATCAGCTGAAAGTTTGTCTCATTTTCTGTGTGAAATCAAGGAACTCAAGTGCTTATTTTGGCTTATTGGCTTATTCAGTGGTACCATTTTGTTGTTTTGGCTTCATATCAGTCCATCTCACTTGTGTGCACTTAAATCCACCCCTGTGGACCTCACATAAGCTTATTTCCATCTAAAGTCAACAAAAGTAAACTGTTTTTGCTTTTTGTGTCCATTTTGCTTATTTTTAAGCTAGAAAAAAGTTGTATTCACAAAAGTTTCCAAAATAATATTAAGTGATAGTTTCTATTTAATATAATTTATCTTTTTAATTTCCCTTTTTAGCTTTTTATTAAGTAATTTGCATTTTTATGTTTTTCTTAATTTTCTTTTATATTAAAGTATCTTTAGTGATTTTTCCAGAATTTTATATTGTCATTTAGTACATATTAGATTTAATATTAGTTTTATTAATTATTAATTAATATTTAAGTATTAAATAGCATAATTAGTTTTTATCAAGTAATACTTAGTTTTTATATTTTTCCTAGCTTTTATATGTTATAAAATAAGTTTTGGAATTTCTCATAATTTTTACTGTTCATCTTCTATTTTTTATAATTTAATTAGTTTAAGTAGTAATTAATTAACAATTAAGATAACAAATAGTAAAATAATTTAAAAATAACTTTTATAAAATTTTTATAATTTTTTAGGATTCCTGTGATTGTTAATTAGTTTTATAAATTTTCTCATAATTTTCTAAGTCATTTAGGTATTTCTAGTAATTAAAAAGTAGATTTAAAATAGTTTTTATAAATTATTAAATAGTTAAATTAGTTTTTAATTAATAATAAATAATAAAATAATCAAAAAAATAATTTTCTTTTTAATTAAATTTCTTTTAATATTAAGTTTGTAAACGTTTCATTTCGACCCCCTGTAGTTTATATTTGCTTAAAACTCACTTTTTTTCTCAGCATGCAATCGTGTCTGATTTTATATTGATTTACGTTTATGTACATTTGTTTCCCACCAACTGTTAATGCTATTATTTCTAATCATTCCAGTAGTGTAAAACAATTTCAAATCATTATCTGGTTACTTCCCATTCAAATTCACCCGATCACAAACCCGTTTTTATACCATCACACCTCGTTGGGACATAACGACCCGGGGAAACACTGTATTCCGCGGAGAATTGAGCCTAAGGAGTTTGACTATATTGACCACATCCGTGGTTGACTTTAGTTGACTGCTTTTGCCTCAATCAAGTGCAAATAGTACATAATAAATATCATTGACACGGGCAATGCATAGGTTAAAAAAAGAAGTTTATAACTAAAAGGCCGTTTCGCTGTTTAACATCATGCACTCATAAGGTGTTCTTATATAGCTAGAGATGCGAGAAAGAAGAAGAGGATATGGCAAAATGCAATTGCACCATATGCACTTGTACGACATCCTCTTTTATCTTTCCCACCTCTCGCTATTAAGAAAACTTTATGAGCTGTAAAGGAGTTGATTAAAAAAGTTATAAGGTTAGAGTGGTAGGAAACGTGTCGAACGGGATAAAAAAGGAGTGTGTTTTCTCGTAAAGAAACGGACTACAACTTTATCGCAGACAACACGGTTCTTACCACTCAGAACTGTGTACATATGCAAGTGGACACACTTTGGTACTTTGAGCCTCAACTCAAAATCTCATTGCCATGTCGACGAAATTTGTGCAAGGGTTTGCGCCAAATCGATTGCAATGACACTGACATAGGAATGGGTTTTCGAGGGGAAGCTCAAAGTACCAAGGTGTGCCCAATAAAAAAGTTATCGATTCTAGAAAAGCATATGAGTGACTCGTGTTGAATGGGATAATGAAGGATGGTGGATTGCCATGAACAATACACGATATATCATTATCACAATCAACACGCCTCGATTATCAAGGCCTATCTATCTGACGATGTATATGGGTTCCATTGCTTAATTTGACCGAGTTACCTAAGGTCATTGGAGTGTCTCCGTGTCAATATCAAGCACTTCAATGTCCTTAGGTAAATCGGTCACTTTAAGAAATGGAACCCATCTACAACATTAGATAGGTGGGCCTTGATAATTGAGTTTTCCAAGGTGAAGTTGAATGTAGCAAGATGTGTATTGTCGCATTACTTTGTGGATGGGTGGTTTTATATCATAAAAAAATAATGGAATGAAATAAACCAACATACTTATCCCTCCCAAGTACCCCAAGAGTTCCTTTTGTCGTTTAAACTCCCTTTGAACAAAGGTCTGCACCAGGCGAATTGCTAGATTGTTGAAAAAACAAAAAGAACTATAAACGAACTCAGAATGGGTAACTATATTTAAATTCCAGTCTCATTTATAAAGTTAAACCATTCATCCAAAAAGTAATGCGGCCACCAAATACATAGCCTGTTACATTAAACTTCTCTTTGAATCACTTTTTCTAGAATCTGTAGAACCGTAGAGGGGGGGTGAATACGGTTTCTTAGGCTTTTAAGAAGTTTAAAAACTTTAAGCCTCAAAGAAACCAAGTGGTTGTGTAATCAATCCAAACAACCAAAAACACAAACAAAGTATATAAAGCAAGTAAAGAAAGACTCAACGATATATACTGGTTCGGGATGGGGGGTTTATACCATCCATATGTCCAGTTGCGAATCCGCGACTCCGATACTATTCACTAGTATAATCCTTTCGGTGGACTACAAACCGTTACAATTCACTCCACCGATATTCACCAATATCGATGCTCACAAAGAAGGAGTTACTCATCAATGGTATTCCGCCCTCGGAAACCACCCAAAAGAATCTCACGATTCGACTTCACCTAAGGATCACAAAGATAACTACTAAGACTTCCACCCGGAAGTATCAAACCCCAACTAGATCCCCAATGATCTAGGCTTGGTCACCAAGACACAAGACTTCCCTTACAAACAATTGAATGAATAAAAGTTTGTTTTATCAACCAAGTCCTAACCTAACCTAGAGAATCGATTGTAATAGAAAGGGTATAAGAAAGAAGACCCTCGATACAATCACAAGAGTGGATTAGGTTCTTGTGATTATTCTCTTGCAAAGATATGTGTTCTTCCAAAGATGTTAGTGTAAAAATCAAGAACACAAGATTAGAGATAGAGAGATTGAGAGCTTTGAGAGTGTTTAGAGAGAAAGAATAATGGCAAGAGGTGAGGAATACAAGAGGCAAGGGTGGTATTTATAGGCCAAGAAACCAAACTTGGGAAATTTTACTGAGGCCGGCGCGTCACCCGCGCGTCAGCGCGCCAGGCTTCTGTAAACTTTCCCAAGTTTTGGGTGTTTGGATCTTATAAATACCAATCCTTGCTAAACCCCCAATTGTACTTCACACAAAACCTTAACATTAATCATTCTAAGGTTTGCCAACTCAAATAGCCAATTTGGAAAATGTTTTGTGAAGTGTTTAAAGAGAAACCAAATTACCAAAGGTTTAAAGTGTAGATAAGGTAATTTGGAAGGGGTAGAAGTGTATCTCCTCACATGGCATAGAAAAGAGAGAAAGGATATGCCAAGGAATATTCCAATGCTGGGGGGGGGGGGGGGAAGAATGTGATGAAGGGTTGAGATCAAATGGTTTGAATTGGATGGATAGGATCAAAGGGAGCCTCTCTTGGTTTTCAAATAATTTTGTATGTGGGGAATATGGATGTATGAGATGATCTCATTTGAAATGGATGGATAGGATCACACATGTCTAGGTTAGGGTTAAGAAAGGATATTCCAAAGGAATATGCTTTACTTGGGGGAAAGGAGAAATGGATGGTTGAGATGGTTTTGGTTTGAATTCAATGGCTAAGATCAAACACATGTGGTGGTATAGGGAAGAGGGATTGGATGGATGGTTGAGATGTGTTTGATTTGAATTCAATGGCTAGGATCAAGCCCATGTGGTGATATAGAGATGAGATTGGATGGATGGTTGATTGGGTCTAAACCGTCAGATATTATTGACCAAGGTCAACAAGTCAAAGACAACCTAGAATCAATACTCCGGTGATAGTGTAGTGTTTTCCCGGGTCGTTAAAGTCCCAGCGAGATTGCAATGGTGCTTTTGAGAATCGTTTGTGAGAAAGTAGCACTGAGGACAGTAGCCAGATGATGTGGGAATGATATTGCTACTGTTATTTGGGTATTTGTACAGACGTATAATATTCACAAAAATCAGATAACAGATATATGCACGTATTCACAATTCAGATTTACGCAATCGGACTGAAAAAATGGGATTTTGGTATTTAACAAACTACTGGGGGTGCTTTTGACACTTTTTAAAACTTAAAATTAAAAATGAAAATGAAATTATGAAAATGATTAAAATACTATTTAAATATTATTTAATTAATTAAACTATTTAAAATCTAAATTAAATTCTAATTTAAATTAACTAAAAATTATAACTATTACAAATTAAACTAAAAAGTTGCAAAAATATTTTCTAAACCTAAATTAGAACATGAAGAAAGTATAAAAAAAAATGAAAATAAATATTTTTGTCTTTTTATGGGTTTTTTATAAATTAAAAACTATTTAACTTAATTAAACTAATTAAACTACTTTTAATTAATATTAATACTAAATTAACTTAGAAAATTACAAGAAAATTTATAAAATTACTTAACCATCACAGGAATCCTACAAAATTATAAAAACTCTAAAAATTATGTTTTAAGATTAAACCACTAATTATTTACCTTTTAATTAACTTAAGTCTAATTTAAACAAATAAAATAAGAAAAATGGAAAATGAACAGTAGAATTTAAAAATATATTTTCTAAAAGTCTATTATACTATATTAGAACTAGGAAAAATATAAAAACTAAGTTTAACTTTATAAAAACTAAATAAGCTATTTAATACTTAATATTAATTAATAATTAATAAAACTAAAATTAAATCTAATAAATACTAAATGACAAAATAAAAATCTAAGAAAATTACTAAAATTACTTTACTATATAAGGTATTTAATAAAAATATAAAAACACTAAGTACTTAATTAAAATATAAAAAGGAAAATTAAAATTAAGTTGAATTAAATAGAAACTATCACTTATTTTAAATTGGTTTTTTCTTGGATTTTCTTTTACAGACTTGTTTTACTAATGAAAATAAAGAACTTTTGTAAAACCACTTTTGAAAATAGCTTATAAATAAGCTATAAGCACCCCCTTGGCTTACACAGTTGACTTATGTTGACTGTGTGGTCAAATGAGGTCAACTGGCTTTGGGTGGGGTCCACAATGGTGAAAATGAGCACAAACAAGCTTGACAAACTTAAATAAGCCAGAAACAACAAGCACTGAGTACAAATAAGCTGAATAAACCAAATAAGCACTTTTGCACAATCACAAATAAACTCAGAACTGGGACAGACTTTGTGGGCAATTCTAAGTGGGGTCCACTAGGTCTTAGGTCAAACAAGTGGTCAATGTCTAATCCCTGGTAGGAGGGGGGTTGAGAAAACCAGCTTATGGGGTGTGGGACCCACTGTGGTGGTCACAAAACCACCTCAAAGTGGGTGATGTGGGTGACTCTGCTGGTGTGCAGGGCACACCCTTGCCCTGCAGATGTCTTTGGCTTATGGTGGGGCCCAGGGAAAAATTAGCAAAAATCAGATGAATGTGAAAACTTGAAGATGAGGTGGTAGGCTTTAAATAGAAACAAGTTTCAACTCCTAAAACCTTCTACAAAATTTGAAATAATTCTCCCAAGTTTTGAAAAAATCTGAGAATGGGACTTTTGACTTTTGTATAAAACTTGTTACTTTGACTATTTTGGATTTCTAACACTTAGTACTGATTTAATAAGTTGTATTAAGCTATAAATTGACAACATTAAGCTATAATAACTATTTATGAATAGATATGGTGAGGTTATGGACCTAGATGACCACCACAGTTAACTGTGGTGGTAAAAACCTTGTGATTTTAACTTTTAAGGTTAAAGTGACCAGGTTATGGATTTCACAGACCTAGTTATGGCATATGCTATGTGTCTAAATGGATTATGTCAAGCAACAAGTACCAAAGCTCAGTGCATTAGCCAAATCCAAACACTACTTTAAGTAACTACTTATACTAAGAAACTATGCAATCTATTACCAACTACCAATTTACTGATTCAACTAGTGATATTAACTAAGAATGTAGCCAAATTAACAATCTATGCAACTAAAACTATTCTCTACTCAGAATCAAAAGTTATGCAGATTTAGAAAGATAAATAAACCAAGTTACCAAGTTTTTCACTCCAGCATGAAAAGGAGTAACTCACTATGCTAGCCTATCTTTAGGATAGGCCAAGATCTTCCTTTTTCTATCTCAGCTTACCCAGAACTCCATGGATGCCCCTCCTTTGACCTGCATTGACTTTGTTAGAACATGAGAAATTCTTATTCTATTCTGGATTTTAAGGTCTCTAGAAGCTTGAAATAGCTTATGGGAACCTATGTGACCCTATTTCAGTCCATGATTATCAATATAAGTAATGCATAAGCTTAAGTGAAAACTCAGAATGGCAAGAACACAAGGCAGAATTGAACTTTGATTTTTTATAACTTAAAAAGACTTTCAATACATTAACAACGATGTTACAATACTTGACTTGAAAAAGATACAACTGAATTTTGAAAACTAATTTAATTCGACACTAATTTCTACTTAAAAACTACACACTACTTCATCTTGCATCTCTTTGCCTTTTATAGTCCAATATTAGGGTTCTTGGCATCTTCTGATCATATCCCACCTCTTTCTTCAAGCTTTGGTCCACTAACAAGGCGCCACGTGTTTTGGCGCCAAAATGATTATTTGCAAATGGCTTCTGATAGCGTGCAACTGGGGAAGGGGCATTTATTGTGGGTGGCTTGGGTAGGTGTAGGGGGTGGGGATGATGATGGGATGGACAAGTTGGGGTGGTGGAGCTGCAAAACCAGGGGTGGTATCTGGTATTGAGGTGGGAGGGAAAATGGGGGAGAAGGTGGTTTGGTTGTGTTTGACTGGTTTTGACCAGGTCAGCGTTTGACCCGGTTAAATTATTAAGGGTGCAATGGGCTAAGGTGTGGGCTGGTATTACTTGGGCTTGGGAAAGGGCTTGTAACATGGGTTGGATTATGGTGTAGGAGTAGTATTATTTAGGTTAGGATCCGGTTTGGTTTTTTACACAAGGACTAATTTGTAATTATGGGAAAGTTGAGGGTGTGATCTTGGCATGTTTCCAAATTATTTCCAAGGGTGTATTTTGCCAAATCATGAATAGTATAAGGTCCTGGCATGAATTTTTCAATTTATTTTCACCAGGGACTGAAACCGTCAAACTTTCAAACTTCAGGGACCATTTGTGTAATTTTCACCAAACTTTCCACCAAGGACCAATCCTGTCATAAAAGGTTAGTGCAAGGAAAAAATTTGTTTTTCTCAAAGATTTTCATATCCCAGGGACCATTTTTGACAATTTTCAAAGTTCAGGGACTAAACTTGACATTTTGTAAAACTTTTCACCAAAGGACTAATTATGTAACTTTTTGATTTATAAGGGCCTTTGGTGACTTTTTCAAGTTTTTAGAATGACCAGGGACTAGATTTGACAACTTTTGAAAGTTGGGGGACTGAAACTGCCAATTATGCAAACTTTATGCGTTTTTCATCTGTTTTTGGTATTTTTGCATTTGAAACATGTAAAACACTTTCCTGGGATATTTTCACCATTTTGATTCATTATTGAGTGTTTTTGGATGTTTTGGCAGCTCAGAAATGGTAAAAATGATGAGTATTTACACACTCATCAATGGTTGAGATGAGTTTAGTTTGAATTCAATGGCTAGGATGGGAGGAGCCTCATTAGGGTTTCAAACAATTCCCCATGTGTTAAAAATGAAGGGTTGGGATGTGTTGTAAGGGAATGGATGGTTAGGATGTAGTGTGTAAGGGAATATGTAAGGGTGTAAGAGATTGTGTAAGAGAATATTTAATTTGGATATGATTGGTTTTGTCTTTTGTACAAATGGGATTAAGAGAGGATTAAGGCATAATCTAATTGTCATTAAGAAGAAAATGTTTAGACAATTAAGATTATAAGTTGAGAAAATCATAGGTTACTTATAAGTTCAAGTAACACAACATCGAGAATCCATAGTTTCATATCTCGTGACTTTCCATGACTCGACGTTCTCACCTAATACATTGGTTCAAACAAGTTAAGTGCTTTGCCTTGATGTAAAGCATAACCCAAGTGGGAAAGGATGCGTTTACGCAAAGTGACCTTTGACTTAGTTTGACCAATAAGGGAGTAAACCCGTTACGTAATTAGAGAAGACGTAAGCACGGGATATGAGCATATAGATGCTTCAACATGATGTTACGTGAAATATACAAGCTCCCTAAGTTTAGAAAAGCCTTGGCTAGAGGCGATAGTTAGAAAACATGAGTTGGCGTTTTCCCGTAAATGGGTGTTTTAAAAGTAGGATCTCTCAAGTCTCAAAACTCGTTTCGAGTGTTCTCAATTAAGCACATAACATATTCATACCTGTATTGAAAGATCCACATTTGTCGGGTAAGGGGAAAGTCGACTTTCAAAATTCGCCCGGAACCATACAGACTCCTGGCGCGTCACCCGCGCGTTGACGCGCGGGCAGCGCGCCAGGAGCAGACATTGGCTCCGGCGATTTTGAGCTAACATTTGTTATTTTATGTGTTTCCATGGTTTGTTTGTCATCATTAAAACATAAAGAGATCTTGATCATGTTGCCTCAACAATCTCCCCCTTTTTGATAATGACAAACAAAAACCGAAAGCAAATAAAATTACCAAACTTAGCGAAGACAAAGCGCGCCTTTGGTGTAGCTTGTGTCTTGACCTTTGTCTTGTAATTTGATGAAGCCTTTAACATTACTTGAATGGTCTTCACACTTCTTGCTTTCTTTCTCCCCCTTTTGTCGAATCAAAAAGGCGGGACCGAATGTGCTCCCCCTTGAACATAACTCCCCCTATATCGTTGCTCCCCCTTGTTTTAAGGCGGAGATCCATGGGTCAAGAGCCTCACCTTTGCGGTGGCCAAGCTACACATAGAAATCACAAAATACAAACCAACAAAGAAATCCTCACATGTGAAAGTTCCAAGATTGGTTAGGTTACCATTTGGAGACTTGCAACATGGGTGAGTCCACAATGTTATATATATGTATTAGTCCCATATATGTGTCCTAGCTGACTCCACTATCCAAATGTTGAGCACAATATAAAAACGGAGATGAACTAAACATGATTTTCACATATAATTCATAATACATTTTATATCACATAGAAGAGCATAAAGCATACAACAAAGACAATTCCTAATACAAGCTTAAAGACACATTCTACAATCACCTTATTCAAGCACAATATTATATGGTGACTAACTATATTACACATAACCTACAACAAAAGTTGCCCAAGTGGCCTTATTTCTTGCGCTTTTGAGCCGCAACTTTTGCAAGACCTTTCACAATATTTGTTAACATCATGAAATTGTTCTTGTAGGCAAGATGCAACTCCCCCATCTCCTCTTGAAGATCCTTAACATCATTCTCAATCTTGATTGTTTTCTCACAACATTTACACCTACGTGCATGGTCATGAGTTGAAGCATCAAGTTTGGGAGGGAGAGGGTACCCCGTTTTGTACCATATGGGATCACTCCACAAACATTTCATCACATAAGTCCTAAGTATTTGATTATCCATACATGATAGATTTTTCCATTCATCATTTGGTTCTTCATTAATCAGAATGGACTTACCCTTGTAGTCATTGTTTGAAGCATAACTCATTTTAGAGAGGAGAATTTTCTAGATGATTTAAGTTTTGAAAGAAGAACAAGAAGTATGTGAAGATGCAAGAAATAATGTGATATATATAGGATAGAAGAAGGGTGGTAGGTATGAGTAAAGATACTAGTCTTTCATGTTCATGATGAGTTCAACTACAAAGATGCTTGAGGAGATGGCTAAGACATCTAAATCATGTACCAATATTTCATTAGGCATGTGATCAAGAACCTAGCTTTTCACATTGAAACGCTACTAAAACGTGTGTACAAGAGCGAAGATCTAACATACGTTTTTTAGCTTATTTTCCCTATTCGACTTGTCCTAAAGTCGATTGCTATAAACCCTAGTTAGGGTTTTACTCGTTCTTGTTATTTGATTTCTTGTTTGGCTAGAAATCACCAAGGTACACATATCATTTAAATTCGGTTAATTAATACAAGTATTATGATTCTTTACTTCCGCTGCATGCTTTGATGTTTACTTGTTTATTTTATAATTGTTATGATTACTACACTCCAACAGCCGCCCCTGTTCATTGGAGTAAGCCATAAATATGGGTTTGATAGCCAATTTTGAGACCCATTTATGTTAACCAAATAATCATATTGAAATAATCATATTGATAGCCAATCTTGAGTTTAAGGCGTTGCTGCAAATACATTTGAGATAGCAAGTATGTTTGTCTGCAACTGTTTTAGATGGTAATTTGCATATATAATGATGTGTCAAGTATTGTGTCCAATTGGTGTCTTTTTGGATGGGTATGCTCTATTTATTTAGGGTGCGTTTGGATTTGGATTCGGATGGATTTGGATTTGGATTTAGGTTCAGGTTTTGAAAAAAATAATAAATTAAAATATATGATAAATTAAATTATTTTTTATTGTAAAAGTTGATATAATATTTTAAAATAATAGTTTAGTAATAAAAAATGAAGCATCAAAGTATATTATGTAGTGGACATTAATGTGAGACCCACATGTAATAGAAAAAGACAAAATTATTGATGGTAATTTTTGTAATACTGTCAATTGAGTAGGGAATTCTAGATGGCGGATAATAAGGCTTGAGTCCCAATATTTAGGCCCACTAATATGAACCAAACACATGATTTTTACCATGAGTCCTTGGACCCACGTCAAAACCTAAGAACCAAACGGCCCCTTAATTGCTTGGCATTTAAATAGTGGCACATGACTTTCCATTTAGTTATTTAGTGTCTGGTCTTAGTGTGACATGCTTTGAAGCCTTTGAGTATTTGTTTTTTCGGGTATGTTGTGCACTATGGGTGTAGGTCTTGTACTGTTCTCTTGGGTCTTAGCCTCTTTAATTGTCTTGTTAGAGAGGTTTGATGCCTTTAGTTTGTAATTTGGTTTATGGTATTTATAAATTTAGCCGTTCTATAATAATAATAATAATAATAATAATAATAATAATAATAATAATAATAATAATAATCCAAAACCATAGTCCTATTCTCATAAACCAACACTGCTACTTTAGTCTTTAGACTTGCCTTATCAAAATATTGATTAAATGGTTACAATCTATAGACATTAAATATTCAGTAAAAACTTAAATCAAAATATTTATAAAACTCATATCAATGATCACCTCACTCACATTACCATAGCATACCGTTAAATTACCATTAAGTAGATGTAGTGGTAACCATCAAACTCATTCTTTTTAAACGAAATTGAAAAGTTTAAGACTATTTATAAACAAATAAAATAATTTAATTTAAAACAAATTTTATTTTTTAGAAATACCCCGACGTCTATTTTTGAATGTTGGGTGGGCTGGAAGGGGGTTCTTATTTGCACCATGTTCGATCATCACTAAACCAAAGCCAAAAACCAATCCACGCGTAGTGACACATTAGTTTAGGGATCACACGTGATGAAAGGTAACTACGAGTGAGTGGTTACGCCCTGTCTAACTTTCGTTAACTGTCCGTAATTTAAAAACATGAGTATGAAAGCTCGATTAGGGATGAGCAATAGAACCAGAGAACCGCACCGGAACTGAGAAAATCGAACCGGATCCAGGCTCGATGGTTCCACTTCCGGTTCTTGAGTTTGAAAATTTTCTGTTCTTGGATTGGTTCGGTTTAGGGCCACTAGTTCTCGATTCCGGAACCGAATATCCAATAATTCAAAAAACATGTAATTTTCTTTACTTCCCATACTTAATACCAATTGTGGAAGCTTTGGTTTGCACACAAAATTGGGTGAGAAAGTCGATAAAGCAAATTAATTGGGATGATTAAAGATGATGAGATTGTGAAAAATGTGAAAAAACAATTAGATAAACTAATCGAAATAGATTAAGGTAAATAAACGGTGGAACCATAAATGGTTATGGTTATTTGGTGTGGTAAAGTTTATTTATTTATTTATTATTATTATTTTTTTATGCATTACTTGTTTGTTAAAAATTTGAGCAATGTGAAACATTAGAATGATTGACTTTTTGAGTTTATGCTTTATTTGTTTAACGTTATTGGTTTAAACGTAAACGGTTGTAAACGATTAAAAAATTCATTTTTTTGCGCTTTTTATTTGCTTAATTCATTAGTTCATGAGGATTTGGAAAATCGGTTCCTAGAGGGTAGACCCGAAGAATCAAAACCGGAACCGGAACCAAAACTGGAGCCAAAAACTATATTTGGTTCGATTCTCGGTTCCTACACAAAATTCGGTTATCGAACCAATGGGGTCTGACTCGGTTCTAATGCTGAACACAATGGCGACCCAAGGCGACATGTGTTTTGTCTGCCACATCAGTTTTCTCTTTCCGACGATCTGCATACGACCAAATTGCCACAGTGGCGACTGAGTTATTTTTTTATTTTTATTTTTTTTAAATAAAACAACAAAGTATTATGTAATTTAAATAAAAGAAAGTATTTGATATAAATTAATTTTTATACATTCTTTATGTTTAAAAGACGAGTTTTTGTTATTTTGTCGTAAAACACTCAGTCGGCTACACGACCTTCTTTTCCAAAATGTTGTCCAACGACCAACGAAGACCACACTCCCACAATGGGACGACCGACACTAGACCGACGAAGACCATGGAGTGACCGAACCATTGTGTTCAGCCTAACCGGTTCCGACCTGTTCTCATCCCTAAGCTCGATTAACAATTAAAAACAAAACTGAACGGCTATGCCAAAACAACAACAATAAATGCATCGAAGTCCCAAAGACGTGCCACATTTCAAACCATACTCTCTACACTTTTCATAGTCCTTGACTCAAAACCCATCCACGACAACAAACTCACCAACCCATAATCCTTCCTTCCTTATAAAACCCAACACCAAAACAAACTCAAATCCTTGTACCAACCCAACTAAACAAACACCAACAATGGTAGGAGTTGTAAACGATGAAAATGATCCAATGGTGGTAATAAATAAACTAAAATTCACATACCCAGGAATCGATGGTCACCCTCCACCTGGCTCTGTCCCTTTGATCGAAGATTTTAGTCTTAGTCTTAAAGGTGGTGAAAGATGTCTTTTGGTTGGGTCTAATGGAGCTGGGAAGACAACGATATTGAAGATATTGGGAGGGAAGCATATGGTGGAGCCTGATATGGTTAGGGTGCTTGGTAGATCTGTTTTTCATGATACGTCGTTGACGTCTTCTGGTGATCTTGCTTATCTCGGTGGTGAGGTAATTTGTCTGCTTGTCTAGTTATTTGCTAAAATTTTATTAGATTATTATCATAGTTATGTGTTTCTTTTGGCTGAAATGTTGTTGAATTAGAAATTTAGTATGAAAACGGACTCTCATTTGTTGTTCAGATTGTGATTTTCTGGACATTTAAGGTCGAAATAATTCGATTTTGAAAAGCAGGGAGGACGACGAGTTGCTATAAGGAAACTAGATAGATGCAGAATTACCTAACCAACAACCTATCATAAGTTATACATTCTTATTTTTAATCAACACTCATCCCGATATTCATGTTTTTTTAATGTCTTGTTTGATTATTTATGTTATTAGAGATCAATCAGGGGTGTTTAGATGAATGTATTCACTTGAAGATTAAGAACTTTCTGATAAAATAATACTATAATGTAACGTATCATTACGGAAGTTTTCTTTTACTAAAGAGCAGTTTTGTCGCATCTACATGTTACTTGGCAATTACTTAACTACCTCTCAATATCATGATCATATTTGTTGAACAATGCAATTAGTGCTGATCCAACTGCCCTATTAGTAAATCCTAAGGAAGTAAGCTGAAATTTTGCTTCTTCTTTAGTAAATTTTGCTTCTTCTGCCCACATTGAAACATAACTTCTGTTTCTGATGCTTTATCATTGTCCTTTGATCTTATAGATGATACCAGTGTGTTAAGCTTACATACTTTATCAATTTCTTATAATTACTCGTTGTCGCAAGCATGTATAGTATTCGCTGGGAAACCTCATGCTATGGATAATTAAACAATCATTCGCACATATGTCTGTTTGGTTCATCCAATATGGTTATGTCCATAAGGGGTAAGCAAGTTTGATGAGTTTTTATTATATGAAAAGAAAACAATGTAGAATAGAGAAGTTATAAGAAGTACACAATGTGACCAACTGTAAAGCTAGTGGGCTATCTATAGGATCCAATCAATGGCCGGTCTAGAAATTTGCACCAGGGTAAGCTTACAAGTTTTGTGCATTTTCATCTCTTAAGGCCATTAAATGCCAACAAACTTGAATATATAGGTGGGTTAATAGGAATTAACAGTTATGTAAGGTGTACCTTGTTGTTACTTGTTAGGTTTCGTTAGTTTAGGCTCAGGCTATGCTATAGCAGTTTTTTGTTTGCTGAGAATAGGATAATAGAGCACTTAAGAGCTCAAGTAGAGCTTTATGTAACACAAAAGTTCATTCAGTAGTATTTAAAGTATGTTTTGGACTCATACGTAGTTAGAAATGGTTCGATGTTGAAAACCTAAGCGTCTTATTCCTTTAGAGCTATGAAAATGGCATGCAGGTCAAGATTACAGAATCACCGTTCAAGAAGTTCTAGTAGTAGTTAGGTTCACAGAGTCGCGAATGGTATCTTGATATCAAAAAATTTCACATTCTATCAAGTTATACTGCATCTAAATTGCATCAAGTATTGTTTTGATCCCGTATAGAGAGTCAAATGCTGCAAATCAATTGAACCAATTTGCTCTGTTTTCCCTTGTTCCTTTGTTAAAATGAATGGACTTACCCACATTGATGATAATTAGTAGATCGAACTTTTGATTTGTTGATCTGGTAAAAAGTCCTAAAAACGCTGGAGTCTCTCACAGTAAATGCAGACTGTAGATATGGGTTTCTTCGGTAGTTTATTGGTTACTGCTGATAATAATGTACAAGCTAGAGGTAATATCCCAATTGTCTCCATTGCTATGTATTGATAGTAATTGCTTTTTATCCACAAGACTCCATATTTTTGTTTTTAGAAAGGGGTATTTTGATGATTAGATTATTAATTGAGCCAAAAAGTTCAACTTTTTTTGTGAGACAGTGAGAGTTTGTGTTTTTTTTTGGGTTCTAATGGTTGTTTGAATGAACAGTGGAGAAGGGAAGTTGCTTTTGCTGGCTTTGATGTTGCTATTCAAATGGATATTTCTGCTGAGAAAATGTTATTCGGCGTTGCAGGGGTTGATCCTCAACGAAGAGCTGAGCTAATTAAGGTATGTTAAAGAGACATTTTATATCGTTTCATTCATTTCTCACACTTTTTTGTGGGACCAACAGTATGAAAAACTAACATGTTGATTCAACCCATCTTTAATTTACTCAGACTTGGAAATTTGTTTGTTAGGCCTTAAAAGTCAAAGTGAATCTCAGTTTTTGTGACTAAGTACATAAGAAAATGAATAGAAAATCCAATTCTAAAACTATTTTCTTGGTTGAATACTTGAATATATCCATTTGACATTTATCTAAATTTTAAACAATTCATCTCTATATTGATATTATGGATTAGTCAGTATTATTCTCACCTTCCACTTTATGCTTTATCAGTTTCAAAGTAAGGAAATGTATTGAAGTATTTGAACATCACAGGTTTTAGATGTTGATCTTTCATGGAGGATGCACAAGGTATCTGACGGTCAACGAAGAAGAGTACAAATATGCATGGGTCTTCTAAAGGAATTCAAGGTATTAGCTTAATTATATAAGTTGATGATATTGATTTGGGTCCTGGTTCCATGCTACTTTTTCCTTCTGTTTCGACTAAACTGTAATTTAGATAAGTTTGACTATTATTGTAATGTTGTTTCAAGAGACGAAGTGTTAGATTCTCATATTCCTTTTTTGAAACATTGACCTTTAGCTCTAGTAAGATTTGTTTGATACTTGTGTTAAGTTAATCTTCTGCGACCAATATGTGTGTAGGTTCTTCTTCTTGATGAAATTACGGTTGATCTAGATGTTCTTGCTAGAGCTGATCTTTTGACATTTCTAAAAAAGGAATGTGAAGTGCGCGGCGCTACCATCATATATGCTACGCATATTTTTGATGGTCTTGAGAATTGGCCTTCACACATCGTAAGCTTTTAGCCATTTATGCATTAATGTGAAGCTATGTTTGGGTATCTAAATAAATGGTATTTAGATACACATCGTAAGCTTTTAGCCATTTGTTGTTGTTGTTGTTGTTGTTATGTATGCTATTGTGGTAACAAAAGTATTGTCATTGTTTAGGTTTATGTTGCTAATGGGAAGTTGCAGTTAGCGTCAACTATGGAAGATGTTAGAAAGATGAGCAATCTGTCTCTGATGGTGAGTTGCCCTTCCTTTTTCATTTATAATTTAATATACACGTGCACAGTGCATTCATGTACAAATTAAAAAGGAAGTATTTCTTTTTATAGATATCTAAATAAATGGTAGGGTTAACTTTTTAGCTAAGTTCTATTTCATAAATATCACCGTATACTTGGCAGATGCTAAATTAAAAGCAATTATACCTTTGTAGCTATTAAGGGGCAGTTTACATGTTGCACCTACCGTTTGACTTTTAAGGTCAAATGTACTGACTTTGAACTTCAAAGTGGTTTCAAGTTGTTTACACATAGAAATGGTTTTAGGTTTCTGATAAATGCATGTTAGTTTCAAATTTGGAAAGCGACAGATTTGACCTGAATACTCACCGTGACTGTACCAATCAATACATAATTTGTTTGTGGTTGCAGAGAACAGTAGAGCAATGGCTGAGGAAAGAACGAGACGAGGAAAGAAAGAGAAGGAAAGAGAGAAAAGCAAATGGGCTTCCAGAATTCGATAGGCGTGTTGATGGCACTCGGGTAACTGGGGATCCGGTCCGCGTGGTCAACAATGGATGGGCTGCTGGAAGGCTGAATTCAACACTTGCTGGTGAAGAGAACTTTGTCTATAGTTCAAACAGGGTTATGAGACAATAGCCAAACCTGAGACCCACAACAACAGTCAACTTATACCCACTACAATAGTCAAAATGTAAACTCATGATAGTCAAAATGAAACCCAATCCAATTGTGTTTATTTTTTCCCCCCAAACTATACACAAATACACAATCCTCTCTCTAGGTGCTAAAAGAAATCTGTAACTAATGCACAAAAGGGTAGCCGGTGTTTCTCATACTTGTTTAAAATGTACCAGTTGTATCTTATAGAGTCAAATGTGAGTAATTTGTATTTTTGATTTCCTTAAAGCCATGAAAGCCTTGTTTGAAATAAATTATGTGTTACTGTCTCAAAGGTTTAGCATTTATTACTTATTTATTCAATCAGTTGCCTTAAACTTAGATCTCTGTTTCAATATCCCCATAAGTTAATACAGTCGGATGAGTGATTCCAAGTTATACCAGCTGCCTATCATATGCTACAGGAATATTCTTTCTTCTCGCTTTAGCAAATTCTGATAATCTATGCATACATCCTTTCTACTAATTTTAGAGGTGTAGTCGTACAAGTTCTCACAGTATTATTCTTGCAATCCAATATCGAGCACCTCCAATCTATCTGTTCACCCCTGTTTGGTTACCATCTTTTCTTTCTGTTACCTGTATGTAGCAATCCTCAAATCTTGTATTCTTCACGAAACAATGCATCTCATAACTATCATTTTACCATTTTCATATGAGGTTTTCATCTTTTACTTTTCCCTCATCTAGCAGACTTAGCTATATATTATGTCACGATGATTTCTGTAAACGCCATACCTGGCCATGTCGTGATTCATGTTAACAATTCGTAAGAGGGCGGGCAAAGGGACTGAGGGTATTCCAGACATCTTAAGTGAATTGATTATCTAATATAGTTTTTACTGATAAATACGAGTAGCCATTTTAGGCTTTTACATGAACTGTTTTTCAAAAGCTTGTGTATACAAACTGATAAACTCAACTGGTGGCGGACCCAGATTAATAGTAATTAGGTGCATACCGAAGGCTTTTGGTTCAATGGTATGTGAGTGACTCGTCGACCAAAAGATTTTGGGTTTAATTATCGTTGAAGACATTTGTGAGATATCATGTGTGAGATAGGTGATATATTCGTATAATAAATTGTCGTTAAAGAAAACATATCAGGTGCAGTTCACTAAAACTATAAAAGATACAAAATTTTGGACAACTAATTTGACACTATGTAAAAAAAAAAAAAAAAAAAAAAAAAAAAAAAAAAAAAAAAACCTCATATGCATCTGTGAAAGAAAAGGACAAGGATAGATAGTTTGGTGTTGATATTGTAAATAGATTAGAGTAGAAGGGCTATATCTGTAAATATTTTCACTTTAAATACTCTTGTATTCATTTTATTGGGTAACAATTCATAATAAAACTTTCACTCTTTCATTCAATTCTCTCTCATTTTACTGTTTCATCACCTTTGTTATCATGGTATCAGAGCGTGTAACAATGGTGATCTAAACTTGTTATCACACCGTTTTGGGCGTGATTTGTTGTGTGTTTCGTTAACGTGTTCATTTCCGCGTGTAATTTGGTCAAAATTAGGTTAAAATTGGTCAAAATTAGGTCAAATTTTGGGCGTAAATTGAAATTAGGGCAAAATTGATCGAGATGACTGACGTTAATCAACAGACCAATCCTGCTGTGTTTCAGAACCCGTTGTATCTACATCCGATCGATGGTCCTAGTTCTTTGACGGTACAAGAAAAACTTTCTGGTTCACACAACTATCGGGCATGGCGTCGTGCTATTGAGATAGGGCTATCAACCAAAAGAAAGTTAGGTTTCATCAAAGGTACGGTTGCTCGTTCTACTAATGATCCAAATATAGCTGAATTGTGGGATACGTGTAATAATATGGTTATATGTTGGATTTTGGGATCAGTAAGTGAATCTATTGCTCGTTCTATTATGTGTGTTGACACTGCTAGTGAGATTTGGATACAGCTAGAAAAAAGGTTTGCTTTAAGTGATGGTTCTAGAAAGTATAAACTCAATAAGGATACTTATGCTATTACTCAGAGTGGTGGTTCGATTAGTGAATATTATACTAGAATGAAGTGTATTTGGGAGGAATTGGACAATATGAATGTGTTGCCTGCAATCACTGTAACTCCTGAAGTTTCAGCCTTCTTGACTGTGTTGACTCAACAAAAGAAAGAACAAAGGTTGTTTCAATTTTTAAATGGTTTGGATGAACAGTTTGGTAATCTAAGAAGTCAGATGCTTATGATGGTTCCCTTGCCTAGTGTTGAAAGTGCATGTTCTATGCTGCAGCAAGAAGAATCACAGAGAGTTTTGTTTGGTTTAAATACATTTGAGTCCACAGCTTTGTATAGTAAAGGAGTGGTTAAGGACAAGTGTAGTATTTGTGGTTACAAATGGCATCCTCCAGAGAAGTGTTGGGAAAAAGTGGGGTATCCAGCTTGGCATCCAAAGGCAAAGCTCAATCAGGCAAAGACTCAGTTTAAACCCAGAGATGGAGTGAATAAGAACCAGTGGACACCAAAGACAGCTGCTCATGTAGAAAGTGGCAGTATTAGTTTCACTCCACAACAATTTGAACAGCTATTGAGGAGTGTGCAGCAGTTGAAGGTTGATGGGGAATTTGATGAGGGTTTTGGTCATCATTTTGCTGCAGGTATAGCTTGCCTTAATACTCAATTAGATTTGTTAGAATTACTTAAAGGCTGGATATATGACACTGGTGCTAGTGATCACATGACCCCTGAAGATGACCAAATATCTTACCCATATTTGTTGAAAATAAAACCTCAAATAAAGCTGCCAAATGGTGAAACATCTGTAATTTCTCATGTTGGTAAAGTCAAACTGAATAATGGGCTTATGTTAAAGGATGTACTGGTGGTACCTTCCTTTAAATTTAGTTTATTGTCTGTGCCTAAACTAACTGAAGATGAGCAATGTGTGGTGTCATTTTATCCTGAGTTTTGTGTGGTTCAGGACCTGGCAACCAGGAAGGTGAAGGGTCTGGGTAAGAAGAAAGCTGGTCTCTATCATCTTCTGAATGTTCCTATTGACAAGGTTGATTCTGTTTTTACTGCTTTGGTAAATACTACTCTGGGAAAGTTAGCATTGTCAGCTGTAAATAGTTCTGTTTCTTTGAATAAAGAGTCTTATGGAGTGTGGCACCATAGGCTTGGACATGTTTCAGATTCAAAGTTGAAGTGTATGAAAAATCTTCCTGTTTCAGTGAGTAAGTGTTCTGTGGATACTTGTTTGTCATGCCCCATGGCCAAATTTTCAAAACTTCCATATTCTCTAAGTGAGACTCACAGAGAAACTTTTTTTGAACTCATTCATATGGATGTTTGGGGGCCATACAGAGTACCTACAAATGGAAAATACAGGTATTTCTTAACTATTGTGGATGACTGTAGTAGAGCAACTTGG
Source organism: Artemisia argyi (assembly GCA_030686995.1). Taxonomy (NCBI): domain Eukaryota; kingdom Viridiplantae; phylum Streptophyta; class Magnoliopsida; order Asterales; family Asteraceae; genus Artemisia; species Artemisia argyi. The sequence goes on from CM060702.1 coordinate 198,961,640, forward strand.
CTATATTTGTTGGTTAATAAATCTGATTCTTTTGCTGCCTTGAAATCATTTCTTAAGTTTGTTGAAACACAGTTTAGTAAGAAGGTGAAAATTGTTAGATCTGACAATGCATTAGAGTTTGTTAAGGGAGAATGTGGTACTTATTTGAGTCAATTAGGTATTGAACATCAGACATCTTGTGCTGACAGACCACAACAGAATGGTAGAGTAGAAAGAAAACATAGACATATCTTAGATACAGCCAGGGCTTTGAGACTTCATTCACACTTGCCATTGAAATTTTGGGGTGATTGTGTTACCACTGCAACATATTTGATAAATAGACTTCCTATTGTGTTACCACTGCAACATATTTGATAAATAGACTTCCATCATCAGTTCTTGGTAATAAGACTCCTTATGAGGTTTTGTATCACAAAAGTCCTAGTTATGATAGTCTCAGGGTGTTTGGATGTTTTGCTGTAGTAAGTAATCCAACTAGGACAACTGATAAGTTTGATTCTAGAGGAGTGCCATGTGTGTTTCTTGGTTATCCAAATCATCAAAAGGGTTACAAATTTTATAATCTCTTGAATCATACTACATTTGTGTCCAGAGATGCAATTTTCTATGAACATATATTTCCCTATTCCTCACACAGTATTCAACAATTTCTATCTCCTCTTCCAACAACCTTACCATGTGATTTTACAACTCCTATTAGTTGTGATGAGGATTTGTCTCATGACATTCCTTGTGTAAATCATTCTGCACCTACAGATACTGTTCCTAATTCTGAACCATCAGTACACCCATCTTCATCTACTTCAAATACAACTGATGCTTCTAATTCTAATCCTCCACTTAGAAGATCAAACAGAACTACCAATTTGCCAACCAAAATGAAGGACTATGTTTTGCATCATCATCCTAAAGCAAATCAAGTCAGTCAAACACCACTTTTACCTGACTTCCAAGCTTTTGTCAGTGCTTTGATTGCTCAAATTGATCCTGTATCATTTAAGGAGGCTGTAAAGAAACCAGGCTGGTGTGATGCTATGAATGTTGAAGTAAAAGCTTTGAATGACAATGATACATGGGAAATAACTTTACTACCTAAAGGAAAAACAGCAATAGGTTCTCACTGGATCTATAAAACAAAGTTCAAAGCTGATGGAACTGTGGATAAGTTGAAAGCTAGACTGGTGGTGCAGGGTAATAGACAGAAGTATGGTAGAGATTATCAAGAGACTTTTGCTCCTGTAGCAAAGATGGTTACAGTGAGATCTTTATTGGCTGTTGCTGCACTTAAGGATTGGCATTTGTGTCAAATGGATGTCTCAAATGCATTTCTTCATGGTGATTTACATGAAGAAGTGTATATGAAGATACCTTTGGGCTATTCTGGTAAGGGGGGCCTGTGAAGGAGAATTCTACTCTAAATCCTAATCTAGTGTGTAAGTTGAAGAAAAGCCTGTATGGCTTGAAGCAAGCTCCAAGACAATGGTTTGCAAAGCTTTCTTCTGCTCTAACTTCTTTTGGCTTTGTTCAATCCAAAACAGACTATTCTTTGTTCACAAAGAAAAATGGAACAAAGTTTACAGCAGTCCTGGTTTATGTTGATGATCTTCTAATCACTGGGAATGATGATGTTCAGATTGTGGATCTAAAATCCCAACTTAGTTTAGTGTTTCACATGAAAGATCTGGGAGAGCTTAGTTATTTTCTTGGATTGGAAGTTTCCAAATCCTCTCAAGGCATATTTGTGTCTCAATATAAGTATGCAATGGATCTTCTAAAAGAAGCTGGTGAATTGACTTCTAAACCATATAAATTACCTATGGATCCTCACCTGAAGTTGCAAACAGATGTGGGAACACCATTAACAGACCCTGAAGTGTACAGAAGATTGATAGGCAAGCTTATCTATTTAACCATTACAAGGCCAGACATATGCTATACTGTACAACTTTTAAGCCAATTTATGCAAGCTCCTACATCTGTTCACATGCAGGCTGTCAAACACTTGCTGAGATACATCCTTTTGTCACCAAGTCAGGGTGTTCTTTTGGCTAAAGATTCTGCTGTTCAATTAAAGGCATACCGTGATTCTGATTGGGTAAGCTGTCCATTTTCAAGAAGATCCACTACTGGATATTGCATACTTCTGGGTGACTCACCAATTTCATGGAAATCTAAGAAACAAGCTGTAGTTACAAGATCATCAGCAGAAGCAGAATATAGATCAATGGCATTAACATGTTGTGAAGTTACATGGTTAGTTAGTCTGCTTAAAGATCTTGGCATCAAAGATTTACAACCTGTGGACTTGTTTTGTGACAATCAAGCAACACTTTACATAGCAGCTAACCCAGTGTTTCATGCAAGGACAAAACACATTGAGGTTGACTGTCATTATGTGAGGGATCAGTTTTAAGCAGGCAACATCAATCCTTCCTATGTTAACACCAAATCTCAACTGGCTAATGTTTTTACTAAAGTAATTACAGTTGATCAGCAAAATCATCTTTTGTCCAAGTTGGGAGTGTGTCAACCACCCCACTCTCAACTTGAGGGGGAGTATGAAAGAAAAGGACAAGGATAGATAGTTTAGTGTTGATATTGTAAATAGATTAGAGTAGAAGGGCTATATCTGTAAATATTTTCACTTTAAATACTCTTGTATTCATTTTATTGGGTAACAATTCATAATAAAACTTTCACTCTTTCATTCAATTCTCTCTCATTTTACTGTTTCATCACCTTTGTTATCAGCATCTCGGAAAACCCTCTGGGTCCTCTCTGAATTCATCCAAAAGGCTTTAGTCTCAACGTCATGTGAGTGTCACATCGACCACAGCGTTATAAGTTTCACTATTTAAGTCTGGACGGACGAGACATAAGAGAAATACTATAAGAAGATAAAAAACAAACTAATAAATATGTAACTCATACTCAGCTTAAAATGCAGCCTCAAAAACACAACCAAAGAAAGGGATTACCAATATCCAAAAGAAGAAAAAATATGTCTATGAAGTCAATATGAAAAAGCGGGGCAGGGTGTAGTGAGCATAAAAAAGTTTAAAATTATTCCGTGTAAATTAATAGTTGATTTTTTTTTTTTTTTTTTAAAGAAATAGACAAATAGTTGATGTTTACTTTTTTTATGTTTCAATTTATTTGTACACTATTAAAACAAAATAAAACAATTTAATCAAGTTTAATGTATAACTATTTCCTTGTCAATATTATTGTCAGCTTTTTCGTTTAAATTGTATAAAAAACAATTGTTCGCTACTAAAAATAAAAATGAAAGTTGAAATTGTGTATGTTTAACATATTACTCTAATAAAATTATGGGGTGAGTTATCCACACCTTTTTATAGAGAGGGTATCCAATCATTAGATGCATCACTGACTTATACGGTGTGTATCACGGGTTGTACGACCAAATCCCCCCTGATCTGACAATATATGGAGGGTTTGTATAACATAGCCCTAAAATTATACATAACAGGGTAACTACGCGATGCGTTGGCGGGTACCTTGTCACTATATTTTGTGACGATCAAATGTTATTCGGTTACAAAACGTCCCTCCAATATTTCATACAGAATTAACTATCATTAAAAAAAAAAAAAAAAAAAAAAAAAAAAAAAAAGAAAAAAAAAAAGACATTACATAATAATCAAATACATTTAAAACCATTACAAATAAAACTTCAAAACCGTGAGATTATCATCACGATGTTGCTCCTCTTAATTATCGAAACTCAATCAAAACCGTGGTCAAAAAATTATGCCGTTTTATTTTTTATTTTTTATTTTTTTTTAAATTCACTTAAAACCAAGTATCACTTTTCGCAATTACAACATTTAAACGTCACACTTATAAAACTCAACAAAAATTTGTTCCAACTATTGTGAGTCCAACGAAATTGCAGCCAAGGGTGTGTCTAGTGAAATTTAGCTTAGTCCAATAACTAAAACCCAAATCAATCCGTATTAACAAGACTTCCCTAATTTCACTCCCATAACTTACCCTAATTTCAGACCACCACTTTCACGCAACCACAAACTCTTCCTACAAATATTTTCCTTTTTACAAGAGATCAGTTCTAATCTTTCCTGTATTTTTCTTCTAAAACCGAATCACAAATACAATCAACACATGAGACTCTTATATGATTTTTGTTATGCTTAACCCTGACCTGCTTATCTTGTTTTGTTCTTCGAAGCACACAGGACCATGGCTCCAAGATCTCTACTTGAGCCGTGAGATGACAGTGATTTTATGATAAAGACTGTTTTGTATTTTGTTGTTAGTTAAATGACAATATTGTGTAAGAGTTTTAATGTTCAAATGGTAAAACTTTTTTTTTTTTTTTTTTTTTTTTTTGGTGGAGTGAGTTGTCGGTCGAGACCATGAACAGTTCGTGAGTTTTGGATTTGAGCGACCGTTTGGGACCTTTGGCTAGTAGTGGCGGCGACTCGGTCGGCAGTGGGGTGACCGGGCCGAGCAACACACAAGAGATAATCTATATCTCATTTCTCTTTTACTCCTGTTATTATGTCCGGTAAAGATCGATGATGGGATTCACTCCTGTTTTATGTGTGTGGGGATGTAACGAGAGTGAGGAAGTGAAGAGGTTTATATATGATGTCTTTTAATTTTGTTTTAAATGTGCCGGAGGCTGTTACTATAGGTTTTGAATTAGTGTTTGTTGTTACAATGTTTTGAATTGGGGCTGTTACAATGTATTGTATTTAATTTCCAGGAAGATTGCTGAATTTTTAAGCCTTATGTGTATGTATTGAATTAATTGCAAAATTAATATAGATATTTCCATTATAAGTAACATGTTGAATCTGAATTTTTAAGCCTTTTATTAATAGCATGTCCCAAATGCATTACTAGTATAGATTAAGGGCACGTTTGGTATAGTGAAATTCAGATAAATGAAATGAAGTGCAGAATCAAATCACAGAAATGAATTCTCACAAAAATTCAATATAAATTCCAGTGTTTGGTAACACCAGAGAATTGACTCAAGAAATCAGTATTATTATTATTATTATTATTATTGTTATTATTTTATTATTATTATTATTATTATTATTATTATTATTATTATATTAATATATTATTATTATTATTATTATTTCATTTTTTTATTTCATTATTGTTATTATTATTAATTATTACTATTATTTATTTTATTATTTTGTTATTATTATTATTATTATTTTATAATATTAATATATTATTTATTATTATTATTATTATTATTATTATTATTATTATTATTATTATTATTATTATAAAAGAATTCATTTCCATTACTTTGTGAATGGAAATCAACACTCTAATTTTTGCAAATGATCCATTTCCTAAGAGTTCTAATTCTTCACTTTATTTTTTCATAATTGTACAAAACATTGGAAATCATTTCATTTCCATTTCTCTCATCTCAATTCCCTCTATCAAACATGCCCTAAGGGTTTTGCTAACAATAACAAGTACTCCTTCCGTCCCAAATTTATTGTCCTTGATTGACTTTTTCGGTCTTTTTTTCTCAACTTTGACTATAAATATTTTTGTTTGTTTTATATAATGTTTGATAAAAATTATATACCAAATGAAAATACATTTTAAACTCAATCCGTTCATATATTTTGTATCAATATTATGTAATATATAAAAAAATACTTAATGTCAAAGTTGAAAAGTAAAGACCGAAAAAGTCAATAGGGGATAATGAATTTAGGATGGATGGAGTATTATTTAAGCTTTTCTTAATTAAAAATGTTTTCAAATATGAACTAATCATTTCTATAAATACACAATTTAAACATATATTATTAGGTCATGTTTGGCAACACCTTTTTGGAAGCGTTTAAGAGCGGTAAGCGACAAGCGTTTCAGTCTTAATGCTTGTTTGGCAACACTGCTGCTAGCGTTTAGCAACACCTCAAAAGCTTGCAATCTTAATGCTTCTTAAAGAAGCTTTCCAATATATCGCTAGCATTTTACTTTTAATATTACCAATTTACCCTTAAAAATAACATTCATTCATAAGTATATACCCTTTTTCGTAATTTTACATTTTATAATTACAACTACAGCTACATTACCAAACACGTTTTTTAAACAAGCAACTAATGCTTACTGCTACTGCTTACTGCTTATTGTTAGATTATGGACATTATTTTAGTAGTCGTATGTTAGGATCGAACTCGAGATCACGGGATTGCACACAATACATATGAAGAGAAAAAGAAATAATTATTTATAAATGTTATAAGTAATTATTAATAAACATAAAACTAGTAATAGTAATTAGTATTTAATGATAAATGACTAATGACCTATTAAAGCAGATTAGGAAAGTAATACTAATGAATATTTGGAAACAAGGGAAGGTTCCGGAATCCTTTTGGGGACACCTAAACCAATCGGCCAAGGAAGGTTCTCCACCTCCTTTGTGCCTTGAGCTCCAAGTTTCAATTAGTATATATACAAACCCAAGATGTATTATTTTCTCATAACTTGTACACACACATCTTGATGTTTTTCTCTCCTTCTCTTTGTCTTAAATCGATCCATCCAAAACAATCCCTTAGGGATTCGATTTTCATAAGATCAAATAAGTTTTGTGTTTAATTTACTTGCATAAACTTTTTCTTGAATTAGTACGTGTGTACAAGAACGTGATTCAAACACACTATTGTTTGATTCTTGGATTGAATTACAAAAGAGGTAAGGGGTAATTCTTATAATCCACATAAACCCCAATTAGGGTTCTTGATTTGAAGATTGCAATTGATTCTTGTTCGGGCTAGAATCACAAAGGTATGTTTACTATTTATATTTGATTAATTAATTACATGTTATATGATCTTGTTATAATTGCTTCCGCTATGCTCACTTGATGTGTTTGGTTTATTTTATATGAATGTCATGATATCATAATTCCAACAGTGGCATCTAGAGCCGTTATAATGTGTAATTAATTATCGAAACGCATAAAAATTGAATCTTGATTCGTTTAGTTACATGTTTTTAGGGTTTTTTATTCCTAACCCTAATTTTTTTTAATTGGGTCGATTTAGACCTTTTAGGGTTTTGGTTTTGATTTTTAATATGATTAGAAACCCTAGGATGTCATGTAATTTGTTATGCGTTTTAGTAAACGATCATGGTGCAATATATTAATTGTTAAGCATAATCCATGAAAAGTGCATGTTTGCATGGATTTTATTGTGTGATAATTTAAATGGTTTAAATTGGATATATGAATTAATTGTTAAGTTATATTGAAACATGTAAATTTATTAATAGATGTCGGATTGGGGAAGACTCCAATATTAAGTAATCAATTATGTGCTATGTGGTATTTATTTTGTTTTGGCTTACGCAATCGATTTATCGATGTATGTCGCTCTTTTTCCTAGAAGAAGAAAGCCTTAATTGAATAAATATGTTATACACCTAGATTTGATTATTAATAGGACTATTGAATAAGATTTGCATGTGGCTACATGTTTTATACATATTTAATTGTTATGATTATGTATATATGTTTATTTAGTTGTTTTATTTTTTATTTTATATTACTTTTTTTTGTTTATTATTATGTTAGACATGTTTATAAACAAAAAGGGTAATTTTTTGAATAGAAAAATAATACGGACTAAATAAATGGCGAAATTGTTTTGGTTTTTAAGAGTTTAAATTTCAAATAATTGGTTGATTGATGTTTTTGTACATAATGGTTAACTAGGCCCGACCGAAGTTTACACACTACAAGATGGGTATAAGGATGGCTTCGCATTAAATTGTGGCCTTAGATAGACAACATTCTGTCTTAACGCTTGTTTGTGTGTAAATTAGACTTACCGAACAACCATTACATGTACACTGTCATCTTAAGGGTGAATTAACCACAATTCCACAATGATTATCCGAAACACTAAGCTTTAGGGCTTATACAAAAGTACGATATAGTGGACGATAATTGTTGGTAATTCTTTAATTGGTGAACCCGATACCTCAATCAAAACTTTGTTATTTTACTCTTAGCAAATTGGTAATAAAAATGTTTTGTAAAACCAATGTTATAAAGTTGTATGCATGCTTCTTCATATATTATTTTGATTACACGTCAAAATTTAATACCCTTATAAAATTAAGTCGAATGCCATCTAATTAAGAACACTTGAAGTTGTAATTTACGTCATGTGAGAACTTGGCGAGATTGCAATGGAGATGTAAATTTCATAAATTCATTGCTAGCAGATCAACTGATGTGATGGATTTATGAGTTTGCAGTTTTTAAGTTAGACGACTTAAATTGAGTAGAAAGTGAGATCTTGGACTCAAGGCATTAAGATGGGGATCAAACATGCTTACAATACAAATGTTTTGTGATTGTAAATCCCATAAATCTAGAAACTGCAATATGATATTGGCAATTATTGTTCGACAATTACCTTGTTGAATACTATCATTACTAGCAGATCAACTGATGTAATGGTACTATGTCAATTTAGATCCTAGCTTTAAGAAAATACTACGGTTTATATAAATATTTACCAATGGGTATATTATTTTCTTAAAGACCTAATTATTGAAAATACTGAAATTGAATTTTATAATTCGTTTTAATGTATTAATGCAACGTTCAAACCGTAAATGCACTTTGGGCATTGGTAAATTGATCTAGTTCTGTTTTCAAACAAATGTTTGATTAAGAATAATTTACTTAAAAGACAAATGAAGTCTCCTTTCTATGAAAGAAGAGTGAGACACAATCTTATTCCTTTTCATGAATGAGAAATGATAATAGGAATATTAGATGTGTCTAAATTCTAATATAACTCATAGCAAATTTTTTAATAGTTAAGAAAATTGCGAATAATTTTCATAGGGATTTTATCATCCTCATTCGGTGACCAAGTTCTTAGTAACAAATATGATATTTGGTTAACAGAAAATTATGTATGACATTTTATGAGTTATTATAATTAGAAGCTAGACTAATTAGTGCAAAATGTTTAAAAAACAAACTAGTTGTTTTGACTATTTTAAAGGTGCTACATACATTGTAGGATGGTAGACCTGTTAAGGAAGAAATTGCATGCTCTATTTTCAAGTTAATAGCATTTGATGGATAGTCCATCATTTACGTAGTGGAATACACTCTTTAGTGCATAAGTAATTGTTACGTATGGACATTTAAAGGTGTAGGAAAGTTAAAAGCACACTATTTTCTTTTACTGAATATGAAACATTTACAATGTTGTCAAATTCAGTGAGAGTATTGTGCTCTTATTACTAATTAAGGAATTATTGTAATGATCTTTAATTCAGTGGGAGTTACAAGCTTTGACATCTTGGTAGCTAAAGATAATTACTTTCCAAGTGTAGACACTCATACTTTTAAGGATAGTCTTGTACGTTTCCTTACTAGAAATTGTTGTTTTACATATACTTGTTATGCTAAAATCTATGACACAATCATATTGAACACATAAACAAATGCATGGCATGTTGTTTATCAACTATATGAGATTGTTCCATGCACAAGTGGGAGAAATGTTATCTTTAATGTGTGCAAGAAACAACTCATAAAGATATGATTTAATGGATTCTCTTGACTACAAGGTAAGAGAATAATGTTCTAATATTAATTCTAGAAACACTTGGTGTTACAATTTATGTTATGTGAGAGCTTAGCTAGATTGCAACAACAAGATGAATTTCATATTTCATTACTAGCAGATCAACTGATGTAATTGAACTATGAGAATTTGCAGTTTCTAAATTAGAATAATGTTCTAATATGAATTATACTAAGCTAATTCAAGAAACACTTGGTGTTACAATTTATGTTATGTGAGAGCTTAACTAAATTGCAACAACAAGGTGAATTTCATATTTTCATTACTAGCAGATCCACTGATGTAATTGAACTATGAGAATTTGCAGTTTCTAAATTAGATACCTATTAGAACATGTGTCAATATGATATCAAGACTACTTTAATTTATAGATTTATGAATTCAGGGAATGACATAAATTAATTAAGTAATCTAATGCTACTTCAATCTGAATATTTATATGTTCTTGGAATGACATAAATAAATGAAGAAATAATGTTATTTACATTATTGTGAAGTAATAAATTAACTTGAAATTACTATTGAAACCAAAAGATGGTGTTCATAATTACTTTAGTTAAACATGTTTATGTTTCATTGTAAAGATATAAACATAAAGTCTTTTAATTGTTACAAGACTTATAATAATGTAAGACGTTATCTTGTTGTGTTTTTTAATTAAGACATGTACATGAAGTTATTAAATTGTTAAATGACTTATAACGTATAGCGGGATTACAACAGTTTATGTTTTCTTGTAGAGACATGAACATGAAGTGACTTTGTCAAAAGTACTTGTGTTATATAGCATGTAATTGACTTGAAAATACTATTATACCATTAAAATGACTTAGTTGGTAAAAAGACAAGTCAAAAGGAATATGGTTATCTTAAATATTGTTAGATTGTCTTACAATATTAATACTAATGAAATATCAAATGTTTGTGGTATGTTCAGTTAGAAAATCAAACTCTTGTTATATTGTTTGATTAAAGATAACTATGACTTCTTTTCTTCCAAAAGTTATCAAGGTTAGAATGTTGAGTATGACTTGGACATATTTAAGTAAACTCCAACCTAGAAGATTAATAAGACATCATCATATGATGGAATGTCATGAATGTGATGAATCACATTAAGTCTTAAATTGAAGTTCTAAATTTGTTTAACTGCTTATGAAGAGGTTATTAACAAAGTTAAGTCATGAACTATCAATAAGTATTTGTAATATCCCAAAAGAGAACATTGTATTGTTTCTTTATTTGCAAAGTATTTAAAGATAGTCTTTAAATTACTAAAAGCAAGTGGGAGTTTTGATCTTTAAAAGATAAAATTATAAGATACATAATCTTCTAAAATACACTAGTAAATATCATAATAAAGGTTGACATTTAAATGTTAAATCTCAAGATGATGGAATTATCATTCATAGAATAGCAATATATCTCAGATATTTGATTAATATGCTGAGGGCTATGATTTACAGGATTATTGTAAACCTGATAATCATTATGATACATTACCAAATATGAAATTGGGTAAAGCATACATGATATGAATGATTAAGATGTTGTCCATAAAGATAATCAATTTTAGAAACTTGGTTTATCTTAATAGTTAGACTAGAAAATAAAGATGAGTTTCTTCAAAGATTAGGTAACTCTTGTGGTTTAAATCTTTGTATAGAAATCATATGGACAATATTGTGCACGTATTTAATGCATGTCTTATGACAAGATTATTAATCACACTTAAGCGATTGACTGTGATTGAATATTATTTTCTAAACACATTAAATATATAAAGATTATGATTGTCATATTTATGAAATTGACAATAGAATATCAAAACTCTTTCTTGAGTGATTACTTGAGCGAGGACGATAAGTAATCAAAAGGAGTTTATGAATTCAAATAAATCTTTGGAAGTGTACAAGGTGCAATAATCCATGGATGGATAAATGCATGCATCTAGAAGATTACTCTTATGTTTAATTATTAAATTCATGTTTTGATTTATAATTGAAATAAGATAATTTCTAAGTATTCCTAAAAGCTAGTGGGAGTATTATGTTTAATTTCTTAAATCATATATGTTGTAGAACATATGAAAAGTAACATTCCATATAAGTTAAAAGTTAAGTCTTAGTTTGGAATGAAACTTTAAAGATTTAGAAAATAAGACATACAACCTTGGAATGAATGTTGAAACATGTGTGGTAAATGAATCTAATATAACATGATATATTATTTAGAAAGTCTAAATAGTTATGTATGACATGAATAAAATCTAAGTATGACTCAAAGATTTTTCATGAACATCATGTTTTGTTGTATCATACTTGATTACAAGATGATTTGGAAATATTAATATCTAATTAAAAGTTATTAGATAACTTGTGTAATATTCTAAAAAGAATATGTTTGATTATAGAATCACATCCTAAATCTGGAACAGCTTCCAAATTCTATAGATGAACAATTTTTCAATTGTTGTGAAAATTGTCATAGCCAACAAACTTGAAAGTTTGAAGGGCATCAAACATTACACAATAGATATTAATGTTTACGGAAAGTTTTAATAGTATATTGTTGTTGCATACAATGATGCTAAATGAAATTGAGATGACACTCAATACTAGTTATGGCAAAGATTTCATCTTTGGCTATATGTACTAATTATGCTTAGTAAGAGCATAGTTGCATTATACATTAAGAGAACAAGAATACTTTAAACTTTAAAATATTTGAAAGTTTGATTATCATAAATTGGTGGTTAAGGATGTCACACATTTTATGAAATATGGCATTATCAAAATAGTTGAGTATGCGCATATAAGAACTTCACTAGTTGAATTCTTGAAATAAGTATTCTTAAATTCCGATAGATCAAAGTTGGATGATTTATGTCTTGTTAACAAGTATGAATGTCATTGCTTGAGACATAATTCATCAACAAGAGTTATCATGCATTGATCTATTTAGTATTTGGATAAGGGATGTTAAACAATTATTATAATAAATTTAAATACGTGGTATGTTTAATTTATAATATATTGTATCCTATATTTGTATGTTTAATCCATGAATAAATGTTGTTCTAAATTGTTCGTTGTCAAGACAAATCTGAAGGTTGGTATAATATACTTAAAGTATATTGATGCGTAGACATGCCATTTCAGATGATATTCAATGATACCGAATATAGGACTTATCCAAACTACATGATGTTACTTTATGGATTTTGTTATTAAGTAAATCATGAGAAGTTATCCTCAGACTTGAGATGCAAGATAAGTGTCATGAATGTAGTACATTTTTGTGGAACAACTTAACGTTATACGTAACTGGTAGTCATAAGGGTTGTTTTCGAAAGTGTTACAAAGTTTGTGGGTTTTGCTTGTAGTCAAGATAGAATTTGTTCTTTCAAATTTAGTTTTGGAGTTTAATACTGTTGGGCCCCTCGTAGGGTTGTCAAGATGTTTGCATGGTCGTGCCCAAGATCTTCCCTAAATATGTTCAGATGATTTGGTAATCTTGATCAATCACTAATAACGAGAAACAGAATGGTTAATTAAGGAATGACTTTAATCCATATCCTTATTAACATGGTATTAGAAACAAAATGATAATAATAATGAGAAATCATTAAAAGGTTTTTCCAGGAGCCTTACTCGAGCTCGTACTAGAGGCATCGAAGTGTTGCTAGACGCTTACCGATGTGATTACACTATTAAAATATGTCCAAGTGAGAGCTGTTAGATTATGGACATTATTTTAGTAGTCGTATGTTAGGATCGAACTCGAGATCACGGGATTGCACACAATACGTATGAAGAGAAAAAGAAATAATTATTTATAAATGTTATAAGTAATTATTAATAAACACAAAACTAGTAATAGTAATTAGTATTTAATGATAAATGACTAATGAACTATTAAAGAAGATTAGGAAAGTAATACTAATGAATATTTGGAAACAAGAGAAGGTTCCGGAATCCCTTTGGGGACAACTAAACCAATCGGCCAAGGAAGGTTCTCCACCTCCTTTGTGCCTTGAGCTCCAAGTTTTAATTAGTATATATATAAACCCAAGATGTATTGTTTTCTCATAACTTGTACACACACATCTTGGTATTTTTCTCTCCTTCTCTTTGTCTTAAATCGATCCATCCAAAACAATCCCTTAGGGATTCGATTTTCATAAGATCAAATAAGTTTTGTGTTTAATTTACTTGCATAAACTTTTTCTTAAATTAGTACGTGTGTACAAGAACGTGATTCAAACACACTATTGTTTGATTCTTGGATTGAATTACAAAAGAGGTAAGGGGTAATTCTTATAATCCACATAAACCCCAATTAGGGTTCTTGATTTGAAGATTGCAATTGATTCTTGTTCGGGCTAGAATCACAAAGGTATGTTTACTATTTATATTTGATCAATTAATTATATGTTATATGATCTTGTTATAATTGCTTCCGCTATACTCACTTGATGTGTTTGGTTTATTTTATATGAATGTCATGATATCATAATTCCAACACTTATTGATACTACTTACTGCTACCTGTCGCCAAACATAGCCATGTAAGTGAGTTTCAATAAAATATGTATTAATATCAAGTAATTTATTAGAAATGTTTTTAATTAAGAAAAGTTTTACAACACCGATGGCGTGGTTGTTATCAAACCTCATTTATTAATTACAAAATTAAATAAAATCATTAATTAATTGTCAAAAGTTAAAACTAGTACGGAGTAAGGCTGCTCATCTGTCTAAAATTGGACCGGATCGAAATGAGACTGAATCCGGCAAAAAACTTAGACCGAGACCGGATCGAATGTGGTCGGTCCGGTCTCGGTCCAAATAGGCTAAATGTCCGTTTTTTAAGCCGGATCGGACCGAGACCGAAATTATGAAAAACCCTAGACCGAGACCAGACCGAACGTGGTCGGTCCGTTCTAATCGGTTTTGTCGATCGGTCCAGTCCATCCGGTACATTTGCTCACCCTGTTACGGAGTATCATTGATGAGGCGAAAAATGATCCGTTTTTAGGGGGTCATTTAAGCCCGAATCCGAATTTATTTGATCAAATATTGCCCTAAATCGTTCCTTTTGTGATTGTAAGTACTTTGGGAGAGAAATCTGGAAAAGGAAGCAATTCGGATGTTTTAGGAGCATAAAAGTGAAGAAAACGCCAAAGTCTTAATTTTCCATGCTGGGAACAGTAGGTGACGGCGTCAAGAGCAACACCTTGACGGCGTCAAGAGCAAATTTCATGAATTTCCATGACTACCCAGAACAGATTTGACGGCGTCACGTGGGAAGGGCGTCAAGAGTAAAAGAGTCATGACGGCCTGGAAGTATATAAGTCTTGACGGCGTCAGAAGTAGATCTAGGCAGTCCGAGGATTGTTTTGGCGGCGAGGTGACGGCGTCACAAGATTACTCTTGACGCCGTCAAACCTATTTTTCTATATATAGTTTTCTAATTTTTCACATTTAAGGAGAGAAGTTTTGGGAGAAACCCTAAGTACGATTTTGGTGTAACTTTATAGGTTTTTCAAGGGTTCCAACCCCTTGATACCTTGCATGATTAATCAAGATAAGTGTTCTTCTAATTCAATCAATATGTCTATGTGTTGGTTGTCTATATCATGTTCTTATCTTAATTCTATCATGCTAGGCTAGATCTCTTTTGTGTTTGCTTAGATCTAATGAAACCTAGATGTTGATTATGTGTTGATTACTTGTTTATTCTTGTCTTGGATGAATGATTTATATGTTAGGCTTAAGAAAACTGGCAGATCTCCAATTGGTAACATGCTTGAACATCTTAAGAAACATGAACCAACGCGCACTAGGTCTTTATTGGTTGTATTTAATGCATGAGCCACTGTTTACAATCCCTATAGTTGTGCTGGGCATGGTCTAGGAGGAGATAAGAGCTTATAGAATTGGGGAGTTATGTGTGCCACCCCATGAATGATATTAAGGAATACGATCCGTCATCCATGCAATTATAACAAGTAATTAACGTGTAAAAGATATCTAGGGAGTAGTGAAATCTAAGTAAACACATTTTCTCCAATTACTGCTCACAACCTTAGTATAAATTAGTTTACTTTCATTTTTAGTATTTTATTTTGATTGCATCTTAGTATTGGGTTAGTTGAATAGCAACTAATTCCGCCCACTCTTCCAAAACCCGAGATTTTTACTTGCTTTCCATAAAATATAAAAACACAAAAATAATCATCCCTCACCTTTAGAACTAGTATTTAGGCTTTCTAATCCTAGCGACACTATTCCTAAGCTGAACGATCAATCCCCCGGTACTTATCACTATACTATACTACAACGATCAGGTACACTGCCTGGTGGGGGTTGTAAGCTTCTCGAGATCCCTCGAGAGGTAAAGCCTGTTGCGATTCCCACGCATCAAGTTTTTGGCGCCGCAGCCCGGGGAATAGTTATTGTCTAGGTTAGAATTTCTTTTTATTAGGTCTACTTGCTAGATTCCTTTCTAGTAAGATTTTATTTTTATTTTTAGGTCTTCTTTAGTCTATCTCATTTCTTCGTGCCTTTGTTCGTAACTCTTCACAACTTGCCATCATGGCAAATGACGAATCCCTTAACCTTAGGATCACTAGGAGTCGTAGTTCCACTCGAAACCTTGTCTTGCCTTATGCGGAACCCGAAAGAGAACTGCATAGATTGAGACAATATCGCTCAACTTCTGAACCATCCAGCGTTGCCATCGATTTTGATGCACCTCTCTCTGAAGAAAATTCAGAAAACCATGTCTCAACCCCTAGCTCCCAACCCAACGATAACACTAGTACTCCCGCAACCCCCATTCCTAAGCGTCTTAAAGACTACTCCTCCCCAACCTCTCATGGCTTCTCAAACACCATTGTCTACCCAAACGAACACACCAACGAGGTCTTGCATGCAAACGATGTTTGGCTTGTCAAAAGTGTGTGTAAGTTTCGCGGACTAGACGAGGAAAATCCAATCCAACACATCAAGGACTTCCTGAAAATAGTGGACACCATCCATACGGATGGGGCTACTAGAAACACATCCCGATTGCGATTCTTTCCTTTCACCTTATATGAAAAAGCCCAAGAATGGTATGACAAACTCCCTTCCGAATCTATTTTCACATGGGAGCAACTCATATCCAAGTTCTATGAGAAGTTCTTTCCACCTGGAAAAACCTCAGCATTTAGAGATAGGATCCTCCGTTTCCGGAAGGGGAAGGATGAACCTTTCCATAAATCGTGGAATAGATTCAAAGATTTAATAAGACAAGTTCCCCATCATGGCATTGAGCTTTGGCTCTTGGTCCAAATCTTCTACGATAATATCTCCTCTAAAGACCGAAACGGAATTAACCAATCTAGAAAAGGAAGATTGGCCAATCTTAGTGCCGAGGAAGGATGGGATAGGATTGAAGAATATGCTCAGGACCAGGATGACACTTGGGATGAAACTGAGTCGACTGTTAGCATTTCTGAAATCACATCGGATCGGTTGAGAAAAATTCACAAGAGAGTGGAATTCCTATCTGGATATCAATTACCTAAACAGCTGTGAAATCCTTACTTGATCTGCGATTACTATGGGGGCCCGCATGAGGTGGAAGAATGTGAAGGAGCAACCACTACTGAACATGCATGCTTATCAGGAGGGGACATATATGCTGATCCCTCCCTTTTGCCTTTTTACCAAAATGACGATTACACCCTTTGGGGAAATCTGGTAAAGAAAGGAGAAGGGGAGGAAGGCCCTGAATTCAAGATCAGGAGCAATTTCGAAGATGACCTTGGTCACTTCACTCAAGAACAATGTTCTGAAAGGCTCAAGGCGCACTAAGGCGCAAAGGGGGTCAAAGAGCCTCGAGTCGAGGCGCAAACCAAAGCGCGGGATTCATAAATATGAGGCGCACTAACATATATGACAACTTATGCAGCTTAAATAACACAAAAATATCAATATTCAATAGATAATGCCACTTAATAGTTATTACATCTAACAAAGGTTGCATTTAAACCCAAAATATTAAGTAGGCAACATATCAGAATCCGTGAACTACCCTAAATTCATGAATATACATTACAATATATGAGTTTATGACTTATAAAATTTAACAAATTACCATGTATCAAACTATCAACTATCAACAACGAAAAATCTATAGTTTGGTAAAACTTAACACTAAAGAAACAACATTTGTTTATGTTAATAAGCTACTATTCTTAGACATTAGATTACAAAAAAACATAGTTCTTTGTTGATTGTGTGTTTTAGTTTCTTTTTGAAATATTAGGGTTATTAGATACTTTATAACTTAAAGGGCCAAATGTATATAACAAGTAAGCCCAAAATATATCTTACTATTAAGAAAAAAAAGGCCAAAACCCCGTTACATGTTCTAGGTGCACAAATCCCCAAGGCGCAGCGATTTTTACGGGATTCATGCATGTCGTGAGCCTCGATCTAAAAAAATCCCAAAGGCTGGAGCCTCGTGGGATTTAGGGAGTAGGTGCGCCTAAGGCGCGATTTTTAAAACATTGCTCAAGAAAAAGACTTGCAAATGAAAGGCCTTAATGAGCTTTTCGACGAGCATCAGGAAGGTATTGGAGAATTTTTCAACAAGCTTAACTCAGCCCTAGATAATCTTCAGACGCCATTAGTAAGAAAAAAAGACCCCATGCTCGCGATAACCACACGAGCTGGAACGACAACCAAGGACCCTCCTTACCCAGACTCGTCCCCCATCACCCTCGATCCGGACAAACCTGGGGAGGAGGAGGAGGATGTCGGCATTGGCACCCCAGACCAACCACCCGTGACGACCCCTTCCCCATCGGCCCTGCCTAACCAACCTGTGAGAATCCCATTCCCGTCCCGATTAAGGAACCAGAAAACTGAGAATGATAACAAGAGGTTCTTGTCATACCTAAAAGACTCAGTTGTCACCATACCTCTTCTTGATGCTAGCTATCACATGCCAAAGTATAGCACATACTTCAAAAAGCTACTCGCTAACAGGAAGAAACTCGAGGGTCTTGTGACCCTAGGGGAAGAATGCTCAGTGGTGAGCCATCGAGGGCTACCAAAGAAGGTAGACGATCCGGGCAGCTTCACCCTGCCTTGCTCCATAGGACCTCTATCAATCAAGAATGCACTTGCTGATTTAGGAGCAAGTATAAATCTCATGCCCCACTCTATGTTCCGTAGACTAGGATACTCTGGATTGAAGCCTACCCGTATAAACATCCAACTAGCCGATAGATCGGTCAAATACCCCGTAGGGATATGCGAGAATGTGCTAGTCAAAGTTGGGAAATTCAAATTCCCGGTTGACTTCGTAATCCTGGATATGGAGGAGGATGACTTGGTACCCATCATCTTAGGTAGACCATTTCTTGCTACCGCTCGTGCTATCATCGATGTCTACGATGGCAAATTAACATTACGAGTGGGAGACGATAGCACAACCTTCGACATTAAGGATTCTATGGACCTCTCCCTCGAAGCAGCCAACCGGCTCTATTTTATCGGGGAAGTAGATGAACTCACAGATGTCATTGATAGTTGTGTCGATGAACGGATCGATGAAGGCTGGCTACGTGATGAAGGCTTTCTGCCTTTACTGGAGGTAGAAAAGATGGAGGATGTTAATGCAGTCTCCTTCTACCCCAGACAGGAGGCAACGGAGCAGCTCGAGCTCCGAAAGCCCGAAAACAAGCTCAAACCTTCTATTATCGAGCCCCCTGACGTAGATCTTAAAGAGCTCCCTAACCATTTGGAGTATGCCTTTCTTCAGGGAGAGAGTCAACTCCCGGTAATCATAAACTCCTCCTTGGAACATGAACAAAAAGTTAAACTCTTAGAGGTCCTAAAAAAATACAATGGGGTGCTTGCATGGAGTGTAGCAGACATTAAGGGGATTGACTCAACTTTTTGCACACATAAGATTCTCATGGAAGAAGACTATAAACCTACCGTGCAACCCCAGAGGCGCGTGAACCCTAACATTAAGGAAGTAGTGAAGAAAGAAGTCATAAAACTTTTAGATGCAGGATTGATTTACCCGATCTCGGATAGCCCATGGGTCAGTCCTGTACAGGTTGTACCTAAAAAAGGTGGAATGACTGTAGTAAAGAATGACAAGGGTGAGATGGTGCCCCAGAGAACTGTCACTGGATGGCGGGTATGCATCGACTATCGAAAGCTCAATGATGCCACGAGGAAAGACCACTTTCCCTTACCATTCATTGATCAGATGTTGGAAAGATTATCTGGACACGAGTACTATTGCTTCTTGGATGGATTCTCTGGATATTTTCAGATTCCCATAGCACCTGAGGACCAAGAAAAGACCACGTTTACCTGCCCTTATGGAACATTCGCCTACAAAAGGATGCCTTTTGGGCTATGTAATGCCCCCGCCACTTTCCAGCGATGCATGACCGCAATCTTTCACGAACTCATGGAAGACAGCATGGAAGTGTTCATGGATGACTTTTCAGTCTTCGGGAACTCCTTCGACCGCTGTCTTGCTAATCTAGAAAAGATGCTTAAACGGTGCGAGGAAACCAACTTGGTGCTCAACTGGGAAAAATGTCATTTCATGGTGAAGGAAGGGATTGTGTTAGGACATAAGATCTCAGGAAATGGAATAGAGGTAGACCAAGCTAAAGTTGAAGCTATATCTAAGTTACCATACCCCACGACTGTCAAAGCAATACGCAGCTTCTTGGGGCATGCCGGGTTTTATCGGAGATTCATCAAAGATTTCTCCAAAATCGCTCGGCCCATGACTCAATTACTTGTGAAGGATGCTCCGTTCGATTTTTCCCAAGAATGCAAGGATGCATTCGATCTCTTAAAAAGGGAACTCACTCAAGCTCCAATCATGATCACACCCAACTGGGAGTTACCATTCGAAATCATGTGTGACGCTAGCGACTTCGCTGTCGGGGCTGTATTAGGTCAACGACGCGACAAGCTTTTCCAACCTATTTACTACGCTAGCAAAACCATGAATCCCGCTCAAGAGAACTACTCCACTACCGAGAAAGAACTATTGGCCGTAGTATTTGCATTCGACAAATTCCGACAATATCTTGTCCTTTCAAAAATAGTCATCTTCACTGATCACTCGGCTCTTAGATATCTCTTCGCGAAGCAGGATGCTAAGCCACGACTAATTCGGTGGATCTTGTTGCTACAAGAATTCGATGTTGAGATTCGTGATAAGAGGGGAGCAGAAAATCTGGCCGCAGATCATCTATCTCGTCTCTAGAACCCCTTGGATGAGCACGATAGAAGTGAGATTAGGGATTCATTTCCTGACGAACAACTCATGTTCGTGAGTGACTCGGAGCCGTGGTACGCCGATTTTGCTAATTACCTCGCAAGTAGACTCGTTCCTGAACACCTGACTAAGTACGAAAGGAAGAGGTTCTTTTCCCAGTTAAAGTACTACTTCTGGGATGAACCCTTTTTATTCCGAAGGTGTCCTGACCACATAATAAGGCGTTGTGTTTCAGAAAATGAGGCAGTAAAGATTATGAGGGAATGTCACTCTGGTCCCTCTGGCGGCATCATGGGATAAACGTTACCGCCCGAAAGATTCTCGATGCGGGATTCTATTGGCCCACAATTTTTCGTGATGTAAAAGAAATGGTGCAGGCGTGCGATGCATGTCAACGAGCCGGAAATATATCACATAGGGATGAGGCACCTCAGAACTTTATACAAGTTTGTGAGGTATTCGATGTTTGGGGGATTGACTTCATGGGACCCTTTCCATCCTCAGGGGGGAACGAGTACATCTTAGTCGCCATTGACTATGTTTCAAAATGGGTTGAGGCACAAGCCCTTAGGACCAATGATGCAAGAGTAGTCATTCATTTCCTGAAAAAGCTTTTCGCAAGATTCGGGATTCCGAAAGCTCTCATCAGTGATAGGGGAACACATTTTTGCAATGCACAAATGGAAAAGGTCATGAAGAGATATGGAGTACCCCATCGATTCTCCACCGCCTATCATCCACAGACCAATGGCCAAGTCGAAAACACCAATAGAGCTATTAAAAGAATACTTGAAAAAATGGTTAGTCAAAACAGAAAGGATTGGTCATTTAAACTCGACGAAGCCTTATGGGCATTCCGAACTGCCTACAAAACACCTATTGGAACGACCCCATTCCGCATGGTGTATGGTAAGGCATGTCACTTACCGGTAGAATTAGAACACAAGGCTTATTGGGCGCTTAAAACATGCAACTTAGATTACACAACTGCTGGAAATAATAGGTTTTTGCAATTACACGAGCTTGATGAGCTTAGACTAGAAGCCTACGAATCCTCCATCACATATAAAGAAAGAGCTAAAAGATGGCATGACCAGAGAATTAAGAAACCCAACGAATTTTCAGAGGGGGACAAGGTCCTATTATACAATTCTCGGTTGAGATTATTTCCGGGAAAACTTAAGTCTAGATGGTATGGACCGTTCACGGTAAAGAATTCTTCTAAATTTGGAGCGGTAGTGTTAATAGATGATGAAGGTAGGGAATTCACGGTTAACATACAACGTGTAAAACACTACCAAGAAAATAACAATGAAATGATTAGTGAGGAGGACGTGACGTTTGATGATGAGATCACGTAGTAACCCATGACCTTGAGTCTAGCTACAAGACTCGTAAATAAAGAAAAGCGCTTCTTGGGAGGCAACCCATGTTTTGTGTGATTTTATTTGTTTGATTGTTATTTGCTTCCGTATGCATGCTTAATTCTTATTGTTGGTAGATCATGTTTCTAAACTAAAAAGTGGAAATACTTTACTTTGTTGTTTTGGCCTAGTCTTAACTCCACCTAGAAGTATTTTTGCAAAAGATAAGTGTAAGGGGAAACCCCAAATATGTTTTTAAGAAACAAACCGATCATGATTCTCCACAATATTAAATGAGCATGTATATTCGTATTTGTTAGAGTCAAATGCTTGTATTGAGTCATAATGAAGTTTTGCAGGATTTTCCAGGAAGTAGGACCAAGTTTTTCCAGAAATTTTCCGGAAACTTAACATAAGAATTTCTGCAGGTCCATTCTGACGGCGTCAGGGGTTTACTCTTGACGGCGTCAGGAGTTAAAATCTGAAAATTTTACCGGTTTTGTTTTTCTAACGGAGTCTTATGGTTTTTGTGAATTATTAAGTTTTATAATCTCCAGGAGATCTACAAACTTCATTCCACAAGCATTATATTTTATCTTGTTTTCTAGGATTTAGAAACTTATATAGGATGCCGCCGATTTTACGCGAGGTTGTCTTGTCTACTTTGTCAGGTTTTACAGGTTATGTGTGACAAGAAGATGATTTATATTCTGGAAGGGAAGCTTTGATTGTTCATTTTCTTGGAGGAAGATTTAACCTGGCCATCCTATTATCCATACCGAGCGAATCAGGGGAGTATTTGATTTCATTCTCTTTACTTTTTCACTTTTACATTTTTCACTTGAACATTGGGGACAATGTTCATCTTAAGTATAAGGGGAGGGTAAAAAGATGATACCTTACATATGCACTTTCGCTTGAGTTTGTTTTGTTTAATGGTAGATGTGTAATAAAACTATGAGAAATACTTGTTAGTGCAATTTTAGCGCCAAATTTAAATTTTTTTACAACATTTAAGAGTGAAACTTTAGCCATAGCAAGCGTCTCATGGATAGGAGATTGTATGACTAGCACATAACCGTATATTCAGAAATTTTTTCCACCCAAAAATGTGAGGTTCGCCTTTAGATTTGATAGGAAAAGCATTTACTATTAGTGCTTATGAGTGTACCGGTAGCATTTAGATTCTAGAACTTGCGTTAGTGATGCATCCCGAGACCGCTAGTGAGACTACATTCGTGTAGTAGGATTTACTACATGATAAGAGGCATTAGGATCACCCTTGTGTTAAACCCGTATCATGATTACTTGACCATTTAAGTCATATTACTTGCTAGTTAAGTCAACTAATTTTTCCCACACCTTTAGCGTTGTACTCATTTTTAGTACACAAAACCCCTAGTACACCCCTCCGAGCCTATCTTTTCATTTCTAACTTTAAGCATCTTACTTAAAGGAAGAATTTGTTACACCCCATTTAAATGTACAACCAAATCGCCTTAGCCTTCCGTGTATGCGCTCATTTTTAGTGCATTATTGTTATTTGTTAAACCCTAAGTTAACTATCTAATTGATTACATGGTTGCTAAGTCGAGTCATATCTTTGTACATATTGTTTTGGGACGATTGGGACTCATGGTTTAAGTACTTATTTATGGAGTAATGGGGAAGAACATCATTTTATTACCCCCATATGTACGTAATCTTAAAAGTGCTCAAAGTGTTTTGATTTTCTTAATTTGAGTCATTAGATTAGTTTAATGTAAAGTATGTAAAGATTCAAGTGTAAGGGGAATGTTCATCCCCTATGATGTATTATTTTGGATGGTAGGGTAAGAGTGTATGCAAAAAAAAAAAAAAAAAAAAAAAACATACGGACTACCATCCCTTTTCATTCTATGTTCATTTTATGTTTTTGTTATTTTTCATTTATTAGCTTAAGTCGAGTCTAGTCTTGGCTTAGCAACGCCATATTGTATATGTAATTAACCAAGATTGTTAACTCGCCACCAGTAAAAACTTCCTTTATCCAACAAAACCGTGTATTTCATATCCCTACACCTAACGTTACAACCCTTTAAAAGACCTCTTTGATAGTTTATCCTAGGTGCTTACGCCATGTGGTGGAGGTTTGATCCTTTCCCAAGCCTATGGTAATCTATTTTGCTATGACAGGTAGTGAGAGATATCTTCCGTTTCCATATTGTAATTTATACTTTTTTACACCCGAGAGATGTGAGTATCTAAACACTATTTGTGAGGTGCTTGTGTATGACCTCCGTGCTTGTCTATTGGTATTTAGTGGAATGATTATTTGTTGTAATTACTTTTATATTAGTGTTAAATGACCCCTAACTTGTATTTTGATTAGAATAAAAGCGCATTTGCTTGAGGACAAGCAAATCTCAAGTGTAAGGGTATATGATGAGGCGAAAAATGATCCGTTTTTAGGGGGTCATTTAAGCCCGAATCCGAATTTATTTGATCAAATATTGCCCTAAATCGTTCCTTTTGTGATTTTAGGTACTTTGGGAGAGAAATCTGGAAAAGGAAGCAATTCGGACGTTTTTGGAGCATAAAAGTGAAGAAAACGTTAAAGTCTTAATTTTCCATGCTGGGAACAGTAGGTGACGGCGTCAAGAGCAACACCTTGACGGCGTCAAGAGCAAATTTCATGAATTTCCATGACTACCCAGAACAGATTTAACGGCGTCACGTGGGAAGGGCGTCAAGAGTAAAAGAGTCATGACGGCCTGGAAGTATATAAGTCTTGACGGCGTCAGAAGTAGATCTAGGCAGTCCGAGGATTGTTTTGGCGGCGAGGTGACGGCGTCACAAGATTACTCTTGACGCCGTCAAACCTATTTTTCTATATATAGTTTTCTAATTTTTCACATTTAAGGAGAGAAGTTTTGGGAGAAACCCTAAGTACGATTTTGGTGTAACTTTATAGGTTTTTCAAGGGTTCCAACCCCTTGATACCTTGCATGATTAATCAAGATAAGTGTTCTTCTAATTCAATCAATATGTCTATGTGTTGGTTGTCTATATCATGTTCTTATCTTAATTCTATCATGCTAGGCTAGATCTCTTTTGTGTTTGCTTAGATCTAATGAAACCTAGATGTTGATTATGTGTTGATTACTTGTTTATTCTTGTCTTGGATGAATGATTTATATGTTAGGCTTAAGAAAACTGACAGATCTCCAATTGGTAACATGCTTGAACGTCTTAAGAAACATGAACCAACGCGCACTAGGTCTTTATTGGTTGTATTTAATGCATGAGCCACTGTTTACAATCCCTATAGTTGTGCTGAGCATGGTGTAGGAGGAGATAAGAGCTCATAGAATTGGGGAGTTATGTGTGCCACCCCATGAATGATATTAAGGAATACGATCCGTCATCCATGCAATTATAACAAGTAATTAACGTGTAAAAGATATCTAGGGAGTAGTGAAATCTAAGTAAACACATTTTCTCCAATTACTGCTCACAATCTTAGTATAAATTAGTTTACTTTCATTTTTAGTATTTTATTTTGATTGCATCTTAGTATTGGGTTAGTTGAATAGCAACTAATTCCGCCCACTCTTCCAAAACCCGAGATTTTTACTTGCTTTCCATAAAATATAAAAACACAAAAATAATCATCCCTCACCTTTAGAACTAGTATTTAGGCTTTCTAATCCTAGCGACACTATTCCTAAGCTGAACGATCAATCCCCCGGTACTTGTCACTATACTATACTACAACGATCAGGTACACTGCCTGGTGGGGGTTGTAAGCTTCTCGAGATCCCTCGAGAGGTAAAGCCTGTTGTGATTCCCACGCATCAATCATTTTGTTGCTTTTGCAAAATTTAAAACAGTAATAAACATATTTTTCTTAAACTATTTATTTCTTGTTAAAAAATAATTTTAACACGAAGACGAAGAAAATATCATTTACTAACATTATTATTACATATTTTAAAGTAATTAAACATTAATTAGTTATGCTAAAATATTATATGAAAAGTAAGAAAAGGAAATGGAGAGCAAACTAAAAAAAATGTCTTTTTATATTATTTTAGAATACAGAGCAAAAACTCCAAAAATTAATTTGAAGAAACAATTTCTAGCTTGACAACAAGCAAAACCTACAAACTTTGTAACACTTTCGAAAACAACCCTTATGACTACCAGTTACGTATAGCGTTAAGTTGTTCCACAAAAATGTACTACATTCATGACACTTATCTTGCATCTCAAGTCTGAGGATAACTTCTCATGATTTACTTAATAACAAAATCCATAAAGTAACATCATGTAGTTGGGATAAGTCCTATATTCAGTATCATCGAATATCATCTGAAATGACATGACTACGCATCAATATACTTTAAGTATATTATATCAACCTTCAGATTTGTCTTAATTTAATAATATTCTCATATTATTAACTGACAACGGACAATTTAGAATAACATTTATTCATGGATTAAACATACAAATATAGGATACAATTTATTATAAATTAAACATACCATGTATTTAAATTTATTATAATAATTGTTTAACATCCCTTATCCAAATACTAAATAGATCAATGCATGCTAACTCTTGTTGATGAATTATGTCTCAAGCAATGACATTCATACTTGTTGACAAGACATAAATCATCCAACTTTGATCTATCGGAATTTTAAGAATACTTATTTCAAGAATTCAACTATTGAAATTCTTATATGTGCATAGTCAACTATTTTGATAATGCCATATTTCATAAATATGTGAGACATCCTTAACCACCAATTTATGATAATTAAACTTCCAAACATTTTAAAGTTTAAAGTATTCTTATTCTCTTAATGTATAATGCAACTTATGCTTTTAGTAAGCACAACTAGTACATATAGCAAAGAACGAAATCCTTACCATAACGAGTATTGAGTGTCATCTCAATTTCAATAACATCATTGTATGCAACAACAATATGTTATTAAAACTTCCCGTAAACTTTAATATCTATTATGTAATGTTTGATGCCCTTCAAACTATCAAGTTTGTTGGCTATGACAATTTTCACAACTATTGAAAATTGTTTATCTATAGAATTTGGAAGCTATTCCAGATTTAGGATGTGATTCTATAATCAAACGTATTTATTTAGAATATTACACAAGTTATCTAATAACTTTTTAATTAGATATTAATATTGCCAAATCATCTTGTAATCAAGCATGATAAAACAAAACATGATGTTCATGAAAGATCTTTG
The DNA here is from genome assembly GCA_030686995.1 of Artemisia argyi. Taxonomy (NCBI): domain Eukaryota; kingdom Viridiplantae; phylum Streptophyta; class Magnoliopsida; order Asterales; family Asteraceae; genus Artemisia; species Artemisia argyi. The sequence continues at coordinate 198,989,245 of CM060702.1, forward strand.
AGTCATACTTAGATTTTATTCATGTCATTCATATTCATTTAGACTTTCTAAATAATATATCATGTTATATTAGATTCATTTACCGTACATGTTTCAACAATAAATATTCATTCCAAGGTTGTATGTCTTATTTCCTAAATCTTTAAAGTTTCATTCCAAACTAAGACTTAACATTTAACTTATATAGAATGCTACCTTTTATATGTTCTACAACATATATCATTTAAGAAATTAAACATAATACTCTCACTAGCTTTTAGGAATACTTAGAAATTATCTTATTTCAATTATAAATCCAAACATGAATTTAATAATTAAATATAAGAGTAATCTTCTAGATGCATGATTGGTGCTAAACCGTCAGATAATTATTGGTCAACCACTTGTGAATGGTCAACTATAATAGTCAAACAGCTTAGAATCAATCTCCGCAGAAGTATAGTGTTTCCCCGGGTCGTTATGTCCCGACGAGGTGTGGATGGTATCAAAATGGTTTGTGATCGGGTGAAATTGGACGGAAATGGGTATAAGTGAGTTGTGATGATTACACTACTGGAATATAAAAGATAATAGCTTAAATAGACTATATTAACAATAACGCGAAACCTAATTAACCTAAAACGTAAACTGAAAACTTAAAATCAGAAATTGCTTATACGTAAGCAGAAAAAATAAGCCAAACGGCTTAAATAGAAGCTATCACTTTATTTATGTTTTTGGTTTTTCTTTATTAAACAAACTACTTTTACAAACGTAACCTAAATTTAAAAACGCAAAAGTTATTTAAATAAAACGCGAATTAAAATTAAAATAAACGCGAGTGCGCGAAATAAAAAGTGAAATTTGAGCTACGCTAACCCTACGGACATGAAAATTATATTTTTACGATCCTAATGAGACAAGAAAATTTTGAGAAAAAGAAATTTTTTTTTTTTGACTTTTTAATTATTTATTATTAATTAAATACTAAATAAACTAAAATTAATTATTAAAAATATAAAACTAATTATGAAAATTACCAAATTTTTCCTAAAATTACTTTATAATAATATTAAGCTAAGAAAAATAAAAAAGTGGCAAAAGCTTATAAATAAGCTGGGAAATAAGCTGAAAAAGCTTGTTAAGCTTAAAGGAAACTGAATACTATATAAACAAGCATGGGAACTATAAACACTAAGTTAACTCTAGCCCAGATGGTGCTTGGTGTTGGTCTGGCGTTGACCAGGTCAACCCAAGAGGTCCAAAGTTCGAATCTGGCTTATGACCATTTTTGCAAATCTTTTTATTTTCTATTTTTCTTTTTGTCAAAACACTTGAACAACAACATACAACAATTTTTAAAAAGACAAAAATCTTGAAACACAACAATAAGCTAGAAATGAGCTTCTGATCTCATCAGTTGGACAAATAAGCTCAAAATGGATTTTGTTGAAACTCAAAAAGCTATAAATAAGCTAAATTGTCTGAACCAAAACTTAAAGAAGACTGCAAACAGATTATATACACTAGAAACAAGCTAGATCATGCAATTAAACCTACTAATGAAACAATTAAGCAAATAAGCTGATCCACACCCTGACAGACCAAAACAGGCTTCAATGGCCAATATGCAGGCCAAAGTGGGGCCCACCTGGGTGATCCAAGGTCTGAAATGAAGCTAGATCCCATAAGCCAGCTAGGTAGGCTTTCTATTGATCCAAGAATCAGCTTCTAAGGCCTACCAATTAGCTCTCTAAGAGCTTGGGAAGTTGGGGGGGTTGGACCTGGTGCAGAGCTAAAGGGCAGCTCAACTGATTTGGGTCCAACAAGCTCAAACAAGCCACAAGCTCACAACAGCTTATGCAGGCAGATTAATAACAACAAAAGCAACTAGAAACAACAAACAACTTATAGAAACAAGATCAATTCACACAAGCATCACAAAGCTTAGATCATGCTGATATGATCACTATAAGCAGTAGCCAAAATGGGAGTTCCAAGCTCAAAAATAAGCCACCAAATAAGCTTATAAAAGAAAACTAATTACTAAATCCTAAACTCTACCTAGGGGAGTGCACAAATCAACAATCTTTACTCAATTTGGTCAAAAAATGAGCAAATAAGAAGCTTTTGAAAATTGATCCAACCCACTGATTTGAATGGGTCAGGGGAGGTTTTTGGTCAGATAAGCGTATTGAAGATCAATTTTACCTAAGCAGATGATTACCAAACCTGGTTTTTCTTTTTGATATTAATTAACAAGCTGGAAAGGTTTTCAAAACTCCAAGAATTTAGTATTTTTACCCAGAAATGAACTTGGTGCAACCATTTGAAGTTTGTCTCATTTTTACAAGATGCAAATTTTGACTTTGGAATATTTTTAACCAAGTTGACTTATTTGGATTTCTAATGCCTATATCTATTCCTAGATGTTTATTTAAGATGTTTAAACAATAAAATCTCATGCACAAACACAAATTGCAGCTAAGAAACAAGATTGCAAAATCAGATTGCACTTTATGCTGGTTTAATTCTAAGAGAAATCTAATTTTGACTTTCAGTCACATGACCACTGGATTTTAAGACTTGACAATCCTAATGAAACTTAAATGGGCATGTCTCAGTTAGAAATACCAACAGAAATACTTTAGACTGCTATGAACCATCATTTGCCAAACACCCCTTTAGGTGTCTAAGAGCTTATTGAACCTGTTTTAAACTATCTGAATGTGAAACTAAGCAACCTAAGGCTTATATAAATTCTAATAAAGCAACTCAGACAACCATTTTCATAACCATAATCATGTTAAGTAAAAAATTGAAGAAGCAGTTAACTACAAACTAATTTTGAGCTGCAAAAAAAAAAAAAAAATTGAGAAACAAGTGTTCTAACCTCAGGATAAGGGTCCAGTCACAACATCACCATACTAGCAAACATTTAGACCACAATTTACCACCCAAATTATTTCTGAACCACCTTATCATAAACTTGAGCTTCTTAAAACATGAAAATTGCTTACACAGGGATGAAAAATAAACTAACTTGCATTAATTTTGAAACTTGAGTACAAACTTAAAGTCTCAATACATAAGATTAACTTGAAAGCTTAGAATTAACTGAACTTGTAATATGAAATTACATTTTAACTACTACTAATTTCTAATTAACTATTCTAAAACCTCACTAACTAGCTGCTTCCTTTCTGTCCTTCCTCCATCATTTATATGCTCCAAAATGCAGCCCTAGACATCTCCCACCTCTGTTTTGAGCCATAGGATGAGTGAATTTGATCCTGGCCATTCAATTGTTTTGGCGGGAAAAGGATTTGACCACTTGTGGGTCTGATAACTTGTTGGGGTTGTGAGTTTTGGTTTCTAGTGTTTGGAGGGGGGTGGTAGTGTGTAGGGGTTGAGTATTGCAGGGTTAGGGTGATGATGAGGATACCAGGGTAGTAGCAGGGCACGTGAAGGGGTGTGAGGTGGAAGATGGTCAGACCTTTGACTGGCTTTTGATATTAAAATGGTGGGTTTGACCACAGGTTTGACCTGGGGTGGGCTGGGTATTCGTTTTGGGCCTTGGGAGGTGGATTGGGTAGTAATTTTGGGTGGGGTTATATTAAAAGTGGTGTTGGGTTGTGAAGTATTTAAGGTCCGGTTTGTTTTGTAGCAAGATAAACATAAGGACCAAATTCGTAATAAGCTGAAAAGTTGAGGGGGTGGGTTTGGCAATACTCAAAAATTTTCACAATGGTTAAACATGCCAAGTTGAAATTTCCCAAGGACTATAAATGCTAATTTTCCAAATTTAAGATTCCTGGGGGCCAAAATTGCCAATATTTGAAAACTTTTATCCAGGGACTAATTTTGGCAACTTTTGACTTTCAAAGGACTTTAAACGACTTTTTCATTCAAAAATATCCGACCAGGGACTGATTTGGTCAGGTTTTGAAAGTTCAAGGACCTTTTATGCAAATTTTGGATTTTGAGGGGTAAAAGTGTAATTTTCTCAAACTTTTCACCCAAGGACTTGTTTTGATAATTTTTGATTTTTCTTTGCCTTGGGTTGACTTTTCTTTCATTTTAAACTTCCAGGGACTAGTTTTGTCAATTTTCTGAAACTTGAGGGACTGAAACTGCCAATTGTGCAAACTTTGTTCGTTTTTCATTTGTTTTTAAACATTTTGCATCTAAAACATATAAAACACAATTTTGAAATATTTTTAGTATTTTGATGCATTTCTGAGTGTTTTTGGATGTTTTGGCAGTTCAGATACGATAAAAATGATGAGTATTTATACACTCATCAATGCATGCATTTATCCATCCATGGATTATTGCACTTTGTACACTTCCAAAGATATATTTGAATTCATAAACTCCTTTTTATTACTTATCGACCTCGCTCAAGTGTTCACTCAAGAAAGAGTTTTTGATATTCCATTGTCAATTTCATAATTATGACAATTATAATCTTTATTTATTTAATGTGTTTAGAAAAGAATATTCAATCACAGTTAATTGCTTAAGTGTGATTAATAATCTTGTCATAAGACATGCATTAAATATGTGCACAATATTGTCCATATGATTTCTATACAAAGATTTAAACCACAAGGGTTACCTAATCTTTGAAGAAACTCATCTTCATTTTCTAGTCTAACTATTAAGATAAACCAAGTTTCTAAAATTGATTATCTTTATGGACAGCATCTTAATCATTCATATCATGTATACATTACCCAATTTCATATTTGGTAATATATCATAATGATTATCAGGTTTACAATAATCCTGTAAATCATAGCCCTCAGCATATTAATCAAATATCTGAGATATATTGCTATTCTATGAATGATAATTCCATCATCTTGAGATTTAACATTTAAATTTCAACCTTTATTATTATGTTGAGATTTAACATTCAAATGTCAAACTTAATCATGATATTTACTAGTGTATTCTAGAAGATAATGTATCTTGTAATTTTATCTTTTAAAGATCAAAACTCCCACTTGCTTTTAGTAATTTAAAGACTATCTTTAAATACTTAGCAAATAAAGCAACAATACGATATTCTCTTTTGGGATATTACAAATACATATTGACAATTCCTGACTTTACTTTGTTAATATCCTCTTCATAAGCAGTTAAACAAATTTAGAACTTCAATTTAAGACTTAATGTGATTCATTTACATTCATCACATTCCATCATATGATAATGTCTTATTAATCTTCTATGTTGGAGTTTTATTAAATATGTCAAGTCATACTCAACATTCTAACCTTGATAACTTTTGGAAGAAAAGAAGTCATAGTTATCTTTAATCAAACAATATAACAAGAGTTTGATTTTCCTAACTGAACATACCATAAACATTTGATATTTCATTAGTATTAATATTGTAAGACAATCTAACAATATTTAAGATAACCATATTCCTTTTGACTTGTTTATTTACCAACTAAGTCATTTTAATGGTATAATAATATTCGAGCCAATTACATGCTTTATAACACAAGTACTTTTTACAAAGTTACTTTATGTTCATGTCTTTACAAGAAAACATAAACTGTTATAATCCCACTATACGTTATAAGTCATTTAACCATTTAATAACTTCATGTATATGTCTTAATTAAAAGACACAACAAGATAACGTCTTACTTTATTATAAGTCTTGTAACAATTAAAAGACTTTATGTTTATATCTTTACAATGAAACATAAACATGTTTAACTAAAGTAATTATGAACACCATCTTTTGGTTTCAATAGTAATTTCAAGTTAATTTATTACTTCACAATAATGTAAATAACATAATTTCTTCATTTATTTATATCATTCCAAGAACACATAAATATTCAGATTGAAGTAGCATTAGATTACTTAATTAATTTATGTCATTCTATGAATTCATAAATCTATAAATTAAAGTAGTCTTGATATCATATTGACACATGTTCTAATAGGTATCTAATTTAGAGACTGCAAATTTTCATAGTTCAATTACATCAGTTGATCTGCTAGTAATGAAAATATGAAATTCACCTTGTTGTTGCAATCTAGTTAAGTTTTCACATAACATAAATTGTAACACAAAGTGTTTCTTGAATTAGCCTAGTATAATTCATATCAGAACATTATTCTAACTTAGAAACTTCAAATTCTCATATTTCAATTACATCAGTTGATCTGCTAGTAATGAAATATGAAATTCGCATTGTTGTTTCAATCTAGCTAAGCTCTCACATAACATAAATTGTAACACCAAGTGTTTCTTGAATTAATATTAGAACATTTTTCTCTTACCTTGTAGTCAAGAGAATCCATTGAATCATATCTTTATGAGTTGTTTCTTGCACACAATAAAGATAACATTTCTCCCACTTGTGCATGGAACAACCTCATATAGTTGATAAACAACATGCCATGCATTTGTTTATGTGTTCAATATGATTGTGTCATAGATTTTAGCATAACAAGTATATGTAAAACAACAATGTCTAGTAAGGAAACGTACAATACTTATCCTTAAAAGTATGAGTGTCTACATTTGGAAAGTATTATCTTTAGCTATCAAGATATCAAAGCTTGTAACTCCCACTGAATTAAAGATCATTACAATAATTCCTTATTCAGTGATAAGTACACAATACTCCCACTGAATTTGACAACATTGTAAATGTTTCCTATCCAGTGAAAGGAAATAGTGTACTTTTAACTTTCCTACACCTTTGAATGTCCATACGTAACAATTACTTATGTACTAAAAGTGTATTTTACTATGTAAATGATGGACTATCCACCAAATGCTATTAACTTGAAAATTGGGCATGCAATTTCTTCCTTAATAGGTCTACCATCCTACAATGTATGTAGCACCTTTAAAATATTCAAAACAACTAGTTTGTTTTTAAACATTTTGCAGTAATTAGTCTAGCTTCTAATTATAATAACTCATAAAATGTCATACATAATTTTCTATTAACCAAATATCATATTTGTTACTATGAATTTGATCACCGAATGAGGATGATAAAATCCCTATGGAAAATATTCGCAATTTTCTTAACTATTAAAAAATTTGCTATGAGTTATATTAGAATTTAGACATATCTAATATTCCTATTTTTCTTTCTCATTCATGAAAAGGAATAGGATTGTGTCTCACTCTTCCATCATAGAAAGGAGACTTCTTTTGTCTTTCAAGTAAATATTTCTTAATCAAACATTTGTTTGAAAACAGAACTAGATCAATTTACCAAAGCCCAAAGTGCGTTTACGGTTTGAACGTTGCATTAATACATTAAAACGAATTACAAAATTCAATTTCAGTATTTTCGATAATTAGATCTTTAAGAAAATAAAATACCCATTGGTAAATATTCATATAAACCATAGTATTTTCTTAAAGCTAGGATCCTAATTGACATAGTACCATTACATCAGTTGATCTGCTAGTAATGATAGTATTCAACAAGGTAATTGTCGTACAATAATTGCCAATATCATATTGCAATTCCTAGATTTATGGGATTTATAATCACAAAACTTTTGTATTGTAAGCATGTTTCATCCCCATCTTAATGCCTTGAGTCCAAGATCTCACTTCCTACTCAATTTAAATCGTCTAACTTAAAAACTGCAAACTCACAAATCCATCACATCAGTTGATCTGCTAGCAATGAATTTATGAAATTTACCTCTCCATTGCAATCTCGCCAAGTTCTCACATGACGTAACTTACAACTTCAAGTGTTCTTAATTAGATGGCATTCGACTTAATTTTATAAGGGTATTAATATTTTGATGTGATCAAAATAATGTATGAAGAAACATGCATACAACTTCATAACATTGGTTTTACAAAACATTTTTATTACCAATTAGCTAAGAGTAAAATAACAAAGTTTTGATTGAGGTATCGGGTTCACCAATTAAAGAATAACCATCAATTATCGTCCACTATATCGTACTTTTGTATAAGCCCGAAAGCTTAGTGTTTCGGATAATTATTGTGGAATTGTGGATTATTCACCCTTAAGATGACAATGTACATGTAATGGTTGTTTGGTAAGTCTAATTAACACACAAACGAGCGTTAAGACAGAATGTTGTCTCTCTAAGGCCACAATTTAATGCGTTGCCATCCTTATACCCATCTTATAGTGTGTAAACTTCGGTCGAGCCTATTTAACCATTACGTACAAAAACATCAATCAACCAATTCTTTGAGATTTAAACTCTTAAAAAACCAAAACAATTTCGCCATTATTTAGTCCGTATTATTTTTCTATTCAAAAAATTACCCTTTTCGTTTATAAACATGTCTAACACAATAAATAAACAAAAACAAGTAATGTACAATAAAAAAATAAAACAACTAAATAAACAAATATACATAATCATAACAATTAAATATGTATAAAACATGTAGCCACATGCAAATCTTATTCAAAAGTCCTATTAATAATCAAATCTAGGTGTATAACGTATTAATTCAATTGAGGCTTTCTTCTTTTTTGAAAAAGAGCCACATACATCGATAAATCGATTGCGTAAGCCAAAATTAAATAAATACCACATAGCACATAATTGATTACTTAATATTGGAGTTTTCCCCAATTTGATATCTATTAATAAATTTACATGTTTCGATATAACTTAACCATTAATTCATATAAACAATTTAAACCATTTAAATTATAACACAATATAAAAATCCATGCAAATATGCATTTTTTCATGGATTTAGCTTAACAATTAACATATTGCACCAAGATCGTTTACAAAAACGCATAACAATTACATGACATCCTAGGGTTTCTAATCATATTAAAAAATTACAAACCAAAACCCTAAAAACCCTTAAGGTCATAATCGACCCAAAAAAAATTTTAGGGTTAGGGATCTAACAAATAAACCCTAAAAAACATGTAACTAAACGAATCAAGATCCAATTTTTATGCGTTTCGATAATTAATTACACATTATAACGGCTCTAGATGCCACTGTTGGAATTATTATATCATGACCTTCATATAAATAAACCAAGTACATCAAAGTGAGCATAGCGGAAGCAATTATAACAAGATCATATAACATGTAATTAATTAATCAATAATAAATAGTAAACATACCTTTGTGATTCTAGCCCGAACAAGAATCAATGCAATCTTCCGGAACCAAGAACCCTAATTAGGGTTTATAAGGATTATAAGAATTACCCCTTACCTTTTTGTAATTCAATCCAAGAATCAAACAATAGTGTGTTTGATTCACGTTCTTGTACACACGTACTAATTCAAAAAAAAGTTTATGCAAGTAATAAACACAAAACTATTTTAGATCAATAAAATCGAAACCCTTAGGGTTTGGTTTTGATGAAATCGACCAAGAAAGAAGGAGAGGAGAAAAACACCAAGATGTGTGTGTACAAGTTATGAGAAAACAATACATCTTGGGTTTGTTTATATACTATTTGAAACTTGGAGCTCAAGGCACATAAGGAGGTGGAAACCTCCCTATGTCGATTGGTTAAGGATCCCCCTAGGGGTTTCCGGAACATTCTCTTGTTTCCATGTTTTGTCTAGTATTACTTTCCTAATCTTCGTTTAATAGATAATTAGTCATTAATCATTAAATACTAATTACTATTATTTATTTTGTGTTTAATAATTAATTATAACATTTTATAAATAATTATTACTTTTCCTCTTCATACGTATTGTGTGCAATCCCGTGATCTCGAGTTCGATCCTAACATACGACTACTAAAATAATGTCCATAATCTAACAGATAGCAATCCTCAAATCTTGTATTTTCCATGAAGCAATGCATCTAATAAGTCATAAACTCATAACTATCATTTTACCTTTTTCATATGAAGTTTTCATCTTTTACTTTTCCCTCATCTAGCAGACTTAGCTATATATTATGTCACGATGATTTCTGTAAATGCCATACCTGGCCATGTCGTGATTCATGTTAACAATTCGTAAGAGGCGGGCAAAGAGACTGAGGGTATTCCAGACATCTTAAGTGAATTGATTATCTAATATAGTTTTTACTGATAAATACGAGTAGCCATTTTAGGCTTTTACATGAACTGTTTTTCAAAAGCTTGTGTATACAAACTGATAAACTCAACTGGTGGCGGACCCAGATTAATAGTTATCAGGTGCATACCGAAGGCTTTTGGTTCAATGGTATGTGAGTGACTCGTCGACCAAAAGATTTTGGGTTTAATTATCGTTGAAGACATTTGTGAGATATCATGTGCGATATAGGTGATATATTCGTATAATAAATTGTCGTTAAAGAAAACATATCAGGTGCAGTTCACTAAAACTATAAAAGATACAAAATTTTGGACAACTAATTTGACACTATGTAAAAAAAAATAATAAAAATAAAAAAATAAAAATAAAAATAAAAACTAACTCATGCATCTCGGAAAACCCTCTCGGTCCTCTCCGAATTCATCCAAAAGGCTTTAGTCTCAACGTCATGTGAGCGTCACATCGACCACAGCGTTATAAGGTTCACTATTTAAGTCTGGACGGACGAGACATAAGTGAAATACTATAAGAAGATAAAAAGAAACTAATAAATATGTACCAGCTTAAAATGCAGCCTCAAAAACACAACCAAAGAAAGCGATTACCAATATCCAAAAGAAAGAAAAAATATGTCTATGAAGTCAATATGAAAAAGCGGGGCAGGGTGTAGTGAGCATAAAAAAGTTTAAAATTATTCCGTGTAAATTAATAGTTTTTTTTTTTTTTTTTTTTTTTTTTTTTTTTTTTTTTTTTAATAGACAAATAGTTGATGTTTACTTTTTTTATGTTTCAATTTATTTGTACACTATTAAAACAAAATAAAACAATTTAATCAAGTTTAATGTATAACTATTTCCTTGTCAATATTATTGTCAGTTTTTTCGTTTAAATTGTATAAAAAACAATGTTCGCTACTAAAAATAAAAATGAAAGTTGAAATTATGTATGTTTAACATATTACTCTAATAAAATTATGGGGTGAGTTATCCACACCTTTTTATAGAGAGGGTATCCAATCATTAGATGCATCACTGACTTTTACGGTGTGTATCACGGGTTGTACGGTTTGACCAAATCCCTCCTGATGTGACAATATAAGGAGGGTTTGTATAACATAACCCTAAAATTATACATAACAGGGTAACTGCGCAATGCGACGGCGGATACCCTGTGATTATATTTTGGGACGATCAAATGTTATTCGGTTACAAAATGTCCCTCCAATATTTCATACATAATTAACTATCATTAATACTAAAAAAACCATTACATAATAATTTAAATACATTTAAAACAATTACAAATAAAACTTCAAAACCGTGGGATTATCATCACGATGTTGCTCCTCTTAATTATCAAAACTCAATCAAAACCGTGGTCCAAAATTATACCGGATTTTTTTTTTAAATTCACTTAAAACAAAGTAACGCTTTTTCGCAATTAAAACATTTAAACGTCACACTTATAACAATCAACAAAAAAATTGTTCCAACTATTGTGAGTCTAACAAATTGCAGCCCAGGGTGTGTCTAGTGAAATTTAGCTCAAGTCCAATAACTAAAACCCAAATCAATCAGTATAACAAGACTTCCCTAATTTCACTCCCATAACTTACCCTAATTTCACATCACCACTTTCACGCAACCACAAACTCTTCCTACATATCTTTTCCTTTTTTACAAGAGACCAGTTCTAATCTTTCTTGTATTTTTCTTCTAAAACCGAATCACAAATACAATCAACACATGATTATATGATTTTTGTTATGCTTAACCCTAACCTACTTATCTTGTTTTGTTCTTCGAAGCACACAAGATCATGGCTTCAAGATCTCTACTTGAGGCGTGAGATGACAATGATTTATGATAAAGATTGTTTTGTATTTTGTTGTTAGTTAAATGACAATGTTGTGTAAGAGTTTTAATGCTCAAACGGTACATTTTTTTCTTTTTTGGAGTGAGTTGTCGGTCGAGACCATGAACGGTTCGTGAGTTTTGGAGTCGACCAACCGTTTGGGACCTTTGGCTAGCAGTGGCGGCCACTCGGTCGGCAGTGGGGTGACTGGGCCAAGCAATACACAACACACAAGAGATAATCTATATCTCATTTCTCTTTCACTCCTGTTATTATGTCCGGTAAATATCGATGATGGGATTCACTCTTGTTTTATGTGTGTGGGGATGTAACGAGAGTGAGGAAGTGAGGAGGTTTATATATGATGTCTCTTAATTTTGTTTTAAATGTGCTGGAGGCTGTTACTATAGGTTTTGAATTACTGTTTGCTGTTACAATGTTTTGAATTGGGGCTGTTACAATGTATTGTATTTAATTTCCAGGAAGATTGCTGAATTTTCAAGCCTTATGTGTATGTATTGAATTAATTGCAAAATTAATACAGATATTTCCATTATAAGTAACATGTTGAATTTGAATTTTTAAGCTTTTTATTAATAGCATGTCCCAAATGCATTAATAGTATATATTAAGGGTTTTGCTAACAATAACTCTGTGAGTATTATTTAAGCTTTTCTTAATTAAAAATGTTTTCAAATATGAACTAATCGTTTCTATAAATACATGATTTAAACATATATTATTAAGGTAACTGAGTTTCAATAAAATATGTATTAATATCAAGTAAGTTATTAGAAATGTTTTTAATTAAGAAAAGCTTTACAACACCCATGGCGCGTGGTTGTTATCAAACCTCATTTATTAATTACAAAATTAAATAAAATCATTAATTAATTGTCAAAAGTTAAAACTAGTACGGAGTAAGGCTGCTCATCGGTTCAAAATAGGACCGGACCGGACTGAGACAGAATCCGGCAAAAAATCTACACCGAGACCGGATCGAACGTGGTTGGTCCGGTCTCGACCCAAATAGGCTAAATGTTCAGTTTTTAAGCCGGACCGGAATAGACCAAACTTGATCGAGACCGAAATTATGAAAAAATTTATACCGAGACTGGACCTAATGTGGTCGGTCCGATCCATCTGATCCGTTTGCTCAGCCCTGGTACAGAGTATCATTTTGTTGCTTTTGCAAAATTTAAAACAGTAATAAATATATTTTTCTTAAACTATTTATTTTTTTGTCAGTAAACAATAATTTTAAGACGAAGACGAAGAAAATATCATTTACTAAAATTATTATTACATATTTTAAAGTAATTAAACATTAATTACTTATGGTAAAAAAATATTATACGAAAAGTAAGAAAAGGAAATGGAGAGCAAACTAAAAAAAAAATGTCTTTTTATATTATTTTAGAATACAGAGCAAAAATAAAGATAGAAATGTTACTGTAGCAGTATCTATATTTAGGAGAGATATATCTCTTTCTTCCATCATATAAAATTTTTCTTGAGTTTTCTCTCTCATCAATCTCAATCTTAATCTTCTCTCTCTCCAGAAAAGAAAACAAAAGAAACCCTAAAAACAGCCGTTTCTTTGTTTACCCTCCCCCTAGTAAGTTTTCTCTTTCTTATCTAACAAATTTTTTCTCTTTCTCTTTCTCTTTCCATTTTGTTATAAAAAGAATGTTTGCTCTTTTACATCTTCTTTATTACTACTTTTTATATATAAACCACCGACACAATTTTTGTTTTTTATAAAACTTTTCATCATTTCATATGAGGATCTGTTCTTTTTTTACATTTTTGTTAGGCATTGGTTTGGATCTGTTTGTTTTGTTATTGTTTATGTTAGATCTGGGTTTCAAATGATTAAATTGGGCCTTTTTGTTCTGCATTTTTGGTTTTTTAATTTTTAGTTGTTACAGATAGGGTTTTTTTTTTTTTTTTTTTTTTTTTTTTTTTTATTGTTCAATTTGTAAATTTAGGGTTTTTTTGCTATAAATTTGTGTTTAAATTGAAATTTTGATAAATTTAGGGATTTATATTTCGGTTTAATTGATAAAATTAGGGCTTTTGTTGAACACATTTGGGGGTTTTTTGCTGCAAGATTTTGGTTGTATATATATATGCTGAAATTATGGCTTTTTATTGTTTAATTCGACCATTTGATTGTTGAAATGCTAGAATTGGGTTTAGTTGCACAATTATGTCAAGTAGCTGAAATTAGGGTTTTTTTCTTGTGAATTTGGGTTTAAATCGAACATTTAGTGGGTGTTTGTTTAAGCTTATATGCGGGCTTATGAGCTTATTTGATTTTGGCTTATATTTCATAAGCCCCAAAATTTCTGGCTTATTTGGGGACTTATGGGATTGTATAAGTTTATCATATCATAATAAACTTATATAAGTCTACGAGTCTCAAAATAAGCTGAAAATTTAGAGCTTATGAAATATAAGCCGAAAACCAAATAAGCTCATAAGCCACATATAAGCTTAAACAAACACCCCGTTAGTTGTTCAATTGCTAAGGTTAAGGTTTTTCGGGTGTAAATTTTATTATTGAATTGGTGAAGTTATGGTTTTTTGTTATACATTGTGGTTTAATTCGAAGGTTTGGTTGTTTAAATGCTAAAATGGGGGTATTTTATTGTGCATTTTTGTATAGTTTGAAAATCTGGTTGGTTCTATTGCAAATCAGGTCATTTATTGTAAATTTGATATTTTTATTCTATTGATAATTTGACATGCCGAATCTTTGTTAGGTTTCAATTGCAAAGGTTTAGTTGTTTATTATTTAGAGATTGAAAACCTTCTGTTGATATATTTGTTTTTTTTTCCGGCTTTATTTGTATTTCAGATGGACGACGATGGATTGAATATACGGAACTGGGGCTACTATGAACCACCTCCATTCAAGGAACACCTTGGTTTGCAACTAATGTCTCCTATGGTCGACCACAGAGACACGAAACCTTTCTTATCTCCACGTGAACATCCGATCATGGTGAACCCGAATGGGGTAATGCCTTACCATCATAATCACCTTCGCAATTCTGTTGTTAACGAATCACCTTTACCTGTGCAATATATGAGGGATGGTTGGATACAAAGGGAGCGGCACCATCATATGCATCCTGGGAACAATAATTATCCACTTATTCACGATTCTTCGGGATCACAGTCGATGCACATGATGCATCAGCAGCTTGATTCGTCGAATAATCATGGGATGATGATGGAAGATAGTGCAGTGTCTGGTGGCGGGGACAGTGGGAGTGGTGGATCCGGTAGTGGTGTTCAGTTGAAGAGAAGATCCGGATCGGCTGTTGCTAATCCCAAACAGCCGAGAGCTAAGAAGCCAAGGAAAGCGTCTTCTCTACCGAAAGAAAATGGGAATCCTTCTGGTCGTTCAAAAACCGTGAAGAGAAGTATGGATGTGGTGATAAACGGGATTGATATGGATATTTCTGGTATACCGATACCTGTTTGTTCATGTACAGGGGTCCAACAGCAGTGTTATCGATGGGGGTCTGGCGGGTGGCAATCTGCTTGTTGTACTACTACCATATCAATGTATCCGCTTCCGATGAGTACCAAACGTCGTGGAGCAAGGATTGCTGGGAGGAAGATGAGTCAAGGTGCGTTTAAGAAGGTGTTGGAGAAACTTGCTTCTGAAAGCTACAACTTTGCTAATGCAATCGACTTGAGGCTTCACTGGGCTAAACATGGTACTAACAAGTTTGTCACCATCAGGTAGAATAAGGCCTTGTTTGGTTTAAACTTGTATATATGTCTGTGGCCCTTTGCAGAGGTTTACATGGTACCTCTGTTAATCCATGAGTTTTCAGAGTCAGTGATACCCGGTTTTTTCAGAGCATTTAGACATTCGGGTTTCCGTAACATTATGTTGTTCTCTCTTGAAATTATGCTAAAAATGCCATATTTTTGGCCCCTATAAATGGTAGAGTTATCATTTTCTAATTACATTACTTGCTACTGTTTCATTATGGTTGACATGATCTTACTATAATCGTTGCCTTTGAGAGTAATTGTTTCTTATGCTTGATCTTAGGCTAATATGCATGCTTATAATGGTAAAAACGGATTCTGAAGTTTGCTGTACTTGGGTTGTGGAAATATTTTGGCCATGTACCCCAGTTTTGATTCAGCAAGTAAACTTGATTTACTTGCTGATTGCAGCAAATTATATTTAGATATTTTGTTACAGTAAAAGAACAGCTTCAATAAAAAAGTAAAAATAGGGATGTTATGAAGGAACAAGTACTTGGTTTTGGATTTGCTTATTCTTTTGCACTATGATTTACTGGTTTTTTGTTGATTTATATGGTTGATAGAAGTATTAAAAGACATGGTAGCCGATGCTTTTCGAATGTGCTGTGTATTTTGCAACCATTTTTTTCTGTCTTATTCTTATGGTTTTTTTGGCTTATGATGCCTTTTACTAGCTTATCTTTTTCTCTAAATTACGACCATTACTGGCTTAACTTTCAGCTGTATCTTGGTGGTATGTTCTGAAGTTAAGACTTCCCTTTCTTGTTTTTCGCATGATACACTTCTAGCTTATATATACCCCTCTAGCTTTCACTTGTTTTTCGGATGGTGATGATCTTGTAATCAACCCGAATTTTGTTTTGCTTTCAGTCCTTAAAATGCAACTGATGTTTGATTTGCTTAAGTTTTCATCGACTTAAACTACTATATATAATGCCACGTAAGTGCCACGTCTAATTCGTGTATAACAAGTTTTCATCTTTTATTAGCGCGAATCTGAATGTTCAAGTATTATGCAAGGTTTTTTTTTTTTTTTTTTTTTTTTTTTTTTTTTTTTTTTTTTTAATAAAAGATGAAAACTTGTTATACACGAATTAGACGTGGCACTTATGTGGCATTATATATAGTAGTTTAAGTCATACAACAAACGCATACTTTTTCAAATGTCTCGTTATGACACATCTATTAAAAAAGACTATCTTTGCCATAACTGCAATGACCATCAATAACAATAACGGCATAACCACAAAACTTGTTATACACGAATTAGACGTGGCACTTATGTGGCATTATATATAGTAGTTTAAGTCATACAACAAACGCATACTTTTTCAAATGTCTCGTTATGACACATCTATTAAAAAAGACTATCTTTGCCATAACTGCAATGACCATCAATAACAATAACGGCATAACCACCACGTGCTACCAACATGACCATCATCCTGTAACCTCCAACCATTGTCTTTGTCATCACCACCACCTGTTAACCCATAACCCTACAACCATTTTTGAAGATTATGCACAATTTGTTAAAAAGGGTGTTGATGGGAGTGTGGGGTGGTGGTGTGTGTAGGGTGGTGGTGAGGAGATACTGTTTGGTTAAGCAGTTTCTTTATATGCTTCAAAACAAGCTCCACGAGTTTGGTTCCAGGAACTTAAAAGGCTTTCTTCTTCAGTTCGAATTTTCAAACTTCATAGCTGATTCTCGCTCTTTATGTGCAAGAAGAATGTTGTTTGTCTCTACTTCTTCGTTTATGTCGACGACATTGTTACTACGGGAACAACAACAATTCCTAGACTCTTTCATTTAAAGATCTTGGAAACTTGCGTAAGTTTTTGGGCGTTGAAGTCATGTCCACAGCAGGTGGTCTATTTATATCTCAACATAGACATGTTGTTGATCTTCTTGAATCCTTCTCAATGGTTGGAGCTAAAGTGTTAACACTCCCAAGTGTCACAGGACTTCTTTGCTTCTCAAAGATGGCTATGCTCTTATTGATCCAACCCCTTACAGGAAACTCGTTGGTGGTCTTCACTCTTCAATACGTATCTCTGACATATTCTGATGTCTTTTGCACTGTGAATCGCCTCTCCCAATTTTTGCATTCACCTACTGAATTACATTGGACCGTAGTGAAACCTGCACTCCGCTATTTATAGATAACTATTTATCATGGCTATTTTCTTCGAAAGGGCAGCCCGTTAAAACTGACAGCATTTAGTGACAGGAAATCGCTTGGAAGTCTGCTCGTAAAAAATTATGGTCCTTTTCTTCAAAAGGGCAGCATGTTAAAACACTCTCTTGGAAGTCTGCTCGTAAAAATCAGCTTCTTGATCATCAACAGATCGAAGCTGAGTATAAAGATGTTTCCAACACCACCGCTGACCTTATGTGGATCAAAAGCTACTCCTTGAATTGGGAATCAAGCTGCCTCAGCCACCGTCCCTATTTTGTGACAACACGGGCTACCTACCTTTGTGCAAATCCGGCCTATTTTTAGGCGCGCATGAAGCATACTCGGAAGCATATATCTACTAATTAAGACCAGTTGGTGGACATTCTTACAAAGGCTCAAAGTCAAAATCGGTTCACTTTTACACGATTCAAGATCGGTTTCTCCAATGGAGCCTCGATCTTGCGTGAGCGTATTAACCATACCTCGTCAGATACAACTATATAAGATATTATCATTCTGTTATTGTCTTATAAGAAAAAAAGATCAAGGGTTGATTCGAGTGGGTATCGAACTTGTGACCTTATTATATAAGTCGGTACCCATATATAAGTATATAACCACTAAACCAAACCCCAACCTGCCTATAAAATGGCAATATCTTTTATTTAATGAGTGTTTAACTAAGCTTATTAAAGATGCTTATTGGTGAGAGTACTTTACCAAATTCTTTTTATTCAACTATCTTTTTCATTTTATTCAACTATCTTTTTTAAGACAGACATTTTGCGCTTTTTCTGTCTCATACAACAAAGATTGAACCAAACCTCATGTGGTGTGACAAAAAGCCTAACTTCACGCCTCGTTATATAGTTAAATAGGTACACAAATATTGACCGTATCATTCATTAAAAAAACACATAAAATAATATGCATAATGATAAAAGTAATTGATCAAAAGATTGTGTTAACTTTGAGATGTGTAGCTTATATTCAAATCCATACCCTACTCCCCTTTAACATGATCCTCCATTAGAAAGTTGGCCTCGTAGTTTAAAGTTTAGACATTATGTAAAATCTCAATGTATGTGTTTGGAAATTATATACTAACTTCTATTGAGATGAGATCAGTATGGAACTAATATTTGCCATAAAATCAATAAACAAATAATAGCCACCTCATTTTTTATCTAAATTAATAAAAAATTATTTTTCACATTTTTTTAAAAACAACATCTTTTGCAAACGGTAAATCTTGAAGCTACAAAAAAAAAATACTATCTTGAAGAGAATTAAATTATATTTC
Source organism: Artemisia argyi (assembly GCA_030686995.1). Taxonomy (NCBI): domain Eukaryota; kingdom Viridiplantae; phylum Streptophyta; class Magnoliopsida; order Asterales; family Asteraceae; genus Artemisia; species Artemisia argyi. The sequence goes on from CM060702.1 coordinate 199,008,424, forward strand.
TATAAATATGCATTGTTATATACTTTCGATGAATTTTTTTTCGACATTTTTTTTTTTAATTTCCGCCCAGAAAAATCATATATTACATATGATTTTTACAAATCACACATGATTTTTTTTTGCCGAAATTTTGAAAAGAAAAAAAAAAGTTCGTCGAAAAAAAAAATCATCGAAAGTATATAACAATGCATGTTTATAGAAAGATAATTTAATCTCGTCGCGATGATATTTTTTTTTCGCGTAACAATTTACAGTTTACGAGATATTTAATTTTTTAAAAAATGGTGAAAGTTTATTTTTTTTTATTTTAATAAAAAAATGAATGGTTAGAAATAGTTCATTAGTTCTATGGCAAGTATAAGTTCTATATTGATCTTTTGGCAACTTCTATGTGTTCGAGTATAAATAACTATGATTTGGTTTTATTTGTTTGAAGAACAATGGGAATTAAGCATTGGTCGTATGCCATAATTGTTGTGAGATAAGGCGATATTTTTTCCGGGAAAAAAATTAAATATGAAAATTAAAACGAAAAACTGAAAAGGTGTTACAGATGGGTGTTGAACTTGTAACCTATTGTATGCTAGGTGCACATACAACCATCACGGCACCCTCCAATTCGTTTATAAAATGGAACTAGTTTTTATTTAACGGTTGTTTGATTAAGCTTATTCAAACACTATCCGAAAAGTACTTAACAGCTCTTATCGCCAAAGCTATAAGCTTTTGCGGATAAACTTTTTTACTTCAATCATTTAAACAATCCATTATATAAACGAAACAAATTCCTTAAGGCTATTTTGACATAATATTTCGAGCATTGTCAAGTGGTGAAAGTTACAGTATTAAGCGTATACATCCATAACATAATTCATATTCCTTCACAACAGAATTGGTCAAGAAGTTTCATTCAAATGTATTACTTATCTCAGTTTTAAAAGTGTTTGAAAGTAATGTGTCGTTCAAACTAACTAGCATTACTTGAAGTCACTTATAACTTGGTTTTACGTGTTCGAGCATAAATAACTATGGTTGTGGGTTTTCAATGCATAAAAAGGTTTAAAATTGAAATAATTAAATTTGTGGACTATATATACGATATTAACGATAATTATAAGTTTATTTAAACCGCAAAAAAAAGGTGCCGTTTAGCACTATAGCTACGCTGTAGCAATTTCCCGCCAAAAAATTGGGCCCAGCTTTGGCCTGCTTTCTGTGACCCAGTTTATGTGTATCAAATACTAAAAGAGACGGTGGAATAATCTCGAGTTCTCAAGACACAAACACTATCTAAAGGAGATCCTGGGTTCTGTTTCTGGGTTTTGTTGTTGATATAATCACGCAAGGTATTTTAATCATCAAGTGCGTTTTTATTTACCTAATAATTTGACCTTTATATTAAGATTTATACAAAAAATTGAATTGTGAAATTAGGGTTTTGTTGTTAAAGTTAGGCTTTTGATTGCGTTTGTATTTTTATGAGATTGGTATTTTTAAAATTATGCTTATGTTCAATTGGGTATATAATAAGTGATTGATTGATTATAAAGTTGTTGCTAGCGTATGAAATTGTGTTTGTTTTTTTATAAGAAAGAAAGAAAGTTGGGTTGGGACGTTTGGTAGTTATTGTATCGTTTTTATAACCAATGTTAATATAAAAGGCCACCAAGAGATGTGGCTGTGGCGTTGGAGAATGTGGTGAGCTATAAGGTCATGTAGCTAAGCCCATAAGCCACTGAAGGTTGTTTGTTTCGGCTTATATAGCCGCCTTATGCCTTATTTGGTTTAGGGCTTATGTTCATAAGCTCACTTTTCTATATCGCCATTCTTAATTGTATTTGGTAATGGTTTAAAGGATAACACCATAAGGTTATGCAACATTTTTTTTGATGTTTATATTTGCATTTTGTTAGGTCCACGATTAAGCCCTTTAGTCCATTGCCTAATGCTATTGTAAATAAGCATAATCAGATAATCAACTATAGCAAAATGCAAAGCAATGCCTAGAGGTGTTTGGATTTTCTTCTACGGTTATGCAACACAATAATCAAATAAGCGGTTTTAGTGACAATTATGCTCATTTATGTGTTAATCAGTTTATTGCGACAACACGTTATTTGCAAGAGGTTTTTAATTCAAGATGTGATATTTGGGTTGTATATGTGAACAGACAAGTGATGCCAACCTGCAAACAATATCTTGATTTCAAATGCTTATTTGAGCTGTAAAAGAAGGTTCAGTTGGACATAATTTCATCGTGTTATTAAGGTAAAGATTGTGTTTGCAGGTTAGCATCACCCGTTTTAACCCACACTTATAAATTACCTGCTTTAACCCGCTACTCACATGCTTGCCTTACCCATATTATTGGTCCGTGTTCTGAAATAAACTAACACATGTCCTCTTTTTCTCTTCAGAAATGCACAGACGAGAGAACTTTTCCGGCTTCTTGCTGTACGGAACGCGCGTGAAATAGACAACTGTTCAAGAAATGCAGATTATAAAGGTCTAATGAAGAACGCAGTTGGTTCAAGCAGTTTACAACAGGTATACCAAATTTGTAAAAGATCAAATAATGTTAAATACATACAGGGTAACACTTCCAAATATATTCAAAATCACCACCAATATGAAAGCTTATAACTCATGTAAACTCTTATTATTGTCACAGTTCTACGTTCTAATTCGTTTGTGCTGCCAATGTATTTGGATTCTTTTGTTTTGCAGACTAGAGTGAAACCAGGAACTTCAAAAGTCGAGATAAAAAGGTATGGGCGAGAGACCAAATTTGGTTTCTTTATCACCAATGTAATTGCAGTATGGGTCAGAGATCAGAAGGACCTCTATTTATTAAACATGTTAACATCAGATTCAATTTTTCTATTTTTGAAAGTAGGTTTTCTAATTTATTTACAGGTTTTAAGGTTGTCGTATTATATGATAAAAATTTTACTTTCATTTACACTAACCGTTGACATTTTACTATTTTGGTAGATATTAATCAGCAATTACAAAAGGGATGTGGTAGTGCGTGTATCCTTTACGTTCGTTAGCTAGAGGCAAGTTGGTTCATAATTTTTTTTTCCATTTGAGTTGTTGCTATAAATATGTTACTTTTTTTTTCTTTTTTTTTTAGGATTAACATATATCCAATGCTTGCGATAATACTGTTATGGCGAATGTTGTTGTTGTCACAGGTTTCACTAAAGGAACAAGACAAGGTAGTAGTACTTTACACGGGATTAAAGCTCGCACATCAATGTTCATTATGATACTGTCTTTGTACTAATGCAGGGGTTCACAAATGCAGTTAAAAGGTCAGTTCGTGTGCATGAATTTTTTTTTCAACATTGACATCATAACCTTGCTTATTTTTCAGTTTCTTAGGCTTAATATCTAACTCTTGATGTTCTTTTAAAAAAAATATTAAATAGGAATTCCTTTTTTTATAATAGGTACTGTACTTCGATCTGATGTAACAGGTAAGGTTCTTATGAAATGGCTTCTTTCTGGAATGCCTGATTTAAAGCTGGGGTTGAATGACAAAATTGGACTCGAGAAAGAGTGAAATTAAGTCGCGTCCAGAGGTGATTTCTGATTTTGCATTGATTTACTTTTGACTCTTTGATATTTGATTTGTTGGATAATTATCTTTATTTAATACGAATAAACCCATTTTTAAATAAATGGGCTGAAACGGATGCGTTTGTGTGCTGAAATGGGTAGCTTTGGCTGCTGAAACGAAAGCTGAAACAGGTGGATTTCAGGAGCTGAAACAGATAGAGTTATACACCTTGCAATCTCTCCTGATGGAAAAGCGATGGTGGCTGGAGTTAGAGGTGAAACACTAAGATTATAGAATGTATTTCCTTGGCGAAAATCTTAGCTAAATAATACACTTAAAATTTGTGAACAAATGATGGCGCAATCTATTTTGTGGATGCAGACCTATGATCACCGCTGAAGATGCAGTAGCAGTAATGAACCGTTTGGTTTGGAAGAATGTTCATGTGTTTGGTCGCTCAATGGGTTAGTCACAAATTATGGCTTTCATGTTAGATTATCATGAACTGCATTTTACTCATAATAATATGTAATGTGTGGAGTGAATAGATTGAATTAACTATTAATGATGCATTTTTGTAGGTTCCTGATAAACAAAAATTGAAAGTGAAAGTTTAGAAGGATTCTGAGAGCTAATAGAGTAATTACAAAAATAAGACAGGACCAAGAACGTCCAGTTAAACATTCAGGTCACTTGCCATTTTTTTTCAAGTTTGGTGTGTCACATTGATTCTTGCACAAGCATCCTCGCATATACCCATCTTAATGATCGGTTTCCATTCTTGCACAAGCATCCTTGCACATTTTTTTTTCCAGTTTGGTGTGGCACATTGGTAGATATGCGTTCCTGTTTCTGTAGCTTTTGTAATTGGATCACAGATTCGGAATAGTATTTGCCTCCTCAAGAATGTGTAGTTGGTTATCTGCCTCTAGACAGTTGCTTTCATAATGCTGGTATTTGCTTTGCTTCTTGGACTGCTGCTGTTGTCCTTTTTTGATGTTGCTATCATTTGTGCTGTCGCGGTCTGTAAGGAATGCCCAAATATAATCTTGGCTTATGGTTTAAAGCAGAATGCATCTGGTATTGGTGAAAGACGTCTGAATAAGTGGCGGGTTGAGCATGACATGGGACGTGTTTCAGAATCAATATTCGATACTACATTTTTCATTCAGATTCTTGAGTAATTTGTAATTAATGTTTTGATTTTTTATGTTAGTGATTGTTAGAGTTATAAAGTTCATCAATTGTTCTTATGTTTTGAGTCTACAGTTGGATATTGAGCACCTTTTTTAGCATGTAGAGTTTGATCTTTTGATTTATAATTTCATATGTTGAAAGTTTGATCAATTGTTCTTATGCTTTGATCTTTTTGTTACTGATATGCTCCAGGTTTTTCATTATTGATTTGTTACAGGACTAAATTTCATCAAGTGTTCTGATGTGCTATGTACAGTTTTATTTCATGTTGAATTAGAGTTTGTCGGTTTTTGCAACAATTCGCATTTTCAGGTTAACTTCTATTCCCGAAAATTTTACTATTCATTTTTACTATTCACTTTCACTATTCACTCCCAAAATTTTTATTTTATATTCTCCTAAGTTAAAGTATTTTAATGATAATCCGAGAGTTTGACACTCGTCGGATCATTTCTGCAAAAATCACAAAACCGTGTTCGAGATTCACTTTTTATTTCATATTCTCCTAAGATGTCATTCCAGCATCCCGATATGTCCATAAAACACTATAAACAATAGAAATATGAATTTCTCTCATTTTACGACAATTCTAAAAGTTTTGAAATTTTACGTTTTCCAGTTCAGCGTTTTACGCGAATTACACGTTTTAGACCCGCGTTTCCAGTTTTAACAGAGTTTAAGCAACCCGATAGAACTTATCACTCATTAAATATGATAAGATATGTTATATTAATAAGTTCTAATATATTTATAAGTTTCATATTTTTAGGATACCCGATTTTAAGTTTCATGACTTAACGACTTACCGTTAGCGATTACCGGGACCAAAACTCACTCTGTAAGCTAGATAATACCAAGTTTATCCATCTAGTCACTCCTCCCATCATATGAACGTGTATATGATGATTCACCAAGCCTTGGTGGCTTAGTGATAATCCTTGGACTTTAGGATACATGTATATTAAGTAAACTTGGCCACAAAGTCTTGGAAAATATCCTAAACTTGCACCTCCTCATTGCACCTTCCTAACCTCCTTAAGGCACTATAAATACCCTTCATCATCCTCTCCTAGTCGTTCACCACACATAACATACTTAAATCACACAACCTTTCATCTTTGATTTCCAAGTTCCAAGTTACACATAAGAGTTGAAGGCCTAGTTATTCTCTACATGAAACTAGTGTTTATTTGGTGATTCCATGGATGAATTAGGAGCTACACAAGGGTACTAGGGCTGAGTTAATAAGGGTTTCACAAGATCTATATCAAGGCTAGCAATGTTTGCAAGAGTTGTGGTGAAGGATTAGAAGCTAGGGTTTTCGATTGAAGTGTATAGTTCTTGTCCTAGTTCATGTTTCCCTTTTCATTAAGGACAAAAGTTGTAAGAAAACTTATACTCATCATCCTTACTATATTTTCATAAGCTCTATATGCTATATATGTCTTGTTATATTGATCTCATGATGTACAAATCCTTAAAACAAGTTATGGTATATATATGGTAACTTATATTAAGTAAACAAGTAAACTAGTGACTTATATTGAGAATCACGACCAAAATAGAGTAACCATGATATGAAACACTTACTTACTGTTATAGAGGACTTAAAAAGGAAAACATAGCAATTTGAACCACCTAAAACGAGTACACGAGTCAAAAGTAATGGCCAAAAGAAGTTAACGAAACCAAAACGCCGAAACTGCCTAAAACAACCTGTTAACATTCTGACCATTTTGAAAAAGTGGCCCTTCTGGTCCGATTCATCAAAAAGTTAAAACACAAAAGTTGTCCGGAACGACTTTTACGTTCAGGAATATAGAAGCTCGAGCCCTGAAAACGCTTTACGAGTGATATTTTTCTTCAAATTCTTAACAGCCCATTTTAAGACCAAATGACCATGTAATAGTTATGGTTAAATGAAACCAAGAGATCTAATGACCTAAAGCCAAGACCACAACCATGGCTAAGGCCAAGGATGAGTCTCAAGACAATGGTAACAATGACCAAAGTCACGGCAAAGCCACGGCTAAAGACCATATAAACTTACCAAGTCGAAAACATAAACCAAAGAGTTAATGGCAACATAAACATCCAATTTGGATCTACTCCATCAAAATAACCATGAGACTCATTGTAATACCAATCTTCATCCAAAAGTAAACTTTCCTAAGTTTATTCAAATGTTGGAACATGTAACTTTTCGGATCAAAAAATTATATATTTTATCAAATACTACAATAGTAGGGAGCCTCATGTGAGGGGTTCATTAAAGCAAGCCGTCGAAATGAGTTGTGGATTTACGAATTAAAGTGTCCTGGCTCCTCGAACGTTTACTACGTGACCTCTAAATTATGTCGGCCCGAACAGTAGTAAGCGATATACAAACTATACATTGTGGAAAACTAGAAGGGGGGTTGAATAGTTTTACGTTGTTTTTAAGATGTTATAAAATTTTGTTTAAAAGTTTTCTTTGTTTTATAAAATATAGATTCGATGCTATATGAAATCAAGTCGTGCGCAATATGAACAACACTAAGTATGTACGATAAAGCAATAATAACGTAAGTAAAGAAATAGATAAGGGTTGGAAAGATCAAACCGAGAGACAAGAGATTTATAGTGGTTCGGCTACAAGGTCACCTTCCTTGCCCTACTCCACTCCCCGAGCACCTAACTCGAGAGTTTTCTTCACTATATCAACAAGATCCCTTATGGCGTAGAAAACCTTACACACCAATTTACACACCACAATAACTTCACAACTTAATCACGACTTCTACACAACTAGTTCACACCTATTCACTACTTAGTCACACCACTTCTTCACACCAATCTTCTTCACACCTATTCTTCTACACACCAATCTTCTTCCTAACTTATCTTCTTCACAACTATTCTTCTAACCAATCACACTATATATCAAGCTACACTATCTTCTAACCAATATTCACAACTAATCACACAATGAAATGATAACAATAATGATTCACTAACAACTTAGATGTGGAGATCACAACAAGTTGTAATACTTATTGTCTTGAGGGATAGAAGTATTCTTCTCTTGCACTTGATGAGATGATGTTTGGGTCACTTTGAAACAAAGATTTAAGAATGTATGATCAAAGGATTTATAGATTGGAAATGGAGATCTAGAACAGAAAGTTCTGTAGTGCAAAAGGTGAGGAAAAAATTCAGGTTTAAGGTGGTATTTATAGGCAAAAGATTCTGACAGAGGAGCGTGGCCGGTCCCCTTAAATCAAGGCCGGTCCCCTTAACTTTAAGGGGACCGCCCCTTATAATTAAGGGGGCCGCCCAGCTGAAATGGCCAGAACCTTTGTCTTTTAGTGGGGAAAGTTTATTTGGTGAAAAACTAATTGATTTTGGTTAAAAATTTGAATTCATATATTTAGTATGAATAAAACATTTTTCTTTATTACCAAAAGTGTTTTTCAAAAATATATAATATGTTTATATGATTAAATAAACTTTGCATTAGTTAATTAAATACCCCTTTGATCATAAATTGCACTAAACACTTTGTTTATTCATACCTTAAGTGATTTGGATGTAAAGAGAAATATTAATCACTAAATACTTGTTTATGTCACAAGTTTTAGTTCTATGAGTTTATAGTTTGTGATAATTAAAACATAGAGATATTGATAACATGTTAATAATGTTTTTAGGCATTATTTATGTCAACAATCTTCCCCTTTTTGATTATTACAAAACCTTAAACTCAATAGATCTAAAACTTGTTTTTAGACAAGTATTATAGAGTTTACATTTCTCTTCTCCCCCTTTTTGTAAAATTAAAAAGGTTAAGCCGAGTAAGCTTCGCGAGGGAAGTTTAAACGGGTAGAATGCTCCCCCTTGATGTATGCTCCCCCTCATTTGAGAGCACCAAGGGAACGAGCTATGGAGATCTTTGCTACAAAAATATTTGAAGAGAGCAAGATACACATATATGCAAGGCAACAGTTATGCAACTAAACATAGATTCATTCAAGCATTATAGAAATGATAAGCATTACAACATTCAATATGCTTGAAGCATATTGATAAAAATAACACAAAAGAAAAGACATAGTCCTATATTGCCTAAGAGAGCACTTAGACTTGCTTGCAACCCATGGTTGATTGTTTTATTTGCTTGAAGGGAAACATAAGCATAAAGCTTAGATGTTTGATTGAAAGGGATATGGAGTGGAGTATGGAGCGGAAGAAGTGGATCTCACGATGTTGTATCGTGTTAAGGGTGGTATTGGATGATTACGAGTGAGAAGATATTCAATCCAAGAAATATCTTCACTCAAGTAGAGAATTTGTTTTTGAAGGAATATGAAACAAGGGCAAAAGTGAGTGTGGTTTGTAACTTGATCCAAGTTGAGAGAGTGGGGAAGGCAATTTGCATAGGGTGATGATGGAGGTTGCCCTTTGTTGCGTTGTACAAGATGCATAGCAAGGAGATCACTAAGATCATGAATTTGGTTTATTTCATCACGGAACTTTTGTTTTTCCGTGGCAATGTGGAGAGGATCATAGGTTTGGTATGGAAGAGTTGGGTTTGTGTAGTTGGAATTTTAGTTTGATGGTTGATCAAACTTGTATGGATCATTATAAGTGGTTGTAGTTTGGCTTGAAGGAAGATGTTTGGCCAATGTTGTATGGTTTGTAAAGAGGATCAAATGAATGACCTTGTTGGTTTGATGCAAAGTTTGGGAAGTAAGAAGTTGGGGGTGTGGAATGACTTCCAACTTCATTTATGATGATGGATTTGTTTCGAGGGCTTTTTCTTCGCCAAACGGGTTTTTCCGTCATCCTTGCTAGCCTTGAGGCTTTTGATTTTGGTTTGTTTGGAGAGATCATGATGGGATGAATGGAGAGTTTTGAGGATCGGGGATATTTATAGTGTAAGATTTGTGTGTTTAAGGATGGATAAGGTTTGTTTGGGGGATTAGGACAAAATGTGTTGGTGAAAAATGGGAAATGTAGGTTGAAATGGGCTAAAAAGCAGAAAAGATTCTGTAAACCCGTCCATCAGATGGCTGGTCCCCTTAATTAGGGGGCGGTCCCCTTAAAATTAAGGGGGCCGCCTTACATAATTAAGGGGGGCGCCCATCTGGTGATTTTCAGATTGCCAGAATTGGGTTTTTGGCAAAAAATTTGTAGAAAGGTTGTGTTTTTGGACTTGGATTCAAGCAAGTTCAATTCCTTTAGGCAATATAGCATCTAATCTAATCATTAAATATCATGCATGCAAAAACACATAGGCACAATAGCAAATAATCAACACATAATAAGCAATAGGAGGTAAGTAAAGGCAAGCATACTTAAGCTTCCTAAGACACCTATCTTAGATTAAAGGCAAAGGCAATTAGTGAGTGAAAAACTAATGATGGATCAAGATGACACCATTACTAGTGAATTTGTCCTAGTGAGTGTCTATATGCAACAAATGTGGAGTTGTGATTGTTTCGACTCCTAGAAGCAAAAAGAAATAACGATCCTAAGAAACAATCCAAATGATCTCCTTGATTCAATTTTTGCTCGATCAGGAATGTCAAAGACATATATTAGATTATATACCTTGACAATTTATGTGAGAGTTTATGCATGATTTTGAAATACAATATTTTTAGAATTAGTCAACAATGCAAGAAAAATGATCTTCATGTGATTCCTAGATTGTGAGAATAATTTTTTAGAGAAAATTGATTGAGTTTTACAAAAAAAAATTTATGCAAAGAAAATAAATCTTCTCAATCTTTAGTTTTGTGCGAAATAGATTCCTAGACTCAGAAAAGGTGGAATGGAAGAAAAATAAATTTTCATGCAAGTATAAATTTGAATTAATTCAATGTAATTTAGTCAACTTGTTCCATCATTCCTAATCCTAAACGCAAGTGGTTGAATAATTCACGCTTAAGGGGTTTTGTGAATATATCCGCAATGTTGTCTTCCGATGCAACCTTTTCTATAGATATATTTCCTTTTTGTACATTATCCCTAAGAAAATGGTGACGTATTTCTATGTGTTTAGTCCTAGAGTGTTGCACCGGATTTTTACTTAAATCTATCGCACCTTTGTTATCGCACATAATGGGGACATTTTCTAACCTAATGCCATAGTCTACGAGAGCTTGTTTCATCCATAGTGCTTGTTGACATGCCTTTCCGGCGCTTACATATTCGGCTTCGGTGGTAGAAATAGCAAGAGCGGTTTGCTTCTTTGAAAACCAAGATGTTAGACAACATCCCATAAACGTGCAAATACCGCTAGTACACTTTCTATCTACGTAGTCTCCCGCATGATCCGAATCCGCATAGATAATGGTTTCTATGCCGGATTCCTTAGGATACCATAATCCTAAGTGTATAGTGCCTTTAACGTATCAGAAGATACGCTTAACCGCTTCTAGGTGAGAGGTTTTGGGATCCTCTTGAAAACGGGCACAAAGGCAGACACTAAACATGATATCGGGTCTACTTGCCGTCAAGTATAGTAAACTACCTATAATTCCTCTATACTTGGTGTTATCTACGGACTCACCTTCATCGTCCTTTGTGAGCTTTACCTCCGTAGACATGGGAGTTTTCATGGGTTTTGAGTCTTCTAGGCCAAATTTCTTAAGCATTTCCTTAATGTACTTAGATTGGTTAAAGAATATTCCATCTTCTAATTGTTTTATTTGTAATCCTAGGAAGAAGTTAAGTTCACCCATCATACTCATCTCAAACTCATCATGCATGATTTGGGCAAATTCATCACACATGTCTTGACAAGTCGATCCAAATATAATGTTGTTAACATATATTTGGACAATGATGAGATTTGAGTCTTTCCTTTTAGTGAAAAGAGTGTTGTCTACCATTCCCATGGAATAATCATGTTTAATAAGAAAAGCTTTTAATCGATCATACCAAGCTTTGGGAGCTTGTTTGAGTCCATACAAAGCTTTCTTTAACTTATAAACATAATCAGGTTTTGCGAAGTCAATGAATCCTGTAGGTTGTGCCACATATACCTCCTCATTGATAAAACCGTTAAGGAATGCACTTTTCACATCCATTTGGAATAACTTAAAATCTAGGGCGCAAGCATAGGCAAGTAATATCCTAATTGATTCTAGTCTAGCTACGGGGGCATAAGTTTTGTCATAATCAATTCCTTCTTGTTGATTATAACCTTGGGCAACTAACCTAGCTTTATTCCTAGTAACTATTCCATTCTCGTCTAACTTATTTCTATATACCCATTTGGTTCTTATGATGGTCATATCCTTTGGATTTGGGACTAGTTCCCAAACATCATTTGCCTTAAATTGATTTAATTCTTCTTGCATAGCTATAACCCAACTTTCATCCTTTAAAGCCTCGCTAATATTCTTAGGTTATATTGCTGAGAGGAAACAAAAGAAATTGTTTTTATCTTGGGCTTGTGATCTAAGGGTTCTTTGGTTAAGATGTCCTATTATATTATCTAATGGATGTGATCTAGATTCTTTAATATTAACAATTTCGTTATTTTCTAAGTGAATGTTATCATTATCATTTCCTATGGGTTTTGTTTTACTAACCTCAATAGCTTCATCTTCGACTAAATCATCATCTTCTAAAGGTAATGTTTTAGGAGGTGGTGGTGTTTCATCAAATGTTACATTTAGTGATTCCTCTACTTTCATGGAGTGTTTGTTAAGTATTATATATGCTTTGCTATTTTGTGAGTATCCTAAAAATATTCCTTCATATGATTTTGGATCAAACTTAGCGAGATAGTCCTTAGTGTTTAAAATATAGCATTTACTTCCAAATACCCTAAAGTAGCTTAAGTTTGGTTTTCTACCTCTTAATAACTCATAAGGAGTTTTTCCTAGAATTCTTCTAATTGATACCCTATTTAAAATATAAGTTGATGTATCTACGGCGTGACACCAAAATTTTTGTCGGATGGATTGTTCATTTAACATAGTTCTACTCATTTCTTGTAGTGACCTATTTTTTCTTTCTACTTCGCCATTTGACTGAGTACGAGGAGCGGAGAAATTGTGAGATATTACATTTAACTCGCAATATTTTCCGAATTGTACTTCATTATCAAATTCTCTACCATGGTCCGTCCTAATGGCAACTATTGAGCATCCTAATTTATTTTGAATCATTTTACTAAATATTTTGAATTTTTCAAAGGCTTGGGTTTTGTCACTTAAAAACCTAGTCCACGTGTATCGTGAGTAGTCATCTACTATTACTAAGGTATATTTGTTTCCTCCATAGCTCCGCACAGTGGATGGACCAAAAAGATCCATATGTAATAATTCTAGGCACCTAGTAGTGGATACTATGTTCTTGGCTTTGTGACTAGCATGAGCTTGTTTTCCAATTTTACATGCATCACAAAAATGCTTGTCATATTTTAGATTAGGCAAATTTCTAACTAATTCCTTAGAGGCCAAAGATTGTATTTGTTGCATGTTAGCATGTCCTAATCTCCTATGCCATAGTGTAGAGTTTTCATCTAGGGTCGTTAGGCATATCCTATCCTCAGGTTTGTTTCCTAGTTTCATAACATATATGCCACCTTTTATAATTCCTTTCCCTATAATTTTTCCATTATTAACTATTTCGCTATCATATTCGGTAAATGTGACTCTACATTTATTATCACATATTTATCCTACACTAAGCAAGTTATATGTTAATTTATCTACATGCTCTACATTTTCAATAGTAAGTGAGTCTTGAGAGATCGTACCTTTGCCAATGATTTTTCCACGTAAGTCACTACCGAAAATAACGTTACCTCCATTGTATGCCTTGTATGTAGAGAATAGATTGCGATTCCCCGTCATGTGCCTCGAACATCTGCTATCTTTAATCCATTCGTCAGGTTCCAAGTCAATTCCTAAACATATTTCGTCAATTTCTTTTGCCATAAAACACTTTTCGTCTCTTGGCTTTTCAACTTCTTCTTTGTCATTATCACTCCATGTTCCACTAACAAAAGCACCTTGACTTTCATAACCTGGTGGCTTTAGACATTCGCCAATGAGATGATTTGGACTTCCACATCTAAAGCACTTTCTTTTCCCGTAGTTGTCACTTCTATTCCTTTGGAATGCTCTTCTTTCGTCTCGTGATGATCTAGTGAATCTTCCTCGTCTCTTGAAGAACTTCTTGAATTCTCTTACGGCCATTGCATATTCTTCGTCTTCAATTTCGTCACTTGAATCATCATCATCACTAGATTCCTTTTTGGCTTTTAGAGCAATGGATTTGGTTTGTTCTTTCTTGACTTTGACCGTTTCCGAATCTCTTCTTATGATTTCTTCATGAACCTTCAAGTTGTCAATTAGTTCATCTAGTGATAACGTCATCAAGTTCTTTGATTCTTCGATTGCCGTGACTTTAGCTCGCCATTTTGGATGCAATGCCCTAAGAAATTTCCTAACACAATTTTTACTAGAAAATGTCTCATCAAGTGCTTTTAAACTTGTGATGATAGTGTTAAACTTAGCAAAAGCATTATCAATTGATTCATCTTCCGGAATCGTAAATTGTTCATATTGTTGTACAAGAAGATCTATTTTATTATCTTTGACTTGGCTATTACCTTGGTGAGTAATTAGTAAAGAATCCCAAATTTCTTTGGCGGTTTTACACATAAAAATTCTTTCATATTCTTTGCGTGGTAGCGCATTATAAATTACCATTTTAGCCTCATTATTTTTTGCTAATTTCTTTTTCAAATCATCATTTTGTTCTTCAAAATATACAATTTCATTCATTTTAGTTTCAACATTATATTGAATAGGAGGAAAATCACCAAAAGTAATAATATGCCAAAGATCAAGATATTTTGATTTCACATACGTTTCGAATCGATTTTTCCAATATAAAAATCCATCACTTTCAAATAGTGGTGGTCTTTGCATAGATTGCCCTTCTAAATATTTTTCAGATTCCATAGATCGTTACAAGTTTTAAAATACAATATATTTTAAAAATCTTGCTAGACGTGGCTCCTGATACCAATTGTGGAAAACTAGAAGGGCGGGGGGGGGGGGGGGGGGGGGGGGGGGTTGAATAGTTTTACGTCGTTTTTAAGATGTTATAAAATTTTGTTTAAAAGTTTTCTTTGTTTTATAAAATATAGATTCGATGCTATATGAAATCAAGTCGTGCACAATATGAACAATACTAAGTATGTACGATAAAGCAATAATAACGTAAGTAAAGAAATAGATAAGGGTTGGAAAGATCGAACCGAGAGACAAGAGATTTATAGTGGTTCGGCTACAAGGTCACCTTCCTTGCCCTACTCCACTCCCCGAGCACCTAACTCAAGAGTTTTATTCACTATATCAACAAGCTCCCTTATGGCGGAGAAAACCTTACACACCACAATAACTTCACAACTTAATCACGACTTCTACACAACTAGTTCACACCTATTCACTACTTAGTCACACCACTTCTTCACACCAATCTTCTACACACCAATCTTCTTCACACCTATTCTTTTACACACCAATCTTCTTCCTAACTTATCTTCTTCACAACTATTCTTCTAACCAATCACACTATATATCAAGCTACACTATCTTCTAACCAATATTCACAACTAATCACACAATGAAATGATAACAATAATGATTCACTAACAACTTAGATGTGGAGATCACAATAAGTTGTAATACTTCTTGTCTTGAGGGATAGAAGTATTCTTCTCTTGCACTTGATGGGATGATGTTTGGATCACTTTGAAACAAAGATTTAAGAATGTATGATCAAAGGATTTATAGATTGGAAATGGAGATCTAGAACAGAAAGTTCTGTAGTGCAAAAGGTGAGGAAAAAATTCAGGTTTAAGGTGGTATTTATCGGCAAAAGATTCTGACAGAGGAGCGTGGCCGGTCCCCTTAAATCAAGGCCGGTCCCCTTAATTTTAAGGGGACCGCCCCTTATAATTAAGGGGGCCGCCCAGCTGAAACGGCCAGAACCTTTGTCTTTTAGTGGGGAAAGTTTATTTGGTGAAAAACTAACTGATTTTGGTTAAAAATTTGAATTCATGTATTTAGTATGAATAAAACATTTTTCTTTATTATCAAAAGTGTTTTTCAAAAATATATAATATGTTTATATGATTAAATAAACTTTGTATTAGTTAATTAAATACCCCTTTGATCATAAATTGCACTAAACACTTTGTTTATTCATACCTTAAGTGATTTGGATGTAAAGAGAAATATTAATCACTAAATACTTGTTTATGTCACAAGTTTTAGTTCTATGAGTTTATATTTTGTGGTAATTAAAACATAGAGATATTGATAACATGTTAATAATGTTTTTTGGCATTATTTATGTCAACATACATGTTTCATAAACCATTTTTATTCAAAGATTTACACTATACTAAGTACTACATCATGGACTAAATGCAAGACATATATAGGCAATTCTTTATATTCTTTACTCCAATCCTAAGTCGCAACATTCTATTATAGGTTGCTCGTAGAAACCTTCGCGATTCGACCATCACATTCACTACTTGCTATATAATTTAAGGTGAGCCCCACTTTCTATTGTTTAACTATTTTACAAACCCATGGGGGGATACATGCTATTATTTTTCTACTCGAACACAATGCTTTCTACTGTATGCTTACCCGACTATGTTTTATTGTCACTAAGTAACGATTGCCATGTTCAAAGTCCCTATATCATGAACCATTAGTCACTAGTTATAGTGAGCGCGAATATTGTAAATAGATCTATTGGGATAGACGAATCCCATTTGCGTTGAACAACTACGAGTTCAAACAAATGCACTATATTTGATAGTTAGAGGTATAATGGCAATATTACCTTCATAGGGCTTCTATAATGCCAATTTTTGGTTCGATGTTAATGCTTTGGTTGCATGAGCTTAGTGAAATAATAACGGTTTTGTTTTCTAACTATGAGTGTGAGTCTATAGCTCACACTACTGATGAGTGGGAATCGCACCAGGCTTTACCTCTCAAGGGATCTTGAGAAGCTTACAAACCCCACCAGGTAGTGTCCCTGATCGTTATAGTATAGTATAGTGACAAGTACCGGGGGATTGATCGTTCAGCTAGGAATAGTGTCGTTAGGATTGAAATTAATCTAACTAGGTCTAAAGGTGAAGGATGATTCTTTTTATGTTTTTATATTTTATGAAAAGCAAATAAAAATCTCGGGGTATTGGGAGAGTGGGCGGAATTAGTTGCTAATCAACTAACCCAAAAGCTACTAATTAAACTAATAAACAAGAAAATAAACTAAGGTTCTACAAGATAAGTGAAGCATGTCTACCCATGATATGTTACTCCTTGCTAGCTATCCAATCCTACCTATTGAATTGTAACCTTGTTTTAATTGACGGGTTGTATTCCTTAATACCATTCATGGGGTAGCGCACTTAACTCCCCAATTCTATAAGCTCTTATCTCCTCCTATGCCATGCCCAGCACAACCATAGGGATTATAAACAGTGGCTCATGCATTAAATACAACCAATAAAGACCTAGTGCCATTGGTTCATGTTTCCTAAGATGTTCAAGCATGTTACCATTTAGAGATCTGCCAGTTTTCTTAAGCCTAACATATAAATTCATTCAATCAAAACAATAATCAATAGGAAACAAGAATTATAAACTAAACCAACTAGATCTATTGAAGTTGTCACGCCTTAATTGATGGAGATAGACACACACATCAACAAGCCCCTCATTGATGGAGATAGACACAACGTCAACAAGAAATCAATGAGACTTAATCAATTGTATACAAGTTTCACATAATCATAAGTAGACACAAGGTGAATTAACAAAACATCATCAAAGAAGAGCAATCAACAATGATAATGGAAAACATAATTAAGATTGAATAAACAAACCAATACATGATGTTTATGGAGTGATTGAAACCCTCTAAGTTGCTGGAAAAACACCCACCTAAACCCAGGAATCGACCTTAGGGTTTAGGGCTTACAAAAAGTGAAGTTATGATGTTATATTTATAGGCATGTTTTCTGTCGGCCCTTCTTGACGGCTTCAGCCCATTACTCTTGACGCCGTCAAGACTATCTTTTCACCAAATTGTAGATCTCTTCGTCCTCTTCGCGTGGGCTTTTGAATCACCTAAATCCGAGTTCGTATGCAAAAGTTATGCCCAAAACAATATCAGCTACTCCGCGCGCAAGTTTTGACAACTTAACACGTGACGGCCTTGGGTGACGCCTTCACATTCTCTCTGGGCCGTCACCACTTTTACTCTTGACGCCGTCACCAAAATGCTCTTGACGCCGTCAGGTACTGTTCTCAGCATGAAAAATTAAGTATTTGGCGTTTTCTTCACTTTTATGCTCCAAAAACGTCCGAATTGCTTCCTTTTCCAGATTTCACTCCCAAAGTACCTAAAATCACAAAAGGAACGATTTAGGGCAATATTTGATCAAATAAATTCAATTCCGGGCTTAAATGACCCCCTAAAAGTGGTTCATTTTTCGCCTCATCATATACCCTTACACTTGAGATTTGCTTGTCCTCAAGCAAATGCGCTTTTATTCTACTCAAAAGACAAGTTAGGGGTCATTTAACACTAATATAAAAGTAATTACAACAAATAATCTTTCCACTAAAGACCAATAGACAAGCACGGAGGTCATACACTAGCACCTCACAAATAGTATTTAGATACTCACATCTCTCGGGTGTAATAAAGTATAAATTACAATATGGAAACGGAAGATATCTCTCACTACCTGTCATAGCAAAATAGATTACCATAGGCTTGGGAAAGGATCAAACCTCCACCACATGGCGTAAGCACCTAGGATAAACTATCAAAGAGGTCTTTTAAAGGGTTGTAACGTTAGGTGTAGGGATATGAAATACACGGTTTTGTTGGATAAAGGAAGTTTTACTGGTGGCGAGTTAACAATCTTGGTTAATTACATGTACAATATGGCGTTGCTAAGCCAAGACTAGACTCGACTTAAGCTAATAAATGAAAAATAACAAAAACATAAAATGAACATAGAATGAAACGGGATTATAGTCCGTATGTTTTTTCTCTTTTTCCTTTTTCTATTTTTTTTTCTTTTTCTTGATTTTTTTTTTTTTTTTTTTTTTTTTTTTTTTTTTTTTTTTTTTTGCATACACTCTTACCCTACCATCCAAAATAATACATCATAGGCGATGAATATTCCCCATACACTTGAATCTTTACATACTTTACATTAAACTAATCTAATGACTCGAATTAAGAAAATCAAAACACTTGGAGTACTTTTAAGATTAACGTACATATGGAGGTAATAAATGATGTTCTTCCCCATTACTCCATAAAACAAGTACTTTACCCATGAGTCCCAATCATCCCAAAACAATATGTACAAGGATATGACTCGACTTAGCAACCATGTAATCAATTAGATAGTTAACTTAGGGTTTAACAAATAACCATAATGCACTAAAAATGAGCGCATACACGGAAGGCTAAGGCGATTTGGTTGTACATTTAAGTGGGGTGGAAGGCTAAGGCGATTTGGTTGTACATTTAAGTGGGGTGTAACAAATTCTTCCTTTAAGTAAAATGCTTAAAGTTAGAAACGAAAAGATAGGCTCGGAGGGGTGTACTAGGGGTTTCGTGTACTGAAAATGAGTACAACGCTAAGGGTGTGGGAAAAATTAGTTGACTTAACTAGCCAAGTAATATGACTTAAATGGTCAAGTAATCATGATACGGGTTTAACACAAGGGTGATCCTAATGCCTCTTATCATGTAGTAAATCCTACTACACGAATGTAGTCTCACTAGCGGTCTTGGGATGCATCACTAATGCAAGTTCTAGAATCTAAATGCTACCGGCACACTCATAAGCACTAATAGTAAATGTTTTTCCTAATAAATCTAAAGGCGAACCTCACATATTTGGGTGAAAAAATTTTCTGAATATACGGTTATGTGCTAGTCATACAATCTCCTATCCATGAGACGCTTGCTATGGCTAAAGTTTCACTCCTAAATGTCGTAAAAAAATTTAAATTTGGCGCTAAAATTGCACTAACAAGTATTTCTCATAGTTTTATTACACATCTACCATTAAACACAACAAACTCAAGCGAAAGTGCATATGTAAGGTATCATCTTTTTACCCTCTCCTTACACTTAAGATGAACATTGTCCCCAATGTTCAAGTAAAGAATGTAAAAGTGAAAAAGTAAAAAGAATGAAATCAAATACTCCCCTGATTCGCTCGGTATGGATAATAAGGTGGCCAGGTTAGATCTTCCTCCAAGAAAATGAACAATCAAAGCTTCCCTTCCAGAATATAAATCATCTCCTTGTCAAACATAACCTGTAAATCCTGAGAAAACAAACAAAAACCCAAAGCATCAACCCGAACAAAGATAACTCACAACTAGATGTAATTCCAGACTTAGGAATAGAAACAAAACAATTAAAGATATAATGCTTGTGGAATGAATGTTTGCAGATTTCCTGAAGATTATAAAACTTAACAATTCACAAAAACTTTAAGACTCCGTTATAAAAACAAAACCGGTAAAATTTCCAGGTTTTTACACGTGACGCCGTCAAGAGTCATCTCATGACGCCGTCAGAAGTGACCTGCAGAAATTCTTATGTTAAGTTTCCGGAAAATTTCTGGAAAAACTTGGTTCTACTTCCTGGAAAATCCTGAAAAACTTCATTATGACTCAATACAAGCATTTGACTCTAACAAATACTAATACACATGTCCGTTTAATATTGTTGTGGTTCATGCTCAATTTCATTCTTATAAACAAATTTGGATCTCCCTTACACTTATCTTTTGCAAAATACCTTTATATGCAATTAAGACGAAGTTAAAAACAAAATAAAGCATTTTCACAATTTACTTTGAAACATGAGCCACAAACAATAAAAATAAAACATGCATACGGAAACAAATAAAATCAAACAAACAAACAAACAAACAAATAAAAACACACAAAACATGGGTTGCCTCCCAAGAAGCGCTTGTTTTTGTTCGAGTCATGAGCCTGACTCTACCCTTATTTAACAGAAATAGGGGAGGTTCTCCCTACACTTAGGATTAAGTGTGGGTGAAAGTAGCGATACACACCCTTAGGGTGTGAATATGCCACGTGAGGTGAAGGGGGTGAGTGAATGGCTTCCTTCATCCTAAAACTACCCGGATAATATTGGTTGATGGGTGGGTCGGTTCCTCTTTTGTCTCCTAGAAATATATTTAAGGATGGAAAGGTGTGTAAAGATTGAGGTTCCGGTTCATCAACACTAGGAAATTCCCTAGAACTCGGAGTAAGGTTATCACTACAAGTGTTCAAACCTATATCCTCAAGTGGTGCCTGGTCCAAGGGTTCTACCTCCATCGGAATTCCTAAAGTTTCTTCTACTTCTTCCGGGTAAGTCACGGGCGGTGTGTGTGCCTCAAATGATGGTTGAGTATTTTGTGGGCTTATGTTGTTCACCTCATCATTCCATGTGTCAGGATCTAGCCCTAACATTCTCCCAAGTATCTCACGTGCTTCTCTAGGCATCTCAACTTCTATGTCCGAATCATAAGGATCATCTTCAATATTCTGACTGCTATATACAAATTGTCAAGAGATTCATCATCTGTTTCTTGAGATTCATCATCATCGATCATAAAACCTAGGTCTTTTTGATCAATGTGATCATGCTCGGCTAAATCCTCCTCAATTGTTTTCTTAGGTAGTGATAATAGCAAACCTAGTGCTTCATCCAACTTATGATTTGTTGCAATGGCTCTCTCCATAATTCCTTGGCAAACTAGGTCGCATTTCCTATTGGCCTCACTAAAACTAGATCTTAAACATGGAGGTTGTTCATAAGAATCTATCCTAGGTGAAGGCTCATATGATTCATAGGTGTCTCTAAATGAGGTATTTTGAACTCTTTGGTGTGTTAGCCGCTCAACCCTATCTTGTAATCTTAGAAGTCTAAGTGTAACGTCCATTTGAAGCAAATTACAAACAAAATCACAAAGAAAAGATAGACTACGAGAAAGCTACAAAGTAAAAAGAAAAAATCTCACTTGATAGGAATCTAATGAGTAGACCTAATAAAAATCAAATTCAACCTAAACAATAACTATTCCCCGGGCTGCAGCGCCAAAAACTTGATGAGTGGGAATCGCACCAGGCTTTACCTCTCAAGGGATCTTGAGAAGCTTACAACCCCCACCAGGCAGTGTACCTGATCGTTGTAGTATAGTATAGTGACAAGTACCGGGGGATTGATCGTTCAGCTAGGAATAGTGTCGTTAGGATTGAAATTAATCTAACTAGGTCAAAAGGTGAAGGATGATTCTTTTTATGTTTTTATATTTTATGAAAAGCAAATAAAAATCTCGGGTATTGGGAGAGTGGGCAGAATTAGTTGCTAATCAACTAACCCAAAAGCTACTAATTAAACTAATAAACAAGAAAATAAACTAAGGTTCTACAAGATAAGTGAAGCATGTCTACCCATGATATGTTACTCCTTGCTAGCTATCCAATCCTACCTATTGAATTGTAACCTTGTTTTAATTCTCGGGTTGTATTCCTCAATACCATTCATGGGGTAGCCCACTTAACTCCCCAATTCTATAAGCTCTTATCTCCTCCTATGTCATGCCCAGCACAACCATAGGGCTTATAAACAGTGGCTCATGCATTAAATACAACCAATAAAGACCTAGTGCCATTGGTTCATGTTTCCTAAGACGTTCAAGCATGTTACCATTTGGAGATCTGCCAGTCTTCTTAAGCCTAACATATAAATTCATTCAATCAAAACAAGAATCAATAGAAAACAAGAATTATAAACTAAACCAACTAGATCTATTGAAGTTGTCACGCCTTAATTGATGGAGATAGACACACACATCAACAAGCCCCTCATTGATGGAGATAGACACAACATCAACAAGAAATCAATGAGACCTAATCAATTGTATACAAGTTTCACATAATCATAAGTAGACACAAGGTGAATTAACAAAACATCATCAAAGAAGAGCAATCAACAATGATAATGAAAAACATAATTAAGATAGAATCAGCAAACCAATACATGATGTTTATGGAGTGATTGAAACCCTCTAAGTTGCTGGAAAAACACCCACCTAAACCCAGGAATCGACCTTAGGGTTTAGGGCTTACAAAAAGTGAAGTTATGATGTTATATTTATAGGCATGTTTTCTGTCGGCCCTTCTTGACAGCGTCAGCCTGTTACTCTTGACGCCGTCAAGACCATTTTTTCACCAAATTGTAGATCTCTTCGTCCTCTTCGCGTGGGCTTTTGAATCACCTAAATCCGAGTTCGTATGCAAAAGTTATGACCAAAACAATATCAGCTACTCTGCGCGCAAGTTTTGACAACTTAACACGTGACGGCCTTGGGTGACGCCTTCACATTCTCTCTGGGCCGTCACCACTTTTACTCTTGACGCCGTCACCAAAATGCTCTTGACGCCATCAGGTACTGTTCTCAGCATGGAAAATTAAGTCTTTGGCGTTTTCTTCACTTTTATGCTCCAAAAACGTCCGAATTGCTTCCTTTTCCAGATTTCACTCCCAAAGTACCTAAAATCACAAAAGGAACGATTTAGGGCAATATTTGATCAAATAAATTCAATTCCAGGCTTAAATGACCCCCTAAAAGTGGTTCATTTTTCGTCTCATCAACTACGATTATTGTGTTCAACGATTTAACTACAAACTCTACGAATTCCACTCAACCTTTGTGTTGACTGTTTTAAGCATGTATTTCAGGTCTATAATGAACGAGGCTGGCATGGAGGAGCCCGGATATTCAAGAGGGCTATAAAATTTATTATCATTCGAAAACTCATTTAATGTAATTTGTAAACATGGAACCATCTGGGACCTCATTTTATAATCTCTGATATTTATATAATTTTAATAATAAATCTTTTAAAACGACTCAATTAGAGTTTGTTTTCTATTATTGTGACTATTGTGCCGTCAAGTAACACCCAGTGTGAATTCCGCTACGTATCACGAAATTGGGGGTGTTACAGATTGGTACCAGAGCCATGGTTATAGAGAAACGGGTCTAATTGAGACCTAAACTATAACCACACTTACATGCAAAAACATTTTTATAGCCTTCCGCTCTCCGTGTCTTCCATCCTCCAGACGATTATGGACTTATTAAGCATTTTATACTACACAAACATGTTAGCATATGGATATATGTACCCTTAGCATAATTGAGCATTTCCCCGTAAGCATTTTATACTACATGAACATATTAGTATATTGACATATACACTCGATTTATTTTCAATCATTTTATCTAAACAATGGACTAAACATATATGCGTATGCCTATTCTAGGGCATTTCGACACAACCACATTCTCCCAATCATGTTCCTACTCCAACATTTTATGTCCAAGATATTGTAACGAATTACAATGGTCTTCCCTATTTCCCGGACATTGTATGATACAATGGTCTTAATCATTTCTTAAATGTTTTGAGTCACACAATGGTCTAATCTACTTCCCTAACATTGTGAATTGCACAATGGTCTAATCTACTTCCGAGACATTGTGATTTGCGCAATGGTCTCTGGAATTATTCCATCACCTCACCAATATCATTTCATATGATATCAAAAACCCATCACAATCTGTCGATTTCCAAATAGAAATATGATATTTCTAAAGGATAAACTAATCCATCATCTACAAAAGCTGGAGTTTCTCTACATTCATCAAAGTTCAGCAACTTTCTCTACATTCATCAAAGTTTTCTTCTGAAAACTTCATTGTTAAAAGTTCGTGATCCTGGCCAAGTATGGACTGTTTTAGAACTACTTAAAACTTACTTTCCACACGTATCTACCCGTACTATCTTCTATGCAATGGAATGTGAAAACATAGGTTACAAGTCTTGTATGGGCGAGACTTGCAACTGAATGGTTTGACATCGCCTTTGTTTAATTGACAGTTTCCCAAAAGCAATGGACATATCACAAGTATACCTAATTTAGGTATTTGAAAATTTTATCGAACCTCGGCTAAATGTAGACTAGTCACCTATATTTAACCTAGGGACAGTGAAACATAGTCTGACTAACTATGTTCGACTTAAAATTTTCAAGTACTGAAAATGGTTGTACTAGGGTTATGTTCAGATTAATTTCCTACTTGAACTCGATAAACCACCAGAATTCATTAAAAAGATCTAGAGACACGATAGTGCCTTACCACTCAGCAAGATCTTAACACCTTATTTGTACTATCTAATTTCATTCTTGAAAGTTTTCATTTATAAGATAATCCGAACTACTATCTTGGGATAGTTATCAATTCTTCTCTTCATCCCGCAGAAGTACTAACCTGTTTAGGTCCTAAGGATACCATTCCGTCATAAACCTTTAAACTCTCTTAAAATTTTAAAGCAAACTTGACATCTCTACCAATATTAAAGTTAAGCATACACTACATAATTTTGTTCATCAACATATCACATCATTATCTTCACAACCGTTACAACCACAAGCTCATTAACAGATCTTGATGCACTTTTAAAGCTCAAATCATCCTTAGTTACATGATGCGTAGGGATTGCACCAGGCTTTACCTCTTCTCGAGAAGTTTACAACCCCCACCAGGCAATAAAAACTTTCTTAGCGGTGAAGTTGGCACCATGATGTCCCCCCGTGGGTCCATTGTGGCATGCCATAAGAATTTCAGCGGCTTCTTGCCGTGAATGCACCGCCGGATCACTTGATCCGCACAAATCTTAAACAAGTAGGGGTCGGCCCAGAAATAATGCTTAACATCTTTGAAGAATTTTTTCTTCTGCTGGAACGACATCCCTTTCCGGATAAAATTCCCCGCATGGTAATTCGCATAGTCGGCGAACCATGGGGTACTAGAATCACAATGTGATAAACTCCCCAGTGTCTCGAGAGGAAAATCTTCGTTAATCTCCTTTTTCTCGAAAACACTTTGGTGGGGATTCTCTAAACGTGATAGGTGATCAGCAGCAAGGTTCTCGGCTCCCTTTTTATCTCGAATTTCAACTTTGAATTCTTGAAGGAGGAGAACCTACCGCATCAAGCGTGGCTTAGCATCTTGCTTTGCCATAAGGTACTTAAGAGCCGAATGATCCGTATACACTATGCATTTCTTTAAAAGCAAATAAGATCGAAACTTTTCAAAAGCATAAATGACGGCTAACATTTCTTTCTCAGTAGTCGTATAATGGTATTGAGCGTCGGTCATTGTTTTACTAGCATAGTGTATCGGCTGAAAATGCTTAGACTTGCATTGCCCCAGGACTGCACCAATGGCATAATCGCTAGCATCGCACATTAGCTCGAAGGGCAAGTCCCAATCGGGGGCAATTAAGATGGGAGCCTCCGTTAACTTCTTTTTAAGAATATTAAATGCTTCGGTGCATTCATTTGAGAAGATAAACGGAGCATCTTTTTCAAGCAAGTGGGTCAGAGGCCGGGCTATCTTAGAAAAGTCTTGATTGAAACGTCGGTAAAAGCCGGCATGACCGAGAAAACTTCTAATTCCTTTTACTGTGGTGGGATGAGGTAATTTTGCAATAACGTCGACTTTAGCTCTATCGACCTCAATCCCGGATTTCGATATCTTATGGCCGAGGACAATGCCCTCTTTGACCATGAAATGGCATTTCTCCCAATTTAGAACCAAGTTGGTGTCTTCACACCGTTTTAGCATATTTTCTAAATGGGAGAGGCACGAAGTGAAAGAATCTCCATAAACCGAAAAATCATCCATGAAAACTTCCATGGTTTTCTCGATCATATCCGAGAATATCGACATCATACACCTTTGGAACGTGCCTGGAGCATTGCATAAGCCGAAAGGCATACGACGATAGGCAAACATACAATAAGGGCAAGTAAAGGTAGTCTTTTCCTGGTCCGGAGGGTCAATTGGTATTTGAAAATAACCGGAAAATCCATCAAGAAAACAATAGAACTCATTTCCCGCTAGGCGTTCTAGCATTTGATCCATGAATGGAAGTGGGAAATGGTCCTTACGAGTCGCATCATTCAATTTACGATAATCAATACAAACTCTCCATCCGGTAACAAGACGTGTCGGAATGAATTCATTATCTTCATTTGTTACGACGGTCATTCCACCTTTCTTTGGTACGCAGTGGATCGGGCTAACCCAAGAGCTATCCGAGATTGGATAAATCATTCCGGCATCGAGGAGTTTGATAACTTCCTTTTTGAGAACCTCATGAATTTTTGGGTTAAACCGTCGTTGTTGCTGAACGGACGGCTTGTAATTGTCTTCAAGTAAGATCTTATGCGTGCAAAAACGAGGGTCGATACCCTTAATATCAGAAATTTGCCAAGCGATGGCACTCTTATGCTTCCTGAGCACATCTAAGAGACATTTCTTCTCCTCATCGTTAAGATTTTTAGAAATAATGACGGGAAGTTTGTCGGTTCCTTCCAAAAATGCGTATTCGAGATGAGGAGGCAAATCCTTGAGCTCGAGCTCTGGAGGATTCTCAGTAGACGGCTTAACTTCTTTAACATCGGTCATTTTAAGGTCCATCGGAGGGAGGGACGGGTTGGGATCTTCGTTTAGCATTGTTTCAATCAAAAGAACATCCCCCTCCGGGTCACAATCGGAATGATCAATTTCCGGTGAAATCGAATCATTAGCAAGAAAGGCCTCGATCTCTTCCAAAATGAAATCACTTCCCTCAAACGGAGTAAGGGAAGGGGAAGGATCGGAAATTATTGGTTCAGAAGAATGAGTGGGATTGCCACTCGAAGCATGATCGGTAAAACCAAGTAACTCTTGAGCGTACTCCTCCGTAACTTCGTCGATAACGTCGATTCGGTTAACGGAATATTTGTCAAACTCGGAGGAGTACCTCGCGGTTTGATCCAAGTTAAAAGTTACGGCTTCGGTACCAATGCATAGGGTAATTTCTTCATCGAAAACATCAATTAAAGCACGGTCAGTCCTTAGAAAACCTCTCCCGAGAATAAGAGGTACCCGCGGATCAGTATCAAAATCAACAACGACAAAATCGGCAGGGAAATGGAATTTTCCCATATTAACGAAAACATCCTCGGCTATTCCCATCGGGCGGGAAGTAGTTCGGTCGGCTAGCTCGAGGGTCATGCAAGTCGGAGTCAAATTGGGTAAAGACAACTTCTTCCAAATGGATAATGGCATTAGGTTAATGCTAGCACCAAGATCGGCCAAGGCGAAGCATTGAAACATCCCAGGAAAATTACACGGAATGAGAAATCGACCGGGGTCTTCGAGCTTTTCGGGAAGCTTTTTGAGGATAACCGCCGAGCAATTCTCATTCATCTGGGTTCGAGATTTTTCAAACAATTTTTCTTTGTTATTCAAAAGACCTTTTAGCATTGAAGCAAATTTAGGCATCAAAAGTATAGCATCCGCGAGAGTTATGTCAAAATGTAGTTCTTGAAAAACTTGGTAAAACTTTTCCATCTGAATTTTATCTTTTTCACGGTGCTTTTGTTCATTTAAGCGTGACGGATAAGGCAAATTTGTTTTGACGGGTGTTTCTTTCTCAGATTCGTAAACAACTTTATCTTTTCCTTTGGACGTCGGGACCACCGGAGGTTGGATGTTCTCGGTCCTTCCATTATCAGTAGGAATTCCCGTATCCGTTGTCGCCTCGGTTTCACGGACAACTACCTTAGGAGACGAAGAAGAAGAAGGGGTAGTCGGAGCCGTTGGTCCATCGATTACAACACCACTCTTAGTCGTAATTGCTTTTGCATCACCCCGCGGGTTAGCAATTATGTTGCTCGGGAGAGAACCAGACGTCGATGCTTGATTCATTTGCATAAAACTGCTCATCATTTGCTTAAGCTCATTCGTTTGTCGAGACATGGTTGTGTCGATCTCCTTCTTAAGTTCAACCCTCATGTTGTTGATTTGATTTTGCATTGCTCGGATGTTAACATCGTTCATTTTCATGTAATTAGCAAGCTCAGGAGAAGGTTGTGGTGGTTGATAAACTTGTTGTGGTGGAGGGACTTGATAATTGGTTCCACGGTTTTAATTGTAACCTTGGTTTGATAACCTTGGTTAGTTTGAGGATAACGGTTTTGATTAGTTTGCACGGGTGGAAACCCAGGTGGACTTGGTTGGTTAGCACGAAAACCTTGGTGTTGATTGTAGTTTACGACTGCTATGTTAGCATTATAAACTTGGCCATCGGTGGCTTGACAATCATAATACGGATGCGGTCCACCACAAATCACACATTTTTCATTAACGGCTTTAACGGGCTCGGGTTTTTGGTTCTGCAACTTAAACTCTTTCATCATACAACGGATAGCGTCGGTAAGTTCGGCCAATTCCGATGATTGGACCGACGAAGGTGAAGGAGGAGTAAAAGAAGTTACTTTCGAAACATTCGGTTTGTTACGAGAAGTCGGAACCTTATATTTGTTCTCAATGATCGTCAAAATATCCCTAGGCGTACGATTCAAGATATTGCCACCGGCGGCTGCGTTTAAAGAATCTTGATCGTTTTGCGTCAAAGCGTTATAAAACGTGTCGATTTGGTGTAACTCGGAGAAACCGTGGTGAGGACATTTTCGAAGAAGATCCTTAAAACGTTCACATGCCTCACCAAAGTTCTAATCAAAACGTTGTTGAAAATTAGTTATATCATTCTTAAGATTAGTCGTTTTAGACGGTGGAAAGAAATGATTAACAAATTTCGAGACGAGTTCTTCCCATGTGTGAATCGAACGAGGAGGTTCTTTTTCGAGCCAAATCCGGGCTGAACCCTCAAGTGAAAATGGGAACAACATCAATTTGATAGCATCGTGAGGGACATCCTTAAATTTCAAAGTCGAAGTTAACTTATTAAACCATCGGATGTGTGCGTGAGGATCGTCCCTATCAAAACCGTGAAATTGTTTTGACGTAACAAGTTGAATCAATCCAGTTTTAAGTTCAAAATTATCGGAAAGGATTGGTGGTAAAACAATTGCATCCCCGTATCCCTCGGTGGGACACTGGAGCAATTCTTGCATAGTACGTTGATCGTAAACCGGTTGTGATCCCATCGGCGGGATCACATTGTTTTGGATACCACCCATCGGCGGGGGTCCCAAGTGTTGTTCGTTCGGGTTCATTTCCTCCGTATTAGGAAATAGAACTCGGTGTGTGTGACGAAACAAACTTTCCGTATTTGAAAGTGGTGAAACAAGTCGTTTAGACGTAGAACGTGTGTTCATACACCACAAAAATCAAATTTTTGAAAAATAAAAGGAAAAACAAATTTGAAAAGGAAAATCTTTTTGTATTTTTGTTTTTATAAAGCAAAATTCAAAAACTTGTACTTTTGTTTTTTTCTTTTTCTAACGTTACGTTAATTGTAAATCGTTTCCCTTAATATACTCGCGACGGAACGGGAGAGAAGAATAGATCTCTCTTCAGCTTGCAATTTAATGTCAAAACTTCCGTATTTTCCGCTTATTCGGACGTAGAATTAAAGTAATCCGTCTAGCAACTAATTTCACGCGTAATTATATTGGGAAGCTTATTTGGTTTACAACGCCCTTCCTTTCGGTCGAGTCGAGGCTGTAACTTTATTATTTTTTTGGTGTTTTTGAAAACACTTTAGGAAAAGTGTTTTTGATTTTTCAATTTTTATAGTTTTTATAGAAAATATATACAAGGAAGGTTTTCAAAACATAATTTCGAAAAACGAAAACGAAAAATTCACTTCAACCCTCCCAGGCAGCGGCGCCAAAATTTGATTCGTGAAAAATCAATATTATATATAGTATAGTATACTCAAGAGATCCGCAAAGAAATACGGATAACCGAAGGTCATAGTCCGTGTGAAGGATGAATGAATTTCGAATTCCCGATTCGTGAAACGTGTCGTGAAAGTGGTAAAAAGTGATTTGATGTGATTACATACGCAGCGAAATTCAAACTGGGTGTTACTTGACGGCACAATAGTCACAATAATAGAAAACGAACTCTAATTGAGTCGATTTAAAAGATTTATCATTAAATCTATATAAATATCAGAGATTACAAAATGAGGTCCCAGATGGTTCCATGTTTACAAATTATATTAAATGAGTTTTCGAATGATAATAAATTTTAGAGCCCTCTTGAATATCCATGCTCCTCCGTGCCAGCCTCGTTCATTATGGACCTGAAATACATGCTTAAAACAGTCAACACAAAGGTTGAGTGGAATTCGTAGAGTTTGTAGTTAAATCGTTGAACACAATAATCGTAGTGTGAGCTATAGACTCACACTCATAGTTAGAAAACAAAACCGTTATTATTTCACTAAGCTCATGCAACCAAGCATTAACATCAAACCAAAAATTGGCATTATAGAAGCCCTACCAAGGTAATATTGCCATTATACCTCTAACTATCCAATATAGTGCATTTGTTTGAACTCGTAGTTGTTCAACACAAATGGGATTCGTCAATCTCAATAGATCTATTCACAATATTCGCGCTCACTATAGCTAGTGACTAATGGTTCATGATATAGGGACTTTGAACATGGCAATCGTTACTTAGTGACAATAAAACATAGTCGGGTAAGCATACAATAGAAAGCATTGTGTTCGAGTAGAAAAATAATAGCATGTATCCTCCCCCCATGGGTTTCTAAAATAGTTAAACAATAGAAAGTGGGGCTACGAACTCACCTTAAGTTATATAGCAAGTAGTGAATGTGATGGTCGAATCGCGAAGGTTTCTACGAGCAACCTATAATAGAATGTTGCGACTTAGGATTGGAGTAAAGAATATGAAGAATTGCCTATATATGTCTTGCATTTAGTCCATGATGTAGTACTTAGTATAGTGTAAGTCTTTGAATAAAAATGGTTTATGAAACATGTATAGTTTGTATATCGCTTACTACTGTTCGGGCCGACATAATTCAAAGGTCATGTAGTAAACGTTCGAGGAGCCAGGACACTTTAATTCGTAAATCCACAACTCATCTCGATGGCTTACTTTAATGAACCCCTCACATTAGGCTCCCTACTATTGTAGTATTTGATAAAATATATATATAAGTTTTTGATCCGAAAAGTTACATGTTCTGTTAGCCTTGCTATTTTATAAAAAGATAACGTCACACATAAAGAAATGGACTAGATATTATACAAATAGTACTTTAGGGACTATTATTGTAATATAGGCAAACATGTGATGTAATGAGCCTATAAATACCCCTCATGACTCTCCATGAGGGGTGTGGGAAAGTGTGTGTAAAGTTTAGTTTCATTTCATTTTAATATAAACCCTTTTCTCCACCTTTCTCTCTCTACTTTCTCTCTCTAGAACCATGGTGTATTTCGATCAACCGCGACCTCCCGAACGTGTTTCTTGGTCATAACAAGTGGTATCAGAGCTAACCGGGGGCGAATCGTGGTGTTTTTGGGTGAAAAAATCGTGTTTTTGGGTGAAAAAAACGAATCTGGTACTGTTCATCGAAATTTTGTCGAGTTTGAAAAAATTTTCGAGTTAGAAAATTTTTATCGAGTTAGCATGTATTTTATCGAGTTTGGATCCATTTTCTATCGAGTTAGCATGTTTTCTTATCGAGTTTGGATACTTCTTACCGAGTTTGGATACATGTTTACCGAGTTTGGATACCTGGTTACCGAGTTTGAAAAAATATTCTACCGAGTTTGAGCTTATACCGAGTTAGGGTTGATGTTTTTCGAGTTAGGGTTGAGTTTGGGTTGATACCGAGTTTGGTCATGTTTTGCGTATGCTTCATATGGTTGCCGAGTTAGGCATGGCTCAACCTTATCGCATGTCGAGTAAGGTCTCATTTAGGTTCTCCTAAGCCGAAACTCTGCTCAAATTCTTATAGCTTATCGAGTTAGGAACAATATCGAGTTAGAGCAGGTTTCAAGTTTGACAGCCTTACCGAGTTTGAATGGTTATCGAGTTTGGGAAGGTTACCAAGTTAGGAGATTATCGAGTTAGCCCAAAAAAAAAAAAAAAAGTTTTTTGGCTGGAAAATTTGAGTAAAATTTATTTTCGAGAGGAGACTAAACGTTCAATTTTTACGCGAGATTTTAATTTTGGTACAAGGTTGAAAATTTTGGCCCGAAATTCAAATTTTTAGGCCAAAATTCAAATTTTTTCGGTGAAAGTTTGCGTAAAAATTTTCTAAACTCAAATTTTTCTGGTAACCTTAGAATTGCATTTCATAGTGATTTCCAAATTATGGGTGAGAAATTTTTCCAATTTTATTTTTGGAGGGAAAATACGAAATCACTACGAATCACCCGAAATAGAATTTCAAGCTTCACCAAAACACACCACGAATTGCTTAAACGATCCTGATCAAGAATCACATTCAAATGACAACGGCTAGTATTGGATTTTTGTGATTATGGGGATAATTCTTTATCACTTTTCTGGGTTTAAAGTTCATTTCAAGGGCATGTGTACTTATTTATCTCAAAGTCTAGGGGTGGATGGATGCATGACTTTCGAAGATACTTGTTTGGGCAAACACTAAAGATAGTGATTAAGACTTGGATTATCTAGTTATACCCGATGTAAGGAGTTACATTGTAGTGCTCACGGGTTATAACTATCACTTAAAGGAGTTACGTTGTAGTGCTCAGTGTCACACGAAGTTGTGGATAATCAAGAGGTGATGTACGTCTTATACTTGATGGTTGGTTGGTTGAAGAGTATATAGTACTCAGAGATTCGATGGTGTACGAACTCTCTACACCGTTCTTAGTCACACCATAGTACAAGATTAAGTAACATATCTACGGGATGTTTACTTTATTGTCAGATTTGTTATATTGGATTGTTTCTATAGTCATTGATCATTTACTAGCTGGTTGGAATTTGAAGAGGTCGCTTAAAGGTTGAAGAGAAGAGAAGAGATTGTAGAATAAAGAGAGTCATATCCTATCAGCATATTCTCACAAATTATGCTTTCATGGTCTATCTACATTGCATCAGAAGTGTAAAGTACGGGTAATTTTGGCATGAACACACAATAGTATGATGATTTCCATACATCGCAACCATCAGGAGGGAGAAGAACATGCCAAAAGAAGTAGTGTTTCATCTCTAGTACGTTGGTTGATCGAGGGAATTGTGCTTACACTAGAACCGAAGAAGCACTAATGATGTGTACATCGGAGCGTATTACCAACCTTCTGTGCAATACTATGTGAGTTATGCTATGATGCTCCAAGAATGACAACCATGGTGCAAACTCATTAGTATCTACCTTATCCGCTGCGAGATGAGAAGAGAGTTGTCAGTTCAGGAGGGAGCAAAAGAAAAAGAATAAAGGCTCACTAGTTAAGAGGGAGTAATAACCTAACTAGACCATTACAGTTGAAGTTCAGAGCTACAAAGACCTTTGCCGTCAGTGTCAAAGATCATACGCCGAGATCGTCGGAAGAGAGAACTTCAAGTCTGCCTCAGTATCTAGACTACAGAGACTCTGCGCTTCAACAACGTCAACATAGTTTACTATTGTTGTAATCTACATGTTTATGTGTTTATAGGTCTCATTGTATCCATTCATGTGTGACGATATCTTGGAGGGAGATTGTTAGCCTTGCTATTTTATAAAAGATAATGTCACACATAAAGAAATGGACTAGATATTATACAAATAGTACTTTAGGGACTATTATTGTAATATAGGCAAACATGTGATGTAATGAGCCTATAAATACCCCTCATGACTCTCCATGAGGGGTGTGGGAAAGTGTGTGTAAAGTTTAGTTTCATTTCATTTTAATATAAACCATTTTCTCCACCTTTCTCTCTCTAAAACCATGGTGTATTTCGATCAACCGCGACCTCCCGAACGTGTTTCTTGGTCATAACATGTTCCAATATTTGAATAAACTTAGGAAAGTTTACTTTTGGATGAAGATTGTTATTACAATGAGTCTCATGGTTATTTTGATGGAGTAGATCCAAATTGGATGTTTATGTTGCCATTAACTCGTTGGTTTATGTTTTCGACTTGGTAAGTTTATATGGTCTTTAGCCGTGGCTTTGCCGTGACTTTGGTCATTGTTACCATTGTCTTGAGACTCATCCTTGGCCTTAGCCATGGTTGTGGCCTTGGCTTTAGGTCATTAGACCTCTTGGTTTCATTTAACCATAACTATTACATGGTCATTTGGTCTTAAAATGGGCTGTTAAGAATTTGAAGAAAAATCTCACTCGTAAAGCGTTTTCAGGGCTCGAGCTACTTAACTCCTAAACGTAAACGTCGTTCTGGACAACTTTCGTGTTTTAACTTTTTGATGAATCGGACCAGAAGGGCCACTTTCAAAATGGTCAGAATGTTAACAGGTTGTTTTAGGCAGTTTCGGCGTTTTGGTTTCGCTAACATCTTTTGGCCATAACTTTTGACTCATGTACTCGTTTTAGGTGGTTCAAATTGCTATGTTTTCTTTTTTAAGTCCTCTATAACAGTAAGTAAGTGTTTCATATCATGGTTACTCTATTTTGGTCGTGGTTCTCAATATAAGTCACTAATTTACTTGTTTACTTAATATAAGTTACCATATATATACCATAACTTGTTTTAAGGATTTGTACATCATGATATCAATATAACAAGACATATATTGCATATAGAGCTTATGAAAATATAGTAAGGATGATGAGTATAAGTTTTCTTACAACTTTTTGCCTTAATGAAAAGGGAAACATGAACTAGGACAAGAACTATACACTTCAATCGAAAACCCTAGCTTCTAATCCTTCACCACAACTCTTGCAAACATTGCTAGCCTTGATATAGATCTTGTGAAACCCTTATTAACTCAGCCCTAGTACCCTTGTGTAGCTCCTAATTCATCCATGGAATCACCAAATAAACACTAGTTTCATGTAGAGAATAACTAGGCCTTCAACTCTTATGTGTAACTTGGAACATGGAAATCAAAGATGAAAGGTTGTGTGATTTAAGTATGTTATGTGTGGTGAACGACTAGGAGAGGATGAGGAAGGGTATTTATAGTGCCTTAAGGAGGTTAGGAAGGTGCAATGAGGAGGTGCAAGTTTAGGATATTTTCCAAGACTTTGTGGCCAAGTTTACTTAATATACATGTATCCTAAAGTCCAAGGCTTATCACCAAGCCACCAAGGCTTGGTGAATCATCATATACACGTTCATATGATGGGAGGAGTGACTAGATGGATAAACTTGGTATTATCTAGCTTACAGAGTGAGTTTTGGTCCCGGTAATCGCTAACGGTAAGTCGTTAAGTCATGAAACTTAAAATCGGGTATCCTAAAAATATGAAACTTATAAATATGTTAGAACTTATTAATATAACATATATTAGCATATTTAATGAGTGATAAGTTCTATCGGGTTGCTTAAACGCTGTTAAAACTGGAAACGCGGGTCTAAAACGTGTAATTCGCGTAAAACGCTGAACTGGAAAACGTAAAATTTCAAAACTTTTAGAATTGTCGTAAAATGAGATAAATTCATATTTCTATTGTTTATAGTGTTTTATGGACATATCGGGATGCTGGAATGACATTTAAAGCTAAAAGTAAATCTCGGACACGGTTTTGTGATTTTTGCAGAAATGATCCGACGAGTGTCAAACTCTCGGATTATCATTAAAATAGTTTAACTTACGAGAATATGAAATAAAAATTTCGGGAGTGAATAGTGAAAGTGAATAGTAAAAATGAATAGCAAAATTTTCGGGAATAGAAGTTAACCTGAAAATGCGAATTGTTACAGTCTCTTCCCCTTAAGGGAACTTCGTCCCGAAGTTCTGTGTGTGTTATATATTGGAGTGGTGTCGATGAAGAGGTGTGGTTACTTATGAGGACTAGAGTCTGGGATTACCAATGATGTAGTTTGATTTGTCTTAGAATATGGTGTGTCAATAGAAATTGATAACATAGTTGAATATCAGTAGAGATCCATATAATAGTCAAATGTCAAAAGAAATTGATATAGCAGTCGAATATTAATAGAAATTGATATAGTAGTTGTACAGAAATTGATATAGTTGAATATCAAATAGAAATTGATATAGTTGTTAAGTATCAATAGAAATTGATATAGTAGTTGAACAACAATAGCAATTGACATAGGAATCGAATAAATGGAATTTGATATAGTAGTCAAATATCAATGAAAATTGGGATAGTAGTTGCAATCATAGCATAGTAGGTAATTTGTTGTTGTACCTAGTGCTTATTGACTTCGTACTTATGTTATTTTGGATGCAATTAAGCCCACTTGTTTATAATTCTTTATTTACATAGAGAGGCATCCCAAACAATGTAAATAGGGGAATATAAACTTATGGTTCGGTGATTTACAATTTCTTTATTTAAATGAAAAGGCATCCCAATCCATTCAATTAATTATAAATCATCCTACTTAAGAATTCCCAACACAACGTTCATACTTAGCCGGTAAGTTACAAGGTAGTGTATTACGAGATGATACTGGTGTTCCAAAAGTACAAAATGAATATTCAATCTTGTAAAGCTGATGAGGGTGCTTGTGGTGTAATGATGAGGCGAAAAATGAACCACTTTTAGGGGGTCATTTAAGCCCGGAATTGATTTTTTTTGATCTAATATTACCCTAAATCGTTCCTTTTGTGATTTTAGGTACTTTGGGAGTCAAATCTGGAAAAGAAAGCAATTCGGACGTTTTTGGAACATAAAAGTGAAGAAAACGCCAAAAACTTAATTTTCCATGCTGAGAACAGTACCTGACGGCGTCAAGAGGAAGACCCTGACGGCGTCAGGAGTAAAAGTGGTGACGACCCAGTGCAAACCTGACGGCGTCACAACAAGGGCGTCAAGAGTTAATTTGGTGACGGCCTGCATAAGGTGTACACATGACGATGTCAGACCCAGATCTAGGCAGTCCGAGGAACTATTTGGCGGCGAGATGACGGCGTCAGACATTTGTTCTTGACGCTGTCACCTACTAAACTCTATATATAGTTTTCTATTTTTCATTCATTAGAGAGGAACTTGTGTGGAGATAATTAGGGCCGAACTTTGTAAACCCTAGCTCATATTTTACAGTACTTTCAAGGGTTTTCACCCCTTGAATCCTTTCATGTGCTATTAAGATAATTCTTCTCTTTAATTCAATCAATATGTCTATGTGTTGGTTGATTATATCTTGTGCTTGTCTTGATTTCAATATGCTAGGCTAGATTTATCTTGTGTTTGCTTAGATCTAATGAAACCTAGATGCTAATTATGTGTTAATTACTTGTTTATGGTTGTTTTGGATGAATGATTTCAATGTTAGGCTTAAGAAAACTGGCAGATCTCCATTGTGTAACATGCTTGAACGTCTTAGGAAACGTGAATCGATGTGTACTAGGTTTTATTGATTGTATTTAATGCATGAGTAAATTCTAATGATATCATGTTAGGAGCTTCTTAGCCGGCTCGACATAGGAGTGAAGTAGGCACTCATAGGATTGGGGAAGTAAGTACGCCACCCCATGAATGGTATTAAGGAATACAATCCGTCATCCACGCAACTATAACAAGTAATTAACGTGTAAAAGATATATAGGGAGTAGTGAAATCTAAGTAAACACAATTCTCCCACATATTGCTTACAACTTTAGTATAATTTAGTTTTATTTTCATTTTAGTATTTTATTTTGATTGCATCTTAGTTTTGGGTTAGTTGAATAGCAACTAATTCCGCCCAAATCCTTCAAACCCGAGATTTTTAATTGCTTTCTAAAAAATATAAAAATATAAAAAGAATCATCCCTCATCTCTAGACCTAGTCTTCAGGTTTTCTAATCCTAGTGACACTATTCCTAGCTGAACGATCAATCCCCCGGTACTTGTCATTATACTATACTACATCGATCAGTGATGAGTGCTTAGTCACTCATCCTTTTTAGGCCTTAATTCAGACCAAATACACCAAATACTAACCAAAAATGCCAAGAGAATGCATGTTTTTGTGTTTGTGTATGTACAGGTACGGATATGTGAAAAATGAACAAAAACGATGCCAAAACCGACAAATACGAGCACGAGAATGGAAAGTGTTAAAAGCCGAAGCCGGGGAAGTCAAATGGTCAAAGTCCAAGCTCAAAAAGTCAAATTCAACCTCAAAGATTCAGAAAATACCAAGAAAAGTCCCTGGATATAGTTTTGAGAAATTGGCAACATCAGTCCCTGCAGTTTCAGATTTTGGCAAATATGATCCTTTAATGATATTTTGAAGAAAAGTCAAAGAGGTCCTCCAAGAATCAGAGAAAGTCAATTTTTGCCCTTGGAAAATAAATTTGAAAAATTACAGTTTTGGTCCTTGAGTTTTGAGTTTATACAAAATTGGTCCTTAAAGCATTACTACTCCTAAATCCAAAAAATTTAAACCGGATCCACCTAAAAATACCCAATCCCTACAAGCCCAAATTTCAGGCCATCCTAGTACCCTCTACCCAGTCCACCAAATCTACCCGGTCAAACCCATACCCATTACCCGGTCAACCCACGTATAATAAAAACCCCCCAAATCCCATATTTACCCAGAAAAACTACTATTCACAGAACCCTAGTTTTACCCACACAACAAAATTACCTCGTATGGGTAATAATTACCCACTTATTGTGCTTCTAGAAGGACTGTCACGCGTCAGGACACGACAGAAGGAATGAAACGTGGACCAATGGGAGCACGCTCAGAGGATCAATCCTATAAATCATTTAATCCAACGGTTGATATCAATAGATTGGAGGCCAAGGTGATCATACGGCTAAGGAGGGCTCAGAACAAACACAAGAGTGGCATGGATCATTGATGTGGCTGCCTAGAAGCTTCACAAGCTCCCTGCTCATTCAGCTATAAATACCCCCCCCCCCCCCTCTTGTATCAGAAGTATGTAATTTTTAATATTGTCTTAGTTTTCTGTTGATTGCTTATTGTAATTTCTTTATTTTTTCAAGCATTGTACTAAGTTTTTAAATTTTAATATAATTCCAATTTTACATTTTAGCTTTTTGTCTTTTAATTCTCATCTTATTCTTATTATTATTACTGATTATTAGACTTAAATTAGTTTTAGTCAATCACTTTTCAAGTCAGTTATTGAATATATATATATATATATATATATATATATATATATATATATATATATATATATATATATATATATATTCAGTATTAATTTTAATTGGTTTAAATCTAGTTTTATTATAGTTGCTTTACTGTTTTATAAGTTTAATATAAGTATTCAAGTACTGTTTTATCAAAAGTCTATAAATCCAAAAGAGTCAAACAAAGTCAAACAGTTGAGCTTATTGTGATAAGCTGAGCTTATATTGGAGTTAAGGCAGCCAAGGAGGTCCACTTGGCCTGTCAAAAGACAGGCAAGCATAGTGAACCCCCTCTATTTGAGCTGAGGGGGAATTGTCTTTGTAAGTTTATCGATTTAATTCCTTTGTGCATCAGTAGAGTTTTAGTAGTTTAGATCTGATTTAGTTTGTTTGAATTTAGTTTATTGTTGCTTATTTAGTCTGCTAGTTGCTTGTTATTTGTTCATTAATCATTTTTGATAGTATACTGTTTCATATCTTTTGATCTGAGTTGTTAGTGTTTGGACTTATTTTGCATCTGTGGATCTGTTTCTTTTCTGAGTTGCTTAACATCTGAGATCTGTGTTTAGTCTTAGTTTATTGTTGAGTGAATCATATTCAGTTGAGTTTGAAGGTTGGATTAATATTGGATTGGATGTGAGTGGATTTAGTGGTAACAGTCACTAGTAGGGGTGTTTGGATTATAGTAGGTTGCTGATATCATTGGTCTCTCAGAGATTGAAAGTGGTTTAGAGTGCAAACTCAGGTTTAGTTTAGACTAGAACTTGCATATAATTCATTAGGCATAACATAAAAGTCAAAAACAACTCTGTTTAATAAATTTTTGAGTATCAGTTAAGTAATTTTGATTGAACTTTCATAGTAGTAGTTTATTTAGTTGTGGTTTTGGCTTAATTCATTCATAAAATAGTATAATATACCATTTTCAGTAATATTTTAGAAATCAAATCTCATTTTGGTCAAAGCTTTTTGTGTCATCAAAAAGTCAAAAGAAATTGGTTGTCTGTTTGGTCAGTTATTCAAAGAGGAGCACAGACCTAAATTTTGATTCAAAATTCATTTGGAAAGTTGTTTTAAACACTTTGGCAGTTTGAGAATCATAATCAACAAGAAAAATTTTGTTTGAGGACTGTTTGCTTATTGGAATAGTAAGCTGAATTTGACTGTTTGGCTTATCATCCCCTGCTCATCAGGTTTTGGACAAATTTCAAATTAGCCTTTAGGTTAGTAAATTTGTTTGGAATTCTGATTTGTTGGAGTATTTGTGATCTCTAGTGGTTAGACAGTATTTTGAACCCATAAGTTTGCTTGTCTCAGCTTATCTGCTCACCTAAAGAGCTTATTCAAGTTGGAACAATGAATACTTGGTCTGCAATTAGGTTGAGGGCTGCTAGTGTTGAATATTGATCATACTCTGAATTTGTTGAGTCATTGTAGCTTTATATTGCTCATAGTAACTGTTTCAGTTGTTATCTGGCTTATTGCTTTTCTGTTTGTGTGAACTGCTTATTCCACTTGAGCTTATTTTTCCTATTTGATCCTTAACCTTTGTTTCTGAGCACTTGTTGAATTCAAATTTGTTAATCTGAGTTGTAACAAGTCAAAAGTACATCTGGTCAAATTGGGTCAACTGGTCAATCATTGCTTATTAATAAGCACATTGTCTTAAGCTGTTTTCAAAGCATAGGGAAGCTACAGTGCTTATTTTCTAAATTTTATATTTTTCCTAGTTTTAAAATATTATTTTACAATTTTCCTGAAATTTTCATATTTTTCTGAGTTAATTTGCTATTTTTCCCATTTAATTTTCATTTTTAATCCTTTTTAATTACTTTTTAATTATTGAAAAATACAAAAAAATCAGAAAAATACAAGAAAAATCCAAAAATATTTTAGAAAATTATTTTTAGTTATTTTAGAATTTTAGAAATTTATTTTGCATTTTTCTCATTTATTTTGAATTTATTTTTAATTTTTAATTAGATTTAATAGTTTTTAATTACCAAAAAATACTTAAAAAGCAAAAAAAAAAAAAAAAATTAGTTTTTAGTTATTTTATGATTTTCAAAATTTATTTTTCATTTTTCTCACCTTATTTTCATTTTCTTTTAATTTTTAATTAGTAAAATTAGTTTTTAATTCAAAAAAAAAAAAATAAACAAAAAGTCA
Source organism: Artemisia argyi (assembly GCA_030686995.1). Classification (NCBI taxonomy): domain Eukaryota; kingdom Viridiplantae; phylum Streptophyta; class Magnoliopsida; order Asterales; family Asteraceae; genus Artemisia; species Artemisia argyi. The sequence continues at coordinate 199,050,589 of CM060702.1, forward strand.
AAAAAATATTTTTCTTTTTCTCAAAATTTTCTTTTATCATTTTTAACTTTTGCAAATTATTTCCAAGTCCCTAGGAGTAGCGTAGCTTAAAAGTCGCGTTTTATTTCGTACGGTTACGTTTATTTTACGTTTTAGCTTACGTTTTCGTTTTTATGTTACGTTTCTAGTTGCCTTATTTGAATTACGTGTTTAGTTGATTATTTGTGCTTCATTTATTATTTCATAACTCTAGCACTTATCACCCACAGCCACATCAGTTTTACTGTTGTGATTACTGTGGAGGTCCACACTCTAGCTCGGATTGTCAAACAAGGAATTCATTTCCTTGTAACAATTACGACTCTTCGTTTTCAGACCCACCTCCACAGTACGATATGATTCACACAGCTCCTCAAGAAACCGAGCAAGACCTTTTACTAAAGGCTCTTGATATTTTAAAAGAACTTAAAGAGGAGTTGGTTACTACACCGTTTCGAGACTCTCGTGAGAAATCTATGGCAGAATTACTTGCTGAAGAACGAGAGGCTAGAAACGAATTGAGTATGGAGGAATTACTTGTCTTAGAACAAGCAGCTATAACACGTGCCAAATTTCGTCAAGCTGCTCTTCTAGACTGTGATGATGATAGTGATATTGAAGACACCCTTGATATCCTTCAATTTTATAAGGGTTCGTCGGATTCATCACTTGTGATTCCTCCCATTGTAAATCAGGGAGAAAATAATGAGACGGGGAAATTACTAGCCGTTGAACGAATGGAACTTGAAAATTCCATGAATGTTAGCTCCTCTCATCTCCCTCAGTCAGTTGTTATCACACCCGAAGTTCACACTCACTCTCTAAACATGGGGGATGAGCATCTTAGCACTGTTCCTAATAAGGAATCGGACGAATTAATAAAGTCTAGTGTTGAGATCCTTGTCCCAATCCCGAGAGAGTCACAGGGAACTTTGGATCATGTATGTGATATTCCTTCACCTATTGAGTGTCCTAAAGATCAATTTGAGACTTTCTCAGATTTTAGCGATGATTGTATATCTTATGGAGACATCGAGTATGTTGAGGCATCAGTTCCACAAACTGATGCTGATCATCTTCTTGAGGAGTTCGCTGATGAACTTGCTCACATCGATCCACTTTCATTGGAAAGTGATGATGGTCTCCTTGATTTCCAAGCCGATCTGGGAGAAATTGAAAATCTCCTATATCATGATCCGTCACTCACTTCTGATCCCAGCAGTCCAATAGAGAATGTTAATCTCTTTGTTTCCGAAACATTCGATACGACTCTCACCAATCCTCTATTTGAATTCGATTCTGAATTCACTATGATTTCTAATAATCCAATCTTTGACGAGGATTGTGATGAGTCCACAATGGAACATGAGTCCACAGATTCACATCTTGTGAATGATTCTCTTCATAAGGAGTTCTCCGGTGAACTCGCTCATCAGTTTGATTGCCCGGGGGGAAATGCTCTCAATCTTGAGGATTTGCAAATTCCCACCCACCCTCCCGGGTTGTTTACGAGCTTACCTTTTGAAATCCAAACTCAGGCTATTGAGCCTCCTCTTGAGGAAGAAGAACAAATCATGCTTTTTATCATGATTTTCTTCCTTTTCTTCACCTACAGGATGACTTCTTCTCTTCTTCACTCCTTCGGGAATGAAGATACCATCTTTGATCCCGGCATTTTCATGTATCATTATCTTGAGCCGGATACTTATCTCATCGGTGTGGAACTTTCACGTGCTTCATATGTTTGTCCAAACATTTTGAATAAAAGTCCGAGTGAGATTGTTCCTTCCACATCATGCTTCCCCAAGGACAATTGAATTCGGGGTCGAGTCAAGCTAGCGACTCGGTAAACAAAAACAATAGCATGCTTATAGGGTTTTCACCCTAAGTGTGGGGGAGTCCCCCATGCTATGGTTACAAATGAGTGAAAATTCAAAATGGTGTTTTCCACGCTTAGCTTGTAATGTTGCCCCTTTACGTTCAAAATGTCGGCATAATAGCCGGGATTTTGAATATTGAGGAGAATATTCATCCTAAGTGTGGGGGGGGGGGGGGGGGGGGGTATTCGCTATTCTAGCGAATTTTATCACATTTTACTATATAATACCCCCGTTTTTGACCAAAATTTTTCAAAAATTTGAAAAGATCACGCTTTAAAGTTAGAATTTGAAATTTGAAAAAACCCCTTTCTAATGTCCAAATTCAAAAATTATACCTTTTCCAACTTTCAAATTAAAAAATAAAATAAAATAACAATGGCGCTGAGCCATGGCCATGGCGCGAGCACTTACGGCGCCACCACCGGTACGGTGCGTCATGGGGTTTTCTCGGCTGGTAGTGACGGCGCCAGCCACAACACCACCGTACCCTGTGCTCTTATAGTAGTTGCGACAATAATGATTAAGATTATTTGTTGGTGACTTGTATTAAAATCTTTAGGTAATCAGATCTTTACGAAGTCTCAAACAAATAATTATCCTACTTTGTCGAACCACGTCAAAACACTATTCTTACAATCTAATTGTTATAGCTATCACGTGACGATTATTTTATGGAGTGTTGGTATATCCTCATGCACTTTAATTCTACTCATCTTCCTACCCACACAAAAATATAATCGTAACATGTGTTTTCCACTTATTATCTCTCTTCAGTTAAATCATCAGTATTTTTTACATATCAGACTCTGTGAAAATAAAGATACGTAAAAATATTAAGTTGGAAAAGAATATTATATTTCTGATTTATGTCATCTAAGCACTTCAAAAATGATGGCTAAAACACTCTTTTTAATCCTAGTTTAGTTACTTTACTTTCAAATTCATTGCTAAAACTAGTTTTTAGCAATTTTGACACGAAACGTGTGGTTGACACTTGACATGCTTTCATTACTTCATAAAAGTTTGTTAAACTTAAATGACTTATGTAACAGTAAAAACATAAAAGCACATTATTATGTATCACAAATTTCTCGTTTTGGAGATCAAATTTTAGAACAAATTCACTTGCAATCAATAAATATCAACCCCAATATTAGACAATATTTTCTTATAACATATAACTTACAACCATTTTCTTAAAATAATAACGATAACTAGCAAGATGCTAAGCTACACCGACACTCTTATAACCATACCGACCAACTAAATCTTAAGCTTACGATACTGATAAACCGACCCTACAACCTAACTACTACATATATGCTTTCAAAAGTTTGGATAAGATATATCCTCGATCGTCATACCCACCAATCTTATTACAATTTATAAACAATATGTTGAGAAATAATTTGTGCACAATTTATTTTTGGCTATACATCATTAAATCACACCAGTAATGCATGCAGTACAACACCGCTATGCATAATTTAGTGGTGGATGACAAAAAAAAAAAAATAGTGGACAAATCACTTCCCAATTTATAACTATCCAAAATAAAACCTTAAATAAAATCATTACACATTTTACTTACATACAAAAAAGCGTATCACTAGACCAATTATATAATATCTTACCCTAAACAAAATTAGAAAAAAAATTAGTAAATATAATAATTATAAAATTATTACATATATTCTAGATATATAAAAAGATCTTTGTCTAAAATAAAAAAGCAAATGTCTTCTAAGTCTAACATGCTACACACAATATAAAAAGTGTCCCAATAAACCAACTTTTCCCCCCAATTGCATGAATCTTGGTCAATAATATAAATTAAAAAATAACATAAAAAGAAAAAAAGACAAACAAACCCCCATTTGCATCTTTTCTCACTGTCACACACTAAAAACACACTCATTCACACACACTTACAAGAAAAACACAACAGTTGAATTTTGTTGAAAACACATTTACAAAAAAACACAATCTTTAAGGTAAATCACATTGTTTTTTCTCTTTCTTTTTTTAGTTCTTGCATTTATTGATTTATGTTTATTGTAACTAGCTGTTTGTTTTAGTAACTTTTTTTTTTTTTTTTTTTTTTTTTTTTTTTTTTTTTTTTAATGATGTTTAGCATTGGTTTAGTTAAAAACCCTTTTAGGAAAATTTGTTAATTTTGTTCAATGCCATATTATTAATGATCACTATAGGTTATTTTAGTTTTATGGATCTTGTACCTTTGGCATTGATGTTTGTACATTAGTAGTGTTTTCAAGAAACTGGTTTATTGGGCTAAAAGTATTGATCTTGATGTTTTTGCTTTTTGATTTGTTAAAAGGGGAAAAGGGCATTTTGGGTATTGATTATTGGATTGGAATTGGGTCGTTTTCGGGTAAAGGTAAGTTTTTGATAATTTTAGTTGGTGAACTTTGGCGTTAGATAACGGGGGTGGAGTAATGTGAATTGTGGAATGATTTTAGGTGTAGATGGGTCCCCAAGTGCATAATGCACCTTCGTATGGTGGCTCCACACGTGCTAATCGTTCTTCTGGGAGTTTTGATGGAGGAAATAGAAGTTCTGATCCGTCTATAAAGTAAGCAAAGGATGTACTTAATACGTTGATTTTTGGTTTTGTTCTTTATAAAAGGAGTTGAGGAATTTAATGGTGTTTGTTACTGTTTCATAGGCAAGATGATGCATCTTCTATTCCTTTATCAGCTCGCCTTCCTGCATATCATGCCAGGTAGCTAACAGCTTTTGTGTTCTGATTAGTATTTGTACACCCAATGTATATGTGATACATATAAATATGATTATGTTTGCCATGAACTGATTTCAGCGAGTTCGGACCGTGGCCTGCTGTAATTACATATGATGCTTGTGTGCGGTTGTGTTTGAAGAATTGGTCCATAGGCTGTCCTGAAGCTCGTGCCTTCTTAAAAAATGAATGCTCCCTCCTTCGAGATGCCTTTAGGTAAACATATTGCTCTTTTACTTTTCGGATGATTTGTGCTAGTTTTGTTTTGGTTAAATTATTGTTTTCTCGTAGCTTGGATAAAATTTTATTACAACCGGAAGAAGAGTTACTGAACAAAAAAATTTCAGAAGTAGTCGTTCTTGGAGTTACCAAGAAACAACAAAAAACATGTGGAAAGCTAAAAGTTCAAGGTATGATTTATAGTCATATATCAAAATTTAATTCACATTTCACGGTATTGATAACTGATTTCTAATTTTTCTTCTTATTTGTGATTTAGTACGAAAAGTTAAATTGGTCTCTGATCAACCTACCGGCTGCACTTTTCAATCAATAAAAAACCCTCCAGTGGAGAAGTTGCAAAAGTTGAATCGCCGTTTGTCATTCATGAAATCGAGAGTTTATTCAGAATGGGAGGCGTTAAGTAGAGTTCGGGTGGCACCAGTTATTTCTCCTAACGGATCACTTTCAGATAAGAGTTTGGCATATTTACATTTTGGCACACGGTATTTGAAAGATGTATCAGGGCTCGTTAAAGTTGGTATAACAAGTTTGCATAATACTTCAACACCTCGTGAAGCAGTACAAGGTAAAAATATATCTTTTACTTTTTTAGTTTCATTTTTTCAGATTTCTGTTGTTAACTTAGTTTTTGAATGACAATGCAGAAACGTATATATGTTCATTGAAATTAAAAAGTTCGTCCGATGCTGATGTGGCAAGGATGCAAGCGGGATCTAGTGAAAACCATGTATTGTGTGTGCATCCTCCCTATACTTTCCATCTTGATTAGCAAAATATACATTATTAATATATAATATTATTTTATACAAATGCAGTTTGCCAGATGGCATGAGGGATGATTTGATGATTGAAGTTACTGATTCGAAAGGAAAATATTGTGGTAATGGCGTTGCTCAGCTGGTAGATATAGCAGATGATCTGGTATAGTTAATTACTATAATGAATTTAGTATTTATATGTTTAAGAAGTCTGATAAACACAAAATTATTATAGAGCGATAAGGTTCGTTGGTGGCCAATATACCATGAACCGGATCATGAGCTTGTCGGAAAAATACAACTGAGTATACATTATTCAAGCAGTGCAGATGAGAATAACAATGTTAAGGTAAAATAAATGTAACAATTTCCAATTTTTTGGCACATATCACGCGGTCACACCTATGAGAATTACTAATACTGTATGTTTAATTTGTTCATTTTATAGTGTGGTATTGTTGCTGAAACTACAGCTTATGACTCCGTTTTAGAGGCAGCAATGAAAGCCCAAAATTTTAAGCAAAAGAATTTGTTGCTTCATGGACAATGGAGGTGGTTGGTAACTAAATTTGCTTCTTACTATGGGGTATCTGATGCATATGCGAAGCTCAGGTGTGTTTCATCAATTTCGAAATGTATATCCATACCAATATAATTAAGCATGGGCTATTTCATAATATAAATGTTTGTTGTTCAGATACTTATCATATGTCATGGATGTTGCGACACCAACAGCAGATTGTCTAAATGTGGTATATGACTTATTTTCACCAGTGATCATGAAAAGCAATGACACGTTGAGTTCACAAGAGGTAAGAATTTCTAAGGATATGATTTAGAGGTGGTAATTTTGACCATTCACTTATGATTGAGTTGATTCAGGTTAGGTCAAATAAAAAATAGTTAAAAAGGGAACAGGTCAAACATGTTGACTAGTGTACTCACAACACAAATTTCTAAGGATTTGATTTAGATGTTGAAATTCAACCAATTGACTTATGTATGAGCTGATTTGGGTTGGGTCAAATTAAGGAATGTAGCTGAAAAGGAACAGGTCAAATGGGTTGAGAGTCGCCCAATGAATATTTTCAATGTAAACAACCCCATCGTTATGTTTAAAGTTTTACAATTATTATTTTTATAACATATTGTTTTTGTAAATATAATTTATGCATTCTTTTTATGCAAGAAAAACGGACAGAAAGTGTTAGCATGCCAACTTGGCCTGGCCCTATCACGGTTCGACCTGTGCCTAAAATGACCCGTTTCAACCCAAGCCCATTTTGAATTGTTTTCCCCTGCTTGACCCCCTCATCTTGCTACCTCTAGTTTTTATTTAATTCTGTAAGAATGCCTCTTAAATAAGTTGTTAAGTCCATAAAAACATTGATGTTTCTACTTATTAATAAGATTATGCCATTTTGCATAACGACATGGTGAAATAATTGCTGCTTCTTTCTTCCAGAATCGCATGCTGGGGTTGCTTTCCGATCAAATTGAAGAAACAATTGCATTAGTTTTTGAGAATTATAAATCACTTGATGAAAATTCACCCTCGGGATTAACAGATACACCTAAAAAATCTGGATCCATATCTCCTGCTTTAAAACCCGCATTAAAGTTATACTCTCTTTTGCACGACATCAAGTCTCCGGAAGCACAAATGCAATTATGCAAATATTTTCAGGTATTAAAAGTGTATAAATTCTGAATTTTTAATTTCCTTCAACCTCTTGTTTGCATCTTCTAAAGATTTTAATTCTTCCAGGCTGCAGTAAGAAAGATTTTAGGTAGACACTTGGCAGAAACCAATGAGTTTGTTTCCGGTAGCGGCGAAAAGTTAACAGTTGACCAGAGTTCTTATACAACTAGTTATCAAAAAATGAAGTTGCTTTGTATAAATATCAGAAACGAAATTGTTAGTGATACAGAAATACACAATAAGAATGTGCTTCCTACGTAAGTGATCTTTTTAGTCTAAATTCAGTTTGTATACTTAAGTTATTATTACTGATAAGTGATAACTAATCGACTTCCAACTTTTTGTTGCTTTTTTGTAGATTTGTAGACCTTCCAAATCTCTCTACAGCTCTATATAGTTTTGAGCTTTGCAATAGAATGCGTACTTTTCTGGTTGCTTGCCCACCTATTAGCCTCTCACCTCCTGTCACAGAGCTAATTATCACAACTTGTGATTTTCAGAAGGATCTGGCTTACTGGAATATTAGGTAAATGCTCCTTATTTCATATGTTAATAAATTTCTTAATGCTCTAAAAGTGCTTATTGTGAATACTATTTATAAAATGCAGTCCTGTCAAAGGTGGCGTTGATGCCAAAGCATTGTTCGACATGTACATAACAAAAAGGATTCACGACAAGCACCTTGAATTGCTTGAATCCTGCAAGCTTTATAAGGTACATATTTCTATACTACGATATTAAATAAGTGCATAAGTGTTGGGTTGATCCAATTCTTTTCTAATCAATAATTAGAAAGTCCTTTATGATCACAAGAATTATACTCGTATGGTTTCTATAATAATTTAGCTATTTGAAATAAATGATGTAAGAGGTTTTAGGCGTTAAAAATAAATTTTGGGCAACTTTTGACCCGTTTGACCCATAGAGATACTTGAATTTACCCAATCATAAGCAAATGAGTTAAAACTGACATATAGTTTTAGATAACATGGCTTAGTTATATACTGTAGTACTTAAATCAAGTTTGCCGCTTTTCATATTTCGCTAACCGCTATTTGCACCTTGCCAAATGACTACTATGTCCTCCAGTTGAGGTTACAGAGTGGTGGACAACAACATTCTGCACCTGTTTTTGTTGATGATATGTACAAGCAGTTAAGGGAGACCTTGGGTGAATTTCAAGTCATCGTTTCTCATTGGCCTGAATATACTTTGGCATTGGAAAAGGTATTTATCATAAACAGGTTTCAGATTTGTGGAATTTTATATCTGGTTCTTATTGTTTTTTTATTGCTTCTTATAGGTTATAGCAGACACCGAAAGGGTAATGATGGAAACTCTTGAGAAACAATATAGTGAATTCTTATCAACATTGAAGGAGAACACAATGCCGGTTAAGGCAGTACAATACGTTCAAAAAATTGCCAAAGGAAACTTAATACCTTACAGTTTTCCGGAGGAGGTTAGATGTTCTCCCATATAGTCAAAAAAATAATTATCGTATGTAGGCTTATGTTCATAGTGAATAATAGAATTTAATTTTTATATGCTATTTTATTTTTTTGTTTTTCAGTTAGGAACTCTTTTCAACCTGATGAAGAAGATGCTTGATGTGCTACAGCCTGACTTAGAAAGGCAGTTCAAGTCACACAATTTGTGTATTTCGGAGAGTGAAAATGCAGTTCCAGGAGAACTTCTTAGTGAAGTGACTGTAATGCTCAGAACTAAATTCCGAAATAATATGCAAGGAGCTGTAGAGAAATTTGCAGGAAATGTAAGTTCATTTAGAAAGTTCTATATAGAAAATATCTACTTTTGCTATCAATAAAAAGTAATAATAGCTTTAAATTATATACAATCGGCGATTGGTGAGGTTTTAAGAGTTTTATATTCTGTATATAGACAAAGTTGCAAAACGCTACAAACTTAAAGAAGGTAATCCAAGAAGCAAAGGAGGGTGTTAGTGAATCCGATATAAGAAATAGGATGCAGCCTTTAAAGGATCTCCTGACAAAGATAATTGGTGATCTCCATGGTTCTCTTGAAGTTCAAGTGTTCATAAGCTTTTGTCGAGCTTTATGGGATCGAATGGGAAAGGTGACATACATAAACTACATGTTGTCTTATATTTTTTCCTCTCAGTTTTTCTAATATATACTTTTTGTATTATGAAACAGGATGTGTTGAAGGTGTTGGCAAATAGGAAAGAGAACTCGTCTTATAAATCGTCTCGACTTGCAGTCTCTGTATGTTACAACTCTTTCATATAACACTTGAAATCTTTATATTTATCATTAAATATCAGTAGAGGTGTTCTTTTGGATCCAGTTACTTACGAACGGGTCAATTTATGTTATACCAATCTCAAACGGGTCAAATAGGTCCAATATACTGTAACATACTAGTTTACAGGGCGACTAGCCAAACAGGTTGAAAGTTGACCAAAGTGAGTTTTGAACGCATATACTAAACTGCTTTATTGAAAGATATAGATTATTATTGTAATATTATTTTTTAGTCATATTTAATTCAATGATTGTTTATTAAATTTAGGCATAACAGTGTTTTCGTGTCAACCCACTGGTACTAAAATGACCTGCTTTGACTTGTTACTGAATTATCCACTTCTAAATGTTAGAAAAGAGCGGCTAACTTTCTGAACCTTCATTCTTGGCTAAATTTTAATAAGCATTTGCTTGGCAGGTTCTAAACGAAACGTTCATATCAGAAATGCAAGCATTGGCTGGACGTAAACTAGAGGATAAAGACGTGGAGGCACCCATGTCAATTGTAGAGGTGCGGTCAATGCTGTGCAAATGAGAATGGATATAACTGGTCTCCACTTGTGGTTTTACACCCTCATACATCAAACAGAACAACAGAGGAAACCTCATTTTTTTGGGATATGACTGTAACTCATTGATTGTGGTATAGAAATGTTTTAGGCTGTAGAAATTAAGAGCTTAGTGTATATATAAATATTGAAGCATCTCTAGTTCAGAGGTGAGCTTCAAGTGGTTAGCGATGGGGTTGCAGCTGAATGAAATGATCATTTCATATTTTCGCTTGGATTCTGAGAATTGGACATAGGAAATCTAGACACTATCATTATTCATTAGTACTCCCTGAGTCCCTGGTACATAATTGAATATGTCCTCCTAACAATATTCTGCCAAGTATTGATTAAAAACAGTTTTAGATACTAAATATGAACCGTTGAGATGAACAGGATGTACAAAGGTAGTTCACGTGAACAGTTTGGAAATGGAAGTGCACTTATAACATCAGTCGAAAGAGGTTGAAGGTATATGCTTCTTATCAAATACTTCAATTATTCTAGTTACAGTTATTAAGAAACAGTTGCTAAATGAAAGAATAAGTAACATGCTATAACATTTTCTAGAAATCCTTAAGCAACTTTCGGACTTGCTCAAGTGTGACAAAGAGCACAATAGTAAATGGTCCCTGTCTTGATATAGTCGGAATGAACCCCTTATAAAGTGCCATTGGTCCTTCTGCTTTTACCGTTCTCACGGCGCAATCTACTGCACCTGTGTATGGTGGAGGCTTTTCGGCCTCCACCTTCATATTCATAACACGTGTCTTAATCACATCTATAGGGTTTGTTACAATTGATGCAACAAACCCTGCACCAAAACTCGCGGTCACGTGTGTACCTAACCCATCTTTCATCAAACCCTTGTCTAATATCGTCTCCTTGAATTGGTCGTATGATGCAAGCTGTGACGCTGTAACCAGCATTGCACGGTTCACTGTAAGCATTGAGCCTCGCCATAGGCTACCAATCCCTTCATTTTTCGTCATTTGTGCTATAGCGTCCACCACACTCTTGTAGTTACGTCGCTGTGTAGCCGGAACACGCCCATCGGCTTGCATGCGTACCATTGCCACGTCCGCAGGGTTACCCACAGCCGCACCTATCCCTCCGCAATCAATCCAGCACTTATTTTTTGCCATAATGAAATGATCCCGGTGTTAGGATCGGTCCATTTTGTTTTCATCATGTCATATAGGCCCATGCGTGTCGTGGAATATAGTATTTGTCGTAACATAGTGGCAGACACGCCCGAGAAAAGGGCGTGAAAGCCATCATGCTTTATGATTTGCATCCCAACGGAAATGGGACCCACACATGGAGGTTTGCCGATTGCAGCTCCTATCGGGTGATTCTCCCCTTGGAGCTGCATTCGAACCTTAATGAGATCAAGCGGGTGGGTGGAACATCCAGCTATTATCGATGCTATACCACCTTCGACGAATCCTTTCAATGCCATTGATTTGGATGAAATTTACGTATTGAGAAATATATTTTGTAGTTTTATGTGATCGTGATGTGAGGCAGTGCATGTGCTAAAATGCCAATACTCAATAAGATGAATGGAATCATGCTTTTTGGGAAAACAGTGAGTAATAGCAAAGTTTGGAATGTTAGCATCATTTAAAGAAATATTTCCTTTTGTATCACATACATGTACGTGTAAATTAAATATGGACGAAAAACATTAAGAAAATACTAAAAGTTTCAATACTTTTTTTATTGGATACTAATTATTGATATAATTCTTAACATGAAAATTGAAAAGTGGCCTATAGATTTCTTAGCTACTATAACATGCTTATTGAAATGTATGTCAATGAACGAAGGTAGCTTTAACCAAACTGTTTTGATATGCATTAGTTGTACATTGCTATCTTGTTTGTGACAATAAGTTTACGAAATCTATCAATATAATTTGATTTATTTAAGGGTGATATGTAAAATTAAAAGCATGGGTAAAGTCATGATGCAAATGGAGGAAAATATTGATATGGATATGAATCAACGAATGTAAAATGTAAATAAATAATGCAATACGTGTATATATGTACTAGCTATAATGTGCACGGGTTTACACATAAGTCAAATTTATTTTAAAATTTTAGTTTAGTATATGGACATGTAAGAATTTACTCGTAAAAATTGTGATATAAGTATAACTAATACTTGTTTAAGATTTTTTACTATGTATTAATATCTATTAAAATAATATTTTGTATTGTTCAATATATATATATATATATATATATATATATATATATATATATATATATATATATATATATATATATATTTTGTAAATAAATTTGTTAGTTGAAAGATGTAACTTGTTTAACTGACATAGGTGTTGAGGTTAAGGTTGATGTTGTTTAATTTTAACAATTCATATCATGTTGTACAAAATGTGCGAGTTTAGTAGCACATAATCAGCGTTGATGAAGTTAAAATATGCCCCGTAAAGTTTTTTAAAAATGTTTTTCTGAATATCCATATATAAACTTTAAATAAGAATTTCATGAGTCGTTGTTATAAGTACAATAGCATTTATTTATTTTCATATCACAGTAATCCGTGCGTACATTTGATATTCATATTGCCGTTAACAACAGTTTAGCTATATTTAATATTCAAGCCCGTGTACCCATAAATAAAACTTTAAAAAAAATTAGCATGAGTCCTTATGTAACGTATATAGTAAAAAGAATATTTTAATAGATGAAAGTCTAAAATTAATATTAGTTTTAAAAAATATTTAACATATATTAAAACTAAGTCATATATTTACTTTGTAATTTTAATAGATGAAAACCTGAAAATAATACTAATACTCATTTAATTTTAAACAAAGTTCATATTATAAAGTATATGTGGTATAAAGTGTAAGGGATTATTTGTCTTTTCTCTAAAGTTATTGAAAAATATGAAAACTTGTAATTTTACACTTAGCTCTATGTAATTTATTTAAAATGCAGCCACTAAGATTTATTAATTACCTCATTTTTTCTTAAGGTTTTATTTTCATAAATTTGACACTAATATTTTTATGTATTTTTTTTCTCAATCAAAATTTTCACCAAATTTATTAAAGTTTGACCAAAATCAATTCAATTTTGACTTTTTATTAGCCAATCATATTGCTTGATTTCGCCTACGTGTCAAAATCAAGCTCTCCTATTGGTATAATTTTTTTCTAGTGAGAAGGGCTTTGCAAAAACGTTCCGAAATGATGTAATTCTTTTATTATATAAAAGATGTAAATACACACATGTGTTAACAAACATATAAATAAGAGTAAAAGCATGCATCGTTAGTCCTTTTTTATCCGTTTTTTGTACATTTTATCCGTTTTTTGTACGTTTTTATCCATTTTTTGTACGTTTTTATCCGTTTTTTGTACATTTTATCCGTTTTTATATTTTTTATACGTTTTATCCGTTTTTTAATTTTTTTTATCCATTTGTTTTTACACTTTATCCGTTTTTGTACATTTTTTACGTTTTTGCATGTTTTACCCAATTTTAACATTTTTTATCTGTCATTTTTATGTTTTATCCGTTTTTTTATATTTTATCTATTTTTTTACGTTTTATCCGTTTTTCTATGTTTTATCTGCTTTTTTACATTTTTTGTACGTTTTATCTGTTTTTATCCGGTTTTTAGCGTTTGTTTTTACGTTTTATCCATTTTTGTGCGTTATTATCCGATTTTTGTACGTTTTATCCATTTATTAACGTTTTTTCTATGTTTTATCTGTTTTTATCCGTTTTTTTTGTACGTTTTTATCCTTTTTTTTACTTTTTATCCGTTTTTGTACGTTTTTATCTATTATTTGTTTGTTTTGTTCGTATTATCCGTTATTTAACGTTTTTATCCTTTTTTTTTTTACGTTTTATATGCTTTTGTATGTTTAATTCATTTTTTGTAAGTTTTATCTATTTTATCCATTTTTGTACCGTTTTATCCATTTTTTGTACATTTTTTTTACCTTTTTTTTTCTATTTTTAACGGTTTTATCCAAATTTTTTTACGTTTTTTTACAAAAAATGGATAAAACGTAAAAAAAGATGATAAAAATGTAAAAAAAAAAAAAAGAAGGTGAAACTTACAAAAATGGATAGAAACGGATAAAACATACAAAAAAAAGATAAAAAGTACAAAACATAAAAAAACGGATAAAACGTACAAAAAAAAAGGTAAAAACGGATTAAACGTACAAAAAACGCAAAAAAAGAATAAAACGTACGAAAAATGGAAAAAAACGGATAAAACCTATAAAAAACGGATAAAAGTGTACAAAAAAGTGGATAGAAACGTACAAAAACGGATAAAAATAAAAACAGATAAAACTTTCAAAAAACGGATAAAACGTACAAAAAAACCTAAAAGAAAAAACGGATAAAACATATAAAAAACGGTTAAAAACGTACAAAAATGGATAAAACGTAAAAAAAAGGATAAAAAATACGTAAAAAATGGGTAAAACGTACAAAAAACGGAGTAACGTAAAAAAAGCGGAGATAACGTAAAAAAGGACTAACGATGCAAATACCGTTAGTCCTGAAGGCTAACGGTGTAATATATATCACATCCCGTGATTTTCTTTATAATTAAAAATGTTTAATTATATATTAATCTCTGTCATTACTTCTAATCACTATTTTTACAAGAAAATTTAATTTTTTTTTATTATATAAATTGGTCGTTACAAACCCGTATCAGGACATTTTTTTTCAAATTTACTATTCATCGGTTACTATTCACCAAACACTATTCATCATTTCACTATTCATAGCTTTTGGAGTCGGTTAGTGATATTGAGATGTTTTTCAAAAGTTTTACTATTCACGAAACATTATTCACTCCCGGAGAAAGTTTGTCATTCATGTGTGAGTTAGCATCATTTCAGTATGCGTACGATTATCTATCAAATAAACGTTATCCTATGAACTATTATTGTAGGACCGTAGAACAACCTTATCACTTGTGAATCTAGGCTAGATCTAGAGAGAGAAAGTAAGTAGAGAGAGAGAGAGAGAGTGTGGGAACTCTAGTGTGTGGAATAATAACCTTGATATCACTAATAGAATCACTAAGAGAACCACTAGAGAACCACTAAGAGAACCAACCTCTCAAATGAGGTTTACAAGAGTATTTATAGTTGAAGTCTAGGGCTTCTCTAATCTTTGACCTTATTACATAACTAGCCCTTAGACTTTATAAAATCATGAAAACTACACATAAACTTCATCATAATGATATTCTAAAGCAACCTATAACAATACATTAATGACCGACACTTTTTATAAATAAAATACGATGCTAACAATCTCCCCCTAAGTGTTGGTCATTGAGGTTGCGCGACGTCATCATCTTTGTCTTTAAACTTTATCATTCATAGCTCTTGACGTCTTTAAGAATCACTAGATGAAACATAGTTCCAGTTCATCATGCTTCATTGTTGTTGAAGTGATCCGATGATGTCATCTGCCTTTCATCACTTCTGTGTTTGTGGTGGTTGTCTGCCATTCCAACATGCTCATAAGTCTTAAGTCTTTGTGATACATGCATTTGTTGTTTCCGTTCTTTCACTTAGATCTTTGTCACTTTACTTTGTAGATTCTTCTTTTTGGTGTAGAATCTTTCTTTGACTGTTGCTATCCTTTGATCTTTGTGAGAACTTTCCTTTGACTTTGTGATGCATGTATGAGCATGTGGAATCTTTCGCCATGGAGATGATGTATAGCTGCATATAAACAGTTAGCAATAAACAACCGGTACTTACAGATAAGGAATTAGAGATCGTCAACAGCATAGTGTGAAGACTCCTTCTAACCCTTACCATGGCCGTTCCCATGTCAGATACTCCCGAAAGAGCTTACGAGACCTACTAAGTAGCTCAATGACTGGGTGAGTCGCTGGGGATCACTCCACGACTGTAGACCATTTGAAACCACCGCGAACACTAAGCGTAACCCATAAAGAATTACCGAAGTGACCTGCTGTCAGGGCTGCTTGATGTTGACCCTGGCAGGAATTTCCGTTCAATCATTGAGAAACTACATAAGTAAATTCTCTCATAAACGTTCTCGGCAGATTGCTAAGATCTGCGTAGGACTCTTAAGTTTACATCTGGTGTCCTTAATGATGAACAACCAGTGTAGAGATATCATGTGTTCCTATGAGATCTTTTGATGAATCTCGGGGCACTAGACTCGATAAGTGCACATTTGGTTTCCTATGCAGAGATTAGGGAGAGGTCTCCTGCTTCAATATCAACCATCTCTAAGAGACAGGTCGATAGATTATGCCGGTTCCCCGTGAGAATGAAACAAGCTCTTTTAAGAGAACTTGAGTGGATAGAAGGTTTAGTGCAGTGCGTCACTGGGTCCATGACGTCTTTATCTTCAATACCGGTGTCACCTTAGTAACAACCAGTAGCATATGAATTGAACCCGGTGTCTGCCCTAAGGTTGAACATATGGAGGGCTATTTCTTTTCACCCTTTTTCATAACTTTTCTTTTTAATTCTTCAACCCCTTCTTTCTCCTTTCTCATTTACTCCTTTTTTTTCAATCATACCTAAGGACTTCTAATTCTAATCTATTGGAATTGTCCTTGGGTAGATCCCTCCGGCTCTGGCGGATCATAGGACGGTTTTCCCTAACCTTAGTCACCTTATAACTCCATGAATCCTATAATTGCCATGAAACCTTTGATTGAAAATCTCTCAAAGTGTTTAAGAATATAAACACATTTTTGTTGACACTTTGAGAGTTTTTGTTACTTTTGAAGGACTCCCCCTTCACATGTGCTCATGAATATTTAAGAAATTTGCACATGCGTGAGGAGTTTGCACTTTTTGAATTGATCCACTTTCAGTGAACATGACCGATTCGAGACACGCTTACATCACTAGTTAGACTAGCTTGAAGTTATTACCCGTCCTGGTCAAGTCCAAAGAAAGTCTCTCGATACGGTACATTCTACTCAGACAAGTCCTATTCGAGACACGCTTACATCACTAGTTATACTAGCTTGAAATTATTACCCGTCCAGGACAAGTCTTTTCGATTACTGACATTTTAAGCTTCGTCAATTCATTGGTACATTCTAAGTCTAGCTCTTTTGAGATTCAGTCATAAGCTTTAAACATCTTTGATCACATTTTAATCATGTCTTCTCCCCCTCAAAAATAGCATATCGTGATATTTTTTATATCAACTGATTAAGAAAAAGCTTTTTGGAGAGATAGACACATTTGTTGTTGCATGAATTCGAAACTATTTTGTTTTAGAAATACTCCCCCTCAAAACTCGCATATGTTTTTGAGAAATGTTAAACTTTTTAAAGTTTAGAGGGAAGGAGTCGTCTTGAAGCAAAATTCTGAAAGAGAAAGAAGTTTCAGATTTGATGAATTTTGCATCAAGGTTTTTTGAAAAACAAAGACTTCTCTTTGTTTGAATAGGAATGTCGCACTGAGGCGTACAACAGTGTCCATTTTTAGGATAAGTGCACTTTGTTGATGAAAATCATTTTTGCGTAACACTTTCCTTTCTTTCAAAACTTGAGTTGTGCACTGTAAGGTGTACACAAGTCATTTTGATGATGAGCACTGATTTTGATAGATTTTGAAAATCTTATTGAAAAATCTTGAAATGGTGGTGCTCAAAATGTAAGAGAATTTTGAAAATCTAATTTATCATTAGATCAACAATCATGGTCTTGAGCTTAAAGATTTTGAAAGTTTTTCTAAAGAAAACTCAAGCCAGATAAGTATTTGGTTCTTGTTTTAGGATAAGTGCTCAAAAAATATTTGAAATCTTTGTTTGATTAAGCACTTTCCTTTCTTTGAAGCGCGGGTCCTGAACTGATGTGTCCAGAAGCCATTCGATTAAGTCCTTATTTGAAATCTTTTCAAGGTTATACCCGGACTTAAGTTTTGAAAAGATTTCACTTTGAAGCACGGGTTGTAAGCTGAAGTACTTACAAGCCATTGTGAAGAAACTTTTGAGAAACGACATGTTTTAGAAAAACATTTTAAAGAACTCCCGTTCAAGCATCTGTCAATGTCCGTGTCATTGTTGAAAGACATTTCTAGACACGTACAGAATATTGATTTATACGAGAGACATGTCGTGAGAAAAATATTTTTGGATTTTTTGATTTTATATTGTTTTTGTATTTTTTGAAATTTTATATTTTTGTATTTTGTTTTTGTTTTTATAAAAGAAATGGAAAATCAAAAATAGAAGATTGAAAGAATGATTTTATAGAATTTACAGAATTTGAACCCTCTGAAGAACTGGGTTCTGAGATAGTTGAAGCACCTGCAACCAAGGACGAAGAGGTTTCACAAATAATAGTGTTAGAAGTACATGAAGCATCACTCTGTGGGTGTTGACTATCAACGGTTGTTGTGGTTTCTACTTCCTTATCCTGAAGATTATCACTATTATTTGTCTTGGTGCAACTATCAAAACTCTTCCCTGTGGGAATCCACCTAAGACCAACTGTTTTAAAAACTTTCCCCGTAGGAATCCACCTAAGGTAAGATCTAGACGTAGTTTTCTTATCAGATGCAGCGGAAGTCTCAGTGTTGGAAAAACTACATTCTTTAGATATCCACCTATTAGGTTTCTTAACCTCTTGCTTCTTATCAACGGGTTTGTTTCGATTTGGTGTCTTAGTGGATTGGGTCTTGACACTTGATTTGGAATTCTTTGTGTTGCATTCTACTTTCCTAGCATTCTTATTTGTGCCACGACTCTTAGATGCAAGCCAATCCCTAGTATTTTGTTGAAAGTTCCTAGGTAATGGTTTACTACTACTAGCGGTGCTTTGGAATCTTGTAGAATTCATCACACTAGGTTTTGCACCTAAAATTCCGTTTTTTTGATGTTGTGCCTTTTTTCTAGCTTCTTCTAGATGATGATTGAGGACCATGTCATTAGAACCAACAGACTCATTAACAATTTTTGTTGTCTTATTTGGTGTACTATACTTAGAAGAGCCAGGTGAAATCACATTTTTGTTTCTTTCAACAAACAAATTTTGTTTTTCAACAATCTTTTCATTTTCACATTGCTGGGGCAAGGGTGTTGGAGTGACTGGTTTTGTCAAATCCTTTTTCTCATCGACTTTTGGAGCAAACCGTGAAATTGACATTTTTGGTTTTTGAACCGTGTTTGAAACGTTTGGTTTCTCCGAAGTTGATGGTTTTGCAAACTTAGTTTCCTCACCCTTCCTTTTTTGACTTTCAAGCTGAGCCCTCAAAAGATCATTTTGCTCTTTCATGTTCTTGAAAGCACGCTCATACGACAGTTTGTCATACTTGCATTCTTCTTTTTTTCGATCAAGTTGTTTAAAACATGACACATTTTCTTTTTCAAGCTTTATAAGAGCATTTTCATATTTGGAAACAATTTCGGAGGTCTCAGCTCTCAGTCTTTCATCGTCTTGAACAGAGTATGTTTGTAAAATGATGGACATAATGTCAGTAGTCATAACAACTTCGAAGAGAGAATCATTTAGGTTTTCCAAAACATTCATGTTTTCACGAGTATCATTAGCTTCGTTTACCAGGGATTTGTGGTCCTTGACAAATTCGGTCGTTTCTTTTAAGAAAGCACGTTCAAAATGGATTACCCTCGCACTGATGTTATTCAGTGGGATAGTAATTTCGTTTTCAAAAACTTTTTTCTGCTCAATATGAAAACTGGAATGCCAGTTATTAATATCGATTGTAGTTTTAGAAGCAACAATATTTTGAAGTTCTTGAATTCTCTTTTTAACATCATCCAAAATGTTTCTAGCCTCACTTGTATTAAAAGTGTTGTTAGAAGACATTTGTTCCATTTTTGAAAGAGATTTGGAAACAATTACTTTCTTAGAAAACATTTTTGAGAATGGTCGTTTTATGGAAAACACATATGGTTCTTTTTGTGGAACAAAAGTAATTCCCGAAAGTTTGTTCAATTTGTTGTAATCAATGGGTTTCAAATCCTTTTGTTTCATTTTAGAAATGCTCTCTTCGACATGTTCTATCGTTTGCACAGAATCCCGAACGACGGGAGGATCATGTTTAGTGTAAAGCACATTACCATTATACAAAACATTCTGTTCTTGCTGAGCTTTCTTGAGATTACTGGGGGTGTTGTTACCAAGAGCCACTTTATGTTTCGTATGGTAAACCGGATTAGTTTGATTTGAAATCATTTTCATTGTTTGACTTGACTGACCCGACTTAACCACTAATTCTTCTAAATGAGCAATCATGTGTTCTGACTCTACGATTTCGGCCAAAAGTTTGTCTTCTTTCTTTGCAAAATCCTTTTTCAACTCATCCATTTCTTTTTCAAGATTGGTATAAGCTGTTTTTTGTTTAGAAAGTTGGTTTTGTAAATCAGAAATTTCCGCGTTTAAAGCTTTTATCTTTTTGAAAGAATTGACATCAAGTGTATCAAACTTGAGTTGCAATTGTTTTTCTCTTGAAACGGAATTTTGATAACCAGTTTCTAATTCAGACAATCTTTCGTTATGAAACTCAAAAGCTTTAACGTGTTTCTTGTAACTCTCAAGCTCAACGGTCAATTTGACATTCGCGGCCTTAACATCGCGATTGACCTTTATCACTTTTTCAATTTCAATGCTGCAGTTATTCAATAATGAGTCAAAGAAAGCACGGGTTTCCTCATCATTAGCACCATTTTGTGCAACTTGAACTCCATTAGGATCCATATCTGGAGTTTCATAGTTAACATTGCTATTAACTTGTTCCCCCACATATGTATCATAATTAGGTTCAGATGGCACAGAATGTGGCTTCTCATGAGCAAACGGATTAGCATCATTACCATTATTTGGTACCTCATGGAATGGATCTGAATCGTAAGTAGGAGGAAGATCAGAATCACTGCGTGATGTTGTTGCTTGCTGATTTACCATAAAGTTGTAGGTAGCATTGAGATCTGCTGAATTGTCATTAACTCTTGTTGTAGCTCTAAACTCATGTTCATCAGCAGTCAACGGTATTCCCGATTCTTCTTTATTGGCTAGCATCAACAAGTACTGGATCTTTTCAACCCTCGTCATTGCATTGACATTGTTTCTGTTGTGACTTGCTGATGGCAGTTTCTGAATCGAAGTCATGAAACAATCAATCCCATTTTGATTAAGCACATTCTGATTCACAATCTGATCCATCTGATTTCCTACATACTGCCCTGCATATTGCATCTGATTCCCCATCTGTATACTCGAAGCATATCCTTGCTGATTGTTATTGTGTCGTTGGATGTTTAATGCATTGAAGACTGATGCAAAACCATTGGACAAAGTACTCGTGATACTGTCATGGTGAGATGCCATTGATTCAATTCAAAGTGAAACGTTGTTCTGAGGATCTTTTGAAAGATAACAAAGGTTGTTGTTGTAGGTTAGATGTTTTGGTGAAGATGAAAAGCGTTTTCGGTTGATCTGATTGATTTCGTAATTTCCCGCCAAAATTGAGTATGAAAATTTTCGTTCTCAAAATTTGAAAATCACTATAAAATCCAATTCTAAGGTTACTAGAAAAATTTGAGTTTTAAAAATTTTGACGCCAAATTTTACCGAATTTTTTTGAATTTTGGCCTAAAAATTTGAATTTTCGGCCGAAATTTTCAACGTTATACCAAAATTTAAATCTCGCATAAAAATTGAACATTTAATCACCGGTAAAAAATAAATTTTACTCAAAATTTCCCGCCAAAAAACTCTTTTTTTTTTTTTTTTTTTTTTTTTTGGTGCCTAACTCGATAACTTTGTGTTTCTAACTCGATAAGTGCATGTAGTTTTCTAACTCGATAAGTTCATTTAGGTTTCTAACTCGATACATGCTTTGGGTTTCTAACTCGATAGATGTTTTGGGTTTCTAACTCGATAGGTAGTCTTCAAATATGGTTCCTAACTCGATAGGTATTTTGGGTTTCTAACTCGATAGAAGCTTTGGGTTTCTAACTCGATAGGTAGTCTTCAAATATGGTTCGTAACTCGATAGGTAGTCTTGATTTGGGCAGAGTATCCCCTTAGTTAGAGTCACAATTGTCCTAACTCGATAAACGATTAGGAATGGAAAGGCTAACTCGCCAAGATATCAAACTTCAAACTCGATAGAAAAACTTATGACCCCTAACTCGATAGAATGACACCTAACTCGATAGCCACCAGTATCCTAACTCGAAAAAAATGCTAACTCGATAGAAATTTAGTCCCAAACTCGATAAGTCCTAAATCCTAACTCGATAGAATCACAAAAACCTAACTCGATAGAAATTTAATCCCAAACTCGATAGAACTTGTTTCCTAACTCGAAAGAATTATGCACCTAACTCGAAAAAACTTTTCTAACTCGATAATTTTGCACCTAACTCGAAAACAACCTGATGAACAGTAACCGAATCAAAAATCACTTTTATACCATGTTTTTTCTACCAAATCAAACCTAAAACAACCTATATTATCCCTAGGCGATTGATACCACTTGTAGAACCGCCTATTTCACATATGAATCAAGCCTAAACCTAGAGAGAGAAAGTAAGTAGAGAGAGAGAGAGAGTGGGAACTCTAGTGTGTAAATGAAAGACAATGTAATTACCTAAGAGAACCACTAGAGAACCACTAAGAGAACCAACCTCTCAAATGAGGTTTACAAGAGTATTTATAGTTGAAGTCTAGGGCTTCTCTAATCTTTGACCTTATTACATAACTAGCCCTTAGACTTTATAAAATCATGAAAACTACACATAAACTTCATCATAATGATATTCTAAAGCAACCTATAACAATACATTAATGACCGACACTTTTTATAAATAAAATACGATGCTAACAATTATTTTGAATAAATGATCCGAAAATCCCGACTATGGTTCTAACATATTATTTTTTTCACTCATTTTGATAATATAAAAATTATATTATTAATTTACCCGACGTTTTGAATTTACTTGGTATATGTATCGTTAAAAATTTATAACTTCGACGGTTTTCGTAATTTCAATACGACAATTATTTATTCACCCGTTAAAATTGCAAGTAATGTAATGTTATAAATTTTACGAGTTTATTATATTTTATTTTGTTCCGTTAAAATTGATTTCTAGCTAACCCAGTACCCAAAACTTATAACATACGGAGTAACACATTATATACGCTAATTAACTAAAGATACAATTAAATCACTAGCAAACTGTCATTTCCCTACCTCAATATAATAGTCGACATCTATATTAATTCACAAAACATATTCCTTATTTCATGCTCTCACACACCCTTATATGAGCATATTATATTTAAGATTCATCTCAATTTTATGCATTCCCTGACAATATATAGTAACTTGTGTTTGAGAATTATTGAACCTTACGTGCTCTAAAAACATTTCTTTTCTTCTTCCTTGTCTTACGTGTATCGACATGCCACCCATATTTACCGCACTCCTCCATCATGTCTCATAAATGCAAACTTGAACACTCCAAATCTAGTTATAAAAAAGCCATTGAACCAGATTCATACACACAAACTTTCACATATCAAAATAATCTAAGTGTTTTACATGCCGCTCAGTCGAGTAGGATTGACTAGAATGCAGGGTGTTCGAGTCGTGCATTGGAGTGTTAAAACACTTGCTCATGATTCCTTGTTGGGTCGTGATTTGAGTAGCACAGATCATCCATCAAACACCAACACATACTATCTTTCTTTACTGCTGACGTGAAGAAGAAAAGAAAGAAAAGCAAGCCTGGAGTTTTGTTCTTCTTTTGTGACCCTCGTTCGACCCCGTCGTTCATCCCTTACCACCTTTTGGTGTCGTAAGTCTCCAAACTTCATTGTTAGGTTTCTTTAAAAACTTTCATGTAGCATGCATGCATACTTCGCGGTGGCTTGTTGTGTTTAAAAACTTGTGTGTCTAACTAATAAGAATCTATACCGAACATATTCTCATTACTGCCTCGTACTACTACTCACGTTAAAACAAACAAATAAACACTTCGAGCGTATTCGACTTTAAATGGATTTTAAAAGCTTTTGAACGTATAAAAATGATATGGAAGTGAACATATGAAATTCATTTAAGTATTTGGCTCATTATTGGAATATACACATTTCGGTTTAGGTGACTTAGGCCCTTGTTTACTCGAGCCAAATCTTGTTCATCAAACTCATTTCATCTCATGATACTCGATCCATTTGTTAAGAACAAACCCAAACGCATATCAGCTAGGAAACCAACCCACGAAACACTAGACTCATTCGAAGGCTCGTTGATATAAACTACTCGACGACATAAGAAGCTATGTCATCCTACCCTTGTCGAAGCCCATGTAACCCAGCAAGGGTACGTTTTTGTTTCAGCTCATTTCGTAAATCAAATACAAACACAAACGTATAAATGATAAACGTGTAACAAAAAAATATAATACGAACTTGTAAGACTATATAACCAAATCGTTGTGTAATGCAACAAAAAAGTAGTACTAGTCCAATTGGTGGTACGCTTGACCATTGTGCGAAGTGTCCCGAGTTCAAGCCTAGGCAGAGGCGGTTTCTGGTGTTTTGTTATTTTTGCTAAATTGCCTTTTGTACAGTCCCAGTCCCCCAACTTCGAGCAACTTATCACTTTTCTTAAAATCTTTATAAACATCAAAGATTATAATATTATAACAACTTCAGGCCCTCGACTTTACACCACTTGACATTTTTCTAAAATCCTTATTAACTTTGCAACTTATATGGCTTTTACAATTGCAACCCCCAAAGTTGAACACTTCGACACTTTTCACCAAAACTTTAATAAGTTAATAAATTTATATATTTTACCACTTTTCGTCTAAATAAATATATATTTAACGCATATTATAGTTGACGACCAAAACAACTAAAATTATAAATAATATATTTTCCCAATTATATTATTGAATCAAGACTTCAACATATATTTACGAATCTAATAAATACAATTAGACCCATATTTATTCACTCATCAAAAATACTTAAGCCAATAATTGAGCCGGTGAGGATCGAAGTCATAATGATAGAAAACGGCTCGAAAGAGACGTTTTGAAAACATAAGTTCATTAATAAAGATTCAAATACAAGAGGTCACATCAGAGTATTATAAAACTAGAAGTCTTGATGTTTTAAACTGAATTAAACATCTTTATTTTACACCATTATTTAAAGAAAGTAGATAAGTTTTGATGTTTTCGCCCGTTCCATGGTTGCTTCCTCTGCTAAATACCTGAGATAACATGTTTAAAAGTCAACAAAAATGTTGAGTGATATCATAGAGTTTGAATTTGGTAATCATTTACACAAGTAAGATTGTTCTAAGTCTCATAGAGTTAAAAATTGATATTGCAGTATATATTGCTCTAAGTCTCATGACACGCAAAACGTTAACAAATACCGTAAATACGGAGGTGTTATCAAATCAATGATAATATTGCCCTCATGTAATAGGTGATTTGCCAATTCCTATTTTTACTCAAATATAATATATCACGACTAATACGACTAACCACATGCATAATGGCATTCCGTCAAGTATTAATGGGATATGCTGTCAAACCTTAAATAGATCTATTCATTATATTCGCGCTCACATAACATTAATTAATGGCTCATGATCAAGGGTCTTATGGCAATAGGTAACTTAGGCATATATCAAGTCAGGTAGCATACAGAAAATTACTTGTGATCTGTTTATAACATGTATCCCTCTCACGGACGGAGTTTGAAAATAAGTAAATGTGAGGCTATGACTCACCTTGATTAATACTGAAATAAAAAAAAAATTATTTCGGACGAAATTATGAATACGGCTCCAAAATACAACCTGATAAATAGATTTATCTGAGATTTTGACCAAATACCATTTGGTAAATACGAACGAATAATAATTATTCGTCATGATGAATAGATGATATGCAAATGAAATTCTTTTGTTTATGAATGATATGACAAAATACGTTATTTAAATTATCCACCGAAGTTTTACCTTTTTAACCGTAAGTAATAATATTTAATTTGAAATATCGTTATATATATTATTAACGTTACGTTATATAATATATAAATAAAAATGAAAGTTTAAATGTATATGACGAGATAAATTTACGAAAATAGAAAATAACTAAGAATGTTAAATAGAATATGTTTAGTCCTTGTCCTTTTCCAATTTTACCATTTTTACTCTAACAAAGTATGCGTTACACCGTTAGTCCTTTTTGTATATAAATTACAATTATAGTCCTCTAATTGTCCAAT
The DNA here is from genome assembly GCA_030686995.1 of Artemisia argyi. Lineage (NCBI taxonomy): Eukaryota > Viridiplantae > Streptophyta > Magnoliopsida > Asterales > Asteraceae > Artemisia > Artemisia argyi. The sequence continues at coordinate 199,077,095 of CM060702.1, forward strand.
AGTCAAACATAGGTTTAGAATATTAAATATTATCAATTTTTACCCTTATGACTCTGTTTTTACTGTTTTAGTCCTTATTTTTCAATATTGACAGTTTTAGTCCTTCTAGGTGTCGTCGCGTTACATTTTTAGTCCAAAGTTACAAAATTCATGAGAAAAATTATAGTAAATTTTCCGAGGCTTATTTAATAAATAATAAGCTTATCTTAACAGCTTATTTAGTAAAAAGTGCTTATTTTCAATAATTGGGCTTTTAGCGAGTTGAAAAAGTGGCCCATTAACGTTTTAAAATCCGTACTTCGTGAGACGAGTTGAGCTCATGAAAAATATCATTTTTCATGTTCTATTTTCATATAAAAAAGATTTAGATAAGCTAGCTTATCAGAAGTGCTTATTTTTAGCTTATTGGGCTTTTAGGCCCAACACGTTAAAAGATTAGTTTTCAAAGGGTGTTTGTGCGATTCACTTTGGTGAATTTTAAATGTCGAGACTAACTTATTTTTACAAGTTTTATACACGAAATTGTTAGCTAGCTAGGTGGTCTAATAGGTCGTGTAAAAATATAGTGTGCATGTTACGTAATATTTAAAGATAATCGATGGTTCCTTGGGTCACGTGGGACGTTTATATATATATATATATATATATATATATATATATATATATATATATATGTAAAGACTTGAATTTTATTTCTAAGTATATATATAGTTTTTATACGATTAAGCATGGTTCAAAATGAGTTCGTATGATGTATGTGAAGTAAAAATAACGTGAAATATGTGTGTGTCGTGACTCCCAGGCCTTCCAAGATAGAGGCTAGTCACTTGTCGTGTACTATATATAAATATATACGTAAGAAATATATATGAAGCTTATATACGTTCGACATAACATAAACATGATGCATGGAACATATTAAACGTGTAACTTGAATTCACAAGGGATCAAAATAACTTACAACACCTCTAGGGTGGTAGAGAAACGAGAATGGAAGAAGGAAATACTAGAAATGATCAAGTTCGACTATAACCCAAATAATAAACGTGTAACTTAAACTCGATAACTCCTTTCTTGCTTCCAAATGTTCACGCAACAGCTCTTGGTCGATTAGAGATGAGTTTTAGGAAGAAATGAAGTTTATTATGCGTATGGTGAATGAAAGAAATGTATGAATGAATAAGGAGTACATATAGTGATATTTTGTAACACGTAAGTGTAATAATTTTCAAGGAAACAAAATACACTATACATGTCAGTAACTATAGGTTTCTAGGCTGAATTTTCATATATAATAACCTTTGTGAGAGCTTGAAATAAGGTGCATGTTTCTTGTGAGTCACATAGATGTCGACTACCCTTTTAATACATATACGATTTGAGAAATCGTGTATCAATTGGTTATAGCTGATCATACTTAACATTTAAACATGAAATCATGTTAGAAACGTTACTAGGAACTCTTAGAAACAATCGGGAATCAAAAAGGTTAAGTATTGAATTTATCATATGTCGATTTGGCTTGAGTTTTGTCGAACACTTTGCCTTCTAAAAACGTATCAAAAGTTGACATATGAATTTGAGATTCGCCACACTAATAGTTGGCTAGGTGATGAATGAGATGGTGTAAAAATATATAGGTGTTGTGTATAAAAATCGAGAATACGAGAGGCATTTTTGGAGCTTGATACTAGTCGTATTATATGAAATATTAAGGATTAGAAGTTGGGCTTGTATTTGGGCTGATGAATAGTAATCGAGGTGTTGGGCTGGAAATTAATTAAGGGCCCGTTTGGTATTAATGTGTAATTAGTAATTTTAATTTAGGATTAGTGAAATGTTTAGATTTTGAGTAACGTGTCGAGAATTGGTTCCGTCATTTCGTGAATTATATTATATCGTGATAACGCCTAATTAATATAATAAGAAAAATTTCAAATTTTTCTGAAATAATGGGAATCAGTACGGTAATGAAATATTATTTATTTATTAACGATATAATTACAAGGAATTTTTACAAGGTTCTACAGTACCCATTTGTCATTCTGAATTTCGTCCCGAAATTCGATTTTAAGAAATCTAACAAGTGTGATCTATGAAAATAAATGTGGATATTTCTCACGGAATCTATCTTCACGTTCCCATGTGTAAGTTGGTCCTCGCTTTGAGTCCCATCTAACCTTTACAATGGGGATACGATTCTGTTTGAGTTGTTTTACTTATCTATCCATTATTTCCACAGGCTCTTTTGTGAACACTAGATTGTCGTCCAATCTGATCTCCTTCAGTGGAATGACGAGAGTTTCGTCAGACAAACATTTCTTGAGTTGTGATACGTGAAACGTAGGATGTACCCTACTAAGTTCTTCCGGAAGTTCTAACTTATAAGCAACTGGACCAATTCTCTCCAGAATTTTGAAAGGTCCAATGTACCTTGGATTTAACTTTCCACGTCTTCCAAAACGGATCATTCCCTTCCAGGGAGAAACTTTTAACATGACTATGTCTCCTACTTGAAATTCCATAGGCTTTCTCCTGACATCAACATAACTCTTCTGTCTGTCACGAGCAGCTTGTAAGCGTTGCTTGATTTGGAATATCTTCTCGGTCATGTCATGTATTAGCTCTGGTCCGGTGAGTTGCATATCACCAACTTCTGTCCAACACACTGGTGATCTGCACTTTCTTCCGTAAAGTGCCTCGAAAGGTGCAACTTTTATGCTGGCATGATAGCTGTTATTGTAAGAGAATTCAACTAATGGCAAGTGTTTATCCCAACCTTTTCCGAAATCAATTACACATACTCGGTGCATATCTTCCAAGGTTTGGATTGTTCTTTCACTTTGTCCATCGGTTTGCGGATGATAAGCGGTGCTCATATCTAAACGAGTACCAAGAGATTTCTGTAGAGATTCCCAAAATCTTGAGGTGAATCGGCTATCTCTATCAGAAATGATGGATATTGGAACTCCATGTCGAATCACAATTTCCTTAAAATACAACTGGCGAGTGTTTCCATCTCGTCAGTCTCCTTGATAGGTAGAAAACGTGCAGACTTGGTTAATCGATCGATGATAACCCAGATTGTGTCTAATCCGGTCGAAGTCCTTGGTAATTTGGTAATAAAATCCATGGTGATTCGTTCCCATTTCCAGACTGGTATTTCTGGTTGCACGAGTAATCCTGATGGTTTCTGAGTCTCTGCCTTTACTCTAGAACATGTTAAACATTTACCAACATACTCTGCGATATCAGCTTTCATATTTGGCCACAAATAAATCTTCTTAAGATCTTGATACATCTTATTGGAACCGGGATGAATAGAATATTCGGATTTATGGGATTCATGCATGATAAGGTCTCGAATACCTCCAAAGAGAGGAATCCAATATCTTTCCTTGAAACATAACATTCCATCATCTCTTCTTACAAATGCTTTTTCATTATTTGGCATTCTGTCAATCTGCTCTTCATTGTTTGACCTTCTGTCAATCTTCTAGTATTGCCGGTTTTCTTCTTGGAGAGCTCCTGTTTGAGCTGGAAGTGGCGAATGAATTGTCATTCCTAGAGATCGAACTCTAAGAGGTTTAATTCTGTCTTTTCTGCTTAATGCGTCGGCTACGACATTCGCTTTACCAGGGTGGTAACGAATTTTACAGTCGTAGTCGTTGAGTAATTCCAACCATCTGCGTTGTCTCATGTTCAGCTCCTTCTGATCCAGTATATGTTGAAGACTCTTGTAATCGGTGAAAAGCGTACACTTTGTACCGTATAGGTAATGTCTCCATATCTTAAGAGCATTTACTACTGCTCCTAATTCTAGATCATGGGTGGTATAATTTTCTTCATTCTTCTTGAGCTGTCGTGAAGCATAAGCTATGACCTTGTCTCTTTGCATTAGTACCGCACCTAAACCATGATGAGATGTGTCACAATACACAACAAAGTCCTCATTTCCTTCCGGTAATGCTAATATTGGTGCTTCACAAAGCTTTTGTTTTAACAGTTGGAATGCTGACTCTTGCTTCTCTTCCCAGATATACTTCTTGTTTTTCTGGGTGAGTTCTGTCAAAGGTTTTGCAATCTTTGAGAAACCTTCTATAAACCTCCGATAGTAACCCGCGAGACCCAAAAATTGACGAATTTCGGTTGGAGTGGTGGGTGATGTCCAACCTTTAACTGCTTTTATCTTCGCGGGATCTACATGGATACCTTGGCTGTTGATGATATGGCCTAAAAAGAGAATGGTAGAAATCCAAAAATCACATTTGGAAAACTTGGCGTACAACTTTTCTTTCTTAAGTAACTCCAAAATAATTCTTAAGTGTTCAGCATGCTCTTCTTTGTTGCGTGAGTAGATTAAGATGTCATCAATGAACACAATAACGAATTTATCCAAGTATGGCTTGCATACTCGGTTCATTAAATCCATAAACACTGATGGTGCGTTGGTAAGACCAAATGGCATTACTTGAAATTCATAATGTCCGTACCGTGTTCGAAAAGCTGTCTTGGGAATGTCTTCTTCCCTAAATCTTAATTGATGATATCCTGATCTTAGATCGATTTTTGAATAAACACTAGATCCTTGTAATTGGTCAAATAGATCATCGATCCTTGGTAACGGATATCGATTCTTTACCGTGAGTTTGTTCAACTCTCTGTAATCGATACACATTCGGAACGTTCCATCTTTCTTTTTGACGAATAGGATTGGTGTTCCCCAAGGGGATGAGTTTGGTTGGATGAATCCTTTATCTGATAGTTCTTTCAACTGTTCAGATAATTCTTTCATTTCTGAGGGTGCTAATCGATATGGTGCTTTTGCAACTGGTGCTGCTCCAGGCACTAAATCGATGCGAAATTCTACTTTTCGGGTTGGTGGAATTCCAGGCAAGTCTTCAGGAAATACTTCAGAATTTTTTTTTACAACTGGCACTTCATCAAGTTGTTTCTTCTTTTCTTTTGTTTCTCCTCCCGTTACTTGAATTTGGAATACATGGCATCCTTTGCTTATGTATTTCATCGTCTTGGCGTACGAGATAATATTGAACGAGGTTTTAGGTTTATCACCTTGGATGATTAAGGTTTCACCGTTCAGTGGAATTTGAATGACTTTCTCGTCACAAATTATTCTGGCACGGTGTTTAGATAACCAATCGATGCAAATGATGACATCAAAAGTTCCAGTTGGATGAGCATGAGATCAATGGGGGAAAGATTTACTTAGAAAAGTTAAGGTGCAATTTTTGATTAGGGTATTGGTACTTAGGATGTTTCCATTTGCTATTTCTATTTCGTAGGTAGTATCTAGTTTTATGGGAGTAATATTTAGATTTGAGGCAAATGAAGTAGACACAAAGCTTTTATCTGCTCCAGAATCAAATAATATCTTAGCATCTTGTTGATTTAATAGGAACATACTCGTAACAACATCAGGATTCTGAGTTGTGTTTCCATCACCGAGTACATATGCTCTTCCCCGGGCAACATTATTGGTGTTCTTCGAACAGTGAGTTCTGTAATGTCCAACTTCACCACAACCATGGCACTTTACTGCTATCGGTTGTGTGTTGGCTCCAGTTGCTCGACAGTCCTTAGTCATGTGTCCAATTCTTTGGCAGTTGCCACAAGTAGCCTTACATGATCCGGTATGATGCATGTTACACTTGTTACATGGGGGTAGAGTTCCACCATAACCTTTACTTTCTGTGGGCACTGCTGCATAAGCTCTGGCAGCCTCTTGTTGACGATTCTGCTGCAGGTGATGGTTATTGCGGTTCTGTTGTTGATCTCGGTTACGGTTGTTGCTTTGATTGTTGCTGTTGTAGCTCCTGTTACTATTGTAGTTGTTGTTGAAGTTTCGGTTGTTGCTATTGTTGTTTCTACGGTTATCAACATTCCTCTTATGTTCATTGATCGTGGAGGTAGAACCTCTTTTGATCACTCGGGTCAACAATCTCTATCCAAGTCCCATTGCTTCTTCTACCGTCTGTGGGTTCGATGCGGTAACATCCCCTTCAATAGTTGGTGGTAGTCCTTCCACATATTTCTCCAATGCTTTTTCAATATCTGGTACTATTGTTGGGCATAACACCAACAATTCCAGAAACTTTCTGTCATATGTCCTCAGATCATTGTACTTCACTACTAGTTGATGAAATTCATCCTCTAGTTTTCTGATCTCGGTCCTGGGATAATACTTCTTACGCATCTTATTCTTCAACTCATTCCAGGAGAGTTTAAAAGCTTCATCCTGACCCATAGCATTTGCGGTAGTATTCCACCACGATAGTGCTTCTCCCTGAAGAGCTCCTGTAGCAAATGTAACTTTGCTATCTTCAGAACAGCCGATCCTCTTGAAGACTGTTTCAGTATGCTCAAACCAATGGGCCATTTCTGTAACTCCTTCTATTCCTTTGAAATTAGTTGGCTTGCAAGTCATGAAGTCTTTGTAAGTACATTTATGATGAGTAGATGTATTAGCTTCATTGTTTGCTCCATTGATGTTATTCAAGCGATCAGCTTCACGAGCTGCAGTTATACCCTCGGCAATCATCCTTTGGACATCAGTAGGTGTCATGATCACTTCAGGGTTGGAATTTTCACTACTTGCATGCTCCATATTGCTATTGATAACACCAAAAATATAGCTTTAGAATTTAAATGATCTTGAGAAGTAGGGAAATGAATGGTTATGAGTTCTAACAATAATTGGGCACCATATGTAGTTTTTATTTCGATACAACAATCATAATTATTCCGATATGTTAGATGCATTATTAATACACATGAACAACCATAAGCATAAATTAACATTTGTATATAGTAATATCACAACCAACAACATAACATTAATGACTTGATTAGTTGAGTTTTCATATCAAAACGATACAAGATTCTTTATTAATTGCCACATGCGGCAGGCTTAGATGCCTCATTACTTATACAAATACTAACTGCCTCTAGTGGTTAGGTCCGTCCACATGTCCTATCATCTCTAAAATCTGAGTTCGGAGATCCTGCATCTCGGTATGGTGTTGAATCTGCATATCACCCACTAGGTTCTCCAATATATCTGCTATTCGATGTGCTAGCTAGGCTTCCCAAGTACGGTTATGTCCCTCTCTTCGCAATGATATCGCGAAAGAGCATGTCTCAGAGATATCTGAATGTATCTAAGCCAAACCCTGCTGCAACTCTATCCTATTAGCTATAAGATTATGTAAGGTATTGCTGATAGTATCCGAATGGTCAAATGATGAATAGTCAATCATCTGAAGAAGCGTGTCTATCTGCTCTTCGTGATGTTCCAAACGCGTCACTACTACAGAAGGTGAAAGAGTAGGGATAATTTCCATGCTAGCACTCTCGCCAGTTTCATAGATATGAGCTGGGGGAGTGAAACCAGGAGGATATGGTAATGATGGTGAAAGTGGATGAGTAGAGTCAGAAATACGAAGTCAGCTGGATGCGGGTATATCTTCTTCAGGAATTTGTTCTCTATGGTGAAAAGTATATGGATAACTTTGGCTAAAAAGATCAAATAGGTGATCGGGTGCTTGAGATGGTAAAGCATGATGGTGCGTCGGGGATATATCATTTGTAGGTAGGAACTGTTGGTTCTCCATATAGGCATCATCAATTGGTGGAATATAGACGGGTGCATATGAATCAAACTCATGATGCGGTAATGGTATATGTGCTGGTAAAGCCAATACATCGGGATTTTCAGGCGTTGCTACAACTTCATCTTGCTCGAATGGTTCTGTTTCTTGAGAAACAGCGTCAGGTACTAAGGTAGGACGAAAAACAGGCGACGTAACAGATGCGACGGAATTCTCAGAGTCTGCGTCTGATATACTCATATTGAAATAATACTGTAATGATTCGTAAATAGTGAAGAATAAGAATTTATTATCGTCAAAGAATGTGAAATTCTAATATACCAAGATTAAAGTATCATAAACTTAATGATTAACTTACTGAGTATGGTAGCAAGCAGGCACGGCGAGCGAAAAATAGTATGGTGTAAATTTATTTTATTTGAAAGTGTGGTTATAGTTTAATGTTTGAAAACATTTGCTTCGCCCGCCGTGCCTGCTTGCTACCATACTCAGTAAGTTAATCATTAAGTTTATGATACTTTAATCTTGGTATATTAGAATTTCACATTCTTTGACGATAATAAATTCTTATTCTTCACTATTTACGAATCATTACAGTATTATTTCAATATGAGTATATCAGACGCAGACTCTGAGAATTCCATCGCATCTGTTACGTCGCCTGTTTTTCGTCCTACCTTAGTACCTGACGCTGTTTCCCAAGAAACAGAACCATTCGAGTAAGATGAAGTTGTAGCAACGCCTGAAAATCCCGATGTATTGGCTTTACCAGCACATATACCATTACCGCATCATGAATTTGATTCATATGCACCCGTCTATATTCCACCAATTGATGATGCCTATATGGAGAACCAACAGATCCTACCTACAGATGATATATCCCCGACGCACCATCATGCTTTACCATCTCAAGCACCCGATCACCTATTTGATCTTTTTAGCCAAACTTATCCATATACTTTTCACTATAGAGAACAAATTCCTGAAGAAGATATACCCGCATCCAGCCGACTTCGTATTTCCGACTCTACTCATCCACTTTCTCCATCATTACCATATCCTCCTGGTTTCACTCCCCCAGCTCATATCTATGAAACTGGCGAGAGTGCTAGGATGGAAATTATCCCTACTCTTTCACCTTCTGTAGTAGTAACGCATTTGGACCATCACGAAGAGCAGATAGACACGCTTCTTCAGATGATTGACTATTCATCATTTGACCATTCGGATACTATCAGCAATACTTTACATAATCTTATTGCTAATAGGATAGAGTTGCAGCAGGGTTTTGCTCAGATACATTCAGATATCTCCGAGACACGCTCTTTCGCGATACCATTGCGAAGAGAGGGACATAACCGTACTTGGGAAGCCCAGCTAGCACATCGAAGAGCAGATATATTGGAGAACGTAGTGGGAGATATGCAGATTCAACACCATACCGAGATGCAGGATCTCCGAACTCAGATTTTAGAGATGAGAGGACATGTGGACGGACCTAACCATTAGAGGCAGTTAGTATTTGTATAAGTAATGAGGCATCTAAGCCTGCCACATGTGGCAATTAATAAAGAATCTTGTATCGTTTTGTTATGAAAACTCAACTGATCAAGTTATTAATGTTATGTTGTTGGTTGTGATATTTGCTATATACAAATGTTAATTTATGCTTATGGTTGTTCATGTGTATTAATAATGCATCTAACATATCGGAATAATTATGATTGTTGTATCGAAATAAAAACTACATATGGTGCCCAATTATTGTTAGAACTCATAACCATTCATTTCCCTACTTCTCAAGATCATTTAAATTCTAAAGCTATATTTTTGGTGTTATCAATAGCAATATGGAGCATGCAAGTAGTGAAAATTCCAATCCTGAAGTGATCATGACACCTACTGATGTCCAAAGGATGATTGCCGAGGGTATAACTGCAGCTCGTGAAGCTGATCGCTTGAATAACATCAATGGAGCAAACAATGAAGCTAATACATCTACTCATCGTAAATGTACTTACAAAGACTTCATGACTTGCAAGCCAACTAATTTCAAAGGAATAGAAGGAGTTACATAAATGGCCCATTGGTTTGAGCATACTGAAACAGTCTTCAAGAGGATCGGCTGTTCTGAAGATAGCAAAGTTACATTTGCTACAGGAGCTCTTCAGGGAGAAGCACTATCGTGGTGGAATACTACCGCAAATGCTATGGGCCAGGATGAAGCTTTTAAACTCTCCTGGAATGAGTTGAAGAATAAGATGCTTAAGAAGTATTGTCCCAGGACCGAGATCAGAAAACTAGAGGATGAATTTCATCAACTAGTAGTGAAGTACAATGATCTAAGGACATATGACAAAAAGTTTCTGGAATTGTCGGTGTTATGCCCAACAATAGTACCAAATATTGAAAAAGCATTGGAGAAATATGTGGAAGGACTACCACCAACTATTGAAGGGGATGTTACCGCATCGAACCTACAGATGGTAGAAGAAGCAATGGGACTTGCACAGAGATTGTTGACCCGGGTGATCAAAAGAGGTTCTACCTCCACGATCAATGAACATAAAAGGAGTGCTGAAAACCGTGGAAACAACAATAGCAACAACCGAAACTACAACAACAACTACAATAGTAACAGGAGCTACAACAGCAACAATCAAAGCAACAACTGTAACCGAGATCAACAACAGAACCGCAATAACCATCACCGGCAGCAGAATCGTCGACAAGAGGCTGCCAGAGCTTATGCAGCAGTGCCCACAGAAAGTAAAGGTTATGGTGGAACTCTACCCCCGTGTAACAAGTGTAACATGCATCATACCGGATCCTGTAAGGCTACTTGTGGCAACTGCCGAAGAATTGGACACATGACTAAGGACTGTCGAGCAACTGGAACCTACACACAACCGATAGCAGTAAAGTGCCATGGTTGTGGTGAAGTTGGACATTACAGAACTCACTGTCCGAAGAATACTGACTCCTCCCAAACCAACCAGTCAACCGGGTGCAGTTGATAGGCCCACCTGGGAGAGGAAAATCAAGTGTTTATAATCCGTGAAAGTACAGGGAAATCCCCGGGTCGTTAAGTCCCAACGAGATTGAAATTGTATTTTGAACGTTTGTGGAATAAGTGGCACTGAGGACAGTTGCCAAGATGATTGGGAATTGATTTTGCTACTGATATTTGGTATTTGCACAATGATATTCACAATAACAGATATAAAGATATATTCACAAATGCACAACTTGGAATCAGACAGAAAAAGTGGGTTTTGAACAATTACAAACTACAGGGGGTGCAAGTGAAACTTTTAAAAACTTAAAATTAAAAGAAAATTTAAATAAAAATGAAATTATAAAAATGATTATTTTAATATTTAAATATTAATTAATTAATTAAAACTATTTAAAAAGTAAATTAAATCTTATTTTAATTAACTAAAAATGAGAAAGATTACAAATTAAACTAAAAATTTATAAAAATAATTTCTAAACCTTAAAATGAACTTGAAGAAAGTATAAAAAATAAAAATAAATATTTTTGTCTTTTTGTGAGTTTTTTATTAATTAAAAACTATTTATCTTAATTAAACTAATTAAACTATTTTAAATTACTAATAATACCTAAATGACTTAGAAAATTATGGAAAAATTTATAAAACTAATTAACCATCACAGGAATCCTAAAAATTATAAAAAGTTTCTAAAAATTATATTTAGACAATTTTACTAATTAATTACTTATTAATTGATTTAGATCTAATTTAACTAAATTAAATAAGAAAATTAGGAAATGAACAGTGAAATTTATAAATCTATTTTCTAAAAGTCTTAACTAATTTATAAAACCTAGGAAAAATATAAAATTCTACTGTTGTTAATTAAAATTAAAGAAAACTATTTAAATACTAATATTACCTATTTAATTATTTAAACTATTTTTAATTCTAATAAATAGTAAACTGATTAAGAAAAATCTAAGAAAATTTTTATAAATACTTAAAGGTACAAGGAAATTAAGAAAATTATGAAAATGATAAAGTGCTTATTAATAAGCTGAAATGAAAAATGAAAAAGATAGAATCTAATAAATAGAAGCTATCACTAATTTTATGTTTGGTTTTTTCTTGGTTTTTCTTTCTGACAGATGTAAATAAGACTAAAATAAGAAACTTTTGTGAAGTGACTTTTGTTTTAGCTTAAAAATAAGCTGTGTGCACCCCTAAGTGCTTAACAGATGGCTTTTAAGCTTATTAGGACTTAAGCCATATGTGAAAAAGCTAGGAAATAGCAAATAAAGCACTCACAGATGATTATTAACAAGAAATAAGCAAAATGGAACAATTAAGCACACTGAATAAGCTATAATCCTCAAATAAGCACTTATGATACTCACAGTCCAAACAGGCTTGAGAATGGTGGTTTTGGACCTCTGTGGGGTCCACAGAAGTGATCTAGTGTCCAAACTTAAACTTGAAACTTAAAAAGGGACTGATAAGCTAAAAAATAAGCCAATAAGCTAGTCCTATGGCTTACTAATGAAGCTTGGGTGATGCTTTGAAGTTGGGATCTTACACTGAATACTCAGTATGCACTCAGGGAATGGCTAAACTTGATGAGGGTTGCAGCCATATCAAATAAGCTCACAATGGCAAAATAAGCACTGATACTTAAAGCTGAGCTTGTGGGGTTTCTAAAAAACTAAAAAGCTAGGGGTGGGTCCCACTGGGTAAGTCACAAAGCTATTGGGAAAAATGGTCAAAACCTGTGCACAGGGCAAGTGTTTGCCCTGCAGGTAACTTTAAGCTAGTCCACAAGCTTGCACAAAATTCTTAAAAATAAGCTGAGTATGGGCTTTTGTAGACTAGGTGGCAAACTTTAACTTCTGAAAAAGGGCAAGGCCTCAATGCTAACACAAAAATCACAAAAATTCTTCCAAAATTTGGATTTCTGAAACAAATGTACTTTTTGACTTTTTGAATAACAAGCTTAAGTTGACTAAAGTGAACTTTGATTCTGATTTTCTGATTGAAATTCATTATTTAAGCTAATATAAGACTAATTTAAGCTAAATCACTCACAAGTGAATGGATTTGGGGCATATGCCACACTTAATCCAACACATAGGGTAAACTAGGCCAAGTAATGTTTTGTTGACATAAATTAATAATGTCTAAAAACATTGTTAACATATTAACAATGTCTCTATGTTTTGATAATTACAAAGCATAAACTCATTAATCTAAAAATTATGACGTAAACAAGTCTTTAGTGCTTAACATTTGTCTTTACATCCAAATCACTTAAGGTATGAATAAACAAAGTGTTTATTGCATTCTATGATCAAAGGAACAATTTTCTTAAACACTAGACTTTTTATAAAATGTCACAAAACATTTTATATCTTTTACAAAACATTTTTGGAATTAAAGGAATATGTTTAATTCATTATAAATATATGAATTCAAATTTCCAACCAAAAATGGCAAATCTAATCCAGAAAAACCTTCCCCACAAAAAGACAAATAAACCCAACGTTCTGGAGGGGCGGCCCCCTTAATTCCCTAGGCGGCCCCCTTAATTATTAAGGGGACCGGCCCCTAATTAAGGGGACCGGCCACGCTCCAGAACAGTATTTTTTTTTCTTATAAATACTGGTTCATCCCACAGAATTTTCTCACCTTTTGCACTTCTAAACTTTCTGATCTAGATCTATTTCTCTATTCTCTCATCCTTTGATCATAAGTGTATATATATTCTTTGTTTCAAAGTGATCTAATTTCCATCCTCTCAAGTGCAAGAGAAGAATACTTCTATCCTCCAAGACAAGAAGTATTACAACTTGTTGTGACCTCCACATCTAAGTTGTTGGTGCATCATCAAGAATATTTACATGTATCTTTGTTTAGTGTGTTGTGAATATTTGATTGTAGATAGTTGTGTTAGGAATATAGATAGTGTGATTGGCTAGTAGATTGTAGTAAAGATAGTTGGTGTGAAGTAGTTGTGAAGATAGGTGTGTAGTAGATTGGTGTGAAGTAGTTGTGAAGAAGGTGTGAAGATTGATAAGGTGTGAAGACGGTGTGAAGTCTTGAAGAAGGTGTGATTAAGGTGTGAAGATCACGTGGTGTGATATTTGGTGTGAGATTGGTTCTAGCTACGATTAGAACTCGACATTTAGCTTAGTGTCGTTAACTTGTGTAAGCCAAGGTGTGTAAGGTTTTCTCCGCCATAAGGGAGCTTGTTGACATAGTGAAGAAAACTCTCGAGTAGGTGACTCGAGGAATGGAGTAGGGCAAGGAAGGTGTCCTTGTAGCCGAACCACTATAAATCCTTTGTCTCGCGGTTAGATCTTTCCATACCTTACTTATTATCTTGCTTATATCGTTATTACTTTTGTAGACGTAGACGTATATATATAGTTGCTCATATAGTGCTAGTATTGATTTTACTTAAAGATCAAACGAAAGTTTTATTCACAAAATAAAGTTTTTACAATCAAACTAAAAAGGCTACATACATATAATTGATCATTTCGATCAAGTATAGTTTTCATACACAATACAACTAAGGATTATAAAATAAACGATTACGTACTTATCTCTCGTATATAGCTACAATTGTTTATATTATGCATGTGTTGATTTCACATACTTAGCATACATTATTATTATTGTTTATACTTAGACATACTTGTTCATATTGTTCAAGATTTGAGTTCACATAAGATTGAATCAAAGTTTTAAAAGCAAACAAGGTTTTAAAACTAAACTAAGTTTTCAAAATAAAATTAAAAAGACGTAAAACTATTCAACCCCCCATTCTAGTTTTCCACAATTGGTATCAGAGCTACGTCTAGCAAGATTTTTAAAATATATTGTATTTTAAAACTTGTAACGATCTATGGAATCTGAAAAATATTTAGAAGGGCAATCTATGCAAAGACCACCACTATTTGAAAGTGATGGATTTTTATATTGGAAAAATCGATTCGAAACTTATGTGAAATCAAAGGATCTAGATCTTTGGCATGTTATTACTAATGGTGATTTTTTACCTACTCAAAATAATCCCGAAACAAATAAAGATGAAATAGTACCTTTTGAAAAACAAAATGATGATTTAAAAAGAAGACTTTCTAAAAACAATGAAGCAAAAATGGTTATTTACAATGCGTTACCACGTAAAGAATACGAAAGGATCTTTATGTGTGAAACCGTAAAAGAAATTTGGAATTCTTTACTAATAACTCACCAAGGTAATAGTCAAGTCAAGGATAACACAATAGATCTACTTATGCAACAATATGAGCAATTTATGATTCCGGAAGAGGAATCAATTGATAATGCTTTTGCTAGGTTTAACACAATTATCACAAGTCTAAAAACACTTGATGAGAATTTTTCTAGTAAGAATTTTGTCATGAAATTTCTTAGGGCTCTTCATCCAAAATGGCGAGCTAAAGTCACGGCTATTGAAGAATCAAAGAATTTGTCAACTCTACAACTTGACGAATTGATCGGTAACTTAAAGGTCTACGAAGAAATAATAAAGAAAGACTCCGAGATGGTCAAAGGAAAAAGGGAGCAAAGCAAATCAATTGCGTTGAAAGCTAAAAAGGACTCTAGTGACGAAGAATGCTCAACCTCCAAAAGTGACGATGAAGAGTATGCTATGGCAGTACGAGACTTCAAGAAATTCTTCAAAAGACGAGGAAGATACATTAGGCAACCATATAATGAAAGGAAGTGTTTTAAATGTGGCAATCCAAATCATCTCATCGGAAAGTGTCCAATGATGTCAAGAGATCAAAATCAAAAGGCGTTTATTGGAGGTGCTTGGAGTGATAGCGATGAGGACAAGAAAGAAACCACAAATGAAGAAAAGTGTCTTATGGCTAAGACATCAAGCGAGGTACGTTCCGAAACCGAATACTTTAGTGACGAAAATTTATCATTAGATGAAAAAGACCTAGATAGTGAATATAATAGATTATGCAAATTAGGTCAAAAGGTTATAGCTAAAAATAAGTCACTAAAACATATTAATAATCAATTAGAAAATGAAGTACTCGAATTAAAAATTAAACTACAACATTTGGAAAAAGAAAAAGAAGTTTTTGTAAAATGTAAAACTTGCTTAGAGGTTAAAAATGAAAACGAAAAACTTAAAGATGAAATTTTCAAACTTGACAGGTTTAAAAATAGTAATAACCCACTTAAGAAAATACTAAGTGCTCAAGAAACTTCGGGAGATAAAACCGGTCTAGGATTAACTTCAACTAATGTTTCAACTAGTGAAAATAAAAGTATAAAGTTTGAATGTGAATCTAGTAAACAAAAATCATTAGAATCAAATCCTAAGTATATACTTACAAAAGATAGAAAAATACCCATTGCGAATGATGAAAAAGTAAAAACTTTTTATAAACCATCCTTAAAGACCGAAGTAGGATCCTCTAAACCTAAATTTAGATCTAAAACTCCACCACCAAGAAAACCTAAAAATCATCATCCAAGATCTAAAACATCTCAACCTAGAAGAAATCTAAATAGACAATATTACAATAACACTAGAAATCAAATGTGGAATTATCAACCAAGTTACAATCCTTGGGAAATATTACCACCATACATGCATCCTTGCCAAATGTTAAATATGTTTGGACCAAACAACTTTGGACCAATGAGACAATGGGGACCAAGTGGCTAAATTGTCAATCTTGGAAGAAGTTGGAATATCATCTACAAATGACTTCTATAAGTCAACATGGTCACTTGAAGTGCTTGAAGATACTCCATTGAAGACTAAAAGGTACGCGTTTCTTTTAAGTTCATCACTATAATTTGCATGCTTAGATAAATGATTAGTTAGATTAATGCTTAGTACTTAATTGATTATATTCTTATAACCTAGAAACATCATTAGTTGACTTTCCTAGGAATAAGATAAAATTGTTCATTGCCGAACAAAATAGAAAATGGAAATCTTCTATATCCACTATTAGGAAACTCATGGTGATGAAGTGAAATGAGTTAAGTGGATCAATCGCTAATATAGAAGTAGGATTAGATCTCTCGCGTAAGAAAACTATGGATGAAACAAGCTCTCGTTGACTATGGCATTAAGTCAGATAAGCGTGCGAAAACAAAGGAACTATAGATGTTAGGTTATACCCCATTCAACACTCTCGCATCTAACATATAAATTATCGTTTTCATTTCCTTTAGGATCATAGGATATGTAGAAACGATAGCATGAGATAATAATAGGATTAGCCAATCCTCTTGAGCATGAGATCTTTAATAAACATTTTTTTTAAATATTTGATTTATGATATTTGTTGTCAAATATCTAATATCTCTAAAAATATGCAAAAATCTCACATTTTGGAAAATAGTCTTTCAAATAACTATCCCACTTTTAAATAACATGTTTTCACTATCAATATCCACAATTTTGTTTTGATCAAAACTAAAGATTGGGAAAATATTCTTTACCGTTCATTCACACATTTTGAAGTAAAAACCCAATCTATTTTATTCAAATAACTCTCACATCCAAGTGAAAACTTACTTTCAAACATTGTTGAATAATGCTAAAAACGTCTCTTTTAAAATCATGCATGGTGATCTCATATTTGTCATCTATATTTATATAAATGACACTTATAAGTGAACAAAATCAAATCAAGAGGACCATGGTTTGTTCATTAAGACTTTGTTTGTAACAAGTCTAGAAATACATGCTATCATAACTACCCACTTATTGCACATTGATACACATTAGGATTAATCCTCATTGTTATGAAGTTATGAAATACTTGATGTTGCTTATTGTTTCCTAGCACTTATATTTTACTTGCTTGATGAGTATGTTTGCATGCTAGATGAAATTGCTTGTTTACTTGATCTCTTTGGTTAACATGCTTTGGCTACATAATTGCCTACATAATTAGTATATGCTTGATTGCCTCAAAGAGTTGGACTTGTTTGAAACCAAAAACACAACCTTTCTGCAATTCACTACCAAAAACTTTTTTCTGGCAATCTGGGAATCACCAGATGGGCGGCCCCCTTAAATCATAAGGCGGCCCCCTTAATTATTAAGGGGACCGGCCTCCAATTAAGGGGACCGGCCATCTGATGGTCGAAGGTGTTGTTTCCCTTTTCTATTTTTTAGCCCATTTCATCCTACACTTCCCAAAATTCACAAACCCATTTTATCCTAAACCTTCCATCAATGCTTATCCATCCTTGATCCCACCAATCCTACATTATAGACACTCTCATTCCTCTCAATCTCCACTCATCTCATCATTTCCTCTCCCATTAAACCAAAACCACCAAGAAACTTGTTTGGAGAAGAAAGCCTAACTTCCTTTAAAATTCCGTCAAATCAAATGACGTTGTCAAACATCCAACACCAAATTCCTCCTATGTTTTCAAACATTACTTACCTAACACCTCACTTTCCTTCTCACCAACATTACATATCAAAAACCTTTACTCACCCATATCCTTCTACATTACACTCAAACCTCATAATATTTTCACAACTCAAGCGATGTTGTTCATAATCAACCAACACCTAAACCTCACTCTCACACAGATGATCCATTTAACAACAAATCATCCATTCGTGCTTCGACTAATGCTCCTTCTTATGATGATCATGCACAATCCCAAAACAATAATCCCAACCTCATTACCAACACTTTACATGTTGATCATTCAACAAAAACACCATCCACTTATAAAGGATCTCTTTCACCCATATCGTGTTTTCATGATTACCCAAGCTCAAACATGTCTCCACCACCAAGAGTATCACCACCACATCCTACAACTTCACATGCCATTCCTATGTTGCATGTTCAAACCATCACCCAAGACAACTATCATGCTCCACCACCATCACCTTCCTCCGAACACTTGAAGTTCGTTGAGGCGCTAAAAGAAGCCCATGAGCTTAGTGCTCTTTTAGCCTTACATCTTGCTCAACGCAATTTGGATCCACCTTCATCTAGATCACCCTCATCACCACACAACATAAATCAACTTGAGAAGCATGCCAGCAATTGACCTTGTTGCATCTTTCTCCTAAAAACCATTGCATTCAATGAACACTTGGATTGAATATCTTCTCACTAGATCACATCCAATACCCTCACTTGAACAACATCCAAAACCTCAATCAACCTCTTCCGCTACAAACTCTCCACCACCAAACTATCCAACATTCATGACCCGAACATATACCTCCATTAATCCAACAACCTCCATTAATCCAACAACCTTATCCTAACTCAACCATCCTCATTCCAAACACTTCATCATCAACCATCTAAGCATACCATATGCTTATGATTTTCACTTTCAAATACGAATCAACCAACCTTTTGTTACAAGCAAGTCCGATGGCTCTCTTTGGCAAATTAGGATCTTTTAACATAATCACTTTGAATGAATTGTTATGTATCCTTAATATTTGTTTACTATGCTTGTTATTTGTATATTGCATATTCTTCTATATATGCTTGTGCTTCTAATATTTTTCTTGCGAGCATTCCATATCTCGATCCCTTGGTGCCATCGAACAAGGGGGAGCACACATCAAGGGGGAGCTATTATCCCGTCTAACTTCATTTACGAAGCTAGTCGGCATAACCTTTTTGATTTTACAAAAAGGGGGAGAAGTGAATGTTAAACTCTAATACTTGTCTAAAAATTAATTTTTAGGTTTAAAGAGTTTAAGGTTTTGTAATCATCAAAAAGGGGGAGATTGTTGACATAAATTAATAATGTCTAAAAACATTGTTAACATATTAACAATGTCTCTATGTTTTGATAATTACAAAGCATAAACTCATTAATCTAAAAATTATGACGTAAACAAGTCTTTAGTGCTTAACATTTGTCTTTACATCCAAATCACTTAAGGTATGAATAAACAAAGTGTTTATTGCATTCTATGATCAAAGGAACAATTTTCTTAAACACTAGACTTTTTATAAAATGTCACAAAACATTTTATATCTTTTACAAAACATTTTTGGAATTAAAGGAATATGTTTAATTCATTATAAATATATGAATTCAAATTTCCAACCAAAAATGGCAAATCTAATCCAGAAAAACCTTCCCCACAAAAAGACAAATAAACCCAACGTTCTGGAGGGGCGGCCCCCTTAATTATTAAGGGGACCGGCCCCTAATTAAGGGGACCGGCCACGCTCCAGAACAGTATTTTTTTTTCTTATAAATACTGGTTCATCCCACAGAATTTTCTCACCTTTAGCACTTCTAAACTTTCTGATCTAGATCTATTTCTCTATTCTCTCATCCTTTGATCATAAGTGTATATATATTCTTTGTTTCAAAGTGATCTAATTTCCATCCTCTCAAGTGCAAGAGAAGAATACTTCTATCCTCCAAGACAAGAAGTATTACAACTTGTTGTGACCTCCACATCCAAGTTGTTGGTGCATCATCAAGAATATTTACATATATCTTTGTTTAGTGTGTTGTGAATATTTGATTGTAGATAGTTGTGTTAGGAATATAGATAGTATGATTGGTGATTGATGCTAAACCACCAACTTAAATTAACCAAAGAATGGTTAACTAAGTCAAATAGCCTATATCAATACTCCGGGTAATATAATGTATCACCGGGTCGTTAAATCCCGTTGAAGTGTGAATTGTGACTTTAGCGTATCAGTGATCGGGTAATTATTCACAGAAAAGGGTTATGATCAAAATTATTTGGAAATTATTAACAAATATAGCTTAGGAAAGCTATGTGATTGATTACTGGAATTTGGATTACTAGAATTTGAGCTTAAACCTAAAATTATACGTTTTAATTAAAAACGTATACAGATGAACCGTACAAAAAGTACAACTGAAGGACTGAAAGGGGTAAAAGTGTAAATTTGATATTTTTACAATCCTATTAAATAAAGAAAATTTTAAGAAAATTAAAAATTATTTTTACACTATTTAATTATTTATTATTAATTAATTACTAATTATCTATTAAATACTAATTAAACTAATTAGAATTATTAAAAATACTAAAAATACTTAGAAAATTAAGAAAATTTTTATAAATCTAATTAACCATCATGGGAATCCTAAAAAATTATAAAAAGTTAATTCTAAGTATTTTTAGGCTAATTAAATAATTATTATTCTATTTATTAATTAATATCTAATTAAACTATTTAAATTATGAAAACTATTAAATGAACAGTAAAAATTCTAGAAAAATTTATAAAAATATTTTAACTAAAATAAAAGCTATAAAAATTATAAAAACTAGGTTATACTATTTAAAAACTAATTATGCTATTTAATTGATTAATATTAATTAAAACTAAATTAAACTAAAATTAATTAGAAATACCACTAAAAGACAAAATAAAAATCTGGAAAAATTTATAAAATTATTTTAACCTAAAATGTAATTTCTAAAAATATAAAAGTGATATACTACTTAGAAATAAATTAAAAAGAAAATTAAATTGATAAATCCTATTAAATAGAAGCTATCACTATTTTTAAAGTTGGTTTTTTTGGTTTTTTTCTTTTTCTAAATTAATTATAAGCTAAAAATAAGTACTTTTAATAAAGGCACTTTCATTACACCCCTGGAAATAAGCACTTGAAGTGCTTAATCACCTCACAGTTGACTTTTGTTGACTGTGAAGGTTTTTAAGCTCAAAATGAAGATGTGGGGTCCACAATGGTATTCTTTGGTTTCTCTGAGTCTTTTGAACAACAATAAGCAGGAATTAAGCCAATGTATGGCCTGAATAAGCCAAAAAGATCAAATAAGCACTTTGCTTATTTGTTGACTGAGGCAGTTATGGGACAAAGATTAGGTGGGGTCCACTATTGTAAGGGTCAAACAAAGGGCTCACCCTTACTCCCTGGTAGGAGGGGGGGTTGAGTGGGACCAAAAACAAAGTCTGAGGGTCACTGTATTGGCCTCAAACCACCACAAAAGATGGTGGTGTGAGGGTGGTCTGCTGAGACAGGGCAGATGTGTTGCCCTGCAAGTCACTTTGTGGGACCCAGTAAACAAATTCTATAAAATCTGAGAAAATTCACAAAAATCAACAAAGTGGTAGATATTACACTTGTAAAAACTCAGACTCTAAGACCTAGTATCCATCAAATTACAAACCTCCAAAGTTTGATCAAAATCTGAGAACTCACAATTTGACTTTTAGCAAAAACTTGATACCTTGACTTTTTTCAACTTTTGATTGATCTAAATGGCTGAAAACATGTTTATAAGTTAAGTTAAGACCAAATTAAGTTACAAGTACCACTTATACAATGAAATGATGGGGTATGGAACTCAAAAACCACCACAGTTAACTGTGGTGGTGTAATCTTTGCAATTTTGACTTTTGCTTGATTAGATACAAGTTTTATGAGTCCTTAGGTCTAAATGAACTTATAGCAACTCACAAATGACAAAATGGCAACACTGCAACAACAAGATCTCAATGAACAAGGCAAATCCAAACACTCCTTAAAAATCAGTTATTGAAGAAATTACAACTTAAACAAATATAAAACACAAACAAATGATCACTACTAATTTTAAGCTAATTTTTAACTGCAATAAACTTAAATAGACAGTTTAGACTACTTAGGAGTAAAGATGAAAGGTTTTATAGCTTACAAAGCCTTCCAAGCCACTGAGTAAGAACCAAAGGACCAAATCAATCAATCCTATGCCCTCCCCTGAGGTACCTAACCCACAGCCATCCTTGATTTACTGTGCTCCTTGCTCATACAGTCACTGATCACCAATCTTTCACTTATTTTTTTGATTTTTCTTGATTTTTTATAAATATTTATAAATGAGCTAAGAGTTTATCAAACAAGTTTGTTAAGTTAATAAACCCTTGTTACTGAGTTTGTATTAGCTTATGAATCCAATAAACACAAATTAGAAACTTAAATTAGAACTTGATAAATTTAAATGAGACTTTGAAAAATGGAAATGAGAATTAAACTTCAAACTGAGCTTGCATTGATAAAAAACAGTTACATTACATTGAAAATAAACTAAAATTACAATAAAACTAAGGAAAATTACACACACGAGCTTCTATGAGCTTATCAATATATATCGAGCTAAAAAACTAAAGCTAAGCCTTCCACATGGGCTCTTTTTGAATTCTGAGAGCCCCACAGCCTTTGCTTTGACCCTCTGACCAAATCCCAACCGTCTAATTATGCTTGAGATGATCTGAGCCCTAGATTGCCATTTTGGCGCCAAAATCACTTCGGGCAATTCTGAGTGGTGTTGGTGAGGGGATTGGGGATGCATTTATGGTGGTGGAGTTGGTGGGTAAGGTTATTAATTGTGGGGGGTAAAGTGGGTGAAAAGGTGAGGAGGGGAGAGATGATTGTTGCCCTGGTTTTGTGGGATTATGTTGGGGGAGAAGACGGTCAAACGTGGGTTTGACCCGCGTTGACCTGGGTTGACCGGGGTATTAACCAAAGAAAACAATGGACTGGGCCAAGTTGTGTGGTGGGCTGAGGGTTGTAGCTGGGCTAGGGGATTTGGGTGGATAAGGGTGTATTTTGGATTAAGTAAATAAGGATCCGGATGGTTAGTAGTTAACACAAGGACCATTTTTGCAATTCCTTCAAAGTTGAGGGGGGTGAAGTGTAACTTTCCAAAACTTCTCCAAAGGATCAATTTTGCCAAATACCAATAATCCAAGGACCAAATTTGCATTTTTCCACCTTTTCAAAATTTCAAAAATCCCAGGGACTACTTTTGCCATATTTGGATTTTCAGGGACTAATCATGTAATTTTTGAAAACTTGCAACCCAATTATAATATTTTATGATTATTTGACTTTTAAGACCTTGGGTTGACTTTTCCTTAAAAATAAATGCATAGGGACTAAAATTGACAAGTTTTGAAACTTGGGGGACTGAAACTGCCAATACTGCAAACTTTGTACGTTTTTTCTTTGTTTTTGCACATTTTGCTTTTAAAACACATAAAACACAATCCCTGGGATAATTTAAGTATTTTGATATCTTTTTGATTGTTTTTGTGCGTTTTGGCAGTTAAAATATATCAAAAACGATGAGTGTTTGAGCACTCATCAATCCCCCACACTGAACTATTGCTAGTCCCTAGCAATCTTTTTAGAAAACTTGATGGATTTTAAACTCTTTACCAAAAGCCATCACTTCTGGAGTAGCCAGGTGTAAGAACTGTGGCACACCTGATAACCGTGTGATTTTGAGCAAACCACCAGCTTCCAACGGATTTGTTAAGTCTTTACCAAGAGCCGTTTGCTCCTGGACTAGCCAGCATCTTGATGGACCTAGTCAACATCTTGGTGAGCTGATTACCAATTATGGATTTTCCACGGCCTTTACCACAAGCCATAATCTTGCGGGCTAGCCAACTCATTTGTTTTCGGGGAGTTGATGAACCATACAATTTTGGGCAAATTGCCAGCCGTCAACGGATTTGATTTATCTTTACCAAGAGCCGTTTGCTCCTGGATTAGCCAATCCCTTTTGTCGCTTAGACAAGGCGGACTGATTACCACAAAAGTTTTGAAATAAAGTGAAAAATTTTTGAAAATTTTGGCCAAAAACGGGGGGTACGTGAAAGGATTTGCTTAAAATTTGATAGAATTTCCCCCCCACACTTAGAAATGAATATTGTCCTCAATATTCAAAGTTCCGGCTATTATGCCGAAGCTATGAACGTAAAAAGCCAAGATTCGAATCTAACTGCGGAAATACCAATTTCACTTTATTTCTATATATACAACTTTTTTTTTTTTTTTTTTTTTTTTTTTTTTTTTTTTTTTTTTTTACTTATATACATATATACATTTTTTCAAACAGCGGGGGGTTGGCCATTCCCCCACACTCGGTGGTAGAAAATAGAAAGAATCAGAGATACGGGTGAAAACCCGTATTGTTGCTAGTTTTTGGTCATCGAGTCGCTAGCTTGACTCTATCCCCGAATTCAATTGTCCTTGGGGAAAGTTTGGAGATCCGGGACGACCATGGATGGTACGTCCTCTCCAAAGTAGTGCTTTAACCGATGTCCATTCACTTTGAAATTTGGACCGTTACTTTGAGATAATTCGACGGTGCCATAAGGATAAACTTTTGTGATAGTGAATGGACCAGTCCATCGGGTTTTGAGCTTTCCCGAGAAGATCTTGAGTCTAGAATTGAAAAGAAGGACTCGATCACCAACGTTGAAAACGCGGTTTTTGATTTTTGAGTCATGAATCTTCTTTATCTTTTGTTTATAGATCAAAGAGTTCTCGTAAGCTTGATCACGAAGTTCGTTTAATTCATTTAGTTGAACTTTTCTGTGATCACCCGCCGTTCTGAGGTCGAAATTGGCATGCTTGAGGGCCCAATAGGCTTTATGCTCAAGCTCGATCGGAAGATGGCACGCTTTCCCGTACACAAGTTTATAAGGCGTACACCCAATGGGTGTTTTGTAAGCCATACGGAAAGCCCAAAGTGCATCATCTAATTTGTCCGACCACGATGCACGATTTTCACCTACAGTTCTTTCCAAGATTCTCTTGATGCCCCGATTGGACACTTCGACTTGTCCACTTGTTTGAGGGTGGTACGCAGTAGAAAGACGGTGAGTCACACCGTACTTTTGCATGACTTTGTCAAATTTGTCATTACAGAAGTGCGTACCACGATCACTAATAATAGCACGTGGAGTTCCGAATCGGGCAAAAAGAGCTTTTAAAAATTTCACGACTACTCGGGCATCATTTGTGGGTAAAGCTTTCGCTTCAACCCATTTTGACAAGTAGTCAACTGCCACGAGTATGTATATGTTTCTGTGAGAGGATGGAAATGGCCCCATAAAGTCGATGCCCCAGATATCAAAGATTTCACAAACTTGAATTGCATTCTGAGGCATTTCATTCTTTTGTGAAATATTCCCGTGACGTTGACAAGCGTCACAGGACTTGACCAAATCTTGGGCATCCTTGTAGATCGAGGGCCAATAAAAGCCGGAATCAAACACCTTTTTGGCGGTGTAGTTGGGATTGTGGTGGCCCCCCGTGGGACCAGCATGGCAAGCCTTTAAAATTTCAGTGGCTTCCTGACCATACACACACCGCCAGATGACTTGATCCGCGCATATCTTGAACAAGTAGGGGTCGTCCCAAAAGTAATGTTTAACATCTTTGAAAAATTTATTTTTTTGTTGGGACGACATCCCTTTCACAATGAAGTTACCCGCAAGATAGTTTGCAAAGTCGGCAAACCATGGGGTAATCGAGTCTTCACGAAATGAAACCACATTGAGGGTTTCGAGAGGAAATGTTTCATTTATTTCCTTTTTCTCGAAAGCATTTTGGTGAGGGTTTTCAAGACGGGAGAGATGATCAGCAGCCAGGTTCTCAGCTCCTTTTTTATCACGAATGATGATATCAAATTCCTGAAGGAGGAGAACCCATCGGAGGAGTCTCGGCTTTGCATCTTGTTTTGCAAATAGATACTTCAAAGCCGAATGATCCGTATACACTATGCTTTTAGTCAGAATCAAGTATGGCCGGAATTTTTCAAAAGCATACACCACAGCTAATAATTCTTTTTCAGTGGTGGTGTAATGACTTTGAGCCTCGGTCATAGTCTTGCTGGCATAGTGTATAGGCTGAAAATGTTTTGTTTTGCGTTGCCCCAAGACTGCCCCTATAGCATAATCACTAGCATCACACATGAGCTCGAAGGGCAAGTCCCAATCGGGGGCAACAAGAATCGGTGCCTCGGTAAGCCTTTTATTTAATGTTTCAAAGGCTTCGATGCACTCAGGGGAGAAGATAAAAGGAGCATCCTTCTCGAGGAGATGGGTCATAGGCCGGGCGATTTTAGAAAAATCTTGAATAAACCTACGGTAAAAACCGGCGTGACCCAAAAAGCTCCTAACACCTTTCACAGTCGTGGGATGAGGCAATTTTGCAATGACGTCCACTTTGGCACGGTCAACCTCCATCCCGTTTTTTGAAATTTTATGGCCGAGGACAATGCCCTCTTTGACCATAAAGTGACTCTTCTCCCAATTTAGACATAACTTTGTGTCTTCACAACGTTTTAGCATGCTGTCTAAATGGGAGAGACATGTTTTAAACGAATCCCCAATGACCGAGAAATCATCCATAAAGACCTCCATACTTTTCCCGATCATGTCGGAAAAAATGGCCATCATACATCTTTGAAACGTGCCCGGAGCATTACATAGGCCAAATGGCATACGTTTATATGCGAAGGTTCCATAGGGGCACGTAAAAGTGGTCTTTTCTTGGTCTTGCGGGTCAATGGGAATCTGAAAGTAACCCGAGAAACCATCGAGGAAGCAATAATACTCACTCCCCGCTAATCTCTCGAGCATCTGATCCATAAAGGGCAGAGGAAAATGATCCTTACTGGTGGCGTCATTCAATTTACGATAATCAATACAGACGCGCCACCCCGTAACCAAACGAGTTGGAATCAACTCATTCTCCTCATTTGTGACAATGGTAATGCCACCCTTTTTTGGAACACAATGGATTGGGCTGACCCAAGGACTGTCCGAGATAGGGTAAATCAATCCGGCATCAAGAAGTTTTAAAACCTCTTGTTTGATAACCTCGTGAATTTTTGGATTCACCCTTCTTTGATGTTGGACCGCAGGTTTGAAGTCATCTTCCATTAATATCTTGTGAGTACAAAACTCAGGGTCGATGCCCTTGATATCGGAGAGACGCCAAGCAATTGCTCGTTTATGAGACTTCAAAACCTGTATAAGAGCAGCCTTTTCCTCAACACTTAAGTCTTTAGCAATTATGACGGGTAATTTATCATCACCCTCTAGAAATGCGTACTCAAGATGAGGCGGCAAGTCCTTAAGTTCAACCGCGGGAAAGTCATCAGTTTTCTCAACATTTTTGACTTCCTCCTTATGAAGTATTTGTGGTAGAACTGGAAGATGAGAGGGATCCTCGTTTAACAATTTTTCAAGCAGGAGAATATCCCTCTCGAGGTCGATCTCTTGGTTATCAATTCCATCGGGAATCGAATCACTTTTGAGAAACGCCTCCATTTCTTCTAAGATGAAGTCACTTCCCTCAAACGGAGTGAGGGAAGGAAAAGAATTGGCAACAATGGGGTGAGAAGATGGAGTGAAGTTTTCACTCGGAGAATCATCGACAAAACCTAGAACCTCTTGAGCGTACTCCCCAGACGCAACGTCAATGACATCAATTCGGTTAACCGTTTCGGCGTCATAATTAGAGGAGTACCTCGAAGTTTGATCGAGGTTGAAGGTTACAGCTTCATTACCAACACGAAGAGTTATTTCCTCTTCGTGCACATCAATTAACGCACGACCCGTCCTTAAGAATCCTCTCCCAAGAATGAGAGGAACTCGTGGGTCAGCATCGAACTTAACAACAACGAAGTCAGCGGGGAAATGGAACTTTCCTACTTTCACGAATACATCTTCGGCAATGCCGAGAGGATGAGAGATTGAACGGTCGGCAAGCTCGAGAGTCATGCACGTAGGAGTGAGTTGAGGAAGAGAGAGTTTCTCCCACACTGAGTAAGGCATCAGGTTGATGCTAGCGCCAAGATCAGCTAAGGCGAAGCATTCAACCATCCCAGGGAAAACACATGGAATGAGAAATCTCCCAGGGTCTCCAAGCTTCTTAGGAAGCTTCTTTAAGATAACCGCAGAGCAGTTTTCGTTCAAAGGAGTTTTTGCCATTTCGTACAATTTTTCCTTGTTGCTTAACAAGTTCTTGATCATCGATGCGAATTTGGGCATCAGGATGATAGCATCTGCAAGGCTAATGTCAAAATGCAAATCTTGAAAGATTTGATAAAACTTATCCATTTGGTGACTAGCCTTTTCGCGGAGCTTTTGCTCATTAAGTCGTGACAGGTATGGTAGCGAAGGTTTGGATTTAGGGTTCTCAACAGGAGTTGTTGATGGTTCAAATACAACTCCCTGTTTGGGTACAAGTCCAGATTTTGGTACAATTTCTGGAACAACCTGAGGCTGGACGTGTGCGGTACTTCGTGGGCTAGGAGATTGCACCTTGTCCGTGGTTGCCTCAGGCTCAATTTCTACTTCCTCGGAATAAAGAGGAGGAGGAATAGGAGGAACTGGCGGCTCTTCATAAGCTTTACCACTGCGTGTAGTAATAGCTTTGAGTTCACCCTTGGGGTTAACAACTGTATTAGCCGGGAGACCTCCTGATGTAGAGGGTGGAGTGAGATGATTCATAAGACTAGCAAGCATATTTTCAATCTTGCCTTGATTTTGATCAATTTTGTTGTTTGTTTGCATCAACTCACTCTTCAGCTCTTGACCCTGTTTGGTTATTGATGATTGGAAATCATTTTTCAAATTTGAGATTTGATTTTGCATTGCCCTCATTTTGGTCTCATTAACTTTGATGTAGTTATTGAGCTCGTTTGGGAGGGGATCTTGATAATTTGGAGCTGAATACCCTTGATTACCCCTTTGGGGTGGGTACTGATTGACGGAGGCAGGATTTTGATTTTGCAAATTAGGCCCCCTTGGTGGATTAGGATTAAACCTATTTGGATTCTGAGGAAAACCGGGTGGTCCACCCTGATTGCTAGCCCGGTAATTTTGATCCACTTGAGGACGGTATTGGTTACCTCCTTGGTTGGAATTGCCGGCTATTGCATTTACTTCGAATGGATTGCCTTCAGTGGCAGTGCAATTATAATATGAATGTGGACCACCACAAGTGACACAAACTTCTATCTTTTTGATTTCAGCTTGTGGAGAAGGAGAAGAATCTTTCTTGCTTTGGGCGAGAACAAATGCATGGACAGCTTCCGTGAGTTTATCAAGTCTAGCATCGGTGCTAGACTGAGCCACGGGTGATGAAGAAGGAACAACATCCCTTTGGGAACAAACCGATCTGCTTCGGGGAATGCGAACCTTAGATTTATTCTCAATGATTTCTAAAGCATCCTTTGTGGTGCGATTCAAGAAGTTACCTCCAGCGGAGGCATTTAGAGAGTCTTGATCAGATTGGCTTACACCATTGTAGAAAGTATCAAGTGTCATGAGATCAGAGAAACCGTGGTGAGGGCATTTTCGGAGCAATTCCTTGTAACGATCCCATGCCTCACTAAAGGATTCATCAAATTTCTGCGTGAATTTCATGATATCATTCTTGAGACTTGTGGTTTTGGAAGGAGGAAAGAATTCATTCACGAATTTTTTTACAAGATCTTCCCATGT
Source organism: Artemisia argyi (assembly GCA_030686995.1). Taxonomy (NCBI): domain Eukaryota; kingdom Viridiplantae; phylum Streptophyta; class Magnoliopsida; order Asterales; family Asteraceae; genus Artemisia; species Artemisia argyi. The sequence goes on from CM060702.1 coordinate 199,107,044, forward strand.
CTCAATAGATCGTGGAGGTTGTTTTTCAAGCCAAATCCGGGCTTGTCCCTCCAGGGAGAATGGGAAGAGAAGAAGTTTGATTGCATCAGAGGGGACATCTTTGCATTTGATGGTGTAAGTGATTTTATTGAACCATCGAATGTGATCTTGAGGATCGTCCCTCTCATAACCGTAGAATTGACGTGATGTGGCCAGATTTATTAATCCTGTTTTAAGCTCAAAATTATCGGCCATGATTGTTGGAACAACGATAGCATCTCCGTAACCCTCGACGGGTGCTTGGAGAAGCTCGTTCATAGTGGGTTCAGCTGCCATGATGACAGCTGGAGGTGGAACAGTACGGATCTCAGATCCGACTGTTGGTGCAGAACGTCTACGAGGTCTTCGAGGTCTCCGAACCAGCTCACGTAATGGGCTAGTGGACCTTGAAGAACGAGTGCGCATGCACTAGGGATAAAAACTTTTTGGACAATATTTTTGTTATCGTCCCGTAATCCAGATTCGTTTCTCTTCAAGAATCACCTTAAAAGAAAACCGAATCAGAAAACGTTACGATATGGTTTTGTTGTTTTTTACTTTTTTTGGTGTTTTAACACTTTAGGAAAAGTGTCAATGACATTTTTATGTGTTTTGATTTTGAAAATATTCACAAGTGATGGTATTTGTACAATGAGTGAGGTGAGATAACACTAATCTCGAAAAAACGCTACAGAAACGCGCACACCTCCCCGGCAGCGGCGCCAAAAATTGATTGATGCTAAACCACCAACTTAAATTAACCAAAGAATGGTTAACTAAGTCAAATAGCCTATATCAATACTCCGGGTAATATAATGTATCACCGGGTCGTTAAATCCCGTTGAAGTGTGAATTGTGACTTTAGCGTATCAGTGATCGGGTAATTATTCACAGAAAAGGGTTATGATCAAAATTATTTGGAAATTATTAACAAATATAGCATAGGAAAGCTATGTGATTGATTACTGGAATTTGGATTACTAAAATTTGAGCTTAAACCTAAAATTATACGTTTTAATTAAAAACGTATACAGATGAACCGTACAAAAAGTACAACTGAAGGACTGAAAGGGGTAAAAGTGTAAATTTGATATTTCTACAATCCTATTAAATAAAGAAAATTTTAAGAAAATTAAAAATTATTTTTACACTATTTAATTATTTATTATTAATTAATTACTAATTATCTATTTAATACTAATTAAATTAATTAGAATTATTAAAAATACTAAAAAGACTTAGAAAATTAAGAAAATTTTTATAAATCTAATTAACCATCATGGGAATCCTAAAAAATTATAAAAAGTCAATTCTAAGTATTTTTAGGCTAATTAAATAATTATTATTCTATTTATTAATTAATATCTAATTAAACTATTTAAATTATGAAAACTATTAAATGAACAGTAAAAATTCTAGAAAAATTTATAAAAATATTTTAACTAAAATAAAAGCTATAAAAATTATAAAAACTAGGTTATACTATTTAAAAACTAATTATGCTATTTAATTGATTAATATTAATTAAAACTAAATTAAACTAAAATTAATTAGAAATACCACTAAAAGACAAAATAAAAATCTGGAAAAATTTTTAAAATTATTTTAACCTAAAATGTAATTTCTAAAAATATAAAAGTGATATACTACTTAGAAATAAATTAAAAAGAAAATTAAATTGATAAATCCTATTAAATAGAAGCTATCACTATTTTTAAAGTTGGTTTTTTTGGTTTTTTTCTTTTTCTAAATTAATTATAAGCTAAAAATAAGTACTTTTAATAAAGGCACTTTCATTACACCCCTGGAAATAAGCACTTGAAGTGCTTAATCACCTCACAGTTGACTTTTGTTGACTGTGAAGGTTTTTAAGCTCAAAATGAAGATGTGGGGTCCACAATGGTATTCTTTGGTTTCTCTGAGTCTTTTGAACAACAATAAGCAGGAATTAAGCCAATGTATGGCCTGAATAAGCCAAAAAGATCAAATAAGCACTTTGCTTATTTGTTGACTGAGGCAGTTATGGGACAAAGATTAGGTGGGGTCCACTATTGTAGGGGTCAAACAAAGGGCTCACCCTTACTCCCTGGTAGGAGGGGGGTTGAGTGGGACCAAAAACAAAGTCTGAGGGTCACTGTATTGGCCTCAAACCACCACAAAAGATGGTGGTGTGAGGGTGGTCTGCTGAGACAGGGCAGATGTGTTGCCCTGCAAGTCACTTTGTGGCTTTGTGGGACCCAGTAAACAAATTCTATAAAATCTGAGAAAATTCACAAAAATCAACAAAGTGGTAGATATTACACTTGTAAAAACTCAGACTCTAAGACCTAGTATCCATCAAATTACAAACCTCCAAAGTTTGATCAAAATCTGAGAACTCACAATTTGACTTTTAGCAAAAACTTGATACCTTGACTTTTTTCAACTTTTGATTGATCTAAATGGCTGAAAACATGTTTATAAGTTAAGTTAAGACCAAATTAAGTTACAAGTACCACTTATACAATGAAATGATGGGGTATGGAACTCAAAAACCACCACAGTTAACTGTGGTGGTGTAATCTTTGCAATTTTGACTTTTGCTTGATTAGATACAAGTTTTATGAGTCCTTAGGTCTAAATGAACTTATAGCAACTCACAAATGACAAAATGGCAACACTGCAACAACAAGATCTCAATGAACAAGGCAAATCCAAACACTCCTTAAAAATCAGTTATTGAAGAAATTACAACTCAAACAAATATAAAACACAAACAAATGATCACTACTAATTTTTAAGCTAATTTTTAACTGCAATAAACTTAAATAGACAGTTTAGACTACTTAGGAGTAAAGATGAAAGGTTTTATAGCTTACAAAGCCTTCCAAGCCACTGAGTAAGAACCAAAGGACCAAATCAATCAATCCTATGCCCTCCCCTGAGGTACCTAACCCACAGCCATCCTTGATTTACTGTGCTCCTTGCTCATACAGTCACTGATCACCAATCTTTCACTTATTTTTTTGATTTTTCTTGATTTTTTATAAATATTTATAAATGAGCTAAGAGTTTATCAAACAAGTTTGTTAAGTTAATAAACCCTTGTTACTGAGTTTGTATTAGCTTATGAATCCAATAAACACAAATTAGAAACTTAAATTAGAACTTGATAAATTTAAATGAGACTTTGAAAAATGGAAATGAGAATTAAACTTCAAACTGAGATTGCATTGATAAAAAACAGTTACATTACATTGAAAATAAACTAAAATTACAATAAAACTAAGGAAAATTACACACACAAGCTTCTATGAGCTTATCAATATATATCGAGCTAAAAAACTAAAGCTAAGCCTTCCACATGGGCTCTTTTTGAATTCTGAGAGCCCCACAGCCTTTGCTTTGACCCTCTGACCAAATCCCAACCGTCTAATTATGCTTGAGATGATCTGAGCCCTAGATTGCCATTTTGGCGCCAAAATCACTTCGGGCAATTCTGAGTGGTGTTGGTGAGGGGATTGGGGATGCATTTATGGTGGTGGAGTTGGTGGGTAAGGTTATTAATTGTGGGGGGTAAAGTGGGTGAAAAGGTGAGGAGGGGAGAGATGATTGTTGCCCTGGTTTTGTGGGATTATGTTGGGGGAGAAGACGGTCAAACGTGGGTTTGACCCGCGTTGACCTGGGTTGACCGGGGTATTAACCAAAGAAAACAATGGACTGGGCCAAGTTGTGTGGTGGGCTGAGGGTTGTAGCTGGGCTAGGGGATTTGGGTGGGTAAGGGTGTATTTTGGATTAAGTAAATAAGGATCCGGATGGTTAGTAGTTAACACAAGGACCATTTTTGCAATTCCTTCAAAGTTGAGGGGGGTGAAGTGTAACTTTCCAAAACTTCTCCAAAGGATCAATTTTGCCAAATACCAATAATCCAAGGACCAAATTTGCATTTTTCCACCTTTTCAAAATTTCAAAAATCCCAGGGACTACTTTTGCCATATTTGGATTTTCAGGGACTAATCATGTAATTTTTGAAAACTTGCAACCCAATTATAATATTTTATGATTATTTGACTTTTAAGACCTTGGGTTGACTTTTCCTTAAAAATAAATGCATAGGGACTAAAATTGACAAGTTTTGAAACTTGGGGGACTGAAACTGCCAATACTGCAAACTTTGTACGTTTTTTCTTTGTTTTTGCACATTTTGCTTTTAAAACACATAAAACACAATCCCTGGGATAATTTAAGTATTTTGATATCTTTTTGATTGTTTTTGTGCGTTTTGGCAGTTAAAATATATCAAAAACGATGAGTGTTTGAGCACTCATCAATCCCCCACACTGAACTATTGCTAGTCCCTAGCAATCTTTTTAGAAAACTTGATGGATTTTAAACTCTTTACCAAAAGCCATCACTTCTGGAGTAGCCAGGTGTAAGAACTGTGGCACACCTGATAACCGTGTGATTTTGAGCAAACCACCAGCTTCCAACGGATTTGTTAAGTCTTTACCAAGAGCCGTTTGCTCCTGGACTAGCCAGCATCTTGATGGACCTAGTCAACATCTTGGTGAGCTGATTACCAATTATGGATTTTCCACGGCCTTTACCACAAGCCATAATCTTGCGGGCTAGCCAACTCATTTGTTTTCGGGGAGTTGATGAACCATACAATTTTGGGCAAATTGCCAGCCGTCAACGGATTTGATTTATCTTTACCAAGAGCCGTTTGCTCCTGGATTAGCCAATCCCTTTTGTCGCTTAGACAAGGCGGACTGATTACCACAAAAGTTTTGAAATAAAGTGAAAAATTTTTGAAAATTTTGGCCAAAAACGGGGGGTACGTGAAAGGATTTGCTTAAAATTTGATAGAATTTCCCCCCCACACTTAGAAATGAATATTGTCCTCAATATTCAAAGTTCCGGCTATTATGCCGAAGCTATGAACGTAAAAAGCCAAGATTCGAATCTAACTGCGGAAATACCAATTTCACTTTATTTCTATATATACAACTTTTTTTTTTTTTTTTTTTTTTTTTTTTTTTTACTTATATACATATATACATTTTTTCAAACAGCGGGGGGTTGGCCATTCCCCCACACTCGGTGGTAGAAAATAGAAAGAATCAGAGATACGGGTGAAAACCCGTATTGTTGCTAGTTTTTGGTCATCGAGTCGCTAGCTTGACTCTATCCCCGAATTCAATTGTCCTTGGGGAAAGTTTGGAGATCCGGGACGACCATGGATGGTACGTCCTCTCCAAAGTAGTGCTTTAACCGATGTCCATTCACTTTGAAATTTGGACCGTTACTTTGAGATAATTCGACGGTGCCATAAGGATAAACTTTTGTGATAGTGAATGGACCAGTCCATCGGGTTTTGAGCTTTCCCGAGAAGATCTTGAGTCTAGAATTGAAAAGAAGGACTCGATCACCAACGTTGAAAACGCGGTTTTTGATTTTTGAGTCATGAATCTTCTTTATCTTTTGTTTATAGATCAAAGAGTTCTCGTAAGCTTGATCACGAAGTTCGTTTAATTCATTTAGTTGAACTTTTCTGTGATCACCCGCCGTTCTGAGGTCGAAATTGGCATGCTTGAGGGCCCAATAGGCTTTATGCTCAAGCTCGATCGGAAGATGGCACGCTTTCCCGTACACAAGTTTATAAGGCGTACACCCAATGGGTGTTTTGTAAGCCATACGGAAAGCCCAAAGTGCATCATCTAATTTGTCCGACCACGATGCACGATTTTCACCTACAGTTCTTTCCAAGATTCTCTTGATGCCCCGATTGGACACTTCGACTTGTCCACTTGTTTGAGGGTGGTACGCAGTAGAAAGACGGTGAGTCACACCGTACTTTTGCATGACTTTGTCAAATTTGTCATTACAGAAGTGCGTACCACGATCACTAATAATAGCACGTGGAGTTCCGAATCGGGCAAAAAGAGCTTTTAAAAATTTCACGACTACTCGGGCATCATTTGTGGGTAAAGCTTTCGCTTCAACCCATTTTGACAAGTAGTCAACTGCCACGAGTATGTATATGTTTCTGTGAGAGGATGGAAATGGCCCCATAAAGTCGATGCCCCAGATATCAAAGATTTCACAAACTTGAATTGCATTCTGAGGCATTTCATTCTTTTGTGAAATATTCCCGTGACGTTGACAAGCGTCACAGGACTTGACCAAATCTTGGGCATCCTTGTAGATCGAGGGCCAATAAAAGCCGGAATCAAACACCTTTTTGGCGGTGTAGTTGGGATTGTGGTGGCCCCCCGTGGGACCAGCATGGCAAGCCTTTAAAATTTCAGTGGCTTCCTGACCATACACACACCGCCAGATGACTTGATCCGCGCATATCTTGAACAAGTAGGGGTCGTCCCAAAAGTAATGTTTAACATCTTTGAAAAATTTATTTTTTTGTTGGGACGACATCCCTTTCACAATGAAGTTACCCGCAAGATAGTTTGCAAAGTCGGCAAACCATGGGGTAATCGAGTCTTCACGAAATGAAACCACATTGAGGGTTTCGAGAGGAAATGTTTCATTTATTTCCTTTTTCTCGAAAGCATTTTGGTGAGGGTTTTCAAGACGGGAGAGATGATCAGCAGCCAGGTTCTCAGCTCCTTTTTTATCACGAATGATGATATCAAATTCCTGAAGGAGGAGAACCCATCGGAGGAGTCTCGGCTTTGCATCTTGTTTTGCAAATAGATACTTCAAAGCCGAATGATCCGTATACACTATGCTTTTAGTCAGAATCAAGTATGGCCGGAATTTTTCAAAAGCATACACCACAGCTAATAATTCTTTTTCAGTGGTGGTGTAATGACTTTGAGCCTCGGTCATAGTCTTGCTGGCATAGTGTATAGGCTGAAAATGTTTTGTTTTGCGTTGCCCCAAGACTGCCCCTATAGCATAATCACTAGCATCACACATGAGCTCGAAGGGCAAGTCCCAATCGGGGGCAACAAGAATCGGTGCCTCGGTAAGCCTTTTATTTAATGTTTCAAAGGCTTCGATGCACTCAGGGGAGAAGATAAAAGGAGCATCCTTCTCGAGGAGATGGGTCATAGGCCGGGCGATTTTAGAAAAATCTTGAATAAACCTACGGTAAAAACCGGCGTGACCCAAAAAGCTCCTAACACCTTTCACAGTCGTGGGATGAGGCAATTTTGCAATGACGTCCACTTTGGCACGGTCAACCTCCATCCCGTTTTTTGAAATTTTATGGCCGAGGACAATGCCCTCTTTGACCATAAAGTGACTCTTCTCCCAATTTAGACATAACTTTGTGTCTTCACAACGTTTTAGCATGCTGTCTAAATGGGAGAGACATGTTTTAAACGAATCCCCAATGACCGAGAAATCATCCATAAAGACCTCCATACTTTTCCCGATCATGTCGGAAAAAATGGCCATCATACATCTTTGAAACGTGCCCGGAGCATTACATAGGCCAAATGGCATACGTTTATATGCGAAGGTTCCATAGGGGCACGTAAAAGTGGTCTTTTCTTGGTCTTGCGGGTCAATGGGAATCTGAAAGTAACCCGAGAAACCATCGAGGAAGCAATAATACTCACTCCCCGCTAATCTCTCGAGCATCTGATCCATAAAGGGCAGAGGAAAATGATCCTTACTGGTGGCGTCATTCAATTTACGATAATCAATACAGACGCGCCACCCCGTAACCAAACGAGTTGGAATCAACTCATTCTCCTCATTTGTGACAATGGTAATGCCACCCTTTTTTGGAACACAATGGATTGGGCTGACCCAAGGACTGTCCGAGATAGGGTAAATCAATCCGGCATCAAGAAGTTTTAAAACCTCTTGTTTGATAACCTCGTGAATTTTTGGATTCACCCTTCTTTGATGTTGGACCGCAGGTTTGAAGTCATCTTCCATTAATATCTTGTGAGTACAAAACTCAGGGTCGATGCCCTTGATATCGGAGAGACGCCAAGCAATTGCTCGTTTATGAGACTTCAAAACCTGTATAAGAGCAGCCTTTTCCTCAACACTTAAGTCTTTAGCAATTATGACGGGTAATTTATCATCACCCTCTAGAAATGCGTACTCAAGATGAGGCGGCAAGTCCTTAAGTTCAACCGCGGGAAAGTCATCAGTTTTCTCAACATTTTTGACTTCCTCCTTATGAAGTATTTGTGGTAGAACTGGAAGATGAGAGGGATCCTCGTTTAACAATTTTTCAAGCAGGAGAATATCCCTCTCGAGGTCGATCTCTTGGTTATCAATTCCATCGGGAATCGAATCACTTTTGAGAAACGCCTCCATTTCTTCTAAGATGAAGTCACTTCCCTCAAACGGAGTGAGGGAAGGAAAAGAATTGGCAACAATGGGGTGAGAAGATGGAGTGAAGTTTTCACTCGGAGAATCATCGACAAAACCTAGAACCTCTTGAGCGTACTCCCCAGACGCAACGTCAATGACATCAATTCGGTTAACCGTTTCGGCGTCATAATTAGAGGAGTACCTCGAAGTTTGATCGAGGTTGAAGGTTACAGCTTCATTACCAACACGAAGAGTTATTTCCTCTTCGTGCACATCAATTAACGCACGACCCGTCCTTAAGAATCCTCTCCCAAGAATGAGAGGAACTCGTGGGTCAGCATCGAACTTAACAACAACGAAGTCAGCGGGGAAATGGAACTTTCCTACTTTCACGAATACATCTTCGGCAATGCCGAGAGGATGAGAGATTGAACGGTCGGCAAGCTCGAGAGTCATGCACGTAGGAGTGAGTTGAGGAAGAGAGAGTTTCTCCCACACTGAGTAAGGCATCAGGTTGATGCTAGCGCCAAGATCAGCTAAGGCGAAGCATTCAACCATCCCAGGGAAAACACATGGAATGAGAAATCTCCCAGGGTCTCCAAGCTTCTTAGGAAGCTTCTTTAAGATAACCGCAGAGCAGTTTTCGTTCAAAGGAGTTTTTGCCATTTCGTACAATTTTTCCTTGTTGCTTAACAAGTTCTTGATCATCGATGCGAATTTGGGCATCAGGATGATAGCATCTGCAAGGCTAATGTCAAAATGCAAATCTTGAAAGATTTGATAAAACTTATCCATTTGGTGACTAGCCTTTTCGCGGAGCTTTTGCTCATTAAGTCGTGACAGGTATGGTAGCGAAGGTTTGGATTTAGGGTTCTCAACAGGAGTTGTTGATGGTTCAAATACAACTCCCTGTTTGGGTACAAGTCCAGATTTTGGTACAATTTCTGGAACAACCTGAGGCTGGACGTGTGCGGTACTTCGTGGGCTAGGAGATTGCACCTTGTCCGTGGTTGCCTCAGGCTCAATTTCTACTTCCTCGGAATAAAGAGGAGGAGGAATAGGAGGAACTGGCGGCTCTTCATAAGCTTTACCACTGCGTGTAGTAATAGCTTTGAGTTCACCCTTGGGGTTAACAACTGTATTAGCCGGGAGACCTCCTGATGTAGAGGGTGGAGTGAGATGATTCATAAGACTAGCAAGCATATTTTCAATCTTGCCTTGATTTTGATCAATTTTGTTGTTTGTTTGCATCAACTCACTCTTCAGCTCTTGACCCTATTTGGTTATTGATGATTGGAAATCATTTTTCAAATTTGAGATTTGATTTTGCATTGCCCTCATTTTGGTCTCATTAACTTTGATGTAGTTATTGAGCTCGTTTGGGAGGGGATCTTGATAATTTGGAGCTGAATACCCTTGATTACCCCTTTGGGGTGGGTACTGATTGACGGAGGCAGGATTTTGATTTTGCAAATTAGGCCCCCTTGGTGGATTAGGATTAAACCTATTTGGATTCTGAGGAAAACCGGGTGGTCCACCCTGATTGCTAGCCCGGTAATTTTGATCCACTTGAGGACGGTATTGGTTACCTCCTTGGTTGGAATTGCCGGCTATTGCATTTACTTCGAATGGATTGCCTTCAGTGGCAGTGCAATTATAATATGAATGTGGACCACCACAAGTGACACAAACTTCTATCTTTTTGATTTCAGCTTGTGGAGAAGGAGAAGAATCTTTCTTGCTTTGGGCGAGAACAAATGCATGGACAGCTTCCGTGAGTTTATCAAGTCTAGCATCGGTGCTAGACTGAGCCACGGGTGATGAAGAAGGAACAACATCCCTTTGGGAACAAACCGATCTGCTTCGGGGAATGCGAACCTTAGATTTATTCTCAATGATTTCTAAAGCATCCTTTGTGGTGCGATTCAAGAAGTTACCTCCAGCGGAGGCATTTAGAGAGTCTTGATCAGATTGGCTTACACCATTGTAGAAAGTATCAAGTGTCATGAGATCAGAGAAACCGTGGTGAGGGCATTTTCGGAGCAATTCCTTGTAACGATCCCATGCCTCACTAAAGGATTCATCAAATTTCTGCGTGAATTTCATGATATCATTCTTGAGACTTGTGGTTTTGGAAGGAGGAAAGAATTCATTCACGAATTTTTTTACAAGATCTTCCCATGTCTCAATAGATCGTGGAGGTTGTTTTTCAAGCCAAATCCGGGCTTGTCCCTCCAGGGAGAATGGGAAGAGAAGAAGTTTGATTGCATCAGAGGGGACATCTTTGCATTTGATGGTGTAAGTGATTTTATTGAACCATCGAATGTGATCTTGAGGATCGTCCCTCTCATAACCGTAGAATTGACGTGATGTGGCCAGATTTATTAATCCTGTTTTAAGCTCAAAATTATCGGCCATGATTGTTGGAACAACGATAGCATCTCCGTAACCCTCGACGGGTGCTTGGAGAAGCTCGTTCATAGTGGGTTCAGCTGCCATGATGACAGCTGGAGGTGGAACAGTACGGATCTCAGATCCGACTGTTGGTGCAGAACGTCTACGAGGTCTTCGAGGTCTCCGAACCAGCTCACGTAATGGGCTAGTGGACCTTGAAGAACGAGTGCGCATGCACTAGGGATAAAAACTTTTTGGACAATATTTTTGTTATCGTCCCGTAATCCAGATTCGTTTCTCTTCAAGAATCACCTTAAAAGAAAACCGAATCAGAAAACGTTACGATATGGTTTTGTTGTTTTTTACTTTTTTTGGTGTTTTAACACTTTAGGAAAAGTGTCAATGACATTTTTATGTGTTTTGATTTTGAAAATATTCACAAGTGATGGTATTTGTACAATGAGTGAGGTGAGATAACACTAATCTCGAAAAAACGCTACAGAAACGCGCACACCTCCCCGGCAGCGGCGCCAAAAATTGATTGATGCTAAACCACCAACTTAAATTAACCAAAGAATGGTTAACTAAGTCAAATAGCCTATATCAATACTCCGGGTAATATAATGTATCACCGGGTCGTTAAATCCCGTTGAAGTGTGAATTGTGACTTTAGCGTATCAGTGATCGGGTAATTATTCACAGAAAAGGGTTATGATCAAAATTATTTGGAAATTATTAACAAATATAGCATAGGAAAGCTATGTGATTGATTACTGGAATTTGGATTACTAAAATTTGAGCTTAAACCTAAAATTATACGTTTTAATTAAAAACGTATACAGATGAACCGTACAAAAAGTACAACTGAAGGACTGAAAGGGGTAAAAGTGTAAATTTGATATTTCTACAATCCTATTAAATAAAGAAAATTTTAAGAAAATTAAAAATTATTTTTACACTATTTAATTATTTATTATTAATTAATTACTAATTATCTATTTAATACTAATTAAATTAATTAGAATTATTAAAAATACTAAAAAGACTTAGAAAATTAAGAAAATTTTTATAAATCTAATTAACCATCATGGGAATCCTAAAAAATTATAAAAAGTCAATTCTAAGTATTTTTAGGCTAATTAAATAATTATTATTCTATTTATTAATTAATATCTAATTAAACTATTTAAATTATGAAAACTATTAAATGAACAGTAAAAATTCTAGAAAAATTTATAAAAATATTTTAACTAAAATAAAAGCTATAAAAATTATAAAAACTAGGTTATACTATTTAAAAACTAATTATGCTATTTAATTGATTAATATTAATTAAAACTAAATTAAACTAAAATTAATTAGAAATACCACTAAAAGACAAAATAAAAATCTGGAAAAATTTTTAAAATTATTTTAACCTAAAATGTAATTTCTAAAAATATAAAAGTGATATACTACTTAGAAATAAATTAAAAAGAAAATTAAATTGATAAATCCTATTAAATAGAAGCTATCACTATTTTTAAAGTTGGTTTTTTTGGTTTTTTTCTTTTTCTAAATTAATTATAAGCTAAAAATAAGTACTTTTAATAAAGGCACTTTCATTACACCCCTGGAAATAAGCACTTGAAGTGCTTAATCACCTCACAGTTGACTTTTGTTGACTGTGAAGGTTTTTAAGCTCAAAATGAAGATGTGGGGTCCACAATGGTATTCTTTGGTTTCTCTGAGTCTTTTGAACAACAATAAGCAGGAATTAAGCCAATGTATGGCCTGAATAAGCCAAAAAGATCAAATAAGCACTTTGCTTATTTGTTGACTGAGGCAGTTATGGGACAAAGATTAGGTGGGGTCCACTATTGTAGGGGTCAAACAAAGGGCTCACCCTTACTCCCTGGTAGGAGGGGGGTTGAGTGGGACCAAAAACAAAGTCTGAGGGTCACTGTATTGGCCTCAAACCACCACAAAAGATGGTGGTGTGAGGGTGGTCTGCTGAGACAGGGCAGATGTGTTGCCCTGCAAGTCACTTTGTGGCTTTGTGGGACCCAGTAAACAAATTCTATAAAATCTGAGAAAATTCACAAAAATCAACAAAGTGGTAGATATTACACTTGTAAAAACTCAGACTCTAAGACCTAGTATCCATCAAATTACAAACCTCCAAAGTTTGATCAAAATCTGAGAACTCACAATTTGACTTTTAGCAAAAACTTGATACCTTGACTTTTTTCAACTTTTGATTGATCTAAATGGCTGAAAACATGTTTATAAGTTAAGTTAAGACCAAATTAAGTTACAAGTACCACTTATACAATGAAATGATGGGGTATGGAACTCAAAAACCACCACAGTTAACTGTGGTGGTGTAATCTTTGCAATTTTGACTTTTGCTTGATTAGATACAAGTTTTATGAGTCCTTAGGTCTAAATGAACTTATAGCAACTCACAAATGACAAAATGGCAACACTGCAACAACAAGATCTCAATGAACAAGGCAAATCCAAACACTCCTTAAAAATCAGTTATTGAAGAAATTACAACTCAAACAAATATAAAACACAAACAAATGATCACTACTAATTTTTAAGCTAATTTTTAACTGCAATAAACTTAAATAGACAGTTTAGACTACTTAGGAGTAAAGATGAAAGGTTTTATAGCTTACAAAGCCTTCCAAGCCACTGAGTAAGAACCAAAGGACCAAATCAATCAATCCTATGCCCTCCCCTGAGGTACCTAACCCACAGCCATCCTTGATTTACTGTGCTCCTTGCTCATACAGTCACTGATCACCAATCTTTCACTTATTTTTTTGATTTTTCTTGATTTTTTATAAATATTTATAAATGAGCTAAGAGTTTATCAAACAAGTTTGTTAAGTTAATAAACCCTTGTTACTGAGTTTGTATTAGCTTATGAATCCAATAAACACAAATTAGAAACTTAAATTAGAACTTGATAAATTTAAATGAGACTTTGAAAAATGGAAATGAGAATTAAACTTCAAACTGAGATTGCATTGATAAAAAACAGTTACATTACATTGAAAATAAACTAAAATTACAATAAAACTAAGGAAAATTACACACACAAGCTTCTATGAGCTTATCAATATATATCGAGCTAAAAAACTAAAGCTAAGCCTTCCACATGGGCTCTTTTTGAATTCTGAGAGCCCCACAGCCTTTGCTTTGACCCTCTGACCAAATCCCAACCGTCTAATTATGCTTGAGATGATCTGAGCCCTAGATTGCCATTTTGGCGCCAAAATCACTTCGGGCAATTCTGAGTGGTGTTGGTGAGGGGATTGGGGATGCATTTATGGTGGTGGAGTTGGTGGGTAAGGTTATTAATTGTGGGGGGTAAAGTGGGTGAAAAGGTGAGGAGGGGAGAGATGATTGTTGCCCTGGTTTTGTGGGATTATGTTGGGGGAGAAGACGGTCAAACGTGGGTTTGACCCGCGTTGACCTGGGTTGACCGGGGTATTAACCAAAGAAAACAATGGACTGGGCCAAGTTGTGTGGTGGGCTGAGGGTTGTAGCTGGGCTAGGGGATTTGGGTGGGTAAGGGTGTATTTTGGATTAAGTAAATAAGGATCCGGATGGTTAGTAGTTAACACAAGGACCATTTTTGCAATTCCTTCAAAGTTGAGGGGGGTGAAGTGTAACTTTCCAAAACTTCTCCAAAGGATCAATTTTGCCAAATACCAATAATCCAAGGACCAAATTTGCATTTTTCCACCTTTTCAAAATTTCAAAAATCCCAGGGACTACTTTTGCCATATTTGGATTTTCAGGGACTAATCATGTAATTTTTGAAAACTTGCAACCCAATTATAATATTTTATGATTATTTGACTTTTAAGACCTTGGGTTGACTTTTCCTTAAAAATAAATGCATAGGGACTAAAATTGACAAGTTTTGAAACTTGGGGGACTGAAACTGCCAATACTGCAAACTTTGTACGTTTTTTCTTTGTTTTTGCACATTTTGCTTTTAAAACACATAAAACACAATCCCTGGGATAATTTAAGTATTTTGATATCTTTTTGATTGTTTTTGTGCGTTTTGGCAGTTAAAATATATCAAAAACGATGAGTGTTTGAGCACTCATCAATCCCCCACACTGAACTATTGCTAGTCCCTAGCAATCTTTTTAGAAAACTTGATGGATTTTAAACTCTTTACCAAAAGCCATCACTTCTGGAGTAGCCAGGTGTAAGAACTGTGGCACACCTGATAACCGTGTGATTTTGAGCAAACCACCAGCTTCCAACGGATTTGTTAAGTCTTTACCAAGAGCCGTTTGCTCCTGGACTAGCCAGCATCTTGATGGACCTAGTCAACATCTTGGTGAGCTGATTACCAATTATGGATTTTCCACGGCCTTTACCACAAGCCATAATCTTGCGGGCTAGCCAACTCATTTGTTTTCGGGGAGTTGATGAACCATACAATTTTGGGCAAATTGCCAGCCGTCAACGGATTTGATTTATCTTTACCAAGAGCCGTTTGCTCCTGGATTAGCCAATCCCTTTTGTCGCTTAGACAAGGCGGACTGATTACCACAAAAGTTTTGAAATAAAGTGAAAAATTTTTGAAAATTTTGGCCAAAAACGGGGGGTACGTGAAAGGATTTGCTTAAAATTTGATAGAATTTCCCCCCCACACTTAGAAATGAATATTGTCCTCAATATTCAAAGTTCCGGCTATTATGCCGAAGCTATGAACGTAAAAAGCCAAGATTCGAATCTAACTGCGGAAATACCAATTTCACTTTATTTCTATATATACAACTTTTTTTTTTTTTTTTTTTTTTTTTTTTTTTTTTACTTATATACATATATACATTTTTTCAAACAGCGGGGGGTTGGCCATTCCCCCACACTCGGTGGTAGAAAATAGAAAGAATCAGAGATACGGGTGAAAACCCGTATTGTTGCTAGTTTTTGGTCATCGAGTCGCTAGCTTGACTCTATCCCCGAATTCAATTGTCCTTGGGGAAAGTTTGGAGATCCGGGACGACCATGGATGGTACGTCCTCTCCAAAGTAGTGCTTTAACCGATGTCCATTCACTTTGAAATTTGGACCGTTACTTTGAGATAATTCGACGGTGCCATAAGGATAAACTTTTGTGATAGTGAATGGACCAGTCCATCGGGTTTTGAGCTTTCCCGAGAAGATCTTGAGTCTAGAATTGAAAAGAAGGACTCGATCACCAACGTTGAAAACGCGGTTTTTGATTTTTGAGTCATGAATCTTCTTTATCTTTTGTTTATAGATCAAAGAGTTCTCGTAAGCTTGATCACGAAGTTCGTTTAATTCATTTAGTTGAACTTTTCTGTGATCACCCGCCGTTCTGAGGTCGAAATTGGCATGCTTGAGGGCCCAATAGGCTTTATGCTCAAGCTCGATCGGAAGATGGCACGCTTTCCCGTACACAAGTTTATAAGGCGTACACCCAATGGGTGTTTTGTAAGCCATACGGAAAGCCCAAAGTGCATCATCTAATTTGTCCGACCACGATGCACGATTTTCACCTACAGTTCTTTCCAAGATTCTCTTGATGCCCCGATTGGACACTTCGACTTGTCCACTTGTTTGAGGGTGGTACGCAGTAGAAAGACGGTGAGTCACACCGTACTTTTGCATGACTTTGTCAAATTTGTCATTACAGAAGTGCGTACCACGATCACTAATAATAGCACGTGGAGTTCCGAATCGGGCAAAAAGAGCTTTTAAAAATTTCACGACTACTCGGGCATCATTTGTGGGTAAAGCTTTCGCTTCAACCCATTTTGACAAGTAGTCAACTGCCACGAGTATGTATATGTTTCCGTGAGAGGATGGAAATGGCCCCATAAAGTCGATGCCCCAGATATCAAAGATTTCACAAACTTGAATTGCATTCTGAGGCATTTCATTCTTTTGTGAAATATTCCCGTGATGTTGACAAGCGTCACAGGACTTGACCAAATCTTGGGCATCCTTGTAGATCGAGGGCCAATAAAAGCCGGAATCAAACACCTTTTTGGCGGTGTAGTTGGGATTGTGGTGGCCCCCCGTGGGACCAGCATGGCAAGCCTTTAAAATTTCAGTGGCTTCCTGACCATACACACACCGCCAGATGACTTGATCCGCGCATATCTTGAACAAGTAGGGGTCGTCCCAAAAGTAATGTTTAACATCTTTGAAAAATTTATTTTTTTGTTGGGACGACATCCCTTTCACAATGAAGTTACCCGCAAGATAGTTTGCAAAGTCGGCAAACCATGGGGTAATCGAGTCTTCACGAAATGAAACCACATTGAGGGTTTCGAGAGGAAATGTTTCATTTATTTCCTTTTTCTCGAAAGCATTTTGGTGAGGGTTTTCAAGACGGGAGAGATGATCAGCAGCCAGGTTCTCAGCTCCTTTTTTATCACGAATGATGATATCAAATTCCTGAAGGAGGAGAACCCATCGGAGGAGTCTCGGCTTTGCATCTTGTTTTGCAAATAGATACTTCAAAGCCGAATGATCCGTATACACTATGCTTTTAGTCAGAATCAAGTATGGCCGGAATTTTTCAAAAGCATACACCACAGCTAATAATTCTTTTTCAGTGGTGGTGTAATGACTTTGAGCCTCGGTCATAGTCTTGCTGGCATAGTGTATAGGCTGAAAATGTTTTGTTTTGCGTTGCCCCAAGACTGCCCCTATAGCATAATCACTAGCATCACACATGAGCTCGAAGGGCAAGTCCCAATCGGGGGCAACAAGAATCGGTGCCTCGGTAAGCCTTTTATTTAATGTTTCAAAGGCTTCGATGCACTCAGGGGAGAAGATAAAAGGAGCATCCTTCTCGAGGAGATGGGTCATAGGCCGGGCGATTTTAGAAAAATCTTGAATAAACCTACGGTAAAAACCGGCGTGACCCAAAAAGCTCCTAACACCTTTCACAGTCGTGGGATGAGGCAATTTTGCAATGACGTCCACTTTGGCACGGTCAACCTCCATCCCGTTTTTTGAAATTTTATGGCCGAGGACAATGCCCTCTTTGACCATAAAGTGACTCTTCTCCCAATTTAGACATAACTTTGTGTCTTCACAACGTTTTAGCATGCTGTCTAAATGGGAGAGACATGTTTTAAACGAATCCCCAATGACCGAGAAATCGTCCATAAAGACCTCCATACTTTTCCCGATCATGTCGGAAAAAATGGCCATCATACATCTTTGAAACGTGCCCGGAGCATTACATAGGCCAAATGGCATACGTTTATATGCGAAGGTTCCATAGGGGCACGTAAAAGTGGTCTTTTCTTGGTCTTGCGGGTCAATGGGAATCTGAAAGTAACCCGAGAAACCATCGAGGAAGCAATAATACTCACTCCCCGCTAATCTCTCGAGCATCTGATCCATAAAGGGCAGAGGAAAATGATCCTTACGGGTGGCGTCATTCAATTTACGATAATCAATACAGACGCGCCACCCCGTAACCAAACGAGTTGGAATCAACTCATTCTCCTCATTTGTGACAATGGTAATGCCACCCTTTTTTGGAACACAATGGATTGGGCTGACCCAAGGACTGTCCGAGATAGGGTAAATCAATCCGGCATCAAGAAGTTTTAAAACCTCTTGTTTGATAACCTCGTGAATTTTTGGATTCACCCTTCTTTGATGTTGGACCGCAGGTTTGAAGTCATCTTCCATTAATATCTTGTGAGTACAAAACTCAGGGTCGATGCCCTTGATATCGGAGAGACGCCAAGCAATTGCTCGTTTATGAGACTTCAAAACCTGTATAAGAGCAGCCTTTTCCTCAACACTTAAGTCTTTAGCAATTATGACGGGTAATTTATCATCACCCTCTAGAAATGCGTACTCAAGATGAGGCGGCAAGTCCTTAAGTTCAACCGCGGGAAAGTCATCAGTTTTCTCAACATTTTTGACTTCCTCCTTATGAAGTATTTGTGGTAGAACTGGAAGATGAGAGGGATCCTCGTTTAACAATTTTTCAAGCAGGAGAATATCCCTCTCGAGGTCGATCTCTTGGTTATCAATTCCATCGGGAATCGAATCACTTTTGAGAAACGCCTCCATTTCTTCTAAGATGAAGTCACTTCCCTCAAACGGAGTGAGGGAAGGAAAAGAATTGGCAACAATGGGGTGAGAAGATGGAGTGAAGTTTTCACTCGGAGAATCATCGACAAAACCTAGAACCTCTTGAGCGTACTCCCCAGACGCAACGTCAATGACATCAATTCGGTTAACCGTTTCGGCGTCATAATTAGAGGAGTACCTCGAGGTTTGATCGAGGTTGAAGGTTACAGCTTCATTACCAACACGAAGAGTTATTTCCTCTTCGTGCACATCAATTAACGCACGACCCGTCCTTAAGAATCCTCTCCCAAGAATGAGAGGAACTCGTGGGTCAGCATCGAACTTAACAACAACGAAGTCAGCGGGGAAATGGAACTTTCCTACTTTCACGAATACATCTTCGGCAATGCCGAGAGGATGAGAGATTGAACGGTCGGCAAGCTCGAGAGTCATGCACGTAGGAGTGAGTTGAGGAAGAGAGAGTTTCTCCCACACTGAGTAAGGCATCAGGTTGATGCTAGCGCCAAGATCAGCTAAGGCGAAGCATTCAACCATCCCAGGGAAAACACATGGAATGAGAAATCTCCCAGGGTCTCCAAGCTTCTTAGGAAGCTTCTTTAAGATAACCGCAGAGCAGTTTTCGTTCAAAGGAGTTTTTGCCATTTCGTACAATTTTTCCTTGTTGCTTAACAAGTTCTTGATCATCGATGCGAATTTGGGCATCAGGATGATAGCATCCGCAAGGCTAATGTCAAAATGCAAATCTTGAAAGATTTGATAAAACTTATCCATTTGGTGACTAGCCTTTTCGCGGAGCTTTTGCTCATTAAGTCGTGACGGGTATGGTAGCGAAGGTTTGGATTTAGGGTTCTCAACAGGAGTTGTTGATGGTTCAAATACAACTCCCTGTTTGGGTACAAGTCCAGATTTTGGTACAATTTCTGGAACAACCTGAGGCTGGACGTGTGCGGTACTTCGTGGGCTAGGAGATTGCACCTTGTCCGTGGTTGCCTCAGGCTCAATTTCTACTTCCTCGGAATAAAGAGGAGGAGGAATAGGAGGAACTGGCGGCTCTTCATAAGCTTTACCACTGCGTGTAGTAATAGCTTTGAGTTCACCCTTGGGGTTAACAACTGTATTAGCCGGGAGACCTCCTGATGTAGAGGGTGGAGTGAGATGATTCATAAGACTAGCAAGCATATTTTCAATCTTGCCTTGATTTTGATCAATTTTGTTGTTTGTTTGCATCAACTCACTCTTCAGCTCTTGACCCTGTTTGGTTATTGATGATTGGAAATCATTTTTCAAATTTGAGATTTGATTTTGCATTGCCCTCATTTTGGTCTCATTAACTTTGATGTAGTTATTGAGCTCGTTTGGGAGGGGATCTTGATAATTTGGAGCTGAATACCCTTGATTACCCCTTTGGGGTGGGTACTGATTGACGGAGGCAGGATTTTGATTTTGCAAATTAGGCCCCCTTGGTGGATTAGGATTAAACCTATTTGGATTCTGAGGAAAACCGGGTGGTCCACCCTGATTGCTAGCCCGGTAATTTTGATCCACTTGAGGACGGTATTGGTTACCTCCTTGGTTGGAATTGCCGGCTATTGCATTTACTTCGAATGGATTGCCTTCAGTGGCAGTGCAATTATAATATGAATGTGGACCACCACAAGTGACACAAACTTCTATCTTTTTGATTTCAGCTTGTGGAGAAGGAGAAGAATCTTTCTTTCTTTGGGCGAGAACAAATGCATGGACAGCTTCCGTGAGTTTATCAAGTCTAGCATCGGTGCTAGACTGAGCCACGGGTGATGAAGAAGGAACAACATCCCTTTGGGAACAAACCGATCTGCTTCGGGGAATGCGAACCTTAGATTTATTCTCAATGATTTCTAAAGCATCCTTTGTGGTGCGATTCAAGAAGTTACCTCCAGCGGAGGCATTTAGAGAGTCTTGATCAGATTGGCTTACACCATTGTAGAAAGTATCAAGTGTCATGAGATCAGAGAAACCGTGGTGAGGGCATTTTCGGAGCAATTCCTTGTAACGATCCCATGCCTCACTAAAGGATTCATCAAATTTCTGCGTGAATTTCATGATATCATTCTTGAGACTTGTGGTTTTGGAAGGAGGAAAGAATTCATTCACGAATTTTTTTACAAGATCTTCCCATGTCTCAATAGATCGTGGAGGTTGTTTTTCAAGCCAAATCCGGGCTTGTCCCTCCAGGGAGAATGGGAGGAGAAGAAGTTTGATTGCATCAGAGGGGACATCTTTGCATTTGATGGTGTAAGTGATTTTATTGAACCATCGAATGTGATCTTGAGGATCGTCCCTCTCATAACCGTAGAATTGACGTGATGTGGCCAGATTTATTAATCCTGTTTTAAGCTCAAAATTATCGGCCATGATTGTTGGAACAACGATAGCATCTCCGTAACCCTCGACGGGTGCTTGGAGAAGCTCGTTCATAGTGGGTTCAGCTGCCATGATGACAGCTGGAGGTGGAACAGTACGGATCTCAGATCCGACTGTTGGTGCAGAACGTCTACGAGGTCTTCGAGGTCTCCGAACCAGCTCACGTAATGGGCTAGTGGACCTTGAAGAACGAGTGCGCATGCACTAGGGATAAAAACTTTTTGGACAATATTTTTGTTATCGTCCCGTAATCCAGATTCGTTTCTCTTCAAGAATCACCTTAAAAGAAAACCGAATCAGAAAACGTTACGATATGGTTTTGTTGTTTTTTACTTTTTTTGGTGTTTTAACACTTTAGGAAAAGTGTCAATGACATTTTTATGTGTTTTGATTTTGAAAATATTCACAAGTGATGGTATTTGTACAATGAGTGAGGTGAGATAACACTAATCTCGAAAAAACGCTACAGAAACGCGCACACCTCCCCGGCAGCGGCGCCAAAAATTGATTGATGCTAAACCACCAACTTAAATTAACCAAAGAATGGTTAACTAAGTCAAATAGCCTATATCAATACTCCGGGTAATATAATGTATCACCGGGTCGTTAAATCCCGTTGAAGTGTGAATTGTGACTTTAGCGTATCAGTGATCGGGTAATTATTCACAGAAAAGGGTTATGATCAAAATTATTTGGAAATTATTAACAAATATAGCATAGGAAAGCTATGTGATTGATTACTGGAATTTGGATTACTAAAATTTGAGCTTAAACCTAAAATTATACGTTTTAATTAAAAACGTATACAGATGAACCGTACAAAAAGTACAACTGAAGGACTGAAAGGGGTAAAAGTGTAAATTTGATATTTCTACAATCCTATTAAATAAAGAAAATTTTAAGAAAATTAAAAATTATTTTTACACTATTTAATTATTTATTATTAATTAATTACTAATTATCTATTTAATACTAATTAAATTAATTAGAATTATTAAAAATACTAAAAAGACTTAGAAAATTAAGAAAATTTTTATAAATCTAATTAACCATCATGGGAATCCTAAAAAATTATAAAAAGTCAATTCTAAGTATTTTTAGGCTAATTAAATAATTATTATTCTATTTATTAATTAATATCTAATTAAACTATTTAAATTATGAAAACTATTAAATGAACAGTAAAAATTCTAGAAAAATTTATAAAAATATTTTAACTAAAATAAAAGCTATAAAAATTATAAAAACTAGGTTATACTATTTAAAAACTAATTATGCTATTTAATTGATTAATATTAATTAAAACTAAATTAAACTAAAATTAATTAGAAATACCACTAAAAGACAAAATAAAAATCTGGAAAAATTTTTAAAATTATTTTAACCTAAAATGTAATTTCTAAAAATATAAAAGTGATATACTACTTAGAAATAAATTAAAAAGAAAATTAAATTGATAAATCCTATTAAATAGAAGCTATCACTATTTTTAAAGTTGGTTTTTTTGGTTTTTTTCTTTTTCTAAATTAATTATAAGCTAAAAATAAGTACTTTTAATAAAGGCACTTTCATTACACCCCTGGAAATAAGCACTTGAAGTGCTTAATCACCTCACAGTTGACTTTTGTTGACTGTGAAGGTTTTTAAGCTCAAAATGAAGATGTGGGGTCCACAATGGTATTCTTTGGTTTCTCTGAGTCTTTTGAACAACAATAAGCAGGAATTAAGCCAATGTATGGCCTGAATAAGCCAAAAAGATCAAATAAGCACTTTGCTTATTTGTTGACTGAGGCAGTTATGGGACAAAGATTAGGTGGGGTCCACTATTGTAGGGGTCAAACAAAGGGCTCACCCTTACTCCCTGGTAGGAGGGGGGTTGAGTGGGACCAAAAACAAAGTCTGAGGGTCACTGTATTGGCCTCAAACCACCACAAAAGATGGTGGTGTGAGGGTGGTCTGCTGAGACAGGGCAGATGTGTTGCCCTGCAAGTCACTTTGTGGCTTTGTGGGACCCAGTAAACAAATTCTATAAAATCTGAGAAAATTCACAAAAATCAACAAAGTGGTAGATATTACACTTGTAAAAACTCAGACTCTAAGACCTAGTATCCATCAAATTACAAACCTCCAAAGTTTGATCAAAATCTGAGAACTCACAATTTGACTTTTAGCAAAAACTTGATACCTTGACTTTTTTCAACTTTTGATTGATCTAAATGGCTGAAAACATGTTTATAAGTTAAGTTAAGACCAAATTAAGTTACAAGTACCACTTATACAATGAAATGATGGGGTATGGAACTCAAAAACCACCACAGTTAACTGTGGTGGTGTAATCTTTGCAATTTTGACTTTTGCTTGATTAGATACAAGTTTTATGAGTCCTTAGGTCTAAATGAACTTATAGCAACTCACAAATGACAAAATGGCAACACTGCAACAACAAGATCTCAATGAACAAGGCAAATCCAAACACTCCTTAAAAATCAGTTATTGAAGAAATTACAACTCAAACAAATATAAAACACAAACAAATGATCACTACTAATTTTTAAGCTAATTTTTAACTGCAATAAACTTAAATAGACAGTTTAGACTACTTAGGAGTAAAGATGAAAGGTTTTATAGCTTACAAAGCCTTCCAAGCCACTGAGTAAGAACCAAAGGACCAAATCAATCAATCCTATGCCCTCCCCTGAGGTACCTAACCCACAGCCATCCTTGATTTACTGTGCTCCTTGCTCATACAGTCACTGATCACCAATCTTTCACTTATTTTTTTGATTTTTCTTGATTTTTTATAAATATTTATAAATGAGCTAAGAGTTTATCAAACAAGTTTGTTAAGTTAATAAACCCTTGTTACTGAGTTTGTATTAGCTTATGAATCCAATAAACACAAATTAGAAACTTAAATTAGAACTTGATAAATTTAAATGAGACTTTGAAAAATGGAAATGAGAATTAAACTTCAAACTGAGCTTGCATTGATAAAAAACAGTTACATTACATTGAAAATAAACTAAAATTACAATAAAACTAAGGAAAATTACACACACAAGCTTCTATGAGCTTATCAATATATATCGAGCTAAAAAACTAAAGCTAAGCCTTCCATATGGGCTCTTTTTGAATTCTGAGAGCCCCACAGCCTTTGCTTTGACCCTCTGACCAAATCCCAACCGTCTAATTATGCTTGAGATGATCTGAGCCCTAGATTGCCATTTTGGCGCCAAAATCACTTCGGGCAATTCTGAGTGGTGTTGGTGAGGGGATTGGGGATGCATTTATGGTGGTGGAGTTGGTGGGTAAGGTTATTAATTGTGGGGGGTAAAGTGGGTGAAAAGGTGAGGAGGGGAGAGATGATTGTTGCCCTGGTTTTGTGGGATTATGTTGGGGGAGAAGACGGTCAAACGTGGGTTTGACCCGCGTTGACCTGGGTTGACCGGGGTATTAACCAAAGAAAACAATGGACTGGGCCAAGTTGTGTGGTGGGCTGAGGGTTGTAGCTGGGCTAGGGGATTTGGGTGGGTAAGGGTGTATTTTGGATTAAGTAAATAAGGATCCGGATGGTTAGTAGTTAACACAAGGACCATTTTTGCAATTCCTTCAAAGTTGAGGAGGGTGAAGTGTAACTTTCCAAAACTTCTCCAAAGGATCAATTTTGCCAAATACCAATAATCCAAGGACCAAATTTGCATTTTTCCACCTTTTCAAAATTTCAAAAATCCCAGGGACTACTTTTGCCATATTTGGATTTTCAGGGACTAATCATGTAATTTTTGAAAACTTGCAACCCAATTATAATATTTTATGATTATTTGACTTTTAAGACCTTGGGTTGACTTTTCCTTAAAAATAAATGCATAGGGACTAAAATTGACAAGTTTTGAAACTTGGGGGACTGAAACTGCCAATACTGCAAACTTTGTACGTTTTTTCTTTGTTTTTGCACATTTTGCTTTTAAAACACATAAAACACAATCCCTGGGATAATTTAAGTATTTTGATATCTTTTTGATTGTTTTTGTGCGTTTTGGCAGTTAAAATATATCAAAAACGATGAGTGTTTGAGCACTCATCAATCCCCCACACTGAACTATTGCTAGTCCCTAGCAATCTTTTTAGAAAACTTGATGGATTTTAAACTCTTTACCAAAAGCCATCACTTCTGGAGTAGCCAGGTGTAAGAACTGTGGCACACCTGATAACCGTGTGATTTTGAGCAAACCACCAGCTTCCAACGGATTTGTTAAGTCTTTACCAAGAGCCGTTTGCTCCTGGACTAGCCAGCATCTTGATGGACCTAGTCAACATCTTGGTGAGCTGATTACCAATTATGGATTTTCCACGGCCTTTACCACAAGCCATAATCTTGCGGGCTAGCCAACTCATTTGTTTTCGGGGAGTTGATGAACCATACAATTTTGGGCAAATTGCCAGCCGTCAACGGATTTGATTTATCTTTACCAAGAGCCGTTTGCTCCTGGATTAGCCAATCCCTTTTGTCGCTTAGACAAGGCGGACTGATTACCACAAAAGTTTTGAAATAAAGTGAAAAATTTTTGAAAATTTTGGCCAAAAACGGGGGGTACGTGAAAGGATTTGCTTAAAATTTGATAGAATTTCCCCCCCACACTTAGAAATGAATATTGTCCTCAATATTCAAAGTTCCGGCTATTATGCCGAAGCTATGAACGTAAAAAGCCAAGATTCGAATCTAACTGCGGAAATACCAATTTCACTTTATTTCTATATATACAACTTTTTTTTTTTTTTTTTTTTTTTTTTTTTTTTTTTTTTTTTTTTTTTACTTATATACATATATACATTTTTTCAAACAGCGGGGGGTTGGCCATTCCCCCACACTCGGTGGTAGAAAATAGAAAGAATCAGAGATACGGGTGAAAACCCGTATTGTTGCTAGTTTTTGGTCATCGAGTCGCTAGCTTGACTCTATCCCCGAATTCAATTGTCCTTGGGGAAAGTTTGGAGATCCGGGACGACCATGGATGGTACGTCCTCTCCAAAGTAGTGCTTTAACCGATGTCCATTCACTTTGAAATTTGGACCGTTACTTTGAGATAATTCGACGGTGCCATAAGGATAAACTTTTGTGATAGTGAATGGACCAGTCCATCGGGTTTTGAGCTTTCCCGAGAAGATCTTGAGTCTAGAATTGAAAAGAAGGACTCGATCACCAACGTTGAAAACGCGGTTTTTGATTTTTGAGTCATGAATCTTCTTTATCTTTTGTTTATAGATCAAAGAGTTCTCGTAAGCTTGATCACGAAGTTCGTTTAATTCATTTAGTTGAACTTTTCTGTGATCACCCGCCGTTCTGAGGTCGAAATTGGCATGCTTGAGGGCCCAATAGGCTTTATGCTCAAGCTCGATCGGAAGATGGCACGCTTTCCCGTACACAAGTTTATAAGGCGTACACCCAATGGGTGTTTTGTAAGCCATACGGAAAGCCCAAAGTGCATCATCTAATTTGTCCGACCACGATGCACGATTTTCACCTACAGTTCTTTCCAAGATTCTCTTGATGCCCCGATTGGACACTTCGACTTGTCCACTTGTTTGAGGGTGGTACGCAGTAGAAAGACGGTGAGTCACACCGTACTTTTGCATGACTTTGTCAAATTTGTCATTACAGAAGTGCGTACCACGATCACTAATAATAGCACGTGGAGTTCCGAATCGGGCAAAAAGAGCTTTTAAAAATTTCACGACTACTCGGGCATCATTTGTGGGTAAAGCTTTCGCTTCAACCCATTTTGACAAGTAGTCAACTGCCACGAGTATGTATATGTTTCCGTGAGAGGATGGAAATGGCCCCATAAAGTCGATGCCCCAGATATCAAAGATTTCACAAACTTGAATTGCATTCTGAGGCATTTCATTCTTTTGTGAAATATTCCCGTGACGTTGACAAGCGTCACAGGACTTGACCAAATCTTGGGCATCCTTGTAGATCGAGGGCCAATAAAAGCCGGAATCAAACACCTTTTTGGCGGTGTAGTTGGGATTGTGGTGGCCCCCCGTGGGACCAGCATGGCAAGCCTTTAAAATTTCAGTGGCTTCCTGACCATACACACACCGCCAGATGACTTGATCCGCGCATATCTTGAACAAGTAGGGGTCGTCCCAAAAGTAATGTTTAACATCTTTGAAAAATTTATTTTTTTGTTGGGACGACATCCCTTTCACAATGAAGTTACCCGCAAGATAGTTTGCAAAGTCGGCAAACCATGGGGTAATCGAGTCTTCACGAAATAAAACCACATTGAGGGTTTCGAGAGGAAATGTTTCATTTATTTCCTTTTTCTCGAAAGCATTTTGGTGAGGGTTTTCAAGACGGGAGAGATGATCAGCAGCCAGGTTCTCAGCTCCTTTTTTATCACGAATGATGATATCAAATTCCTGAAGGAGGAGAACCCATCGGAGGAGTCTCGGCTTTGCATCTTGTTTTGCAAATAGATACTTCAAAGCCGAATGATCCGTATACACTATGCTTTTAGTCAGAATCAAGTATGGCCGGAATTTTTCAAAAGCATACACCACAGCTAATAATTCTTTTTCAGTGGTGGTGTAATGACTTTGAGCCTCGATCATAGTCTTGCTGGCATAGTGTATAGGCTGAAAATGTTTTGTTTTGCGTTGCCCCAAGACTGCCCCTATAGCATAATCACTAGCATCACACATGAGCTCGAAGGGCAAGTCCCAATCGGGGGCAACAAGAATCGGTGCCTCGGTAAGCCTTTTATTTAATGTTTCAAAGGCTTCGATGCACTCAGGGGAGAAGATAAAAGGAGCATCCTTCTCGAGGAGATGGGTCATAGGCCGGGCGATTTTAGAAAAATCTTGAATAAACCTACGGTAAAAACCGGCGTGACCCAAAAAGCTCCTAACACCTTTCACAGTCGTGGGATGAGGCAATTTTGCAATGACGTCCACTTTGGCACGGTCAACCTCCATCCCGTTTTTTGAAATTTTATGGCCGAGGACAATGCCCTCTTTGACCATAAAGTGACTCTTCTCCCAATTTAGACATAACTTTGTGTCTTCACAACGTTTTAGCATGCTGTCTAAATGGGAGAGACATGTTTTAAACGAATCCCCAATGACCGAGAAATCGTCCATAAAGACCTCCATACTTTTCCCGATCATGTCGGAAAAAATGGCCATCATACATCTTTGAAACGTGCCCGGAGCATTACATAGGCCAAATGGCATACGTTTATATGCGAAGGTTCCATAGGGGCACGTAAAAGTGGTCTTTTCTTGGTCTTGCGGGTCAATGGGAATCTGAAAGTAACCCGAGAAACCATCGAGGAAGCAATAATACTCACTCCCCGCTAATCTCTCGAGCATCTGATCCATAAAGGGCAGAGGGAAATGATCCTTACGGGTGGCGTCATTCAATTTACGATAATCAATACAGACGCGCCACCCCGTAACCAAACGAGTTGGAATCAACTCATTCTCCTCATTTGTGACAATGGTAATGCCACCCTTTTTTGGAACACAATGGATTGGGCTGACCCAAGGACTGTCCGAGATAGGGTAAATCAATCCGGCATCAAGAAGTTTTAAAACCTCTTGTTTGATAACCTCGTGAATTTTTGGATTCACCCTTCTTTGATGTTGGACCGCAGGTTTGAAGTCATCTTCCATTAATATCTTGTGAGTACAAAACTCAGGGTCGATGCCCTTGATATCGGAGAGACGCCAAGCAATTGCTCGTTTATGAGACTTCAAAACCTGTATAAGAGCAGCCTTTTCCTCAACACTTAAGTCTTTAGCAATTATGACGGGTAATTTATCATCACCCTCTAGAAATGCGTACTCAAGATGAGGCGGCAAGTCCTTAAGTTCAACCGCGGGAAAGTCATCAGTTTTCTCAACATTTTTGACTTCCTCCTTATGAAGTATTTGTGGTAGAACTGGAAGATGAGAGGGATCCTCGTTTAACAATTTTTCAAGCAGGAGAATATCCCTCTCGAGGTCGATCTCTTGGTTATCAATTCCATCGGGAATCGAATCACTTTTGAGAAACGCCTCCATTTCTTCTAAGATGAAGTCACTTCCCTCAAACGGAGTGAGGGAAGGAAAAGAATTGGCAACAATGGGGTGAGAAGATGGAGTGAAGTTTTCACTCGGAGAATCATCGACAAAACCTAGAACCTCTTGAGCGTACTCCCCAGACGCAACGTCAATGACATCAATTCGGTTAACCGTTTCGGCGTCATAATTAGAGGAGTACCTCGAAGTTTGATCGAGGTTGAAGGTTACAGCTTCATTACCAACACGAAGAGTTATTTCCTCTTCGTGCACATCAATTAACGCACGACCCGTCCTTAAGAATCCTCTCCCAAGAATGAGAGGAACTCGTGGGTCAGCATCGAACTTAACAACAACGAAGTCAGCGGGGAAATGGAACTTTCCTACTTTCACGAATACATCTTCGGCAATGCCGAGAGGATGAGAGATTGAACGGTCGGCAAGCTCGAGAGTCATGCACGTAGGAGTGAGTTGAGGAAGAGAGAGTTTCTCCCACACTGAGTAAGGCATCAGGTTGATGCTAGCGCCAAGATCAGCTAAGGCGAAGCATTCAACCATCCCAGGGAAAACACATGGAATGAGAAATCTCCCAGGGTCTCCAAGCTTCTTAGGAAGCTTCTTTAAGATAACCGCAGAGCAGTTTTCGTTCAAAGGAGTTTTTGCCATTTCGTACAATTTTTCCTTGTTGCTTAACAAGTTCTTGATCATCGATGCGAATTTGGGCATCAGGATGATAGCATCCGCAAGGCTAATGTCAAAATGCAAATCTTGAAAGATTTGATAAAACTTATCCATTTGGTGACTAGCCTTTTCGCGGAGCTTTTGCTCATTAAGTCGTGACGGGTATGGTAGCGAAGGTTTGGATTTAGGGTTCTCAACAGGAGTTGTTGATGGTTCAAATACAACTCCCTGTTTGGGTACAAGTCCAGATTTTGGTACAATTTCTGGAACAACCTGAGGCTGGACGTGTGCGGTACTTCGTGGGCTAGGAGATTGCACCTTGTCCGTGGTTGCCTCAGGCTCAATTTCTACTTCCTCGGAATAAAGAGGAGGAGGAATAGGAGGAACTGGCGGCTCTTCATAAGCTTTACCACTGCGTGTAGTAATAGCTTTGAGTTCACCCTTGGGGTTAACAACTGTATTAGCCGGGAGACCTCCTGATGTAGAGGGTGGAGTGAGATGATTCATAAGACTAGCAAGCATATTTTCAATCTTGCCTTGATTTTGATCAATTTTGTTGTTTGTTTGCATCAACTCACTCTTCAGCTCTTGACCCTGTTTGGTTATTGATGATTGGAAATCATTTTTCAAATTTGAGATTTGATTTTGCATTGCCCTCATTTTGGTCTCATTAACTTTGATGTAGTTATTGAGCTCGTTTGGGAGGGGATCTTGATAATTTGGAGCTGAATACCCTTGATTACCCCTTTGGGGTGGGTACTGATTGACGGAGGCAGGATTTTGATTTTGCAAATTAGGCCCCCTTGGTGGATTAGGATTAAACCTATTTGGATTCTGAGGAAAACCGGGTGGTCCACCCTGATTGCTAGCCCGGTAATTTTGATCCACTTGAGGACGGTATTGGTTACCTCCTTGGTTGGAATTGCCGGCTATTGCATTTACTTCGAATGGATTGCCTTCAGTGGCAGTGCAATTATAATATGAATGTGGACCACCACAAGTGACACAAACTTCTATCTTTTTGATTTCAGCTTGTGGAGAAGGAGAAGAATCTTTCTTGCTTTGGGCGAGAACAAATGCATGGACAGCTTCCGTGAGTTTATCAAGCCTAGCATCGGTGGTAGACTGAGCCACGGGTGATGAAGTAGGAACAACTGATACAATGCTTAGAAGCTTTGAAATTGATTGAAAATACAAATTACCACTATTACGACTACAATTATACTAAAAATCTAACTAACTCCTTCTCTCTTGTTTCTCTTCTATTTATAGCTTGAAATTAGGGTTTCCCTTGCCTCTCTGATCATATCCCATCAATAATGCTGACCATTGGATGACTCTGATGGATTTTTGACCCTTGGATCGTTTTGGCGGGAAAGACAAATCAGAGCAATTTGCTCTGATTGAGTGTTGTAGGAGGGGAGCATTTAATGTGAAGGTGAGGGTAGGTGCAGAAGGTGTGGTTTGGTGATGATTGTATAGCAAGTTGGGGTGGTGGGAGATGGTGGTTTTGCAGGGAAGGGTGGAGCGGTTTGGAGGTAAAAGGGAGATGGTGGTGGTATTTGACCGTTTGATTCAGGGTCAAACGTTGACCCTGGCAATATTACAAAAGGGGTGTGGGCTTGGGTGGAGTTGGGCCAAAACAAAGGGTGGTGGGCTTTTGTGTTGTGGATTGGACTTGGTATTGGATTTGTAGTAACATAAGGGTCCGGTTTTGTTTAACATTCACAAGGACCATTTTTGTAATAAGCCGAAAGTTGGGGGATGAGACTTGGCATCTTTCCAAAGTTCTCATAAAGGTATTTTCTGCCAAGTTTCCATAGTCCAAGGTTTTATGTTGAGTTTTCAACTTTGACTTTTCTAGGGACTAAAACTGCCAAACTTTGAAACTTCAGGGACCTGTTATGTAATTTCACCAAACTTTGCAACCAAGGACCAATCCTGCCATAAATGAGAAGTACAAGGGCAAAATTTGTTTTTCTCAAAGTTTTAATATCCCAGGGACCATTTTTGACAATTTTCCAAACTTCAGGGACTAAACTTGACATTTTGTGAAACTTTGCACCAAAGGACTAATTATGTAACTTTTTGATTTAAAAGGACCTTTGGTGACTTTTTCAAGTTTTTAGAATAACCAGGGACTAGATTTGACAACTTTTGAAAGTTGAGGGACTGAAACTGCCAATTATGCAAACTTTGTTCATTTTTCATCTGTTTTTGATTATTTTGCATCTGAAACATATAAAACACATTCATGGGATATTTTCAGTATTATGATGCATATTTGAGT
This sequence comes from Artemisia argyi, assembly GCA_030686995.1. Taxonomy (NCBI): domain Eukaryota; kingdom Viridiplantae; phylum Streptophyta; class Magnoliopsida; order Asterales; family Asteraceae; genus Artemisia; species Artemisia argyi. Next base: position 199,139,285 of record CM060702.1, read on the forward strand.
GTTTTTTGGATGTTTTGGCAGTTCAGATTGGTATAAAATGATGAGTATTTAGACACTCATCAATCCCCCACACTAAAACATTGCTAGTCCCTAGCAATCTTTTGAGAAAAACTTAATGGATTTGAAAACTCTTTACCAAAAGCCATCACTTTTGAAGTAGCCAGATGTATCGATTAAAGTAAGAACTATGGTCTACCTGATAACCAAAGGACTAATTTTTGACAATTTTCCAAACTTCAGGGACTAAACTTGACATTTTGTGAAACTTTGCACCAAAGGACTAATTATGTAACTTTTTGATTTAAAAGGACCTTTGGTGACTTTTTCAAGTTTTTAGAATAACCAGGGACTAGATTTGACAACTTTTGAAAGTTGAGGGACTGAAACTGCCAATTATACAAACTTTGTTCATTTTTCATCTGTTTTTGATTATTTTGCATCTGAAACATATAAAACACATTCATGGGATATTTTCAGTATTATGATGCATATTTGAGTGTTTTTTGGATGTTTTGGCAGTTCAGATTGGTATAAAATGATGAGTATTTAGACACTCATCAATCCCCCACACTAAAACATTGCTAGTCCCTAGCAATCTTTTGAGAAAAACTTAATGGATTTGAAAACTCTTTACCAAAAGCCATCACTTTTGGAGTAGCCAGATGTATCGATTAAAGTAAGAACTATGGTCTACCTGATAACCAAAGGACTAATTTTTGACAATTTTCCAAACTTCAGGGACTAAACTTGACATTTTGTGAAACTTTGCACCAAAGGACTAATTATGTAACTTTTTGATTTAAAAGGACCTTTGGTGACTTTTTCAAGTTTTTAGAATAACCAGGGACTAGATTTGACAACTTTTGAAAGTTGAGGGACTGAAACTGCCAATTATACAAACTTTGTTCATTTTTCATCTGCTTTTTGATTATTTTGCATCTGAAACATATAAAACACATTCATGGGATATTTTCAGTATTATGATGCATATTTGAGTGTTTTTTGGATGTTTTGGCAGTTCAGATTGGTATAAAATGATGAGTATTTAGACACTCATCAATCCCCCACACTAAAACATTGCTAGTCCCTAGCAATCTTTTGAGAAAAACTTAATGGATTTGAAAACTCTTTACCAAAAGCCATCACTTTTGGAGTAGCCAGATGTATCGATTAAAGTAAGAACTATGGTCTACCTGATAACCATGTGATTTTGAGCAAACCACCAGCTGTCAACGGATTTGATTTGTCTTTACCAAAAGCCGTTTGCTTCTGTACTTGCCAACTCTTGATGGAATAGTCAACATCTTGGTGTGCTGATTACCAATTATGGTTTTTCCACGGCCTTTACTACAAGCCATAATCTTGCGGGCTAGCCAACTCATTCACTTTTTGGGATATGGCGAGTTGATTTACCATAAAATTTTGGGCAAATTGCAAGCCATCAACGGGTTTGAGATATCTTTACCAAGAGCCGTTTGCTCCTGGATTAGCCAATCCTTTTGTCGTTTAGACATGGCAGACTGATTACCACAAAAATTTTGCAATAAAGTGAAAAATTTTTGAAAATTTTGGGCCAAAAATGGGGGTACTAGAGGATATAATATGATAAAATTCGCTAGAATTTCCCCCCCACACTTAGAACTGAATATTGTCCTCAATATTCAAAGTCCCGGCTATTATGCCGACTCTTTGAACATAAAAAGATAATATTATAAGCTAACTGTGAAAATATCATTTTTATTTTTCACTTTATTCATATTTACATACAATCACACATATTTTCATTTTTTTTTTTGAGATATATACATTTCAAATAGCTGCAAGGGACAGCCACTCCCCCACACTAGGGTGTTAGAAAGTAGAAAGAAGTCAGAGACATGGGTGAAAACCCATGTTGTTGCTACTGTTTTTGTTCATCGAGTCGCTAGCTTGACTCGATCCCCGAATTCATTGGTTCGTGGGGAAAGTTTGGGGATCTGGGACAACCATTTGTGGTACATCCCCTCCAAATTAGTGCTTTAACCGATGGCCATTCACTTTAAAGTTGGAACCGTCAGGTTGAGATAATTCAACAGTTCCGTATGAAAACACTTTTGTGACAGTGAATGGCCCAGACCAACGGGTTTTAAGCTTTCCTGAGAATATCTTCAAACGTGAATTGAAGAGAAGGACTCTGTCACCGATGTTGAAAACACGGTTTTTGATTTTAGAGTCGTGTATCTTCTTGGTTTTTTCCTTGTAAATCAAAGAATTCTCATAAGCTTGATCACGAAGTTCATTTAATTCATCTAGTTGAACCTTGCAGTGATCACCCGCTGTGTGAAGGTTGAAATTTGCATGTTTCAAGGCCTAGTAGGCCTTATGCTCTAATTCGATCGGAAGATGACATGCCTTCCCGTACACTAGCTTATATGGAGTACACCCGATGGGTGTTTTGTAAGCAGTGCGGAAAGCCCATAATGCATCATCCAGCTTATCCGACCAAGAGGCACGGTTTTCTCCAACCGTCCTCTCCAGAATTCTCTTAATACCCCGATTCGAGACCTCCACCTGCCCACTTGTTTGTGGGTGGTATGCAGTTGAAAGACGGTGAGTTACACCATATTTCAACATCACTTTCGCAAATTGTTCATTGCAGAAGTGTGTGCCACGATCACTGATAATGGCACGAGGAGTTCCAAATCTGGCAAAGAGAGATTTCAGAAATTTAACGACTACTCGGGCATCATTGGTGGGTAAGGCTTTTGCCTCAACCCATTTTGACAGATAGTCGACAGCCATGAGTATATACTTATTCCCTCGTGAAGACGGGAACGACCCCATAAAATCAATGCCCCACATATCAAATATTTCACAGACTTGGATGGCGTTTTGTAGCATCTCATTCTTTTTGGAAATATTCCCGTGACGCTGGCAAGCTTCACAGGTTTTGATAAGTTCATGGGTGTCTTTGTAGATCGTGGGCCAAAAGAATCCCGAATCAAACACCTTTTTGGCGGTGTAGTTTGGGTTATGATGTCCCCCCGTGGGTCCATCATGACAGGCTTTAAGAATTTCCATGGCTTCTTGGCCATGGATACACCGTCGGATGACTTGATCCGCACAGATTTTGAACAAGTAGGGGTCGTCCCAGAAGTAATGTTTCACATCTTTAAAGAATTTTCTTTTCAGTTGGGACGACATCCCTTTCACAACGAAATTTCCCGCATGGTAATTTGCAAAGTCGGCAAACCATGGGGTAGTAGCATCATCCCGGGTAGAGATTAGATTAAGAGTCTCCAGAGGAAAAGTTTCATTAATTTCTTTTCTCTCGAGAATATCCTGATGAGGATTCTCTAACCGGGACAAGTGATCAGCAGCAAGGTTCTCTGCTCCTTTTTTGTCTCGTATGAGTATATCGAATTCCTGAAGGAGCAGGACCCAACGGAGCAGTCTTGGCTTTGCGTCCTGTTTAGTGAACAGGTATTTCAAAGCCGAGTGGTCCGTATACACCACGCATTTGGTTAGGATTAAGTAAGACCTAAATTTCTCAAAGGCATATACCACAGCTGATAATTCTTTTTCTGTGGTGGTATAGTGCGTTTGAGCTTCACTCATGGTCTTACTTGCGTAGTGTATTGGCTGAAAATGTTTTGTTTTGCGTTGCCCCAGAACTGCACCAATAGCGAAAACGCTAGCATCGCACATGATGAGGCAAAAAATGGTCTGTTTTTAGGGAGTCATTTAAGCCCGAATCCGAATTTATTTGATCAAATATTGCCCTAAATCGTTCCTTTTGTGATTTTAGGTATTTGGAGAGTGAATTCTGGAAAAGAAGCCATTTTGGACGTTTTTGGAGCATAAAAGTGAAGAAAACGGCAAAGTCTCAATTTTCCATGCTGGGAACAGTACATGAAGGCGTCAAGAGTTTTTCTTGACGGCGTCAAAACCCCAAGAATTAAAATCCGTAGTTGATGACGGCGTCACACACAGGGCGTCAAGAGTAATTTTTGTGACGGCGTCAGAAGTAGATCAAGGCCGTCCGAGGAAGTATTTGGCGGCGAGATGACGGCGTCACACCTTTGTTCTTGACGCCGTCATCCATATTTTCCTATATATAGTTTTCTAGTTTTTCACATTGAGGAGAGAGAAGTTTTGGGAGAAACCCTAAAGACGATTTAGGTGTAACTTTACAGGTTTTTCAAGGGTTCCAACCCCTTGATACCTTGCATGATTAATCAAGATAAGTGTTCTCTTAATTCAATCAATATGTCTATGTGTTGGTTGTCTATATCTTGTTCTTGTCTTAATTCTATCATGCTAGGCTAGATCTCTTTTGTGTTTGCTTAGATCTAATGAAACCTAGATATTGATTATGTGTTGATTACTTGTTTATTCTTGTTTTGGATGAATGATTTATATGTTAGGCTTAAGAAAACTGGCAGATCTCCAAATGGTAACATGCTTGAACGTCTTAAGAAACATGAACCGAGGCGTACTAGGTCTTTATTGGTTGTATTTAATGCATGAGCCACTGTTTACAATCCCTATAGTTGTGCTGGGCATGGTGTAGGAGGAGATAAAAGCTCATAGAATTGGGGAGTTATGTATGCCACCCCATGAATGGTATTAAGGAATACAATCCGTCATCCATGCAATTATAACAAGTAATTAACGTGTAAAAGATATCTAGGGAGTAGTGAAGTCTAAGTAAACACATTTTCTCCAATTACTGCTCACAACCTTAGTATAATTAGTTTATTTTCATTTTTTAGTATTTTATTTTAATTGCATCTTAGTATTGGGTTAGTTGAATAGCAACTAATTCCGCCCACTCTTCCAAAACCCGAGATTTTACTTGCTTTCTAAAAAATATAAAAACACAAAAATAATCATCCCTCACCTTTAGAACTAGTATTTAGGCTTTCTAATCCTAGCGACACTATTCCTAAGCTGAACGATCAATCCCCCGGTACTTGTCACTATACTATACTACAACGATCAGGTACACTGCCGGGTGGGGGTTGTAAGCTTCTCGAGATCCCTCGAGAGGTAAAGCCTGTTGCGATTCCCACGCATCAGCACATAAGTTCGAAGGGTAAGTCCCAGTCGGGGGCGACAAGGATCGGTGCCTCGGTGAGCCTTTCTTTAGAGTAGAAAAAGCTTCGATGCACTCGGGGGAAAAGATGAAAGAAGCTTCCTTTTCAAGAAGATGAGTCAATGGTCGGGCTATTTTGGAGAAATCCTGAATGAATCTCCGATAAAACCCGGCATGGCCAAGGAAACTCCTTATTCCTTTAACAGTGGTGGGATGAGGCAGTTTAGCAATAACATCAATTTTGGCCTTATCGACCTCAATCCCACTTTTTGAAATTTTATGGCCGAGGACAATGCCCTCCTTAACTATAAAATGGCTCTTCTCCCAGTTTAGACAAAGATTAGTATCTTCACAACATTGAAGCATCTTTTCTAAATGGGAGAGGCACGAGTCGAAAGAATTCCCAATGACTGAGAAGTCATCCATGAATACCTCCATGGTTTTCCCGATCATGTCGTGGAAAATAGCCATCATGCATCTCTGGAAAGTGCCCGGAGCATTGCATAACCCAAAAGGCATGCGACGATAGGCAAACGTCCCGTAAGGGCATGTGAAGGTAGTCTTCTCTTGATCCTTAGGATCAATGGGAATCTGGAAGTAACCCGAGAAGCCGTCGAGGAAGCAATAATACTCATTCCCCGCTAGTCTTTCGAGCATTTGATCCATAAAGGGCAGAGGAAAATGGTCCTTACGGGTGGCTTCGTTAAGTTTTCTGTAATCGATACATACTCGCCACCCTGTAACCAAACGAGTTGGTATCAACTCATTATCCTCATTAGTGACAACCGTGATGCCACCCTTTTTTGGAACACAATGTATTGGGCTAACCCAAGGACTGTTTGATATAGGGTAAATCAATCCCGCATCGAGAAGTTTGATAACTTCTTCTTTGATAACTTCGTGGATTTTTGGATTTACCCTTCTTTGATGCTGCACAGCAGGTTTAAAGTCCTCTTCCATTAGGATTTTGTATGTACAAAAATCCGGGTTAATACCCTTTATGTCTGAGATATTCCAAGCAATTGCTTGCTTGTGGGACTTTAAAACCTTAAGCAGCGCGGTTTTCTCCTCATCCTTTAAGCCTTTCGCAATAATGACCGGTAACTTATCGTTACCTTCCAAGAATGCATATTCTAGATGAGGAGGCAGGTCCTTAAGTTCGACCTCGGGGAAATCATCATTTTTCTCAACATATTTGACTTCCGCGTTATGAAGTTGTGGAGGTAGAACAGGAATGGGAGAGGGATCTTTGTTCAATAATTTCTCAAGGAGAAATATATCCCTCTCCGGGTCAATCTCTTGGTTATCAATTCCTTCGGGAACTGAATCACTTTTGAGAAAGGAGGGTAAAATGATGATACCTTACATGTACACTTTCGCTTGAGTTTGTTTTGTTTAATGGTAGATGTGTAATAAAACTATGAGAAATACTTGTTAGTGCAATTTTAGCGCCAAATTTAAAATTTTTTACAACATTTAGGAGTGAAACTTTAGCCATAGCAAGCGTCTCATGGATAGGAGATTGTATGACTAGCACATAACCGTATATTCAGAAAAATTTTCCACCCAAATATGTGAGGTTCGCCTTTAGATTTGATAGGAACAGCATTTATTATTAGTGCTTATGAGTGTACCGGTAGCATTTAGATTCTAGAACTTGCGTTAGTGATGCATCCCGAGACCGCTAGTGAGACTACATTCGTGTGGTAGGATTTACTACATGATAAGAGGCATTAGGATCACCCTTGTGTTAAACCCGTATCATAATTACTTGACCATTTAAGTCATATTACTTGGCTAGTTAAGTCAACTAATTTTTCCCACACCCTTAGCGTTGTACTCATTTTTAGTACACGAAACCCCTAGTACACCCCTCCGAGCCTATCTTTTCGTTTCTAACTTTAAGCATTTTACTTAAAGGAAGAATTTATTACACCCCACTTAAATGTACACCCAAATCGCCTTAGCCTTCCGTGTATGCACTCATCTTTAGTGCATTATTGTTATTTGTTAAACCCTAAGTTAACTATCTAATTGATTACATGGTTGCTAAGTCGAGTCATATCCTTGTACATATTGTTTTGGGACGATTGGGACTCATGGGTAAAGTACTTATTTTATGGAGTAATGGGGAAGAACATCTTATATTACCCCCGTATATGCGTTAATCTTAAAAGTACTTCAAGTGTTTTGATTTTCTTAATTCGAGTCATTAGATTAGTTTTTTGTAAAGTATGTAAAGATTCAAGTGTAAGGGAAATGTTCATTCCCTATGATGTATTATTTTGGATGGTAGGGTAAGAGTGTATGCAAAAAAAAAAAAAAAAAAAAATCGAAAAAAATCAAGAAAAAGAAAAGAGAAAAAACATACGGACTACCATCCCTTTTTATTCTATGTCCATTTTTATGTTTTTGTTATTTTCCATTTATTAGCTTAAGTCGAGTCTAGTCTTGGCTTAGCAACGCCATATTGTACATGTAATTAACCAAGATTGTTAACTCGCCACCAGTAAAACTTCCTTTATCCAACAAAACCGTGTATTTCATATCCCTGCACCTAACGTTACAACCCTTTAAAAAGACCTCTTTGATAGTTTATCCTAGGTGCTTACGCCATGTGGTGGAGGTTTGATCCTTTCCCAAGCCTATGGTAATCTATTTTGCTATGACAGGTAGTGAGAGATATCTTCCGTTTCCATATTACACCCGAGAGATGTGAGTATCTAAACACTATTTGTGAGGTGCTAGTGTATGACCTCCGTGCTTGTCTATTGGTCTTTAGTGGAACGATTATTTGTTGTAATTACTTTTATATTAGTGTTAAATGACTCCTAACTTGTATTTTGAGTAGAATAAAAGCGCATTTGCTTGAGGACAAGCAAATCTCAAGTGTAAGGGTATATGATAAGGCGAAAAATGAACCACTTTTAGGGGGTCATTTAAGCCCGGAATTGAATTTATTTGATCAAATATTGCCCTAAATCGTTCCTTTTGTGATTTTAGGTACTTTGGGAGAGAAATCTGGAAAAGGAAGCAATTCGGACGTTTTTGGAGCATAAAAGTGAAGAAAACGCCAAAGTCTTAATTTTCCTTGCTGAGAACAGTAGGTGACGGCGTCAAGAGCAATATCCTGACGGCGTCAAGAGTAATTTGCATGACGGCCCAGTACAAACGTGAAGGCGTCACAAGTAGAGCGTCAAGAGTAAAAGACGTGACGGCCTGGAAGACCATAACACATGACGGCGTCAGATGAAGATTAAGGCAGTCCGAGAAGTATTTTGGCGGCGAGATGACGGCGTCACCTTTTTGGTCTTGACGCTGTCAGCCTCAATTTCCTATATATAGTTTTCTAATTTTCATTTAAAAAAGAAAGAGAAGTTTTGGAGAAACCCTAGGGCCGAACCTAGTACGAATTTTACAGGTTTTTCAAGGGTTTTCAGCCCTTGAACCCTTTCATGTGTAATTGAGATAAGTATTCTTTTAATTCAATCAATATGTCTATGTGTTGGTTGTCTATATCTTGTTCTTGTCTTAATTCCATCATGCTAGGCTAGATCTATCTTGTGTTTGCTTAGATCTAATGAAACCTAGATGTTAATTATGTGTTGATTACTTGTTTATTGTTGTATTGGATGAATGATTTCGATGTTAGGCTTAAGAAAACTGGCAGATCTCCAAATGGTAACATGCTTGAACGTCTTAGAAAACATGAACTGACGTGCACTAGGTTTTATTGGTTGTATTTAATGCATGAGTAAATTCTAATGATCCCATGTTAGGAGCTTCTTAGCCGGCTCGACATAGGAGTGAAGTAGGCACTCATAGGATTGGGGAGTTAAGTGCGCTACCCCATGAATGGTATTAAGGAATACAATCCGTCATCCACGCAACTATAACAAGTAATTTAACGTGTAAAAGATATCTAGGGAGTAGTGAAATCTAAGTAAATACAATTTCTCCACTTATTGCTCACAACCTTAGTTAATTTAGTTTATTTTCATTTCTAGTATTTTATTTTGATTGCATCTTTAGTATTAGGTTAGTTGACTAGCAACTAATTCCGCCCAAATCCTTAAAACCCGAGATTTTTACTTGCTTTCAAAAAAATATAAAAATACAAAAATAATCATCTTTCATCTCTAGAACTAGTATTTAGGTTTTCTAATCCTAGCGACACTATTCCTAGCTGAACGATCAATCCCCCGGTACTTGTCACTATACTATACTACAACGATCAGGTACACTGCCTGGTGGGGGTTGTAAGCTTCTCAAGATCCCTTGAGAGGTAAAGCCTGGTGCGATTCCCACGTATCAAAAGTCTAGAAGCAAGGAAGGCATAGTTCAAGACATCACCTGCAGAATACACACCAAGTCCCCCAAGAGCAAAAGGTAGGGTGGCTAGTCTCCATTGCCAATCACCAAACCCAGGTCCAGAAGCAGTGATAATACGTTCCAAAGAAGAGCGAAGTGCTGCATCAAAAGAAACCTGAGCATTCTCAAAGACCCGAGGAGGACATGTGCGCATAGAAAAATACAACTTGGAAATACCGGCACATGCACGCAGTAGCAACAACTCACACTGAGGATCATTAAGCTTAGCAACAGCATCCATAAGCTCAATAGTTTTAGCAACCCTTTTCATAACAAGCTTACTACTAAACTCAAAATCCACACTGGCGGGGCCCCCTAATAATTTAACACCATGCGAAGGTCGAGAAATATTAGGGGGAAAAACACCAACATACCTGCTCCTTGGGTCTTCCTTCGGCCAAAAGACCTCAGTTTTATCAACATTGAGGTGTAAACCACAACTAGGTCCATCCATCATAATCAACTCCAGAACCTTCCCCACAACCAAAGTATCCCCAATAATAGTACCATCATCAAGATACCAAGCTTGAAGAGAAAGAGTGAAAGAGTCTCGAATCTTACATGCCAAGGGATGTAACACTAAAGCAAAAAGAAGAGGCCCAAGCGGATCACCCTGTTGCACCCCTTGGTGCGACCATAAAGTATGCTCACCATAATATAATCTAGCAGGACTGGAGTAACAGAATTCCACCCAACGTGAAATAGCCGGAACACGAAGGCGAAGTTCTCGTAACATAACCGCACGATCCACCATATTAAAAGCGTTTTTAAAGTCCACCAACAACATAGATAAACCCACATCACTCCCACGGTATTCAATCAACCGATTCACAGCATGAAGGATTGCCTCCCCACCTCCCGAAACACCCACACCAAATTGCAAACCGTCAAAATAACCATCCAAAGAATGGACAATCATAGAAGCACAAACCTTGGAGACTAAACGCCTCCAAACAGTCCCAACAGCGATAGGACGGATCCCCCCTCCTGGTTTAACCAAGGGCGTGAGAGAAGCGACTAACTCATCAGAGATGGCAACAGCAGCACCATTTAAACAATCCAAAATGTGTTGAGCACGCAAACCATCCCTTCCACAAGAAGTACCACGAGGGAAACTCTTAATCATATCAAGAACCATAGCAGGAGATTCCAAAAGGTGATGATGATCAATAGGTATATTATTATTATTATTATTATTATTATTATTATTATTATTATTATTATTATTATTATTATTATTATTATTATTATTATTATTATTATTATTATTTATTTTATTTATTTATTTATTTTTATTATCAACCACAACTTTTATTAACAATTAATAGGATTTTACAAAGAATTAGTAGGGAGCCGAGAAACCAACTGGGCCCCCACACCTCTAGCAATAGCAAAACCAATCATATTAAAAATATGAGCGGCAGCCCGTGCTCCAATGTCTTGGGTCATGGAGAAATGTCGAATACGCTTTAGAAGAGTTACTGCATCTCTCTCAAGTTCTCCAAAAGAGGAGAAAGAAAAGGGGAGGAACCCATATCCGATATCTACACACTTGGCCTCGTACTTGACACGTTTACGTTGAGCAGCTTCAATAACCGCACGACCTGGCATAAAATCAATCATACCAGATTGCGTCAAGGGTGACGACCCCGTAAGATCAACACAAACATCAAGCCCACCATCCCAAGAGTAAAGTAATATATCAGCTGGGCGTAAAGATCTGTCCCTATCACCATAAAGCCCAATATCCACCTCCTTATGAGCAGAAATTCCGGACCGAGAGCATATATCAAGAAGAACATCACACACAATGTTATGCCGATGTTTAATGCCAACAATACCAGCACAAGAAACCGCGTGATCCCCATAAATATCCCCAGTAAAAACCCGAGAACAAGCTGAACACGGGTACCTAAACAGTGAAAAGAGGAACACCCAGCCGATAACACAACACACAATGGTATGTCCGGGCATTCATAGTTTGTCCCAATCCAGATATTGGAGCCACCCTAAGCCAATCTGAAGTATGATCTTCCTTTAGTGAGCTCCATAACGCCATCTGTCGAGGAGATAGATGGAAGGTAGATTCGACAGTCTGGCTAACCCGATCGAAGTATATGTCTGCCAATTTCTTCATGAGTTTGGGGGCATCGACCTCACTTGGGTTACTCAAAAGGTCAATATCCATATCCATATTAAAAGTACATAAAGCATCATCAAAGGAGGGACCAACAGTTACAATACCAGAACTATAGAGAAGCTTAGTCTGTAGGCTAGCAGATTGAAGTCTAGAAGCAAGAAAAGCATATTTCAAGACATCACCTGCAGAATAAACACCAAGCCCCCCAAAATCAAAGAGGAGGGTAGCAAATCTCCATTGCCAATCACCAAAACCAGGTCCAGAAGCAGTGACAATACGCTCCAAAGAAGAACGAAGTGCCGCATCAAAAGAAACCTGAGCACACTCAAAGACCCGAGGGGAACATGTGCGCATAGAAAAATACAACTTGGAAATACCTGCGCATGCACGGAGTAGCAACAACTCACATTGTGGGTCGTTAAGTTTAGCAACAGCATCCATAAGTTCAATAGTTTTAGCCACTCTTTTCAGAACAAGCTTACTACCAAACTCAAAATCCACACTAACAGATCCACCCAATAATTTAACACCATGTAAGGGGCGAGCAATATTGGGAGGGAACACACCAACAAATCTGCTTCTGGGGTCTTCCTTTGGCCAAAAAATCTCAGTTTTATCAACATTGATGTGTAAGCCACGACTAGGTCCATCCATCATAATCAACTCTAAAACCTTACCAACAACCAAAGTATCTCCAATAACCGTACCATCATCCAGATACCATGCTTGAAAAGAAAGGTTAAAAGAGTCACGAATCTTACATGCAAGGGGATGTAGCACTAAAGCAAAAAGAAGAGGCCCAAGCGGATCACCTTGTTGCACACCTTGATGAGACCAAAGAGTATGCTCACCATAATATAATCTGGCAGGGCTAGAGGTAACAGAATTTCACCCACTGTGAAATAGCCGGAAAATGAAGCCGAACTTCACGCAACATAACAGCCCGATCCACCATGTTGAAAGCGTTTTTAAAATCCACCAATAACATAGAAAGACCAACATCCCTCCCACGATCTTCAATCAACCGATTCACTGCATGAAGAATAGCCTCCCCACCTCCGGATACCCCAACACCAAATTGTAAATCATCTAAATAACCGTCCGAGGAATGGCCAATCATAGAATCACAAACCTTGGAAACTAACCGCCTCCAAACAGTCCCAACAGCAATGGGACGGATACCCCCACCTGGTTTGACTAAGGGTGTGAGAGGAGCACTAGCAATGTACTCACCCAACCCCCTTGGGCACTGACCAGCAAGAAAAAGGTTCACCACTTGGGTGATAGAAGCGATCAATTCATCAGAAATAGCCACAACTGCACCATTTAGACAATCCAAAAGGTGTTGGGCGCGTAATCCATCCCGCCCACAAGAGGTACCACGAGGGAAACTCTTAATCATATCAAGAACCGTAGCAGGAGATGCAGTAAGGTGATGGTGGTCAATAGGTATATCAGGCAAAAGAGGAGCAGACTGGAAAGGGTGCTTAGCTTTTAAGTCCTCAAGAGTAGAAACATCATAAGGTGCAATACCAGAAGACGAAAGAACTCTGACCGCAGCAGTATAATGACCATCACAAATCTTCCTCTTACATTGCTTAACGTTGCGGTCACCCAAGTCCAAACTATCATCCTCAATATTAGACCATAATGGGGAGGGTTCGGCTAAAACCTCACGAACAATCTGCAAACTACCACCAGGGGTGCCCCATACACGAATAGCATTAACAATATACTCTTCCTGGCGTTGACGCTTAGTGGCCGACCTACACTCTTGATTACTCCTCGGGCAAAAGGTTTTAAGCAGACAAAGAGGCAAGACTAACAACCCAACCCAAAAAGAAATGTCATCAGGTGCGCAGATCACCTTATCAAGAGCTCCTTTCAAAACACGAGAGAACTCCAACCGACATTTGGGAGGAATGGATTTGACGGTCCGCAAACCCTTAGAGAATAAAGTATCAAGAAGAGATAAATCAAAGCCACCAAGCTCGTCCAAAACCAAATCCTCAACAAGGGCTACCTGGGATGGAACCTGTGGTTTGGTGAAATCATACAACACGAACCGAACAATACCATCACCACAATCAGGAGGAGACACAAAATCAGAACCCCCACCATGACGACACTTGGTCCGAAAAGTGTGCGTTTTGAGACAATCACCACATAACCATAATCCCATATGCTTAAGAGTAACTTCAGCCCTTTCAAAAATAACCAAGTCCGACCCAAGAGAATGTCTAGTGATAGCTTGTGCCTCACCCGTGAAGTGTCGATCGCGAAGGTGTGTGATCAAGAAATTCTTAGTAAGACCATTTCCACCACCATCACGACATCCACTAAGACCCGCGAAGGGGCAATGATATCTCACAATAGGCATAGGAAACAAGTAGCCCGCACTAAATATGAACAAACAGTAACAGATACGGACTGTAGCAGAACAGTAGCAAGTGCAAAATCCTGAATGGAAACCACAGCAGCAAACAACTGCGCAACAACCTGATAAAAAAGCAAAAACAGCAACCTGTACAAACTCTGAATGCAACCCACAGTTCCAACCAACCTAGTACAGTAGCAAGGCAATCACAAAAGGCACCCACAGTAACTTCACGATCCCTCGATAACACAGAAATCAGGTTTCAAAAAGAAACACTAAAACTGCGAACACCAATGAATCTGCACAAGTAACCCTATCGAGGGAAACCAATGCCTGAACCACAAACCACCCTTTTCAAGAGAAAACAATGCAAACCCAAGACTGATATGTAGGAGCAGCAGAGTGTCGCAAAACCAAAACCAAAACCAAAACCAAAACAGGTTTCCAAAAGAAACCCTAAAAGAAAATTAATTGTACGCAAACCAAAAGGAACCCTAATATAAAGGAACCATAATAGGGTTTCCAAAAGAAACCCTATTATTATTTTTTTATATATATTTTTTTTATATTATAACATCACTTTCATTAGAAACAAAACTATAGGATTACAAGAAATTAGTGGGGAGCCTCGAAACTATCTGGGCCCCCACACCTTTAGCGATAGCAAAACTAATCCTACTGAAGATATGAATAGCAGCACGCGCTCCAATGTCTTGAGTAATGGAGAACTTCCGGATCCGTTTTAGTAAGGTCACCGCATCGGTCTCAAGTTCACCCAGAGAGGAAAATGAGAAGGGGAGGAACCCATATCCAATCTCCGTACACTTAGCCCTATACTTGACACGTTTACATTGTGCGGCGTCAGATACCACACGACCTGGCACAAAATCAATCATACCAGTTTGCGTCAAGGGAGACGACCCCGTCAAATCGACGCAAACGTCCTTCCCCTCATCCCAAGAATAAAGCAATATATCAGCTGGACGTAAGGCTTGCTCCCCTTCCCCATAAAGCCCGATGTCAACCTCTCTACGAGCCTAGACCCCGGAACGAGAGCAAACATCAAATAGGGTATCATGCACCATGTTGTGTCGATGTTTAATGCCAATGATGCCAGCGCACGATACCGCATGGTCCCCGTAAATATCCCCTGAAAAAACCTTGGAACAAGCTGAGCACGGTCTCTAAACAGAAAACAGGGGAACACCTAGCCTATAACATAATACACATCGGTAAGTTCTGGCGTTCATATTATGTCCCAACCCAGCGATCGGAACCACCCGTAACAATCTGAAGTATAGTCTTCCCATTGCCATCTCCAGAGCGCCATCTGTCGCGTAGATAGGCAAAAGGTATTATTATTATTATTATTATTATTATTATTATTATTATTATTATTATTATTATTATTATTATTATTATTATTATTATTATTATTATTTTGCTTGCTTGCTTGTTGCCGATCATTCTTAAATAAGTTGTTCCGGGTAATGAGGCAATGGACTATTATTACCAAGGTTATAAATGGTGTGAGGCGTGGAGTGGCGGCATGGTCACGCCTCATGTCTTACGAGTCATGGCGTTCTTTAAGGTGTGACTTAGGCGGCAAAAAAATATTTATAGTTTTATCATTTATGTTATAGTAACATATTTCATATACATTTATACGACTATAACAAACATTTAGACTAATACTTATTATATATTTACCAGACCCAAATACGAAATAGCCCAAATTCCAAATAATGGTTTCAAAATAGTTATTAATAAATAAATAAATAAATAAATAAATAAAAATGGTTCAAAAAGGCTCGTCACGCCTTACCAAAAGACGCGTCTTTTCTCGCCTTTTTCCACGCCACGCCTAGAGCAGCCACCATGGTCCATTTCGTGGCGGCGAGGCCACGCCTCGCACCTTGGCACGCCTTTTAGAACACTAATTATTGCTTTAAATAGTATAATATGCACAACATTTGTCCTATACATTATTTATGGGCAATTTGCATAAAAACGTACTCATCTTAGGTCCAATTTCAATTAAAGTTGTTTTTTTCTTTTTTTTTTTCAATTTAAGGTACCGACTTTTTTTTGGGCCGATTTAGGTTTTTTTCTAACTTCCGTTAACTATTTTGTTAGTAAATTACATGTTTGGTCCTTGAGTTTGTATAGGCATTTCATGTTTGGTCCATTTTCATTCGTTTGCATACGTTTTCATCCGTTTTTATACGTTTTTACACATTTTTGTCTGATTTTACACGTTTTCATCTGTTTTTCACGTTTTCGTCCATTTTTGCACGCTTTCGTCTGTTTTTACACCTTTCCGTCTGTTTTTGCACGTTTCCATCAATTTTTACATATTTTCGTCCGTTTTTACATGTTTCCGTTCGTTTTTACACGTTTCCCTCTGTTTACGCTCGTTTTCATATGTTTTTACACGTTTTTGTCTGTTTTTACACGTTTCCGCCCGTTTTTACACATTTCCGTCTGTTTTTGCACGTTTCCGTCCGTTTTTACACTTTTTCGTCCGTTTTTACACGTTTCCGTCCGTTTTTACACGTTTCCGCCTGTTCTTGCACGTTTCCATCCGTTTTTATACATTTTCGTCCGTTTTACACGCTTTAGTCCGTTTTTACATGTTTTCGTCCGTTTTTGCACGTATTCGTCTGTTTTTGCACGTTTTCGTTCGTTTTTACACATTTCCGTCCGTTTTTGCACGTTTCCATCTATATATACATGTTTTCATCCGTTTTTACACGTTTTCGTCTGTTTTTGCTCATTTTCGTCTTTTTTACATGTTTTCGTTCATTTTTGCATGTTCCGTCCGTTTTTACACATGCAAAAATAGACGGAAAGGTGTGAAAATGGATAGAAACGTGTAAAAACAGACGGAAACATACAAAAACAGAATAAAACATGTAAAAGCGGACGAAAACGTGTAAAAACAAGTCGAAAACGTGTAAAAACAGATGAAAACATGCAAAAACATACATAAACGTGTAAAAACGGACGAAAATGTGTAAAAATAAATGGAAACGGGCAAAAAAGGACGGAAAGGTGCAAAAACGGACGAAAACATGCAAAAACAGATGAAAACATGCAAAAATGGACAAAAACGTGTAAAAACGGACGAATACGTGTAAAAAACACGAAAACGTGCAAAAACATAAGGAAAGGTGTAAAACGGACAAAAACATGTAAAACGGACGAAAACGTGTATAAACAGACAGAAACGGGCAAAAACGGACGGAAAGGCATAAAAACAGACGAAAACGTGCAAAAACGGACGGAAACGTGCAAAAACAGATGGAAAGGTGTAAAAGCGGACAAAAGCATGTAAAAGCGGACGAAAACATGTATAAACAGACAGAAATGTGCAAAAACGGACGGAAAGGCGTAAAAACGGATGAAAACGTGCAAAAACGGACGAAAACGTGTAAAAAAGACGTAAACGTGTAAAAACGGACGAAAAGGTGTAAAAACGGACGAAAACGTGTATAAACAGACAGAAATGGGCAAAAACGGACGGAAAGGCGTAAAAACAGACGAAAACATGCAAAAACGGACGAAAATGTGTAAAAATGGACAAAAACGCGCAAAAACATGCAAAACCATACGGAAACGTGTAAAAACAGACGAAAACGTGAAAAAATGGATGAAAACGTGTTAAAACAGACAAAACATGTAAAAACGGACGAAAACTTATGAAAACGGACGAAAATGAACCAAACTTGAAATGCATATACAAACTCAAGGACCAAACATGTAATTTACTAACGAAATAATTAACGGAAGTTAGAAAAAAACCTAAATCGGCAAAAAAAAAAAAAAAAAAGTCAAGTACCTTAAATTGAGAAGAAAAAAAATAGTACCTTTAATTGAAATTGGACCTATGATGGATACCTTTTTATGCAATTTGCCTTTTATGATGTACTTTACATGAATTTTGATACCCTTTAAATATCAATTTTCCAAAGCTTATTTAAAAATGCAGATGACAAATCTTTAAAAGAAAATTACCACCCCTTTCAACTCGAAATCCTGATTCTGTTCCTAAAAATAAGTATCCACATTTTGAATATATTTTCCTAAAAGAAGTGTTTACATCACATTTTAAGCAATTAACAAAAGCTTAAGTAACTACAAATGTTATTTGATTGATGAAAAATACTACACACAATACCGTCTCAATCTCTTGACCCGACCCGAACCGACCCGACCCGCATACACCAAAACCCGTTCAAAAAACAAACACAAGGCGGGAATATAAAAGGCGCCACAGATATTTTTCAATTCACAAACACTAAAACAAACCATCACACACACACACACACACACACACAAACTCTCTCAACTCAATGGCACACATCTGCGTGTGCACAAGGTTCAGACCTCTAAATTCAAAAGTAGACGATGAATCTATCTGCATTTCACGCTCAGATTCACAATCATTCACTCTCAAGGTTCATTTCATTCACATTTACGTCTTTTTCGCATCGTAAATTACGCAATTAATTAATTAACTCTCATTTTTTTATAACAGGATGAGAAAGATGAACAGTATGTGTTTAGTTTCGATAAGGTGTTTTACGAAGATTCTGAACAAGCTGACGTTTACGAGTTTCTAGCGCGTCCGATTGTTAGAGGTATAATCAGCTCGTTCGCCTGTTTTAGTCATCATTTTTTACCTAATTTTACTGTATAACTGTTTAATTTACTGTAACTTGTAGAATTATTGATTAATTTACTGTAAACGTCATGTGTTAGGCTAGATGTGCTGATTTGTGTAGTTTAGTGATCTATTTTGACTAGTTTTAGTGTGTTTTTTGGATAATTATTGCGGTGAATATCATGTTTAGGTTAACGTGTTGATTTGTGTGTTTTCGTGATCTGTTTTGAACTAATTTTACTGTTGTTTGTGTTATTATTGCTTAATTTGCGGCGAATATCACATTTTTGGTTTGTGTGTTTTACTGATCTATTTTGCCCTAATTTTACTGTGTTTTTGTTTAGTTGTGATTTAAGTTCCGTAAAATATCATATTTAGGATAATGCGTTGATTTATGTGTACTAGTGAGATATTTTGACTTAAGTTTAGTGTATTCTTGTTTACTTATGGTTTATTTACTGTAAAATATCACATTTTAGGTCAAATGTGTTGACTACTGTTAGATATGGCCCTAATTTTACTGTATTTGTGTTAAGTTATTGTTTAATTTGTGGTGAATATCGTGTTTCAGGTTAATGTGATGTTTTGTGTGTTTTACTGATCTATTTTGCGTTAATTTTACTGTTTTCTGTGTGTAACTAATCTTTAATTTACGGCGAATATCGTGTTTTAGGTCAGTATGTTGATCTGTGTGTTTCAGTGATCGATTTTGCTTAATTTACTGTATTTTTGTGGAAATGCTTAATTTACGATAAACATCACGTGTTTAGGTTATGATGTGCTGGTTTGTGTGATTTAGAGAACTAATTTGCCTTAATATTACTGTAATTCTGTAGAATTATTGTTCAATTTACGGTAAATGACGTATATTAGGTAGAGTGGTAGACTGTTGATCTGTGTGTTTAAGTGATCTGTTTTGCCTTATTTTAGCGTATACATGTTGATAGTCTTTAAACTTGTGTAAATTGGAGCTTAATGAAGATGTTACTTGTAGAAGATATCTGATATTGAGGAATGTAACTTGTCGTTTGAATGTGTAGGAGTGATATTGAGTTTTAATTCTCAATTTGAATGTTGATTTGTATGTGACAGATGCTGTTAATTCGATTAATGGCACGATCATCACATATGGACAGGTATGTAAAGGAACTATTATTTTTTATGTACACAATTGTGTTTTTGAGAGACGGATTATATTTACAAATCGGAACCTGGAGTATCGACAGTTTGAGATTTATGATAATTTTGATGTGTGATTTAGTATTTGCTATTATTGTTGGCGAGAGACTGATATGTAGATTCTTATAACTAGTGTTATATGTTTGGGCATCCCTTTTCGCTAGTTATGATTAGCTGAAAATGTGTATGCTCTTGAATAATAACATGTCTCCGTCGTTCAAGTAGCTTTGAAAGAGATCTCAATAGTTGTAGGATCTAACTGATGATTTCTCATATTTACTTTGACAGACGGGAGCAGGGAAGACCTATACCATGGAGGTGATGCACGTTATATACAGTTTTAAAAAACGCTTGTCTCAAACGAAGTCCTTAATTGACTTATTTGACCAGGGAGGCAACATTCTGGAAACTGACGATCGCAAGAAAGGATTACTACCTAGAGTAGTAGATGAACTCTTTGAGGCTATAAACCTGTGTGCTGACACGACAACTTACAAAATCAAACTGTCTATGGTATATAACTTCAATTGATGCCACATGAATTAGAATTTGTGTGAAGTATTTTCAAGAAATTTACTAATCGACCTGCATTTTGTGTCATCAGGTCGAGATTTACATGGAGAGAGTAAGGTCAGTCACTGCCAACTTATCATCTCTTGTGTTCTCACAAAACAGTGAAACACACAAGTCCTAGTTATAATGCACATGTGTTTTGGAATCGAAGAACATCACTTATTTTTAACTGTATATTGTTATCACAATTCGGAGCGTTTCTTGCAGGGACCTTTTTGATTTATCAAAGGACAATATACAGATCAAAGAGCAAAAAGGACACGGGATCTTGTTGTCAGGAGTAACAGAAGTAAGTTTAAGTTTCTTTCATATGGATTCCTTTCAGTATACTCAATTTTTCATATCTGAGCTAAAAAGTCTGCTAAGAAATCCTAGTTTTCTTAACAAGCTTGTAGAATAGAATGTGCCTCTTATGCATAATAGAATATGGTTTGAGCTTTCCACTCTAATGTATATTCCAAATCGAGAGTATTCTGATTATGGAAACAGTAATGGACTTATTTTTCTATAGTTTGCATTCTCATACTTCTCACTGATACATTTTCATTTGTTCGACTTTAATGTTCCTAACATCTAGTAACACATATTATCACCATTTGGAACTGAAACCTTTTTTCCTGGAAATACATGCACTCAGTAGTCAGTACTTTGCTCAAAAAAAGTAGTCAGTACTTATATAAACATGTATTTCTCTTTTAAACAGAATTTATCTTTTTAGTGCTAAAACTGTCGGATTAGAACGATTAAGGTTAAAAGTGGTACCTCAAGAGTTGGAAACCTGTAGTATGCACTTTAAAACCTAACAAAGAAGAATTTAAACCACCCCAAACTTGCAAACTTATAGAACCTTTTTAGATCTTTAAAACATGAATCTGCAATACTGTTAAATGACAAGGCTGTTGAGCATTTCAAGTAGAGGAAATACCCCTGATGAAAATTATAGAACTGATCCATAGAAGAGTCCATTGAGAATAGTGTTTCAAGATGCAACTGTTTAGATGATAACTGACCTACCATTTTACAGATGTTGATATTGAATGGTGAAGAAGCTTTAAAGTTCCTATCAGTAAGATCAGAATCGTTTATAATTTCTCTGGTTTCAATATTACCCTACGTATGAAAACTAATTGTTTATATTCTGCCTCTTAAAATTGGTAACACAGAGCGGGATAGCAAACAGGGCAGTTGGAGAGACTCGTATTTCTCTATCTCTTTCTCTCTGTCACTCCCAGTCCAAGTTCATGTATTATGTTGCATTATAAATCATACTTGTTTGCTGGACTTGCTTCATGTAGAAATGAACATGGCAAGCAGTAGAAGTCATTGCATTTACATATTTACTGTTCAGAAAGAGTTAACAAATGAGAAGAGGTATCATATTTCCATCGGTTATTTACAGTTTACTAGAATTATATATATGTCTGAAATTACTACAATGTAACTATGAACAGGGTGAGCACCGGAAAGCTTGTTCTTGTAGACTTGGCAGGATCTGAGAAGGTTGAGAAGACAGGTGCTGAGGGGAGAGTTCTTGAAGAAGCCAAAACCATTAACAAATCACTTTCTGCACTTGGAAATGTGATTAATGCTCTGACTTCCAGTCCACATGGAAAAGCAAATCACATCCCCTATCGTGATTCGAAGCTTACTCGGATCCTACAGGATGCTCTTGTTAGTACAATTCTTTGAGCTTCATCCCATTATGCTTAAAAACCTTAATGACTATTTCGGTTGAATTGCCACATTTGACTCATTACTAATGAATGGGTCAATTTCAGTTATATTAAATCTCTACTGAGTGGCGGATAAATGAAAAAGATTAACTTGTAAAGGAAACTGATCAGATGTGTCAAACGGGTTTAAAGTCGACCAAAGTATACTTTTTAATGCATCAAACCTCTTTATTATTTTATGAAATAAAATTGGTTTATTATTGAAACAATATAATTTACTGTAATCTTATTTGACACACTGAGTTCATGACTTTCAGGCAGAAAACACTTTTCGACCGGTGCAAAAATTACTGGGTTTGACCCGTTATACTGCCTCCCTGACCAGCAGATTTTTCCACCTCTAATTTCTTTCCTTTTTCCCATACAGGGAGGAAGCTCCCACACTGCATTACTTTGCTGTTGCTCCCCAAGTCTTTGTAATTCATCAGAGTCTCTATCCACCCTACGCTTTGGAGCAAGGTTTATTTTAAACTTTGTGATTATATTCATCTAGATTTGCGTATGAAGATAATGAATTGGTTTGCTCAACTTATAATATTTGGCAGAGCTAAGCATATAAAGGCATCATTGCGTGTTAATTGCAAGGAAGACATGATTGACAAGAACCAGGAGACATCATTATCTCCGAATGATATGAAGCTGAAAGTTGTTGACCCGCACCAGAGAATCCTAAAAAAGGTTTGGGATTAATTACTGATCTATATATCGTTTTTAGTAATGAGTTACCAAGCTGTACATGTGGATTTGTGCAGTTAAAAGAGAAGCTGGATGCTGAGACGTTGAATCTGATTGAGGAGGAGTTTGTTGTGGATGGACTTTTATCTGACCCCAGTTTAAGCGAAGAGGTGAAGTCAAACCATGAAGGTGTTTGTATGGCTCCAGAAACAATATCTTCGTGGAAGGAAGTATCAAACAAGCTTGTCGAGACTATTGTTGAGGTAAGCAGTTTTGACTTTATGTCATGTATACTTGTGAAAGTACCTCTTTGATATATAAAAAGTCAAAAATAGACTGCTTTTATGGAATTTAGATTGAACAGGAAAATGTAAACTATTGTATCTATAATCAATTATAGCTAAAGAAAACATAATACCAAGAATTCTAAGCAGCGAACAGCAATTTAGATAACAGGCAGTTTGATTCTTTAAACACTAAAGGACCAGTCTTTTATATAGTAATGCAAAAGTTAGATAAAAGACAACATAGAATTGCAATATTGACTTTTGTTTCGGGATGGTGATAGCTAGAGAAAGAAAACCGGACTTTGAAGGATGAATGTGAAGTGATGAAGGTGGAGTATGATACGATGAGAAATGTTAACAGGTTTTTGAAGGCCAAGTTAAGAAAAGCATACGCTTATTTGCTCATGGGATGGGGATTCTGTTTATTGGGTTTCGTGTGCTTATATTTGTGTCTGATAGTTTCTTGTATATTGTAATTCATGTAAAATCTGCCAACACTTGAGAGATTGAACCTTGATCTGACCACCATTAAATGGTATCAGTGAATAAGTGATACGTATTGGTAAGTATTTTCACATAATAGATACTGACATTAGCCATGCGGCTTGATGAAATTGTGTGTTTACTGTTTAGTGTACAAACATACCACATGCTCACAGTTTGAGAAGTATACTAGTATATGTGCTTATGAGATGAATTCTAGATTGAATGTATTGCTTATACTCCTTCGTTCTCTACTTGCATTGTCTAGTGTTGTGTTACACAAAATTAACCAGGGAATTACCTGTGACAAAAATCTGTTGCTAACTTTGTAGTATTGCTTTAGTTGACCAAATTGTTTTGGCATGTGCTCCCCTTGTAGTTCTGCTTAAGGTCTGGCCTGTGTCAAGGAAGCTTGACACAATTCAAGCTAGTTGGGAATTCAATCCCGAAGTTTATGCAATTGTTTGATGTTCATTTATAATGAAATGTCATCTTCTCAGCTAGCTTTTTTTGGCAAATGAGAATCCTATTGTATGAGTGGTGATACTTTCTAGATGGTTGATTTACCGGCAAGCCCAGTTAACCCATCATAGGTGGTGATATTCAAGATAACATCTTCATAAACGACCCTTTAGATACGCTAAACCAAACTAGTCTTTGCAAATCAAACCTTCTTCCCCATGGCCAAAAGCAAACTGTGTCTGCCAACCAGGTCCCCTAGAACTAATAGCAACTACAAATATTTCAAAGTCAAACATTATGCTTTAAGAGACACCGAGTGACCGACCTTAAGATTTGATCATTTACAAATTACTAGTACAAGTGTTGGAACTCCATGTCTACTTGACATAACATAATATAAAAACAGAGCGATCAAAAGGCTATGTCATTAAGAAGAAAAGTATATCATTTTGTACAAAACCCTTAATAGTTTTACAAAATTCTCTCCAAGAAACAACAGGGTGTTACAAAATCCTAGAATTAAAAAAACTTATAACAAAAACTGATCAGTTTCCTGCTAAAACTTCAAGAGAAAAGAATTAAACCTACATTAGCTTCACCAAAGGTATTTTTCTTCACTCGTAAACTTATGATATTGAATCCTTGTGTTGATGCCTTACTAGATAAACTGCTATACAAATAGTATAAGTCACTGTTGAAGCAACGATAAGCCCCGACAAGGACACAAGCGGTAGTGACTACAACATAGATGTACCTGAGGTAAAAAATAACATAAATCAGCTTCTTTCAATGGGTAATATTATGTTGAAGTGTTGAACTGTCGATTTTTAATGGTGAAAGCATAATGATCGAATTGTCTAAACAGAGTGTGCTATCAGTAAGACTTACTTCGGTGAAAAGACGGTCCATATAAATAAATGATTCCTCATTAGCAAAAGGATGATGGTGTATGCAACCAAAAGTACAGAATTTATCCCCAGTGGAACCAAACAAGGGAAACCAAGAGTCATTTTCAGAAGTTGACCCGTATTTACTTCACGGATCTTTAGAAGGGTGTTTATGCCTTTCATAGAGATTGACATCACCAAGCTAAGGAGAGATAACATAGGAGATGCAAATGTTATTACAAACATTATAAGTCCACTGAGAACTGTTGAATGACTAGCTATTCCCTGGCAATTTGACGAGCGATATTAGAAAGAAGAAAGAAGTATAATCTTGAATTTGTGCTTAATAAGAAAAACAATGGTGAGTGATTAAATGAAGGAAGATAGCATACAATGAAAGCTCCAGCAACATCAATGGTAGCTAAAGTGTTGGTGTTTCCAAGACTGAAATGGCCTGCCATTCCCAAATAATATATAGCAGCAATCTGTAGAGATGCAATTATTTTGTTTTAATAATTGAAGAATTTGCAAACACAATTAAATCGTCTGAAATATGACTAATCCAATAATACTTCAGTGAACTGACCTCAACCCACTGCTTAACATCTGAACCGCCAAGAGAAACATAATAGATGGCAGCAATGATTTGCACAAGTAGCAGTGCAATGGGCATGGAATTGACCGGTTGTTGCAGTAAAAGTTGCAGAAGACACCACCCAAATATATACGTCATCCCACTAACATACAAACAATCTTTAATTACCAAAACCAGATCCTTGCTTCGAAAAGACATAATCCATGGTGATGCAATTATCGTTACTGTTGAGAATGTAACAAGAAAACCATAAATAAACTGTACGGCTAAGATTGCATCATTACCGGACGCTGCAACTCCAGTGCCCTGATACTTTATTATATACTTCAGAACCAGCAATCCGCCACATAAGTAGCTCAGTCCAATCATAATGATGATATACCTCTTTGACTTTGACCACAGGGAGGAAAGAGTATACAAACATAAGCTGATTACAAGCACCAAGGAAACGAGCTGGAAGGATTTTAAGTAATCATTCCCAGCCATTTCAAGTGATTTAGAAATATCAGGAAGGTGAGTCCAGTTAACACCACCTTGATGCCATCCTCTTAATAGCCTTCCACAAAATAAAATTACTGCAATGAGACATAGTTGACTGCAGGTTCTATTGCAGTTCCCTGTCGTTGACTTTATTGTTTCGCGGAGTAATACGAGAAAGAAGGTTGAGGTCATAAAATGCCATAGATACTGTTCTTCTTCCACCAGAGAGCTTGATCCCATGCTCAAAACAATAATTACGATAATACCCCCGACCAAAGCTTCAGCCAACAGGAACTTGTGTGTTTGCACTTTTGGGTAAATTTCTTGGCCCAGTTTGTAAAGGAGGCCCAAGAACATGACACATGATAG
The DNA here is from genome assembly GCA_030686995.1 of Artemisia argyi. Classification (NCBI taxonomy): domain Eukaryota; kingdom Viridiplantae; phylum Streptophyta; class Magnoliopsida; order Asterales; family Asteraceae; genus Artemisia; species Artemisia argyi. The sequence continues at coordinate 199,165,639 of CM060702.1, forward strand.
AAACATCGCCATTATCCCTGAGGTAAGTAGGCCACTGGGTTTCTGCAGCGGGTAAAAGATATAATAGAATGAAACAGAATTAATACACCTATAAATGGCTAAAGCAGAGATCTATAACTAGTCAACAGTAAGGCCTAATTTGGAAATTTCAACCCATTTAGTTATTATGGGTCGATCAAAGTTATGTTTTATCTCTGATGGGTCAAACATGTAATATACTAATATTACAAAACTTCACAAACAAATATTTAAGACATAAAACCTCATAAATCACTTGATTAAAAAAACCAAATTATTGTTGAAAATAATATGAGTTTTGTAATCATTGTATTTGACACGCTATAATGTGAGAAAATAAACCATAGGACTAAAAGTGATTCGGCCCAGTGTCACTAGGAAATACCACTGCATCCCACCCAGTGGCGGAGACAAAGGGGGGTCCGGGGGGTCACGTGACCCCCCGGCAAAAAAAATTGTAGTGTAAATTTTCGAAAATTTTCGGCTATTTTTATAATTTGCCCCCCCAACGGACCAATTTTTAGTATAGTTTCTAAAAATTATCATATTTTGCCCCCTCGACAAAAAAGTTCTGGCTCCGCCCCTGATCCCACCCCTTAATCCATGTCAAACAACAACCTAGATCTGTTGGAACATGGAATGCTTACATCTGTTGCTGTGTGTGACAACTGCTCGCTTGCTGTTCTTAAGAACTGATTGTATGCCAAGACAGTGCTCTTAAAGTCATCATCATTAGCAGACCTACGCAGAGTTTATGACAATAGTGATCAGAGTTATCAATAAGTACTCATAATATGTGCTATTTTATGTGCCACAACCCACCTAAAATCATTCTTAGACTTCCAAGATCTATGACGAGAAGCAGCATCAAAAAATAAGCAAGAAGGTGTGTCTTTTAAACTTCCACAAGTAGAATAAGTTGATTGGGCTTGAAGTAGTCTTAGCAATTGCCAAGAATTCAGTTCCAGTAGCCTCAGTAGCTGGTGATCTGAAATATTCAGAGCGAAATGAAGTACATTTTCAATACAAAAAGACACAACAAGTAGATAATTTTATGGACAGAGTTACTATCGTCTAAAATTATTGTAAAATGTAAATAATTATATGTACATAGTTATATGTTACTCGTGTCATCATTCGTATTTTTTATATTCAAATGTTTATGCACCCTTATATGCAACTAAAGTCAAAAGTCAAACCTTCTATTGGATTAAATAGGTCAGTGATCAGATAGCCAGCATTATTTTTTGGAATAGGTACACCAAAAAGGAGAGCCAATGTTGGAGCAATGTCAACCTGAATCAACAAAATAAGAGGTATACTATAAGACAGTCATGTTTTTAGTATTCTATCACCATGAAGCTCTATAATCACATTGAGTTCTCGTATGTTAATAAATTCGGCTATGCCTTCGGAGGGCATAAGCTTTTAGTAAAATGATTATGGCTTAATGGAGCAAAAATTATGAACTTCAAAGAGTGAATTTTGTATATACCTGATTAATAGTATCATCTATCTCTGAAACACGACTACCTCTTGGCCCAATAAAAAGTGCCAAGAGGCATCTGTGTCTGCTAAATCTCAACACGTGATTATACCTGGCTCATCTAGAATTAGTTCGAAAACAGTGTCTAAAACGAGCATTAAAAGTAAAGAGTTTTATGGCAAATATGACATGTACAAGAACTATGATCTAGAAAAGGCTAGGAAAAAGGCGCTACTTCAAAAGGATGGAATTCTAGGTTCAAAACCTCATGTGATGCCTTCCACTGTAGTACAAAACACTTGTAGTAGCACTCCAAAACCTAAGAGTAATCAACAAACTAATAGGAATTGGATAGCTTCTAAGCGTAGTTGCGTAAATAATCATGTTGTTTGTGCTTTAAAATATCTTCAAAAGGGAAATTCACTTGAAAAGGCTCAATTGACTAAGACAAACAAACCCGTTGAACCAAAATTCATAAGTCAGAAACCTAAGAAGTGGATCAACATAGGACGTAGGTTTTCTCAACGAAGCGATGCTCCCACATTTCATTCAACTGCATCTAAAAGGAAAACATCTCCTAGATCTAACACTAGGTGGGTACCCACGGGTAAAATTTTCAAATCAATTGGTCTTAGGTGGATTCCTACAGGAAAGATTTTAGATATTTGCACCAAAACTAATGTGATCTCCACAACTTCTACCTCTGAGACTAGAATGAAAACCATCGCTATTGTGTGTTCGAGTGTCAAGAAGATAGTTGACACTACATCTTTATGCTTCTAACACCTGGAACCCAGTTTCACTTGGGGCTCCATGTTCTCTGTTTTGTCTCTTCTTTCTTTCTTTACAGATTCAACAGCAATGGCTTCGGAACAACTCAGTTTCGGACCCGAGCTTAATGTTATGGCTTCTAAGCACAACAGCTTAGGACCCGCATCCAACCGTCTGAACTTTTCGGATTCTTCAGCTGAACCATCGTCTCACTCGTAAAGAAGTGGAAACCTTGTTTGCTCCATTGTCTGATGATACGATTGAAAACCGTCTTTCTGAGATAACCAATTTCCGCTGCATATCTTGATCACCATCAAGTACCTGATTCATCTCAACAAACAACAACAACTGTTGGGAGAGACGGTCCTCCAATTGCATCTCCAACAAGCACAGAACAAACCGGGTCCAACTCACGACAACCAGCTGAAGACTCCATACCTAAATCAGTTCCACGAACCGCAGAGCATGACCCTAAGGCGTTCTTTAATCCATTTACACCGGCTCAACTCATTCCTGACATTACTGAGTCGTCTACACGCAATTTGGATCCTGCTCACATGCGAGATAATTACCTCCATCAAGGTTTGTTGATTTAAGTTCACCATATTGGTATGCGGTGTTTGACTCCAGATGATTTGCAAAATTTTTCTTAAAACCTAAGAAGAGTCAAACATCAAAGTCTTTCTGTAAATACTTTTTCTACAAAAAGAATCTTCTTTCTTTGTGTACAAACTTCAAATCTTCAAAACTATGTTCCTCCATTTAAACCAATTTTGCTTTTCTCTGTCAAAATGGAACATGTTTTGAGGGGGAGAAAACTTTTCACAATATCATGAAGTTTGGACACCTCATTTTTATTCTTCAAGGATAAAATGTTTCTTCATCATTTGGATTAAAATCTCATTTTCAAAAGCTTCTATGATCTCTCGAATTAAAATGTACAAAAAGGTTTCACGTAATATATGCTAATTCGAGGGGGAGAAAGGAATTTTTTTCTGCAACGATTCCAAATTTATCTAGTTTGGACTTCAAACGGAAAAGTAATTAACCTTTAATGAGTAAAGATTCACAAATGTCTTAAACTTAGGTGAAAGGATCTTGCATGGAAAATAAAATGGGCTCTAATAAATGTTTCAACAAATGCTCTCAAAAGTTTCACACATAATTAGAAACCTCAACAAATCAGACTTACGATTTTTTTTCCTCGATTTTTTTTCATTTGTGAGTTTCTAATTTCTTCATTGTTGTTGTCTAATCATTCCCTAAATGTTTCAAGTGTTTTCAACGGTCAAAAAGGCATAATCTGAAACTAGGGTCATCAATCAGGGCTTTCATTTTTTATGTGTTTAGTCTAATTAACTAGTTTATATAGCTTTAGAGAACACTAAAGAATGCTCGATTGGTGTACTTGCTCGATTAGGAACAACATAGGATTAGAATAATGTGATTTAGGGTTTAAGATGTCAATGTCTTTGCTGCTATTACTAGGACGTTTGTTTGTTTAATATTCAGGCATTATGATGCTAACAAGTGTGCATAGACTCAAATCATAACCCCAAACCATGACAATAATTGGTAAATTTCGAGTGAAAGAATGAATTAATCTGTGATTGTGTGTGTTAATTTGAGAATTCTGAGCACTTAGGTTGATTTAGAATGAGATTTTTTGATTCATCTTATACTTGTTTATGCCTGATGCATTTTCTCTGTGTGCAAGTACATGTCATCCCATTGAAAATCAAAATTTCAACATTCGACAAAATGTTTCTTATGGAACATATTTTGAGGTCAAGTGACAATATGTGTTTAAAGGCTAAACTGGTAAATGGATCCAAAATGGTGAGAAACAAATTTTTTTCATACTCTACACTCTTGTTTTACACCGGTAAAGCAAGTGTGGAGACCAAAGCAAAGTCATTCTAAACCTTTCAAATTTTCAAAATCTGGAATGCTTTGGCTTCAATAAAAGAATGTCTCTGATCTGAACATCCCAAATACCGGAAGTTTTCCATTCATCACAAAATCAAATCTTCAAAAAGAACCCATGAGGTTCAACTTTAGATGGAAATCTTTTTCAGATTTTAAAACTCAAAAGAGAGACTCCGGGTCTCAAACAACTTTTCAACAGTAAAAGAGTTTTGAATTTCAAGCATTCTTTGTTGTATAATACTTGATTGTGTTTTCTAAAACCTTGAGCAGAATCATCTCACGAATTTTCAAAAAGTATTTTATAATACGATTCAAAATTCTGCTCAAGAAGACTATCTCTCGAATAATGTTCATTATTTGAGGGGGAGTGTTTTGTTTAATAGAAAACTAATTTTGTACAAAAACAACGACTTGTGCACACATTTCAGTGTACAACTCGGGTTTCAAAGAAAGGAAAGTGCCTTGCTAAACCACTCTTTAAAACCAAACGAGCACTTATCCTTAAAAACAAGAAGAAGTTTTTCATGCAAAGCTTATCTAAAACTTCTTAATCTTGAGCAAAATTTATTCAAAATTTTTCAAAAGGTTTTTTAAAACTTTTCAAAATTTTGCTCAAGAGGTTTCAAAACATTTACTCCCCAATCCGCTACAAAGTTTAAAAAATGTCAAAACACATGCTCGTTTTGAGGGGGAGTATTCAAAATCAAAATGCTTTGTCAAAATCATGTTTTGATGGTTTGTGCACACATAACAGTGTACAACCCGCACTTGTATTGAAAGGACCCTGAGGTACGCTTCAGTGCCTCAATCCTTAGATAAGGAGTGAAGGCTTCTTACTTTTGAGTAGAATTAATCAAACATTTTCTGATTTTCATAATTCTGCTCAAAAGACAAGTATTTCACCTCAATGAGTATTCACTTGTTGAGGGGGAGCACTTGAAAAATTCATCATTTGAAAACCAAAAGTTCTTGTTGATATCTCCCCATAAGACTCAAAAAGCATATTTTAATCAAAAGTTTATCAAAAACAACATCTCATATGCTATTTTTGAGGGGGAGAAAAGTGAAAGTGAATGTGATTAAAATATGAAAGTTCAAAGTTGCTTGTATCTTGTGTGAGCTAGACTCAGAATTGTAACAGGAATTGACGAAACATGAAAGTTAGCAAATTCGAAAAGACTTTTCCTCGACGGGTAATAACATCAAGTTAGTTACTAGAGCTAGTTGTCACCTAAAAGCTGACAATGGAACTCTTTAACTAGCCACGTAAGCGTGTCTCGAAAAAGATTTGTCTTAGTAGAAATGTACCGTTTCGAGAAACTTTCTGTGGACTTGACCAGGCCGGGTAATAACTTCAAGCTAGTCTAACTAGTGATGTAAGCGTGTCTCGAATCGGTCGTGTTCACTGAAAGTGGATCAATTCTAAAAGTGCTCGCTCCTCCCGCATGTGCAAATTTATTAAATACTTATGAGCACATGTGAAGGGGGAGCCCTTCATAAGAAAAACATAAAACTCTCAAAGTGTTAAACAAAATGTTTGATAAACACAAACACTTTGAGAGATTTTTCAAAGGTTTCAATGGCAATTATAGGATAGTCATGGAGTTATAAGGTGACTAAGGTTAGGAAATAACCGTCCTATGATCCGCCTAAGCCGGAGGGATCTACCCAAGGACATCACCAATAGTTAGAACTAGAAGTCCTTAGGTATGATACGAAAAAAGGAGTAAAGAATGAAAGGAGAAAGAAGGGGTTGAAGAATTAAAAAGAAAAGTAAAGAAAAGGGTGAAAAGAAATAGCCCTCCATATGTTCAACCTTAGGGCAGACACCGGGTTCAATTCATGTGCTACTGGCTGGCTGTTGCAAAGACAACACCGGTATTGAAGATCAAGTCGTCATGGACCCAGTGACGCAATGCACTAAACCTTCTAGCCACTCAAGTTCTCTCAAAAGAGCTTGTTTCATTCTCACGGGGAACCAGTGTAATCTATCGACTTATCTCTTAGAGATAGTTGATATTGAAGCAGGAGACCCCTCCCTAGTCTCCGTATAGGAAACCTAAGTGAGCACTTATCGAGTCTAGAGCCATGAGATACATCAAAGATCTCTTAGGGACACTTAGTATTTCTACAACTGGTGTTCTGCATCAATGGGCACCAGCTGTAAATTATCGAGTCCTTCGCAGATCTGAGCAATCTGCCGAGAACGTTTATGAGAGAATTACATATGTATTTCTCAATGATTGAACGGAAACTCCTGTCAGGGTCATCATCTAACAGCCTTGACAGGTCACTTCGGTAACTCCTCGTGAGTTACGCTTAGTGTTTGCGGTGGTTTCTAACGGTCTACAGTCGTGGAGTGATCCCCAGCGACTCACCCAGTCATTGAGCTACCTAGTAGGTCTCGTAAGCTCCTTCGGGAGTATCTGATATGGGAACGGCCTTGATAAGGGTTAGAAGGAGTCTTCACAATATGCTGTTGACGATCTCTAATTTCTTATCTATAAGTACCGGTTGTTTATTGCTAACTGTTTACTTTCAGGGACATATCATCTCCATGGAGACTGATTCCACATGCTCATACATACATCTTGAAGTCAACAAAAGCTCCCTCAAAGATCTAAGCAACACAATGTTCAAAATTAGATTCTACACCAAAAAGAAGAATCTACAAAGTTTAAGGACTAAAGATCTATGTGAATGAAAGGGAACTACGTGCATGTGAATGTCTAAGTTCAAAGGTGTATGAGCATGTTGGAATGGACGACGACCACCACAGACGCAGAAGTGACGCATGGCAGATAACTTCATAAGATGATCACTACCACATCTATTACGAACAATGAACAATGAAGCAAAAGAACACCCACTCTCTTTTGAAGACGTCTTAAGTTATGCGAGTCAAAAGTCAAAGACAAAGAAGAAGACGTCAAGCAACCGTGATGACCGACCCTTAGGGGGAGATTGTTAGGAACGTAGTTTTACTATTTATCAAGTCTCGGTCATTTACTTGTAATAGGTTGCTAAGGCTTGTTTGTTTATTATATCTTAAGGCTTATGTAGCAAGCCCATGGGCCTTAAGCCCATTTCATTTTCAAGATAGGGAGGAAGGGAATGTTGCCCTAGTCCTCACCTATAAATACTATGTAACCTCTCCTTTGAGAGGGGTCGGTTCTCTTGGTAATTTCATTTTCTTGCATTCCATTCTTAAGAGTTCCTTCCACTCTCTCTCTCTACTCTCTTTCTCTCTCTAGATCTCTAAGTGATTATGTTATAAAAATCATGACCTAACATTTATAGTTTTATCATTTATGTTATAGTAACATATTTCATATACATTTATACTACTATAACAAACATTTAGACTAATACTTATTATAAATTTACCAGACCCAAATACGAAATAGCCCAAATTCCAAATAATGGTTTCAAAATAGTTATTAATAAATAAATAAATAAATAAATAAAAATGGTTCAAAAAGGCTCGTCACGCCTTACCAAAAGACGCGCCTTTTATCGCATTTTTCCACGCCACGCCTAGAGCAGCCGCCATGGTCCATTTCGTGGCGGCGAGGCCACGCCTCGCGCCTTGGCACGCCTTTTAGAACACTAATTATTGCTTTAAATAGTATAATATGCACAACATTTGTCCTATACATTATTTTTGGGCAAATTGCATAAAAAAGTACTCATCTTTGGTCCAATTTCAATTAAAGTTGTTCTTTTCTTTTTTTTTATTTTTTTTTTTCAATTTAAGGTACCGACTTTTTTTTGGGGCGATTTAGGTTTTTTTCTAACTATTGTTAACTATTTTGTTAGTAAATTACATGTTTGGTCCTTGAGTTTGTATAGGCATTTCATGTTTGGTCCATTTTCATTCGTTTGCATACGTTTTCATCTGTTTTTATATGTTTTTGTTCGTTTTTACACATTTTTGTCTGATTTTACACGTTTTCATCCGTTTTTCACGTTTTCATCCATTTTTGCACGTTTTCTTCTGTTTTTACACCTTTCCGCCTGTTTTTGCACGTTTCCATCAATTTTTACACATTTTCGTCCGTTTTTACATCTTTCCATTCGTTTTTACACGTTTCCCTCTGTTTACGCTCGTTTTCATATCTTTTTTACACGTTTCCGCCCGTTTTAACACATTTCCGTATGTTTTTGCACGCTTTCGTCTGTTTTTACACTTTTTCGTCCGTTTTTACACGTTTCCGTCTGTTTTTACACGTTTCCGCCTGTTCTTGCACGTTTCCATCCGTTTTTATACATTTTCGTCCGTTTTACACGCTTTAGTCCGTTTTTACATGTTTTCGTCCGTTTTTGCACGTATTCGTCTGTTTTTGCACGTTTTCGTTCGTTTTTACACATTTCCGTCCGTTTTTGCACGTTTCCATCTATATATACATGTTTTCATCCGTTTTTACACGTTTTCGTCTGTAATTGCACATTTCCTTCTTTTTTACATGTTTTCGTTCATTTTTGCATGTTCCGTCCATTTTTACACATGCAAAGACAGACGGAAATGTGTAAAAATGGACAAAAACGTGTAAAAACAGATGGAAACATACAAAAACAGAATAAAACATGTAAAAGCGGACGAAAACGTGTAAAAACAAGTCAAAAACGTGTAAAAACAGATGAAAACATGCAAAAACATACATAAACGTGTAAAAACGGACGAAAATGTGTAAAAACAAATGGAAACAGGCAAAAAAGGACGGAAAGGTGCAAAAACGGACGAAAACGTGCAAAAACAGATGAAAACATGCAAAAATGGACAAAAACGTGTAAAAACAGACGAATACGTGTAAAAAAGACGAAAACGTGCAAAAACATAAGGAAATGTGTAAAACGGACAAAAAAATGTGAAACGGACGAAAACGTGTATAAACAGACAGAAACGGGCAAAAACGGACGGAAACGCGTAAAAACAGACGAAAACGTGCAAAAACGGACAGAAACGTGCAAAAACAGATGGAAAGGTGTAAAAGCGGACAAAAGCATGTAAAAGCGGACGAAAACATGTATAAACAGACAGAAACGTGCAAAAACGGACGGAAAGGCGTAAAAACGGACGAAAACGTGCAAAAACGGACGAAAACGTGTAGAAAAGACAGAAACGTGTAAAAACGGACGGAAAGGTGTAAAAACGGACGAAAACGTGTGTAAACAGACAGAAATGGGCAAAAACGGACGGTAAGGCGTAAAAACAAACGAAAACATGCAAAAACGGACGAAAATGTGTTAAATGGACAAAAACGTGCAAACCCATACGGAAACGTGTAAAAACAGACGAAAACGTGAAAAAATGGATGAAAACGTGTTAAAACAGACAAAACATGTAAAAGCGGACGAAAATGAACCAAACTTGAAATGCATATACAAACTCAAGGACCAAACATGTAATTTACTAATGAAATAATTAACGGAAGTTAGAAAAAAACCTAAATCGGCAAAAAAAAAAAAAAAAAAAAGTCAAGTACCTTATATTGAGAAAAAAAAAATTGTACTTTTAATTGAAACTGGACCTATAATGGATACCTTTTTATGCAATTTGCCTTTTATGATGTACTTTACATGAATTTTGATACCCTTTAAATATCAATTTTCCAAAGCTGTTATTTAAAAATGCAGATGACAAATCTTTAAAAGAAAATTACCACCCTTTTCAACTCGAAATCCTGATTCTGTTCCTAAAAATAAGTATCCACATTTTGAATATATTTTCCTAAAAGAAGTGTTTACATCACATTTTAAGCAATTAACAAAAGCTTAAGTAAAAGAATACCGTCTCAATCTCTTGACCCGACCCGCATACACCAAAACCCGTTCAAAAAACAAACACAAGGCGGGAATATAAAGGGCGCCACAGATATTTTTCAATTCACAAACACCAACAAACCATCACACACACAAACCCTCTCAACTCAATGGCACACATCTGCGTGTGCACAAGGTTCAGACCTCTTAATTCAAAAGAAGACGATGAATCTATCTGCATTTCACGTTCAGATTCACAATCATTCTCTCTCAAGGTTCATTTCATTTCATTTCATTCACACTTTACGTCTTTTTCGCATCGTAAATTACGCGTTAATTAATCAATTCTTATTTTTATTTTACAGGATGAGAAAGATGAACAGTACGTGTTTAGTTTCGATAAAGTGTTTTACGAAGATTCTGAACAAGCTGACGTTTACGAGTTTCTAGCGCGTCCGATTGTTAGAGGTATAATCAGCTCGTTCGCGTATTTTTAGTCATCAATTTTGACCTAATTTTACTGTATAACTGTTTAATTTACAGTGATTATTATGTTTTAGGTTAATTGTGTTGATCGCTGATCTGTTTTGACCTAATTATACTGTAACTTGTAGAATTATTGATTAATTTACTGTTAACGTCATGTTTTATGTTAGATGTGATGATTTGTGTAGTTTAGTGATCTATTTTGACTAGTCTTAGTGTGTTTTTGGATAATCATTGTTTAAATTTGCAGTGAATATCATGTGTTAGGTTAACGTGTTGATTTGTGTGTTTTCGTGATCTGTTATGAACTCATTTCACTGTTGTTTGTGTTATTATTGCTTAATTTGCGGCGAATATCGTATTTTTGGTTTGTGTGTTTTACTGATCTATTTTGCCCTAATTTTACTGTGTTTTTGTTTAGTTGTGATTTAAGTTACAGTAAATATCATATTTAGGATAATGCGTTGATTTATGTGTGTTAGTGAGATATTTTGACTTAAGTTTAGTGTATTCTTGTTTACTTATGGTTTTTTTACTGTAAAAATCACATTGTAGGTCAAATGTGTTGACTACTGTTAGTTTTGGCGCTAATTTTACTGTATTTATGTTTAGTTATTGTTTAATTTTTGGTGAATATCGTGTTTCAGGTTAATGTGATGATTTGTGTGTTTTACTGATCTATTTTGCATTAATTTTACTGTTTTCTGTGTGTAACTAAGCTTTAATTTACGGAAAATTTCGTGTTTTAGGTTAGTATGTTGATCTGTGTTTTTGAGTGATAGATTTTGCTTACTTTACTGAATTTTTGTGGAAATGCTTAATTTACGATAAACATCACGTGTTTAGGTTATGATGTGCTGGTTTGTGTGATTTAGAGAACTAATTTGCCTTAATATTACCGTAATTCTGTAGAATTATTGTTCAATTTACGGTAAATGGCGTATATTAAGTAGAGTGGTAGACTGTTGATCTGTGTGTTTAAGTGATCCGTTTTGCCTTATTTTAGCGTATACATGTTGATAGTCTTTAAGCTTGTGTAAATTGGAGCTTAATGAAGTTGTGACTTGTAGAAGATATCTGATATTGTGGAATGTAACTTGTCGTTTGAATGTGTAGGAGTGATATTGAGTTTTAATTCTCAATTTGAATGTTGATTTGTATGTGACAGATGCTGTTAATTCGATTAATGGCACGATCATCACATATGGACAGGTATGTAAAGGAACTATTATTTTTTATGTACACAATTGTGTTTTTGAGAGACGGATGATATTTACAAATCGGAACCTGGAGTATCGACAGTTTGAGATTTATGATAATTTTGATGTGTGATTTAGTTTTTGCTATTATTGTTGGCGAGAGACTGATATGTAGATTCTTATAACTAGTGTTATATGTTTGGGCATCCCTTTTCGCTAGTTATGATTCGCTGAAAATGTGTATGCTCTTGAATAATAACATGTCTCCGTCGTTCAAGTAGCTTTGAAAGAGATCTCAATAGTTGTAGGATCTAACTGATGATTTCTCATATGTTCTTTGACAGACGGGAGCAGGGAAGACCTATACCATGGAGGTGATGCACGTTATAGTAACATACAGTTTTAAAAAACGCTTGTCTCAAACGAAGTCCTTAATTGACTTATTTGACCAGGGAGGCAACATTCTGGAAACTGACGATCGCAAGAAAGGATTACTACCTAGAGTAGTAGATGAACTCTTTGAGGCTATAAACCTGTGTGGTGACACGACAACTTACAAAATCAAACTGTCTATGGTATATAACTTCAATTGATGCCACATGAATTAGAATTTGTGTGAAGTATTTTCAAGAAATTTACTAATCGACCTGCATTTTGTGTCATCAGGTCGAGATTTACATGGAGAGAGTAAGGTCAGTGACTGCCAACTTATCATCTCTTGTGTTCTCACAAAACAGTAAAACACACAAGTCCTAGTTATAATGCACATGTGTTTTGGAATCGAAGAACATCACTTATTTTTAACTGTATATTGTTATCACAATTCGGAGCGTTTCTTGCAGGGACCTTTTTGATTTATCAAAGGACAATATACAGATCAAAGAGCAAAAAGGACATGGGATCTTGTTGTCAGGAGTAACAGAAGTAAGTTTAAGTTTCTTTCATATGGATTCCTTTCAGTATACTCATTTTTTCATATCTGAGCTAAAAAGTCTGCTAAGAAATCCTAGTTTTCTTAAAAAGCTTGTAGAATAGAATGTGCCTCTTATGCATAATAGAATATGGTTTGAGCTTTCCACTCTAATGTATATTCCAAATCGAGAGTATTCTGATTATGGAAACAGTAATGGACTTATTTTTCTATAGTTTGCATTCTCATACTTCTCACTGATACATTTTCATTTGTTTGACTTTAATGTTCCTAACATCTAGTAACACGTATTATCACCATTTGGAACTGAAACCTTTTTTCCTGGAAATACATGCACTCAGTAGTCAGTACTTTGCTCAAAAAAAGTAGTCAGTACTTATATAAACATGTATTTCTCTTTTAAACAGAATTTATCTTTTTAGTGCTAAAACTGTCGGATTAGAACGGTTAAGGTTAAAAGTGGTACCTCAAGAGTTGGAAACCTGTAGTATGCACTTTAAAACCTAACAAAGAAGAATTTAAACCACCCCAAACTTGCAAACTTATAGAACCTTTTTAGATCTTTAAAACATGAATCTGCAATACTGTTAAATGACAAGGCTGTTGAGCATTTCAAGTAGAGGAAATACCCCTGATGAAAATTATAGAACTGATCCATAGAAGAGTCCATTGAGAATAGTGTTTCAAGATGCAACTGTTTAGATGATAACTGACCTACCATTTTACAGATGTTGATATTGAATGGTGAAGAAGCTTTAAAGTTCCTATCAGTAAGATCAGAATCGTTTATAATTTCTCTGGTTTCAATATTACCCTACGTATGAAAACTAATTGTTTATATTCTGCTTCTTAAAATTGGTAACACAGAGCGGGATAGCAAACAGAGCAGTTGGAGAGACTCGTATTTCTCTCTCTCTTTCTCTCTGTCACTCCCAGTCCAAGTTCATGTATTATGTTACATTATAAATCATACTTGTTTGATGGACTTGCTTCATGTAGAAATGAACATGGCAAGCAGTAGAAGTCATTGCATTTACATATTTACTGTTCAGAAAGAGTTAACAAATGAGAAGAGGTATCATATTTCCATCGGTTATTTACAGTTTACTAGAATTATATATATGTCTGAAATTACTACAATGTAACTATGAACAGGGTGAGCACCGGAAAGCTTGTTCTTGTAGACTTGGCAGGATCTGAGAAGGTTGAGAAGACAGGTGCTGAGGGGAGAGTTCTTGAAGAAGCCAAAACCATTAACAAATCACTTTCTGCACTTGGAAATGTGATTAATGCTCTGACTTCCAGTCCACATGGAAAAGCAAATCACATCCCTTATCGTGATTCGAAGCTTACTCGGATCCTACAGGATGCTCTTGTTAGTACAATTCTTTGAGCTTCATCCCATTATGCTTAAAAATCTTAATGACTATTTTCGACTCATTACTAATGAATGGGTCGATTTCAGTTATATTAAATCTCTACTGAGTGGCGGATAAATGAAAAAGATTAACTTGTAAAGGAAACGGATCAGATGTGTCAAACGGGTTTAAAGTCGACCAAAGTATACTTTTTAATGCATCAAACCTCTTTATTATTTTATGAAATAAAATTGGTTTATTATTGAAACAAAAAAATTTACTGTAATCTTATTTGACACACTGAGTTCATGACTTTCAGGCAGAAAACACGTTTCGACCGGTGCAAAAATTACTGGGTTTGACCCGTTATACTGCCTCCCTGACCAGCAGATTTTTCCACCTCTAATTTCTTTCCTTTTTCCCATACAGGGAGGAAGCTCCCACACTGCATTACTTTGCTGTTGCTCCCCAAGTCTTTGTAATTCATCAGAGTCTCTATCCACCCTACGCTTTGGAGCAAGGTTTATTTTAAACTTTGTGATTATATTCATCTAGATTTGCGTATGAAGATAATGAATTGGTTTACTCAACTTTTAATATTTGGCAGAGCTAAGCATATAAAGGCATCATTGCGTGTTAATTGCAAGGAAGACATGATTGACAAGAACCAGGAGACATCATTATCTCCGAATGATATGAAGCTGAAAGTTGTTGACCCGCACCAGAGAATCCTAAAAAAGGTTTGGGATTAATTACTGATCTATATATCGTTTTTAGTAATGAGTTACCAAGCTGTACATGTGGATTTGTGCAGTTAAAAGAGAAGCTGGATGCTGAGACGTTGAATCTGATTGAGGAGGAGTTTGTTGTGGATGGACTTTTATCTGACCCCAGTTTAAGCGAAGAGGTGAAGTCAAACCATGAAGGTGTTTGTATGGCTCCAGAAACAATATCTTCGTGGAAGGAAGTATCAAACAAGCTTGTCGAGACTATTGTTGAGGTAAGCAGTTTTGACTTTATGTCATGTATACTTGTGAAAGTACCTCTTTGATATATAAAAAGTCAAAAATAGACTGCTTTTATGGAATTTAGATTGAAAAGGAAAATGTAAACTATTGTATCTATAATCAATTATAGCTAAAGAAAACATAATACCAAGAATTCTAAGCAGCGAACAGCAATTTAGATAGCAGGCAGTTTGATTCTTTAAACACTAAAGGACCAGTCTTTTATATAGTAATGCTAAAGTCAGATAAAAGACAACATAGAATTGCAATATTGACTTTTGTTTCGGGATGGTGATAGCTAGAGAAAGAAAACCGGACTTTGAAGGATGAATGTGAAGTGATGAAGGTGGAGTATGATACGATGAGAAATGTTAACAGGTTTTTGAAGGCCAAGTTAAGAAAAGCGTACGCTTATTTGCTCATGGGATGGGGATTCTGTTTATTGGGTTTCATGTGCTTATATTTGTGTGTGATAGTTTCTTGTATATTGTAATTCATGTAAAATCTGCCAATACTTGAGAGATTGAACCTTGATCTGACCACCATTAAATGGTATCAATGAATAAGTAATACGTATTGGTAAGTATTCACACATATTAGATACTGACATTAGCCATGCGGCTTGATGAAATTGTGTGTTTACTGTTTAGTGTACAAACATACCACATGCTCACAGTTTGAGAAATATACAAGTATATGTGCTTATGAGATGGATTCTAGATTGAATGTATTGCTTATACTCCTTCATTCTCTACTTGCATTGTCTAGTGTCGTGTTACAAAATTAACCAGGGAATTACCTGTGACAAAAATCTGTTGCTAACTTTGTAGTATTGCTTTAGTTGACCAAATTGTTTTGGCATGTGCTCCCCTTGTAGATCTGCTCCTGTGTCAAGGAAGCTTGACACAATTCAAGCTAGTTGGGAATTCAATCCCGAAGTTTATGCAATTGTTTGATGTTCATTTATAATGAAATGTCATCTTCTCAGCTAGCTTTTTTTTGGCAAATGAGAATCCTATTGTGTGAGTGGTGATACTTTCTAGATGGTTGATTTACCGGCAAGCCCAGTTAACCCATCATAGGTGGTGATATTCAAGATAACATCTTCATAAACGACCCTTTAGATACGCTAAACCAAACTAGTCTTTGCAAATCAAA
This sequence comes from Artemisia argyi, assembly GCA_030686995.1. Classification (NCBI taxonomy): domain Eukaryota; kingdom Viridiplantae; phylum Streptophyta; class Magnoliopsida; order Asterales; family Asteraceae; genus Artemisia; species Artemisia argyi. Next base: position 199,181,745 of record CM060702.1, read on the forward strand.
CCTTCTTCCCCATGGCCAAAAACAAACTTTGTCTGCCAACCAGGTCCCCTAGAACTAATAGCATCTACAAATATTTAAAAATCAAACATTATGCTTTAAGAGACACCGAGTGACCGACCTTAAGATTTGATCATTTACAAATTACTAGTACACGTGTTGGAACTCCACGTCTACTTGACATAACATAATATAAAAACAGAGCGATCAAAAGGCTGACTATGTCATTAAGAAGAAAATATATCATTTTGTACAAAACCCTTGTAGTTTTACAAAATTCTCTCCAAGAAACAACAGGGTGTTACAAAATCCTAGAATTAAAAAAACTTGTACAAAAACTGATCAGTTTCCTGCTAAAACTTCAAGAGAAAAGAATTAAACCTACATTAGCTTCACCAAAGGTATTTTTCTTCACTCGTAAACTTATGATATTGAATCCTTGTGTTGATCTCTTACTAGATAAACTGCTATACATATAGTATAAGTCACTGTTGAAGCAACAATAAGCACCCCGACAAGGACACAAGCAGTAGTGACTACAACATAGATGTACCTGAGGTAAAAAATAACATAAATCAGCTTCTTTCAATGGGTAATATTATGTTGAAGTGCTGAACTGTTGATTTTTAATGGTGAAAGCATAATGATCGAATTGTCTAAACAGAGTGTGCTATCAGTAAGACTTACTTCGGTGAAAAGACGGTCCATATAAATAAATGGTTCCTCATTAGCAAAAGTATGATGGTGTATGCAACCAAAAGTACAGAATTTATCCCCAGTGGAACCAAACAAGGGAAACCAAGAGTCATTTTCAGAAGTTGACCCGTATTTACTTCACGGGTCTTTATAAGGGTGTTTATGTCTTTCATAGAGATCGACATCACCAAGCTAAGGAGAGATAACATGGGAGATGCAAATGTTATCACAAACATAATAAGTCCACTGAGAACTGTTGAATGACTAGCTATTCCCTGGCAATTTGACGAGCGATATTAGAAAGAAGAAAGAAAGAAGTATAATCTTGAATTTGTGCTTAATAAGAAAAACAATGGTGAGTGATTAAATGAAGGAAGATAGCATACAATGAAAGCTCCAGCAACATCAATGGTAGCTAACGTGTTGGTGTTTCCAAGACTGAAATGGCCTGCCATTCCCAAATAATATATAGCAGCAATCTGTAGAGATGCAATTATTTTGTTTTAATAATTGAAGAATTTGCAAACACAATTAAATCGTCTGAAATATGACTAATCCAATAATACTTCAGTGAACTGACCTCAACCCACTGCTTAACATCTGAACCACCAAGAGAAACATAATAGATGGCAGCAATGATTTGCACAAGTAGCAGTGCAATGGGCATGGAATTGACAGGTTGTTGCAGTAAAAGTTGCAGAAGACACCACCCAAATATATACGTCATCCCACTAACATACAAACAATCTTTAATTACCAAAACCAGATCCTTGCTTCGAAAAGACATAATCCATGGTGATGCAATTATCGTTACTGTTGAGAATGTAACAAGAAAACCATAAATAAACTGTACGGCTAAGATTGCATCATTACCGGATGCTGCAACTCCAGTACCCTGATACTTTATTATATACTTCAGAACCAGCAATCCGCCACATAAGTAGCTCAGTCCAATCATAATGATGATATACCTCTTTGACTTTGACCACAGGGAGGAAAGAGTATACAAACATAAGCTGATTACAAGCACCAAGGAAACGAGTTGGAAGGATTTTAAGTAATCATTCCCAGCCATTTCAAGTGATTTAGAAATATCAGGAAGGTGAGTCCAGTTAACACCACCTTGATGCCATCCTCTTAATAGCCTTCCACAAAATAAAATTACTGCAATGAGACATAGTTGACTGCAGGTTCTATTGCGGTTCCCTGTCGTTGACTTTATTGTTTCGTGGAGTAATACGAGAAAGAAGGTTGAGGTCATAAAATGCCATAGATACTGTTCTTCTTCCACCAGAGAGCTTGATCCCATGCTCAAAACAATAACTACGATAATACTCCCGACCAAAGCTTCAGCCAACTGGAACTTGTGTATTTGCACTTTTGGGTAAATTTCTTGGCCCAGTTTGTAAAGGAGGCTCAAGAACATGACACATGATAGGAGCATTGCCATTATCCCTGAGGTAAGTAGGCCACTGGGTTTCTGCAGCGGGTAAAAAATATAATAGAATGAAACAGAATTAATAGACACCTATAAATGGCTAAAGCAGGTATCTATAACTAGTCAACAGTAAGGCCTAATTTGGAAATTTCAACCCATTTAGTTATTATGGGTCAATCAAAGTTGTGTTTTACCTCTGATGGGTCAAAAATGTAATACTGCAAAAATTCACAAACAAATATTTAAGACATAAAACCTCATAAATCAATTGATTAAAAAAACCAAATTATTGTTGAAAATAATATGAGTTTTGTAATCATTATATTTGACACGCATATGTTGAGAAAATAAACGTTAGGACTAAAAGTGATTCGGCCCAGTGTCCCTAGGAAATACCACTGCATCCCACCCCCTTTATCCATGTCAAACAAAAACCTAGATCCGTTGGAACATGGAATGCTTACATCAGTTGCTGTGTGTGACAACTGCTCGCTTGCTGTTCTTAAGAACTGATTGTATGCCAAGACAGTGCTCTTAAAGTCATCATCATTAGCAGACCTTCGCAGAGTTTATGACAATAGTGATCAGAGTTATCAATAAGTACTCATAATATGTGCTATTTTATATGCCACAACCCACCTAAAATCATTCTTAGACTTCCAAGATCTGTGACGAGCAGCAGCATCAAAAAATAAGCAAGAAGGTGAGTCCTTTAAACTTCCACAAGTAGAATAAGTTGATTGGGCTTGAAGTAGTCTTAGCAATTGCCAAGAATTCAGTTCCAGTAGCCTCAGTAGCTGGTGATCTGAAATATTCAGAGCAAAATCAAGTACATTTTCAATATAAAAAGACACAAGTAGATAAATTTATGTACAGAGTTACTATCGTCTAAATTTCTTGTAAAATGTACATAATTATATGTACATAGTTATCGTGTCATCATTCATATTTTTTATATTCAAATGTTTTTGCACCCTTATATGAAACTGAAGTCAAAAGTCAAACCTTCTATTGGATTAAAAAGGTCAGTGATCAGATAGCCAGCATTATTTTTTGGAATAGGTACACCAAAAAGGAGAGCCAATGTTGGAGCAATGTCAACCTGAATCAACAAAATAAAGGGTATACAGACAGTCATGTTTTTAGTATTCTAGCACCATGAAGCTCTATAATCACATTGAGTTCTCGTATTTTAATAAATTCGGCTATGCCTTAGGAGGGCATAAGCTTTTAGTAAAATGGCTTAATGGAGCAAAAATTATGAACTTCAAAGAGTGAATTTTGTATATACCTGATTAATAGTATCATCTATCTCTGAAACACGACTACCTCTTGGCCCAATAAACAGTGCCAGTGAGTCTGTTTCTTCATATGAAGATCCCCCATGATTACCATTTTCTTGCATTCCATGATCGCTAACCACCACCTACAAATGATATTGAAGTTAAGATATAGATCTTATACATACACATGCAATTTGAGTCAAGAAATTGAGTTTTATACATATACAAACCAAGAGAGTTCTTCTATGATCACTTTCTTGAGACTGGATAGCACTCTCGTGAATCGTTTTTATAACTTCATCCATTTCCTGGAGTTTGGGTCCCATCAAGGTACTGAAACACAGAACCAGCAGCAACCATGAATTACTTTTTTTAAGACATACGAAGTTGAGTAGAGTTAAGAAACCTACCTACGGCGCCCGCCAAGATGCCCAACATGATCCAAACCAAGATAATGAAGAATCTGAAATGAAATTGCAGAGAATTCTAGTGTTGATGCGATATAAAGTTGTCTGGCTGTAATAAATAGTTGAAAATACGTTTTAGATGTCTGTTAGGGTACTTACGAGTTTACGAATTAAATATATATTTGCACTAGACAGAGATATGTGGGTACAATATTAATAAGACTTAAGAATAGAATTAAGCCATATGTAAACCGAAAATACGTAGCTATCAAGATTAATACGTAACTATACAGAAACCACACATAGAAATTAAAATTTCTTTATAACTGAGAATCGTTGCCAACTAATTTAGAGAACTATTCAAACGAGGAAAAAGAGATAATTGGGGTTGTAATCAGTTAGAAGTTTCCTTATCCCGGATATATTCTTTCCTACAAGAAGATTCTAAGAAAACTATAAACTAAAGAAAAAAACATATACAGCATTTTTCTCCCAATTCTGCTACTTACGTTACTTTCATACAGAAGGCTTTAAAGACTGAGTTGTACAGGAATGCTAATAATCCAGACAAGGATGCAGAGAATTGAAACATAAAAAAGCCTTGTAAAGTTAAAACTCAAAGTAACACTGGCAGAAAGTCAAAAACTACATGTGCTTCTTCCAAAGTTACAATGAATACCACTACTCATTAACTCTCAAGTCTCACCAAGGTTGGAGAACAGCAAAAAAGGACAGAAGTTATATATGTAATTGTGTAGTCAGGTAGCTAACAAACAATTACCAATGCAACAGCTCTAAGATTGAAACCATGGATCAAAGCTGCCATAGAAGCATTGGCATTATAATCAAATTTAACAAAAGAAAATATTACCAGAAGATTCCAGTCATTTTTGTAAAGTTCAGAACTGAGATGCCGCGAAACATTGTGATCCACTTGCACGGTATCTTTAACCTATAGCAAGAACAATAAAACAGATTTTCAAGAGACGTAAAACTAAGCAACATAAATAGAAGTTCCTGGGAATTTTAGACAACTAGGTAGCATAGAAACGAAAAGTGTAAAAGAATTAATATATGGCCAATTCACCACAAAGATATACATTTGAGACTACAGTGCCAAGAAAGATTATGTCATTATATGTAGAACAAGTTAAATGAATCTTTGAGCATAAAAAAACTTGAGTAAAATAAACCAGCAAGTGCAGAAGTCATACAAAAAAGCTGCTAACTCCGTCATGCCTTGTAAACAATCCTGGAAACAGCTTAAGCCATGTCTCATCACCAAGCATAACCATTTTCCAACCTATTTTAAAAAATTGACCTGCAAAAAACTAGTTAATACGTAATACATCAGGCTGGCCAACACCAGAACAACAACTAGCATATGATGTACAAATTGAATAAGAATTTGCCAACTCGCCTATAATATTATCTTCCAAAAGAGCTTGTGTGTTGAAATTAAACAAAACATCTAAAAATCCCCCTATTGACCCAGTAGTCACAGCCTGCATATATTGTCATCAAATGAGATAAAAATCGCATATTCACAAACAAAAATAACTTTAGTACCTTCAAACGTGGCAGCGTAACGGTTGGAGGTGCAGCTTTTGCATGGTAACCCAATGCCATATTATTGGCTAACAAAGACTGGGTATACGGCATTGCGTCTTTAAAGATCTTTGATGGAGGCTGACCATCTCTTCCAAGAACAAATTCTGCTGGAAGACCATCAATAACCTAAACATCACATAATTATATCGGAACGGTGAATTTATCATGTCACTAGATGAGCGAGGGAACATATATTTAGTAAATGATATTGCATTGGTCCATACCATTAGTATCAGCCGGTCATAAGAAGGTTGGATCTCAGAAAGTTCCTGCATTATACAAGTTTACTCACTTAAATGCCAGTTTACTGCTTCACATAAGCAATAAGTAATTATAACCAGTTTAAACACAAAAACCAATATATACTATTAAGACACAAATAGGCCAATGATGATTCCCAAAATACGGGAAAGAAGGTAGCAAATTGTAACACCTATACATTACAAGAGTGTTTCGGTTACAAGCAGTCAGTACACTAGTGCATCCTCCGATACCCCTTTACATATTTGCAGTAGTTTCGCACTTAACAAAACTAAAACTGATATTAAACGATCGCCCCTCATTTCTAATAGTTCCAATCACCAAACGTGCACAATTGCTTAAACAATTTATTGAAAACCTTAAAACCACTAAATTCATATATCTAGAGTAAATCAACATAGTAATATAGAATCCGAAAAATCGACCGAAGCTTGGATAAAGGTAGTGACTTTGTTATTATTATTAGTGTTTAAACCTGTACTACTTAATACTATCAAAAGTAAACAATAGTTACCTGATATAAGGATTTAAGTTGAGCAGGATGAAGAGTTGTATGATTATCATCATAAGATGATGACGGATGCAGGAAACTATCTGGTCCGCTGATTAAGAAATTATTATTATATAAGATGATTTGTTTTTAAATAAAAAATGTATGTATGAAATGAAAGTACCTGATGCCAGAGAGAGCTGGTTTGATAGGGAAGAATCCTGAGATGAAAAGTGAGAGACCTGTGATTTGTATAAATATTGCTGCTCCGGTCACGAGTGTTAATGTTGTGCAGGTTAATGTTTTATAACAAGACATTGTTGTTGCGTGTGTGATGATTTAGGGTGCCTGTAACATTGCCATTTTCAACTCCTCACAGATCCAGTCATCCATAATTCCTTCGTCTCCAACAACTTTTAATGTTAGCGAACTTTTTTTTTTTTTTTTTTTTTCTTCGATCATATTCTGCGTGTGTTTTACGATTATTTATAATACCCGAGCACGCGCCGTTTTTAAATTTTTTTTTAATGATATATTTTTATTTCTTAAAAAATAAATAATTTAATCTTTTTGTTTGATTTATGATTATTAATTGTATTTGTTTATTATTAAAGATAATCATTTAAAAAAATTTAATCATATTGTTAGTTGCATCATATCTATATATTTTTTTTTTCTACTTGTGTAGTATTGCATTTTATCTATATTTTTTTGTATTTATCTTTTGTGTACTATATCAACAAAACAAATTTTTAAAATTTTAAAATAAAAAATAATAATTAAAATATTACCTAATAAAGAAATATTTTTTTTCCCGAAATACGAAAGTACCCACTATTGGTTTTGTTTTATTATATAAAAGATTTTACCCTTCGAAACAAAATATGAAGAAAAAAAAATTAAGGGTAAAATGATCACAAAATACAAACAATAATCAAAATTTGAAAATTCAGTACACTTAATAACAAAAATTGAACATTTTCAAGTAGGGATGGCAAAAGCACCCGAAACTGATGGGGAAAACCGAAACCCGAACCGGTTGGGTCGGGTTTGGGGACGGGTTGGCGGGTTTGGGTATTGATATAATATTTTAGCCGGGTACGGGTTCGGGTACGGGTTCTGGTAATACCCACCCGATTACCCGTACCCGTATCCGTTTACCCGAATCTACATCCGCTTTATTGATATTATATTTAACTAGAATATATATACATTATATATAATTTCTTTCATTATATTTTTTATATACATATCTCTATTACATAATATATTTTATTGTGCACATGAATTATTTAAAAGCATTAAATCGTTTGATACGATATTCATTTTCTTTAACTTTAACAAAAAATGAATATATTAGGGCGTTTTCCTTTGTTTTTCGGTGGATTTTAGTGTGTGACATAATCTTAATACTGTTATTTTGTCCATATATTATTCAATTGGGGATAACCGAAACCCGCGGAGAAACCCGAAAAACCGATGGATAATATTAATCGGGTACCCGACAGTTAATGGGGCGGATACGGGTATGAATATTATAAACGGGTACGGGTACACTAAAACCCGCCCCAAACCCGACCCGTTGCCATCCCTATTTTCAAGCCATCAACCCTTTTTTTAATAGAAATCATGGGTAAATAAGAGTAAGAGTAAATTACACAAATCGTCCTTGTGGTTTGTCTAAAATTGAATCTACCGCCCATAAACATTTTAAGTTGCATAGGTAGTCCTTAATTCGGAAAAGAATAACATCGCTGATCCGTTAAATCCCTCATGTGCCTTGCATATGAGGGTATAATTGTCATTTTACCTTATCTTTTGTTTGAATGTATATTAATATTAAACAAACAAATAATAAATTACATAAATAAAATACAAAACCCATCGTCCCTTCGACCAATCCCATCTTTTTGCCTCTCTTCCAATAACCTCCAATCAAGAACAGTCAGTCATAGTCGATACATACACTCTGCACGCCAAAATATCTACAAACAAATAATCTACACACGCACTCGACACACATATATCTTATACAAATTCGACATTGTACGTTACAATGGTGTAGGTTTTGTTAATGGTTGTCGAAGATAGTTGGTGGTCTGATTTTTCGGGTTTTATGTATTTTGATGAAGGGTTGTCATGAAGGAACGATGATGGTGTGGCCAACATGAGTAGCGACGAGATGATGGTATTGTGGTCGAGGGTGGTCGTGAAGAGGTTTATGTAGTTTTCCAATCTTGGTGATGATTGTGGGTATTCCAATCTTCGTCACGTTGCCATATGGGGAAGATGATGAAATAGGTATTAAAAAATCGAATCATTCTTGTCTCCCATTTTTGTGCACAACCACTTTCATCTTGACTCAAACCTTATTTCGATTTTTATTTTTCTACAGATCCATGCATGTTTGTTTTAGTGTTGGGGATTTTCTCAAATCTGTATATGTGTTCGTTTTTGTGTGTGTACAGGTGGTGTGGTGCTACCACAAACAATTTGTTACATTTGAAGTGTGGGTGGTTGGATTAAAAAAGAAATTTAGGTTGAAGAAGATGATTAAAATGAAGTGTAGTTATAAAGAAATTTAGGTATAACAAATTAGAAAGAAATTGTGGTATAAAGACAATTCTACCCTCATGTGCATGTGCAATGCACATGAGAGATTCAACAGAATACGTATAGATGTTAAACTAACAGATTTTGGGTGTTATTTTTTGCAAAATTAAGGACTCTCAATGCAAAATGAAACTATCAAGGACGGTAGATGTAATTTTGGACAAACTACAAAGACTATCCATGTAATTTACTCTAAGAGTAAAGAAAATAAATGGAAAGAAAAAAAGTTGTTGTTGAGGCAACATGATCAAGATCTCTTCATGTTTTAATGATGACAAATAAACCATCGAAACACATAAAATAACAAACGTTAGCTTAAAATCGCCTGAGCCCATATCTGCTCCTGGCGCGCTGCCCGCGCGTCAACGCGTGGGTGACGCGCCAGGACACTGTATGGTTCCGGGCGAATTTTGAAAGTCGGCTTTCCCCTTACCCGACAAGTGTGGATCTTTCAATACAGGTATGAATATGTTATGTGCTTAATTGAGAACACTCGAAACGAGTTTTGAGACTTGAGATATCCTACTTTTAAAACACCCGTTCACGGGAAAACACCAACACATGTTTTCTAATTATCGCCTCTAGCCAACGCTTTTCTAAACTTAGGGAGCTTATATATTTCACGTAACATCGTGTTAAAGCATCCATATGCTCATATCCCGTATTTACGTCTTCTCTAATTACGTAACGGGTTTACTCCCTTATTGGTCAAACTAAGTCAAAGATCACTTTGCGTAAACACATCCTTTCCCACTTGGGTTATGCTTTACATCAAGGCAAAGCACTTAACTTGTTTGAACCAAGGTATTAGTTGAGAACGTCGAGTCGTGGAAAGTCACGAGATATGAAACTATGGATTCTCGACGTTGTGTTACTTGAACTTATAAGTAACCTATGATTTTCTCAACTCATAATCTTAATTGTCTAAACTTTCTTTTCTTAATGACAATTAGATTATTTCTTAATCTTCTCTTAATCTCATTTTTACAAAAGGCAACAAAACCAAATCTCCCACAATCTTTCCCAAAATCATTCCCAACATTCTCTTACAATATTCTCTTACACTCTCTTACAAAAGTGTACCTTTGTCCCTTCACATACTCCCACACAATATTCCCTCAATCTACTAACTTCCTATACAATCCAACTCATTCCTTACACACTCTTGATCTCCACCATCCATTTCAAATAAACACATCTCAACCCTCCATATTTCCCACATGCCAAATAGTTTGAAATTAAAAAAAAGGCTCCCTTTGATCTCAACCATTCAATTCAAGCTAAAACCATCTCAACCATCCATCCAACCTCCTCTCTATTTCATCACATGTGTTTAATTCTAACCATCCATTTCAAACTAAAATCATCTCAACCCTCCATCTCATTCTTTCCCCCCAAGCAAAGGAATATACCTTTGGAATATCCCTCCTTAACCCAACTCTCTACATCTCAACCATCCAATTCAAACCAACACATCTCAACCATCCATCCTTCCTTCTCTCTATTTCAACACATGCTTTTAATCTCAACCCTCCATTTCAAACCAAAACCATCTCAACCATCCATCTCACCCTTTTCCCCCAAGCAAAGGAATATACCTTTGGAATATCCCATGGCATATTCTCTTCTCACTTATGCCATGTGAGGAATATCATTTCTACCCCTTTCAAATTACCTATCTACACTTTATACCCTTGGTAATTTGTTTTCTTTTTAAACACTTCACAAAACATTTTCCAAATTGGCTATTTGAGTTGGTAAACCTTAGATTGATTAATGTTAAGGTTTAGTGTGAAGTACAATTGGGGGTTTAGCAAGGATAGGTATTTACAAGGACCAACACCCAAGTTTTAGGAAAACTTGAGACAGAGTCCTGGCGCGCTGCCCGCTCGTTGACGCGCCAGCCTCGGTAAATTTTTCCCAAGTTTGGGTCTTGTCCTATAAATACCCCCCCCCCCCCCCTTGACTCTTGTATTCCTCACCCCTTTTCCATTATTCTTTCTCTCTAGATTCTTTCTCTCTAAACACTCTCAAATCTCTCTATCTCTATCTCTAATCTTGTGTTCTTGATTTTCATACTAACATCTTTGAAAGAACACATCTACTTGCAAGGGAAGAATCACAAGAACCTAATCCACTCTTGTGATTGTGTCGAGGGTCTTCTTATCTATACCCTTTCTATTACAATCGAGTCTCTAGGTTAGGTTAGGGCTTGATTAAACAATCAAACATTTATTCTTTCAATTTGTTTGTAAGGGAAGTCTTGTGTCATTGGGGATCTAGTTGGGGTTTGATACTTCCGAGTGGAAGTTTTGGTTGTGGTCTTTGTGACCTTGTGTAAGTCGAATCACGAGATTCTTTAGGGTGGTTTCCGAGGGCGGAATACCGTTGGGAGTAGCTCTTCTTTGTGAGCACCGATCTTTGTGCATATCGGTGGAGTGAAGTTGTAACGGTTTGTAATCCACCGAAAGGATTATACTAGAGTAATAGTATTGGTGTCGTGGATTCGCAACTGGACGTACAGATGGTATAAACCCCCCATCCCGAACCAGTATATATCATGGTGTCTCTTTACATGCTTTATATACTTTGTTTGTGTTTGTGGTTGTGATTATTATAGTATAACCACTTGGTGATCTTTAAGGCTTAAAGTTAATAAACTTTGAAGAAGCCGAAAAGACCGTATTCACTCCCTCTACGGTTCTACAGTTGCATTTATATTTCATGTTATCGAGTTAAAATAAAATAAAAGGAACCAGAAAGAAAATAAACAAAGTTAGTGTTTCCAAGTTAAGAGAGATAGGAAAAAAAAAAAAAAAAAAAAAAAAAAAAAAAAAAAAAAAAAAAAAAAAGTTGATAAAGTTACAGTTATAATTTTTTTTAAAGAAGAGATATATAACAAAAATAATATAAAATAAACAAAAATAATATAAAATAATGAGCGTTATTGATTAAATCTGCTCATATTTAAAAATTTTGAAGGAAAAAACCTGTTAATTTTCTTATCAAATCCTCTTTTTTGAGAAAAACTAGTGAACAAAATAATTTTTTCATTTTTTTTTTTTTTTTTTTTGTAATTTTGTTTCTTTCCATTCCAAAAAGATACTCGAGAGTATTGGTGTTTGTATTTCTTCTCATTTTATCTATTTCTGCATATATTAAACTAATTGAAGAGAAAAATGCGATAATTTATTGAAAGAAAATATTTTATAAAACATTACTCAAATTTATTGATTTGTGTTTTTGTAGTAGTTTTAGTTAATTTCTATAACTCGTGTACCAAGTTTTTATCATTAGTTTAACATAAAATTAGCAATGATAAAGAGTGGTGGTTTTTTTATTTAAATTTTTACCAAAGTATTTGCAAAATTTGATCAAATGTGAGTCACAAAACACAATGCACTTTTGTAAGAGCGATGCTCGTAAACCTGATATTGTGGATGTTATAATGATTGTTATTTATATTTACTCTTAGTGTTACGACATTCTTTGGTCCTACATTCACATGTACCTATATAAGCCAACTTGTAGGATCACACCTTGCCTATCACCACCATTACGGCATTACCTATCACCACATTCTCACTATCATCGAACAAAAAGCGAACATCATGCTAATATCCATTATGGAACTGATGAACGATTAGAAGTTAAAAAGTATGCATATATGTATATCATATTTTGGCCATTTCACCTTATAATAATGAAACACCCCTAGAAAAGCAAGTAAACAAGGCAACAAATTAAAAAGTCCGATTCCCCTTGTGCAAGATTTATTTCACATCCTGAATGTGTATACTTGGTGTTGTAAATTGCACCGATTACAATCGGAAACAAAACTGTAATTGTCTAATGATGTATGAATTGATTATCAATGATGATAAACAAACAACTAGACAAAAACTTCACAGTTGATCGAATTTGAGATGATGAAGACGTATATGAATAAAAGCTTAAAATGAGATTGTGGGTCATTTAATGAGAAAAAAAAAATTTAAAAATAGCATTTGTCTGGACACACCCATGCACATCAAAATGATATAACTTTCAAGTATCAGACGAAAAGGGGAGATATTTCTCGATTGAAGTATAGCCGTTGCAGTAAATTACAGCCTAACTTTGCCACACGTACATACAGTATTATATAAACATAGATAGGCACACAAAAAATTAAGGGGAATTTGCCGAATTTCTTTCATACACACCCATCATCATCTGCTTTCATGACTTGACATCTTTAAGCCCACCACCTTTCTCAAGCTCACCAACAAGCTCCCTGAGTGCTGGAACCTTCATGGCTAAAGTCCTGTATAATCTGGAATATCTGGCCCTAGTTCCATCTGCAGTTCTGGCCAGTGCGAGAAGGCTTAAAGCCTCTGGGAGTTTACTAAACACCTCTTTTATCTCCTCCAAGCTCATGGACTCTAGAACCGTAGGCCTTGGAACAACCCTAAGAATCTCACCACCTTTTGGTTCTTGAACCCGATCATCTGCTTTGATGACCAGTTCAGAATGTGAATTTGCTCCACATTTGATGATGAATGGGGTTGTGGAGCCCGTATTGAACTGCAGAACATTCCATTGTGTCACATCAGTTTCAGCACTTGAAAAATCATCAGAAGCAGCCCTTAATGTCCCTTGCGGCTTGTCGTCCTCCTCAACGATTGACTGCAAAATTATTGAAACAGTTGAATAGGGGTAAATACACTTGGCGTATATGTGGTTCAGTCAATGACGGATTACTTTTGAATAGAGATGGCAACTATAACCCATTTACTAATTAATGGATCAGTGGGTAGTATATTATCTCAAACAAATCAACTCAATAAAAGAGCTAAAAGTGAAACATGTCAAACAGGTTGAAAGTCTTCCAAAGTCTATTTTAAGACATGGGCCACACCTATATCAATTTATTCAATATTTACATAGTTATCGTAATGTAATGTAATCGTATATTTTTTTTGTGATCATATATACTGATACCCACTCATATATACTGAGACCCGTTCGGCCCGGTACCCAATCCACCCATAGAGCCACCTCTACAAAATAACATGACATTTTTACCTCTACAACACGGCGAGCGTCTGCAATGTGCCTCTGCGCACATGGATGGTCAACCTCAAGCAAGGAAGACATTTGTGCAGAAAGATCATCTAAGGCTGAAACCAATGCTCTCTTCTTACTTCTACTCATTATATTTACTGAAGATTGCCTCAGGATTTCCTGTCAAATTGAAGAGTTTATAAAAAATGTGATAAACTTATAGAGGTCACTGTCAAAGTGCTAACCAAAGAGAAATGAAAGTTATATCTCGAGGTAAGAACCTTAATTTGCTTCAAAATGCCATCAAGAGCAATTAAAGATGCAAGTCGGGCATCCTCAGCAGCAGAAGAGGGATTGCGGATAGGTGAACCACCGTCTTCTAATGTTAATAATGCATTATCACCTTTCATTTGTTGCAGAATCTAATCACAATGTTAAACAACTGATTAGTGAAAGGACACACAATATGCCATAAGCAACACTAGATGGCAATTTTAATCGGTTTACTTAAGAATGAGTTGATTTGGGTTGTCTTGCAGCTCAAACATATCAAAATCAAAAATCAAAAAACAAAATCGCCAGAAGGGCAATGGGTCAAAGTGGTCAAACAGATTGAACGTTCCTATTTTTTATTGAAATATTTACAGTATTAGTATGATAAGATTGGTTTGTTAGCAAATCAGCACACCCGGCCCATTTTGACCCTAACCATCCATCTTCCAACTCTAGTTAAAAGGCTACCTTTCTTCTCTTGTGGTCAACTGACTCAAGGGCAGAACGCAGTTTTGCTACTTGTGATGAGTCTTCTGCCGCCTCAGTTGCTAATGTACCTGCAATATCCTGATAACCACACATGTATAAGTTCAGAGAATGTCAAAGATAGTGTTACAAGAAGTTTAACAATTATTAAATTACAAATCCATAAATGAATTAAAAGTAAGACTCAAGTGTTTACCTTGAGGTGCTGCAGTTGAGAATTATAAACTCGTTTTGCATACTCTGCTAGCAGTTGACCAAGAGCATCGGTATTGGGAGGCATTGCAGCACCAAGACCAGCCATCCAACCATCCATTATTGCAGTAGAGAGAAGCTCCAACTGACCCGTCACCCCACCTACAGCATCCCCACCAGTTACCGGGAGAAAGTCAAAGTTCATTGCAAGCCATGATCTGATTTGGCGTTGCAGCTCTCCAGCTGGTGTATGAACAAAGAGTGCAGCAAGAGCCCTATTCCCAGTTGCAAATGCTTTGGCCTCATCAGTTATTTCTCTAAGCTTAGCACCTGTAACATGCTGTCTCCATGATTCCTGTTACAAATAAGAATACATCCTTCAGATTCAAAGTATCAGGTGTTGCATTTTGTCATATAAATTAGGTGCTATCTGTTTAGACTATTTTGCCATTGTGCGGAATAATGAAAATGTGATCATGTTCTCGTTTACTTGTGGGGGGAGAACTGCAATGAGGTCCCACAAATGAGTAATAGAGGTAGATGTAGAAAATGTATAGGTCAAGTGTCTCCTATTATGATGTGACGAATGCATCTACCACCTCAAAAAGAAGAGCAGTTCAAGGAATGGGCTAATAGCCAAAAATACTTAGGGTGTTTGGAAAACAGATTCTGCTTCTGATAATCTGATTTTAAGAGTCATATAATCAGTTTTAGAAAATCAATATCATATCAGCTGCAATGAAACTGATTACTTAAGGTTAAAATAATTTACCTATTTACCCATATCTTAAACTAATTACTAATCAATGAAACTATTACTCCCCTTTCACTAAATTTCGTTTTTTGCACAAAAAATCTTGCTTGGTCAAATTTTAATTTAATCTTGCAATCCATAAACAAAGAGAAATTTTCAAATATTTGGTGGCTCAATTATCTGATTATCCAATTGTTACAACTCTAAACAGCAGAAGCACATCCAAGCACCCCCATATACGTAGGGGTGAGCATCAGTCCAGGACCGGACCGGACCGACAAGACCGAGGACCGAATTAGCCAAAAAGCCAAGACCGAGGACCGGACCGAATGTGGTCGGTCCGGTCCGGTCTCGGTCAGTCCGGTCCAACAAGGCCAAATACTCGGTTTGTGGTCCGGGCCGGGCCGGACCGACCGGACCGAGGACCGAATTAGCCAAAAATCTAAGACCGAGGACCGAACCGAATGTGGTCGGTCTCGGTAGGTCCTTCAGTCGGTCCGGTCTGTTCAGGTCGTTTGCTCAGCCCTACTTATACGTGAGACCAAATCACCACACCAGATGCTTAAAAGAAAAGACATGAGAGTTTCTAACATACCTGATCAATTCCACGTATCTTCAGAACAACAGCTGATAGTTTTGACTTCTTTTCTGGCTTTAGATTTACTCTAAAACCATGCATCTGGCCTTCAACTACTAGAGCATTCTTGATGGTGGGATCATAACGAACAGGAGATCTTCCAGGGCTACTACCTCTGCTGGAGCTTCTACTGTGTCCAACGGTAGGCTTCTCAAGAAATCTCTCAACAGGCGCAACCTAAAACATCAACAATTACTTCCACAATCTGAGGGCACAAACGACAGTGCTTCAATAAAGAGAAAAAAAACTATATTGTTTACCTTAATAGACTGCAGCTCAGGTGACCTGGCAAGCAATGATCTTATATACAAAATTCTAACACGAGAAACAAGCATCGTGTCCATCACTCTATGTGGCTCCATTTTACGTATAAACGCAAAAACAGCATCTCTTATTTCAGCAAGTATTTCATGTTCTCGAGAAGCACCGGCTTTAATGACAGCAGCCAAAACCTGCACCATCAAAATCAAGTTCACCTCGAAGTTAAATTAAAAATCTAAAATGCCAAAATGGTAAAGGAAATAGCAAACTCTAACAAAAAAATATCTTAAGTTATTCAAACTAAGAAATAGCACCACACATACCAGCATAAGAAGCTTGTTTGCTCCATCAGAAATAGCAGCAAGACCATCATACTGTTCCAGGTCAAAGTCATTGAGAGCAGATGTAAGATACTCTCCTGCTGGGGTTGACTTTATCTTGTCTTGACCTGTCTTGACCAAAGCAAGAGTGCCATCGGTCTTTTTTTCGGCGGAAAAAGGTACAACATCCGATGCACGTTCTTTATTATTACTGTCAAGCCAGTAAAATAATGTTCAGATTAATTGCAGAAACAGCATATTTTGAATAAATCTCAAACTAATATAATGATTTCACCTTCCAATGTCAGGGGACTGATTTAGATTTTTGGGTGGTGCTCCTAATGCCTGAGAAAAGAAAACAACAAATGAAAAATCCATCACACACTGATGGAAGGCTTGAGAACAACAAAAGTCACTGGACATTATTAATGGGATATTAATATATTGTTGCAAGAAAAAACCTGCTGGCTTCCCATTGAAGAGGCCTTCTCTGTCAATCGCTCAAAAAGCTTCTCATTTTCTTCATGCAACCTCTGAAAATGTGTTTAACCACAGATCAGTAATAGCTTTCACGTTATTCAGTAATGTGGTTTTGTGTTCTCAAAACCACAAAAGTAGCATACCTCAATGAGGGCATCACGTTTCTGGAGTTCTTCTTCAAGTTTCTTGGTAACAGCAGCAGACTCTGTGCTTTCTCCCGTCGAGTCTGAGCTGATTTTGGATGTGTTCTCACTGGACTGATTTAGCTGTGCCTCAATGCTTTTCAGTTTTGCCTGCAGCATATGATTGCATATAGCCACATAAGCAGATCCACTATGCTTAAAGTTATATGTTAAATAACGAAATTTTATGAATTTTCAAGAATGTAGTATTTTAGATCTTTAAGGTACTTCAAGATATTCAGATCTATAAGTGACCAGCGGTTCAAAAAAAAAAAAAAAAAAAAAAAAAAAAGCTATAAGTGACCAACCTGTAGAGGCTCGATAGTTGAATCACTTTGTTGTAACTGCAATTTCTGGTCTTGTACTTGCTGCAGTAGTGAAGCTACTTGAGTTCTCAGATCATTGTTCTGATCCTGCTCTATCTTATGCTTTTCTGCAAGCATAATGTTTTCTGCCTGTACCAAATCGTTAATGGATGAGCCTTAGCAGCATGTATAATCATTTTAAAAAACTTCAAACACGTAGCTAGAATAATAGAATAATATAACATCAAATGTGAATTTAAAAACCTTTAAATCAGATTGCAACGTAAAAGAAACTTTCCAGGCCTTTTGAACTTCATTAAATAGTAGTACACATTGATCATTTGCAACTTTAAGCTCTTGTTTTAGTCCCAGAACCTCCTGCTTCAGATCAAGAGTTTCTTTTTCTTTTTCATAAAATTCCTTGCGAGCATCATTTGCCTACGTAATGAATAGCAAATCAGCCGATCACAAATAAATGTACATTTTCAGAGGAAGACTTCATCAACTTACTACATCTTTCCACTTTTTAATCGTATCGCGGTTTCCAAGACTCAGTATGGAATTTCCAGCTCTAGCAGCGAAATTGAGAGATGACAATGTCTCGGACAGATTTGAGACATCTGGACATATGTTTACAATCAGCAAGGTTTTTGAGCTTCCACCTACAGATAGAACATATTAGTGATGTGGTCGGCAACCAAAATCCTCATCAAATAGGAAAAAACATGTAGTTTTAAAAAGTACCTAGTGAATCCGCAAGAGCTTTCGTAAGCACAGAATTTCCGTAAGGAACATCTTCCTTCTTCGATGTCAAGGAAGCTAATACATCTCCTAACCTACATTCATAGATTAGACAGTAAGATATACAGATGCACTGAGTAAATTAACTGATATCTAAAAAACCAATTCATTTTGTTTATCCATCCAGCAAGGAAAGACACAATTATGTAAGTTGTGAAACAGAAGTCATTAGTTGCTCCCATATATAAAGGTAAAGTGCAGAATGACATTATAAAGAAATTATTATAGAAGTTACATACGCAGAAAGTGATTTCATGACATGTAGCAAATCTGTTGTCTGATCCCCATTGTTATCTTCCAGGCCTAGGCTCTCACTTCCAGCCAAGTCAACAAGAGAAAGCTTGCTATATAAGTTATCACCAGTGATCAAATTGTCATAATATATATGTATGGTGATTATCCTGTGGAATAAACAAAACAAAACTTTTTAGGTTCTTTGAAAAGAGCATATAGAGATGAGTAGAAAGAATTACAAAAAAATGAAATAAATACAAGAGGGAACAAGTACAAGCATGATACTGCATAAAATTTTAAAACTCGATACATTAAAGCGAACTGATGAAAAAAAAGCCAACAATTTGAACACATACAGATGAGAAACTTTAAGCTTGGTTTGGTCGCCACTTCTACTTAAAAGTGCCTTTTTGATGACTTTGGAGAAGTCTAGTGGATTGTCAACCTTTTCCTGTACAAGATCTATGAAAGAATCCAGTGAACCCATCTGAACCTTTGGCAGATCAGTCTCCGATCCCGAAAGCAAGTCATGCATCTATAAAACACAAGATAATTATCAATACCAAAACAGTCTAAACTCAAGTATTGAAATGGTTAGGTTTGGGTTGATGTGTTTCTTTCAAATGATCAAAGAAGCAACTATATTAAAGAATTACCTGTTCATTATGGAGCTCAACAATCGTTACGAAAAAATTAAATCGAGAAGTCGAAGTTGTATCTGAGTTGGACACATCAAACAACTCTTCAAAGCATCTGGCATATAAACCACGATCATGGCTAGAACCTTCCTGCATGGGGTAAGTTGCATTAATAGAGATAACCAACATTTAAAATGTATATCTTTTAAGTTCGAACAAGGATCATGCAGTCGGTTCACTACATTTGATCAAATCTTAAGTTCTGATAAGATACATTTGCAGTACATTTATCGAACTTTGGTGTTGAAGGCTTGAATAGCTTTACAGCCACATCAATTGCATATCCATGTTAAAATATTGAATATAAAACAAGAAAACATGAATAGCCAAAAAAAAAAAAAGAAGAAACTAACCATCGTATATGTCTTTCCCGAACATGTTTGCCCATAGGCAAATATTGATACATTATGTCCATCCAAAGCTGACTGAACAAATGGTTGGACATCTGTGAATACATCAGCTGCCACACCAAAGATGTCATGTGTTATTGAAGCAACAAAAACCAAAGACCTTACATGAGTTACAGGCTAAGAGAGAGTGTGGCATACCTTGTCCAATATGTGGTCCATAAACTCTGTCAAATTCGTAATCTTTCTTCGGGTTGGATACAGTATCATCACCAGTATTGATTCGAATTGTAAAATCATCAGGAAATTCAACAACTGATGGGCCTTCATCCTCAAATAGTGGTCTTGTTCGACAAAAGACCTTTATGTTCCCTGAAATTATAGATGAAGTTATCAGATAAAGAAATTTACAACTAAAAACACCAGGATGAAGCTGCCAATAAAACAAAAATACTCCATCTATTATATTTTTCCTCTTTTTCTTGCTTGAACCTAATTGGAATATTATACCCTCATTGGGTAAATCCAAACCTCCTTTCTAGCACAATTTGACAACTGGCCAGTCTCTTCCCAGCATTTACATTGTGCCACAGAAAGATTGCTTAAAATGAAGGGATATATTAGAAAATAGGTGACAATGTGTGCAAGTTTCTTAGTAGTTTGAACTCAAGTATTAAGATAATCTAGTGACAAGTGGATTTGAATAGCTGTGCTTATCAAATTTTGCACAAAACTGTTTACATGAGAATGTGTTAAGAAGAGATAGTGCCAGCGTGAACAAATCATGATTACCTTTGGCAGTCAATAACTCGTCATATAACCTTTTCTTCTCATTTATAAGTGGGGCAACTTTAGCTTCAGCTTCAAGAGCAGCCTGATCTGAAATAAATGAGATTGTCGGTGAGTTGCATAAATCACTTAGAGTGAAAACTAACAAAAAACTGTGTGAAGTTGTGAACTTCAACTCAACTCAGGCCATCAGCATTAAGAAGTAAAAGTGTAAAACTATTCAGAGCAAATGATAAAAGTGACATTTGAGCTCATAACTTTTGAGAGCAGTTAACTGCTATTTGGCTTAACATCCCGATATAATGACTAGGAGAGACAGAAAAATCACTTGCCCTGGGTTCCAAAATGAGCATTTACAGTACCATGAGAATTCACAGTTTCACACATTCAACCACATCCAAGTATCTGCCCGATCTTAAGGCTAAGGCTTGAGAAAGCAGTTGAAGTTAAATATCATACAAGACTCGTGATTCATACGAAAACGGAATCAACTTGAAGTCCATATTTGTAGGGTACTTATCTCATAAAATAAAAACAGAAAGTGAAGCAAGACGTAATCATACCTAGCTTACGGGTCTTATCAGCAAGAACACCTAGATATCGTGTTACTCGATCAAGTTTTGCATTAGAGTACTCCTGAAGATCAATGGCTTCTTGTCTCAATTCTGCAAAATCTTCTCTTGCATGCTGTCAATGTAGTATAATAACTCAGTCGATTTGAAAAGAACGTATAAAAACTCAATTAAAACAATACTACTTAACAATAGCAAAATACAGCCAACTACAGAGCATATAACTTGCAAATCCGGCATGACTTATAATAAATTGCTACCACCTCTCCAGGCATATACTATGTTCAAAAGCTATATGTCCTGAATTCTTTAATAATAAATGGGAGGCGCAATTGTCATCTATTGATTCTGTTAATATATCCACCACTTCTTATAATCCCTCTCAGAACAACTTTAATCAAGTTCACAGGTTAGTGTTGAGGTAAATGCCTCGAATGTGTTGAAAAGAACATCCATTCGACGATGGATCTACCAAATGTTAATATTTCCACACTTCGTATAATCCCTTTCAAAATGACTATAATTGAGATTTTATTTTGGGGTACTGGGCTCAAATGTGTTCAAAAGAACATCTTTTGACCATGGATGCATCAAATGTGTTGACTGATGAGCAGCTGCTGGTAACGGAATATGCAGCACACTGTGGAATGCTATGAAGCCATATGTACTATCCATGCCATAAATTTCTCTACCACCAAGACGCTTAGTTATCATATTTTGTTATCCCATCCCACAAGATTCTTTTTCCCATAAAATTATTGGCATATGCAAACAAGGGAAACTCTGGGTTCATATAAAACTGTTTATGTTATAAAATGTTGACTGAAAAATCTCCACCTCCAGGAAATTGACCTATGAATACAAATGAGTTTTCTAATGAAGCTTCATCCAAAGAGCACCATTTTGTCACCACCCTGAAACTCCATTTTAATGTTAATCGACATCCTCATGCTATTGGATTTACCTTTAGGGGATCCACTCTCTTGTTGCCAAAATGGTTTCTAGCATCTGTACTGTTCTCGTTTTATGAACAGTTGGATCTCCATGAACTACTGTCAAGAACTAATATTTTTAAACTCTCAATGCATCTTCCAGCAATGAAGGTTTAGATGGGTTCACTTTTCATCATATGGTATTGTCATATTGTGGTCACGTTTGAGTTAACCTTGTGCAGAGTAATTGTTCTAGTGACTTGTGTAAATAACATATTAACATTACAAACATAAGGAAACATGCTCACAAATAATTGACACGTCTTGTGGCTAATTCAAATCACAGATTATGTGGCAATTTGGGTTGAAAACTTAATACGAGCTAACATTTCCTTGAGGAAATCCGAAATCCACACTTGAATTTTGTTACTGTCATGTAATTCACTTAAACTGACACTGCCTGCTGGTATCGCCTATACACCAAAGAATAAATGTCTACGCTTTACACCTTACAACGAACAATTTATTTAATTTTTTCACAAGTCAGCCCACATACCATATTCAAAGAGTGTTTGAAATTGCTTCTTTTTTTATGCGTATTTTAAGCAGATAACCCGTTTAGAGAATCCAATCTTGTGTTAATTTGAGCAAAATGTGCTTTTTTGAAATAATATTTAAAATGACATTTAGGCTATGTTTGGCAAAAGTAGCTGTGTCCATGCTCACCGCTCACAGCTTTTTAAAGAAGCATTAGAAAAATAGCTTTCCTAGAAAATAGGAAAGCTCACCGCTCTTTTGCCAAACGAATACTAAAAATCAAAAAGCTCATTGCTCACCGCTCATCGCCCCAAAAAGCTCTGCGCCAAACATAGCCTTAGACCTAACCTAAAACATTGAATATCTATATTTGCATCTTTTATTTACAGAAGAAGCACCTTTTTTTCTGAAGTGCTTATTTTAAATCTGTCTATGCGCATAAGAAGAATTATATATAAAACTAAAATGATAAAAGTAAACAGTTAACAGCATATATACCTTAACCTTATCCTTTAAAGAATGGAGTTTGGTGGCAACGGACTGTTTAGAAATGAGCTGAGAATGCGGAACAACAGACGGGGTAGATATGGAGTATCTTCGAGTTAAGGGAGGAGCTGATGCTGTTGTCGATGGTGACTGGTCCGATGGGGATTTTCTCGGTTCAAAACCACCCACTTCCCAGTTCCATCCACCTTTACTATTATTATTATTATTATTATTAGACATTTAATCAATTAAACCCTAATAATTGGTTTTATAAAAAAAGATGATATAATTTGAATGGGGAGAAATGTTGGGGATATGGAAATGGAGGACGAGCAGCCAACACACACTCTCTTTTCTTTCAATTTTCTCTCTCTCACACACACACAGTATAGCGTCTTTAACTCAAATCCTTTTACTTTCCCTCTTTTCCCTATTTTCAAGTTTCTCTCTTGAGAATTTCAAGTAAAGTATCCTTTGTCATCATCGTTTATTTTATTTCCGCTAATCTTAAAACATCATTTGTATACTTCATATTTTTTATTTAAGCATATGATAAAAAAATACATAAATTTAACACTTTTTGTGATTGTGTGTCGCTAACTATTTATTTTATTCTGTGTATTGAACTTTCGATTATTGTGTATATTTTGTAATAATTTTACCCTTAATTTTTTCAAATTTCGAATGGTAAAATGGTCTATTATACATGCCAATTTATGTATATACATATTGAACTTTTTAGTTACATGCTTATACATTCATTTATGCTCGTTTAACATTGTTACGATCCCACATCGGCTAAGTATAGTATTGGCCGATGGTTTATAAAGTCTAGGTGTCCCCTCCTTCTTTGAGGCTTTTTGGAATGAGTTCTGCACTTAGCTTATGGGTATGTTTGACAAAATTAGTTGTAAGCTGTAAGCTGCAAAACTGTTAACATGAGCTACAAACTGTAAACAAATGTTTGGATGGTATATAAGTAATTTAAAGTTTTAACAGCTTCAAAATGTTTGAAAAACTTCATGAATCAGCTTTTCATTTATGAGCTATTTGTTTGAAATAAAAGCTCGAAGTTAATGGGCCTGTTTGGTAAGAGCTTTTTGAGGAGCTGTTAGCTTTTTGTTACAAAAATAATCTCATCTAAAATATTAGCTCTGTTTGGACACATTAACTTTTAGCTTTTATTTCAAACAAATAGCTCCTAAATGAAAAGCTGATTCATGAAGCTTTTTAAAATCTTTGAGCTGTTAAAATTTTAAATTACTGATATACCCTCCAAACATTTGTTTACAATTATAAATATGTACTTTTATGTCATTTTACATCTTATAATTACATTTAACAACTAATTTACCAAACACTTTTATTAATAAAAAAATACAGCTTGTAGCTCGTGTTAACAGTTTTACAGTTTACAGCTTACAGCTTACAGTTAATAGCTTACAGCATACAGCTTACAACTAGTTTTGCCAAACATACCCAATGTATTCAAACGGAGCTATTATTTCAGAAGGGATTATTTTTGTAACAAAAAGCTAACAACTCATTCAAAAAGCCCCTACCAAACAGGCCCTATAAACAATTGATATTCAATAAAGCTTTCGGTTCGTCTAGCCTATTGTACCCATTAACGGATCTTAAGTATAAAAATTATTCATTTAAGCGTTCGTCAGTTCATGTTTATTTATCTATTCATCTAGTTAAACTTAAACGAACAAAGACTAACAAATTTCCGTTCATATTCATCTGGTTTGTCTGCAGCACTACAAATGTTCCTATGTTAAAACTAAAATAATAATGATTCATTTCTAGTGTAAAATTAATAACGTGTTAGTGCATTTTTTTTTTTCACAATCCTTTTTGAGATGCAACATATAACCGTTCAAAATTATAATTTATCGTCATTTTACGAATAACATATAGAAATGTAGATTAATAAAGTGTGAGAGGTTGGTATTGTCTTCCAAATAACATGACGCGAATTATGCAATAACATATAAATGATGTTAGTCGACAAATTGGTAGTCAAAGATCAAGCATATATATTTATCTTTTTGTAAATCTCTTAGGAGCAAGTCAATTGTCATATTATCATTTATCAACCCATTACTTGTTGAAATGGCAACTGTATATATTTCTATTAAATAAGAAAAAAGAATAGTGACCAACTGAAAGGATGTGTTTTGGGGTAGGGGAAAATGGGTGATTCGTAATTCAAACACCTTAGACTATCTTTATTGGCAAACTAATCCAACCGATCGGAGTATACAAGACAAAAAAATACTCAATATTAAATTAAAATAGTACAAAAGAGAGAAAGAGAATGGAACGACCTGGTCGGTATGTGACCTCCAAATCTTCGAACGCAAAAGAATTTGCGCTTCACTACTACCTAAAAGTCGCTTTCTAATATTTATGGTCTTGTGGGGTTTGGTGACATAGATTTTTGGATTATGTTGGAGGGAAAATAGAGAGATGTGAGTTTTCACGTGAAATAATTTCCACAAAATTCAATTTGGGCCGGACTTTCCAAGCATTAAATACTACTCTATGGAATTGGGTTGGTTTAGGTATACCTTTGGTTTGGCTTTGAATTTCATTCATTATTTCCCCTCTTTTAGGTAAAGAATAAAGAGGATGTTTGTTCTTTTTTAGTTTGGCTTTTGGTATCAAACAACTTGTTTTTCTTTTGGGATTTGCTATTTAAGGGACAAAGTTAAGAGAGATAAACATGTATTATTAGTTGTATATTCGGTTGGTTGAGGGTAGTTATTTGCAGAGAGTATGCGGCTATTTTTTATGACACAATAACATTATGCATGTCTTAACAAGTTAAATGTAACATGTACGAAAGAAATTTTGCATTTTTCTTTTCTTTTTAATGTTTTTAATCTTCTCTTTATCTGCATGTTTCTTATTTTTAAAACACCATAACTTTAAATAAACCTTTGAGCATGTGACATACACATTTCCTTACTCTCCATCAATTTTATTCAATTTGTCATATGTGATCATTACATTTTTAGACTTGTTATTACGTAAAAGTCATTTTCCATTTCATGGAGATTACGTTACAATATAATTACCCGATTTCATAGATAAGGTTGAAAGAACTGACATGTAAGTTTGTATGTTTAATTAAGCGGTTAAAAACTAAGTATTGTATGAAAAATAAACTTTTCTACATTAAACACCAAAACGGCAAAACCCTTTGACTTTGTTTTCATCTTAGCATGTTTTAGTGCTATGGTTTGTGTGGTGTTGCTTTAGATATACTAGCAGGGTACCCGCGCATTGCTGCGGCAGGTACCATGTAAATAAAATTTTATACGAGTAATATATTATATATTATTCATGACGAATGATAATAATATTATGGAGTTAAGAGGTATACAACCAATGTTTTGATAACCGGATTGGCCGTTTCATCCGGCAACCAGTTGGTCCAGAACTGACCAGCTGAACCGGACAAAACCACAAAAAACCACCAAAAATTGAGAACCGTTTGGGAAAGTGGTTCGTTGTACGGTCCAGTTTTAAAGACCGTGTATACAATATAAAATGTAAAGTTATATTAATTGTATGAAGATTTATATGTTTGATTAGCTTGTACAATAAGCATATTAACATGTATCTTTTATGTAGGAGGTGTTTTTTTTTATAACATTAAATGGAGAATTGAAAAGTCATATGGGTTAAAATTTATTGTATTAGATAGTTGTACTAATAGCTTAACTAATTGTATTTACTTAAATTTTATTTTAAGAAATCTTAAAATTTATTAAGAGAGAGGGTGCTAAATATTTTATAAGTAGTATAGACTAGACGAATACTCATGCAAAACGACAGTGTATAGTGACAAATAATTATACTTAATTTTTTGTATCTTTTAATGCAACTCTAAAATTCTTATGTGTTCAATTTGAGGCCCCACGGCCCACACCCACACATATTCATGTTCCTATGATATGCCGAAACACATATATACTTAAAGCATTAGAACTCGAAGTAAGGCACATAACCAGAAGTTTGAGGGCGGCGCACACCCACATATATACACATCTGCTTGTGAACTAAGCTCGTGGACCTAACACACACACACACACACACAAAAAGTCAACCTTAATCTCAACCGAAACCAACTTATGCTGGACTGCTAGCTTATAATTACGTATGGACTAGGGTGTCTTTAGTGATTGAAAGAAAGATACCGCTACTTCTCTTTTTATTGGATTTGATTTGATAATACCCATGTTGGGTCACAGGTAGGAATACAACACAGTCTTCCTTTAATTTTTAACAATTTCTAGTGACGACATTTAATAAGTGAGACCTCTCAACTTGCCGTCATGCAAGGCTGAGAGGTAGCCCGCCTTACTCGCTTTATATAAACCATCATCACCTGGAACTCAACCTCCGATTATACCTGTATGCATCTCATTCTCATGTATGATGACCATATGAAGAACTCTTTCATCTTGAGCCTCATTTCGGAACCAGGCTCATATTAACTTGGCTTTGAGGGGTGTTATAATGGGCTCCAATTCATGGACCACGCTAATCAGGCTTGTATCCTATTGTCCACTACCGTATTGCTACTGGATCAACCCAACTAACCAACCCGATCTTTAGGTTCTGATATTCAGATCGGGTAAATATAGAATTATCTCTAACAAATATTATAGTCCAAGACAACCTCAAAAGACAAAATCATCAAATTTAATTGACTGATCAAGTGATCATCCTCATCCAACAATATAATCTATTTACATTATGACATATATTGTATACTATAAATATTGTCGTCAATAAACTCTAACACTGCGTTCCCGAGTTATTTTTTTGAAAGAAGAGAAAAGAAGTGGGAAGAAATCAAAATAAATTTATGTTCCCGAGTTTTTTCAGGAGAGAAGAGAAAAGAGATGGAGAGGAAATTTGGTTCACTTTCTTTCCAAAATCTTCTTCCCTGAAATGGGATGATTTGGAAAGAAAGTAAATAAGGAAACTTTCAATTCATAAAATGACTTAAATGCCCCAAAATATAGTATAATTTTTTATACAACAATGGTTATACTTGTAAAATCATTAGTTTTTTTTTTCTTTTCTCTCTAACTTAGGAACTAACTCGGGAACACGAAATAAAAAGTTAAATTTTATTCCTCTCCTCTTCTTTTCTGCCCGTTTTTGTCACTTCTCTTCTTTTCTTTTATTTAAAAACTCGGGAACAGAGCGTAAAGCAAATCTTTCAAGGGAAACTTTTTTAACTAGAAATGGATCTCTTACTTTACCAGATTTTAAATTTAGTTATTTACTTGATTCTAAATGTAAATGTATTAATACAAATATACAATCAACCTTAAATACTCATAAATAATCAAATACTCTCAATATCTTTTCAGGAAAAAGCCAAACGCATAAAATAAAATTTGAGATAGTCAAAGACTCAAAGTGACGAAGTCATATCACGCCAACATAAAAATGGCCAGTTTTGGTTAAGTTTAAAGAGTTTATCAGGAAATATATGGTGTAAATTTAGTAATTCCCATAAATCTTGGGATCCTAGTAAAAAAATTTACAAATATCTAACGGGTAAACATTCTGTCCTTTTTGTCACTTTTCATGCAACGGTACTATAGACTACATTATTTTATTCGTACCAGTACTGAATAATTAGGCTAGATGAAGAACGCATTATATATATATATATATATCTAAAACCCAGGATTTTGGGTGTGCCACAGTACCAATTCAATGAACAGTTGAAATAACAGTACCCCAACCAATGGGGGAGGGTTTTTTTGCCACGTCATTTTTTTGTTTTTTTTTTGTTTTTTTTTTTTTTTTACACTAGCTGAAATTCCCAACGCCCCCCCCCCCCCCCCCCCCCCCCACCCCCCCAACATCAGCAGCAACGTTTTCCGGCAGCCTCAAAATTTTCCGGCCAGCAACCTAAAAAAAAAAAAAAAAATTATGCATCCGAACTCCGAAGCATAAACACAACAATAACATCAACAAAATGATCCAAACACTGGGGTGTGGTGACTGCCGAGCAACAAACAACCCAAACGGACCCTCAAAAATGTATACCGAATTAAATCAATCCTCAAAACAACAATATAAACATCACAACAATAAATCCTCACCGAGTCAACTGAGACGAGGGTTTTTAACAAGATTTAACACAAGTTTTATAAAAGAAAAAAAACTAAAAAATCGGATTTATTAAAAGTTATAAAAATTAGGGTTTTGATAAATATTTTAAAGAAAAGAGAAAGAAGGCGCGTGGGGACGCGTTACCGTCGGAAAAGCACAAAAGAGGGTGGCGGTGGTCTTCGGTGATGCAGGGTGTTCACGGTGGTGGCGCGTGGGTGGCGGTGATAGCGAGTGGGGGTGCGTGGGTGGTACGATCGGAACGAGGGTCGCCCGATCTGTATTTTGGTGTAAGAAAATTGTTTGACCGGAAAATATGTCCCGGTGACCAGAGATCGGCCGGAAAAAGAGAGAGAGAAAGAATGAGTGTTTGTAGAAATGAATAAATAAAATAAAAATATCGGTTTATATAGTAAAAGAGAAGGGGGTAAAATGAAAATAGAAAAGTGAGGGTAGAAAAAGAAAATATAGGGCGGAGGGACTATATATGCCAACTTTGGCTAAAGTTCTCATGAAAATGCTTCGGGGCTCAAACGACATAGCAAATGGACTCGAAAAATTACGAAACTTGCGCAATTGTTCACGAAATCACTTTCCCAATAAAATCAAGTATAAATATGCATCATTTCTTAGAATCAATATTTTTGACATTTTCGATTCGTTACATGCTTTAAGAGGAGGATCTATACAATTGTCTTTGCAAAAAGAGGATCTATACAAAGTTACACAATCTATCCAAGACAACACTTCCGCAGCAACGCGCGGGCTTCAATGCTCGTTCATTACTAAAGTATAAACTATCAGTTTTTTTTTTTTTTTTTTTTTTTTTTTTTTTTTTTTTTTTTAACACCTTGTATCAAGTATCAACTTAGGTTGAGTGTAATAAGGTGACTGCATTTATCAGAGTCATTTCAACACCGCATCAGCTTTCTTTCTCTATTATCAACTTCACCACCAACTTATTTTAATAAAATAACCAACTTCAAACTACGTTGATCTTAGCCAAAGGTGCGCTAGATGCACATGGTTCGAAGTTAATGCCAGATAAAAAGGATTTCGGTTATAGTTTTCCGTGCGATGACCCAGGACGAGGCGGTACTTGTGATATTTCTGTTTGGGATGCATTTTGATTTTTTTTTGAATCCTTAGATAAGGATTCAGAAAATATCGGATCTCTCTCTACACAAGCAAATTGTTGATAAAACTCCAGAATTGCATTTTCTTTTGAACCTATTTTTTTTTATCATTCAGAAAAGACAAAAATAGTTCAGGATAGCAAACATTTTCTAGAATTTCTTGTATATTCAACCCCATAGCTGATAATAGTACTAGGTATCACACTTAAACACATTATACCCCACCAAAACACACACGCGCACAAAAAACACACACCCATGACTCGATCTTAGCCAAGACTGCAAATTTGCCGTGGAAGACGCGTCCTTCATGTGCCAACAAGGACGAAGACTCGATTTTCGTTTTGTTATTACGGGTGGTCTTAGTGTAATAACACAATTAACTTTATCACAAAAACATATCTCACTTAAATACAAGTATACCGCAAAAAAACTATTTAATAAACTCATACTCAAAACAAACCTTCCACAACTCGATCGTCTACACGACAAAGTCTTCGTTTTTTTTTTATCATCTAAGACGCATGCTGTAAGGTGACTGAAACAAGAAAGACGTGTCTTTACTGAGAGAAGACTCAGTCTTATGTCCCTTATTATGCAGGATCTTACTACTTTTCAATTTCTTATAATCCAATTTCATACTCCATGAATTACCTTTCAAAGAATAAAAAAAAATGAGATTCAAAGCTTTCGACTCGGTTTCTTGGGATTTCATCTTCCAAATATTGCAATTTATGGGCTTCAGACAGCATTTGATTTCATGGATCTGAGGTTGCCTTCTTTCTATTAGAACTTCTGTTTTAGTTAATGGAAGCCCCTTGCGTGAATTCACTCTTCATCAGGGGTTAAGACAAGGAGATCCTTTTTCTCAATTTATTTTCATTTTGGTGATGGAAGGGCTTAATGTGGCTATTAAAGACGCCATTTATGTGGGTCTTTTCCATGGAGCTAGAATCGGTTCTCTCCAAATCTCCCACTTACTATTCGCAAATGACGTTCTTATTCTAGGTAAGTGGTCTCGCTCAAACATCCAAGGTATGGTCCAATTGTTACAATGCTTCCACCCGTTATTGGGTCTCAAGTTGAATTTGCATAAATCTAATCTTTACGGAGTAGGGGTTAATTCTGATGAGGTGAGGAACTTAGCTACATTAACGGGCTGCAAATCGCAATCTTTGCCTTTTGTATACTTGGGGCTCCCGGTATGCATGAACATGTCTAGGCTTAAAGGTTGGGATCCTATTTTAGCTAAGTTCAAAAATCGCTTATCTAAATGGAAAGCTTCTATGCTTTCAGTAGGCGGTAGGTCTACTCTCATTTCTTTGGTTCTTGGAGCCTTGGGAACATATTATCTATCACTGTTCCCTATGCCGGTTAACATTGCAAAATAGTCTCAAGGCCACGAAGGCTAAATTCTTTTGGGGGTCTACTGTTGAAGAAAGAAAGATGCATTGGATTGAATGGAAATCTGTTTTTTCCTCTAAGAAATATGGATGTCTTGGGATTGGAAGTTTACAAGCTTTAAACCTTTCTCTCATCTAAAAATGGAGATGGAGATATGTCCATAATCATAATGCACTTTGGGTTAAAGCGTTTCTTCGATTCATGGCCCTTCAAACGATGTAATTTCTTTTAGCAACCTTCAACAGAATTCTATGTGGGCAAGGATTATTAACTATTAAGGCTATGCATGATAAAGGCATAATTATTCACTCAAATCTGAGAAGAAAACTCAATAATGGAGTTAGTATTAAATTCTAGCATGATATTTTGATTGATGATTCTTCTTTAAGTTCTCGTATTCCTCGGTTGTTTCGTCTTGATACTGATCCAGAATGTTTTATTAGAGATCCATGGATCAATGGCTCATGGGCATGGTCGTGGTCGAGGTTGATTACAGGAGGTTCTTTACACTATCAGCTCCAAGCTCTTTCTGACCTGTTGCATAATTCTCGGATATCTGACACTCCTGATGTTTGGGAATGGATTATCGGAGGAATCAATTCTTTTTTCGTTAAAGAAACTCTTGTTCATATTGATAGTATCATTTTGTCGGATGTTCATACCCCTACTAGATGGATTCGTTATATCCCCAAAAAGGCCAACATTATGATTTGGAGAGCTTTGTGTGATGACCTTCCCAAACGCTGGAATCTAAGTAAGAAAGGTATTGAATTAAACTCTCTTATATGTCCTCTTTGTAAACAAAGTTCGGAGCTCATTGATCATGCTTTATGGAATTGCCCATTAACTTTTGAGATCTAGCATAAAGTCTTTGTGTTGTTGGATCTCTCCTTTCTTGTCATCAATTTGTTTGATGCTAGTTTTGAATGGGTAGAAGATCTCTGAATCAATCCTCACGCGAAGCATATTGTATGGTCTATTTTGGGTGTCACGACTTGGTCTATTTGGAAGTTTCGCAATGACTCCATTTTCAGTGGCAAGCGTCCTATTCGGCAAGACATTTTCGATAGTATAGTTGATCTTTCTTATGTTTGGTTCTTAAATAGATATAGAAAGTTGGAATATTTCTTAGACTAACTGGATCCAAAATCCATTGTTAGCTCCCTATTTTTAATTCTCTTTCTAGCCCCTTGCTAGTTTTAATAAATTGTGCCATTTTTAATAAATTAAAAAAAATGAAAATCTTCAATTTAAATGGAAATATCATGGTAATTGCGTATGTGGCGGCGATAAATATAATATCTTTACAATGTTTTCTTTTGTGTTTTCATGGTTGTTTTTACTATTGACATGACGACCTTAATGCAACAGTTTAAGGTTTACTTGTAACATGTGACAGGTCTTGACAAATGTTAACAAGAATCAGGATAAAATCATTGAGGAGATAAGGATTGAGTGCTAAGCCATACATGATGAGAGTTTGAGGATTGCACAATGATTAAACTCTAAATTTGGAAAATACGTCATTACGTTTGTAGTTAGTTTGTAGTTAAGGATATATACGTAACCTAACTTTTCACACTTTCAATTTTTAAGTAAACTGAATGAATCTATACTACTACTTTATAATACATTTGATACTTGCTTATAATTAAAGATTTAAAAAATTCAGATTACACATTTGCTTATAACGAAAAGATTTGATCAAATACTAATATTTGTAACTGACGTGTTCTTTAAAATGAAATTAATTCATGTAATTAATAATATGAATGATTGTAACCGAAGATATTTAAAATACAATTAAGTAAATAACATTATTAACTTTCGGCTACACAATTTTAAATTCACATTAAATTATAGGCTATTTGTTTTACTATAAAAAGGACTATGAAGAGATGATAGATTCATTTTAAAAAGTAATTGTGTACAATTTGTTAACGTGATGAAAGAAGAGATTTGGCTTGATATAGTGAAATCAACCACAACGTTTTTGCAACTAATAATTGACATTGTTTTTTCTTCACATTATCACCAACTACAACGTGTCATCACTATTAACGTGTACCAAAACACCATCGTTGTTGCTTTAACCCTTTTTGGTTTCGATGCGTTGAGCAAATACTACTATACTGTATGAGGTATGAAGGTGATTGTGATGCTTCAATTGTATGCCATTGTGAGTTGTTTGATTACACGGATACCCGCCATCGCAACATACGACCATCCGGCTAGTTATATATAGTATATGGATTAACTTAATATATTACAAAACTTTTAACAAGAAGCTATAAAGGAATATTATAATAAATTGTTACACGATTTCTGGATCATAAATCCAATCTACCCGATCAGGATTCGAAAGCCTATGTGTATGGAGAATTCACGAGTAAGAAAAAACGTTTATATGAAAACACACGTTTTTTATGGTTTCAAATCAAAACGAACCCAATAACTAAATTCTCAAATTACTTAAAACATGGTTTGGATAACAACATTGCGGAAATGTATAGGGGTGAATACGTTCCCATTTAAAAACTTTAATTTTTTCTATCAAATAATTAATCAAGTGTGATACAATA
The DNA here is from genome assembly GCA_030686995.1 of Artemisia argyi. Lineage (NCBI taxonomy): Eukaryota > Viridiplantae > Streptophyta > Magnoliopsida > Asterales > Asteraceae > Artemisia > Artemisia argyi. Next base: position 199,216,145 of record CM060702.1, read on the forward strand.
TGATAAGTGACAATAGTAATTTACAAAAACATAATGATAATAGAGAGCATACGACCATAGTGATAATAGAGGGCATGAAAGAAAACATATCAAGACATTGCAAATATAAAAACAAAACAATAAGTAGAAGAGGGATTAAACCGGACATAATAATTTGTAGTGGTCGGTCACGAAGCTCCTCTTCGCCCTACTCCACTCCCCAAGTTTTCTACTTAAGAGTTACTTCACTAAGTCGACAAGCTCTCTTTTCGGTAGAGAAAAGTTTACAAATTCGCTTACAAATTTATTGATACTAAGCTAGATATTGATTTATTCTTTGGCTAAAACCAAACACGTTATGTTTTGTAGCCCAAACATAACAAACTATTACCCTTGTGTTTTTTTTCCTAAACAAACTAAACCTATAAGCCTTGTGTTTTAAGACCTAAACACATAAATCATGTGTTAGTCACCTTTAATCTTAATCGTCTACTAATCTAAAGAGAGAGTGGGTGTGGACACATCTTTCCTAGAAAGAGAAATGAGAGAGGAATGAGGGAAAGTCTCGCTAGACTATCGCATAGACACACACCGCATAACCTAAGAGGTAGGAGTATTTATACCCTTACAACCAAACGTTGAGAGACCGCTCAACAATGAGCTTCCCCTCACAACTATACAAGGATTGCAAGGTTAAGTGGTATCTCAAGAACAAAACAATACAACATGCCTTATCTGGTTATAGTAAATTACATAGAAGACCCTGGATTTACACTTTTTATGCTCTAACAATCTTGATAAGGATTTATTTGGTACCTTTTAAAGGGGTCATTTAAGCCTAAAATTGAGTAAATATGATCAAATATTGCCCTAAATCATTTCTTTTTCAATTTTAGGTACTAGGGACGAGAAATATAGAATTCGGCACTTTTTGGACGTATTTGGATGAAAAAGTGAAGGAAACGACGAAGTCGCGAAAACCCATCAAAAGGAGGTCTGACGGCGTCACATGCTACAATGTGACGCCATCATTTGTTATTTATAATGTGGAAAATTAACACACGTCGCTTCAGAAAACTTTGAAGAATTTACACCTGACGGCGTTAGGTGTTATTTGGAGGAGAGAGTCACGTACAAAGTTAACAAGAGATGGCTCAGAGCTTTTGGAAGATCTTATAACATGACGGTGTCAAGTGCAAAAAATCGAAGGCTGACGGTGTCAAAACTTGCAAGTGACGCCGTCACAAGTTGATCAAGACTATCACAACATGCGCACATGATAGCTGATACTGTTTTGTCCATATCTTTTGCATACGAACTCGGATTTAAGTGATTCAAAAGGCCACGGAATTAGGACGAAAATATCTAAAATTTGAAAAAATGTTCATGACACCGTCACTTGTTAGAGCTGACACCGTCACCTCGAACCGACAGAAAATCATCCTATAAATAGAACATTATAACTTCACCTTTTGTAAGCCCTAAACCCTAAGTCCGATTCTAGGGTTTAGGTAGGTGCTTTCCTAGAAACTCAGAGGGTTTTAATCACTCCATAAACATCTTGTAATGGTTTGTTGATTCTACCTTAATTTATGTCTTCAATTATCATTATTGTTGTTTGCTCTTCATTAATTATGCTTGGCTAATTCACCTAGTATTTACTTATGTTTGTATGAAACTTGTTGATGACTAATTAGATCTTATTATTTTCTAATTGATGTTTGTGTCTATCTTCATCATTATGGCGTGACAAATTCAATAAGTTTAAATGGCTATAGTTTATAATTTTTGTTTCATAATGTCTCTTGTTTGATTGATTGCCTCATGTTAGGCTAAGAAAACTAGTTGACCTCTTATATGTAACTAGCTTGAACGTATTAGAAAACACAAACGTAGCATGCCCTATTGGTTTTTCCCGTTGTATTTATTGCATTAATTGAGGTTAATGATCCTTAAGTGAAATTAATTTTCATAGAGTTGGGGAATGTAGCACACCCCAACGACCGATATTAAGGAATACAACGCTTCAATTAAAACAAGGACGTGACAATTCAGTAGGTAGAATTGGATAGCTAGCAAGGAGTAATACATCATAGGTAGATACGTTTCACTTCCCTTGTAGAACCCCAATTTACTTTTCTTGCATATTAGTATAGACTTAGTTTAATCGTAGGTTTTGGGTTAGTTGCTTAATAACTAATTCCACTCACTCTTCCAAATCCGAGATCTTTAATTGATTTCCATAAAATATAAAAATACAAAAAGAATCATCCCTCACCTCTAGACCTAATTCGTCATAAACTTCGGCCTTCACAACACTATTCCCCTAAAGAACGATCAATCCCCCGATACTACCCTACAATGGTTAGGTACACTGCCTAGGGAGGTTGTAAAACTTCTTGAGATTTTCTCGGGAGGTAAAACTTCTTGAGAGGTTCTACGAATCCCGCATCAAATCTCCCCATAAGGGTAGATCATTGGGGACTTTATAAATGTAAGGTAACCGGTCTTTGTAGCTTTGAGCTTCAATACATTGTTCCATACATTTCCATGATGCTCGAAGTCCCATTCTTTCTTCTATCACCTACAAAACTCTGTTAACTAATGCTTGATGCTCAACATCCATTTCTAGCTATTTGTAGAACACTTGATCTACAGAACTTCTAGCTTTTCTTGTAAGGATCTGGTGAGTAACGGGAGGTTTGGGTGTAGCTTTAACCTTCTTGAATATATTTCTGATAATACCACGATCAGAGTCTTATGGATTTTTCTTTTTCAACCCTTTCAGCATAATCCTAATTACTCACAGCAGCAGATTTACCAGATGCAGATGATACTTCCTTAGGCTTTTCAATTGTTGGGGTTTTCATCTTGAACCTCCGTGTTGGGAATTACATTTGAGTTGATAAGAGTAAACATATGAAAGATGAAGGACTTATGATGACAAAGTGAAGAATGCAAAAGACAAGGGACTTGCTTTACAAAGAAGTTTTTACAATATAGTCCTTTGTAGTATTTTGTAACCCTAGTTCTCTATTATATAAAAAGAATACAGGGAATAGGTTTTAGTGTGTCACAATGTAAACCTCCAGGAAAAGTGTGTGTACAGGTGTTTTATGGGAAAACACCTAGGGTAGTTTTAGCCTCAAGGATCATTGATCCATGTTATTGTTAAGTAACTGTACTACACATGATCAAGTAGTATTGGGGCTGATTAGTTTGTTAGTGTTAGAGATGATGACGAAGAAACCTTGTAGCAATAATAATGATGTTCTTATTATATTCCGCTGTGCATCTTGTTTAATCATTATTATTGTGCAATCCCTAAATGAGGTCTAACCAACCTCGAGCTAAAACGATGTTAACATGTGGTATCAGAGCCAAGGGGCTTGTGATCGTGGGATTAAACAAGGTTTGGTTTGTCGAAGATGGAAGAAAAATTCGAATTTGTTTTACTTTTCGTAACCTTCTGCAGTGCAGTTTTCAACAGGCGATATCTCATTCGTTAACCGTTGGATCTTAATGAAATTTCTGCTGGAGGTTCTCTATATAGCAAGGAAGACACCAGAGGGATCTTCAATCCGAGCTCTCAGTAAAAAGATATATAGTCTCAAATCTGCTGTAGAAATAGTTTTTGTAAGTCGAATTTTTAAGGTTTCTTTGATATTCAACTTCATGATTTCGTCTTTTACTTGTTCAAATCTTTATGGAAGTTGGATATATGTTATTTGGTGCCTAAAACTTCATGAAAGAAAGCTGCTATGGAAGTTGAGTATATGTTATTTGGTGCTTAAAACATGTCTGATAAGTGGTCAAAGTTTTATGTTCTTGGTTTTATATGAATATTAGGGTTTTTATAACTCTAAATTGGATATAACTGGAATAGTGATGATTAATGTTTCTACTAACTTTGGTGAGTCGATCATATGATTGATGATGAACCCTAGTAGGGATACATAACACACGACATCAAGAAAATTGTTGTGTTCGGTTATTGGTGAATAAGAAGAGACGACTATGTTTCTGTTTGTGCAAGTTGAGTTGGTGCAAACTAGGGTTATTCACTAAACCCTAATCTGGTCATGGTGAAACTGTTGATGGAAGTTCCTTAAGGTTGTTGTTCTTTGTTTGGGATCAACAACAAGAACAGGTCTTGGACGATACAGGTGTTGCTGTTTGAAGTAAACGAAACCCTAAAACTTTAAGGTTCTCAAGATACTCGTTTTTTTTTTTTTTTTTTTTTTTTTTTTTTTTTTTTTTTTTAAGGGTTTCATAGCTGCTACAATCGTATTTAAATAAAAGCAGAATAGCAATTGGTTTTCTGACGTGTTTTTCATGGTGTTATCAATCTATTCTTCTTCCTGATTGGTTTAACGTATGTCATGGGTCGGTGCAATATTTAGTTGTCAATTGTATTATTTGATTCATGAACATGGGACGGTGGTTATTAATGATATTTATTATGTTTTATGAGAAGTGTGGAGACCAGGTGAACTTCTTGTGTTATGATATCTGAGATTACTGGCTTTATGAAGGGTTCTTGGTAAAACGAATATCTCTCTACTCCTCATAGATTATTGTTTGAATGAAGTTATTGGTGATAAAGAAGCGAGTATTAATATGGTTACTAGCAATGATCGAGGGGTAAGGATACATGTTTAAGGTTACTGGTAAAGTAATGGTAATGGATGCAACAAGTAGACCTATCGATTGAAGCTATGTTGTGAAGTAAAGGTACTGCTGCACTTCGTGGTTTCCACTGGTAGTATAAATTTACCACTGCTTGATCTATGTTACCACTGCTACGCTTGATTTTTCCACTGCTCCGTTTCTACGTTTCCACTGCTTTGCTTAATCGTTTCCCCTGCTATACTTACTCGTTTCCACTGCTGCGTTATGTGGACAAGCAACGTGGGTCTGAGCAGTAATGAAGGTTGTTGTCTACAACAATTTAAATACAACATGGGACATTGCAAGAATTCATTATGATTGGTTGATTATCTCATAACCTCGTACTAATTATTCAAGTGGGATAGTGATCATTGCATGCACTTAATTTGGTATTCGCTTGATTAAAGAATGAGGAGAGATTGATTCTGATCGTGGGTCATGTACTCATAATGTTATATTGATCGATGGTGGACCACGCAAAGTTTGGAACGCATATTGGTTATTAAAATTACTACTAGTCGTGTTATTCGGTTTGGAACAGTTGGTTCAAATACACACACATGGGAAGACACACACAGAGAAGAGATTTGATGTTTGGATAGAATTTTGGTTTCGGTTCTTAAAAGATTTATGGCTCGAATTTATTTGTTCTTATTGGCGAAGAGAATTATTTGTTGCTTATTTGACGATGAAGTGGAATTATTCAGGTTTGTGTTCTTATTATATCTACGAATTGACAAACACTTGAAGGAGTTACGTTATTGTGCTCAGTGATTATTGTCAAAGGATTGCGGTCTCCTTATACATCGTTTTGGGTATACGTTCGAAGTTATTTTTAAGACATAAGTTTGGGTTATTCTACTTCAGCATCAAGTTGGAAATATTTAGTTTTCTTCATCAGTAATCATTACATATAGCCTACATTCTTCAAATGGTTAATATATGGATTTCAAGGGAAGCTTAATGTTTAAATGTTTAACCATTTATATGCTACATCGAGGTGAAGGTTTTTACAACTGCTAATTGTTATTACTACTGCTAGTTATGATTTCTATTGTTTCACGTACATTTCTAGATGCGGAAAACTTAATAGTGGGCGACTTTGAAACATTAGAAAGATGGATTGGCTGTTTGATATCAGTTTGTGGTTTTGAAGATTAAAGATGCATTTACTTTGCGACCCCTAGTGGATAAGACAAAAAGGGGAAGAAGATTTACATTGACGTTTTGCAACTTGAAGATCCTTGATGATATAGCATGGATTAAGGGGAAGTTCGTTATCTTTCATACATATTAACTTCAGGGGAAGTTTGTGCTTATTGGTTTTGTCATTTTCAACTAGGGGAAGATTGTTGGGAATTACATTTGAGTTGATAAGACAAAACATATGAAAGATGAAGGACTTATGATGACAAAGTGAAGAATGCAAAAGACAAGGGACTTGCTTTACAAAGAAGTTTTTACAATGTAGTCCTTTGTAGTATTTTGTAACCCTAGTTCTCTATTATATAAAGAGAATATAGGGAATAGGTTTTAGTGTGTCACAATGTAAACCTCCAGGAAAAGTGTGTGTACAGGTGTTTTATGGGAAAACACCTAGGGTAGTTTTAGCCTCAAGGATCATTGATCCCTGTTATTGTTAAGTAACCGTACTACACTTGATCAAGTAGTATTGGGGCTGATTAGTTTGTATATTGTAGAGATGATGACAAGAAACCTTGTTTCAATAATAATGATGTTTATATATTCTGCTGTGCATTCATTGTTCACTATTGTGTAATCCCTAGATAAGGTCTAACCAACCTCGAGCTAAAACGATCTTAACACTCTGTTTCCTCGTCCTTTGCAAGTAACATATTTTTCCCTAACTCCTACTCTATCTCTATTCCTAATTCTTTCAACTATGCCCAAAACACTTCAGCTGCTACACTTTCATATTCTATCACAACATCATCAAAAACATCTTTCGAATCTAACTCTGAGGAGTGTTCTTCGACATATTCAATAGGTTTTGATGAATAAGAAGGTTTTTATGGTTGTTGGTGAGATGATGTAGGTTGTTCCATGGTTGTAGTACTAGCAGCTGTTAATACAAATAATGTCAAAAATGTTATTTGCATTATTCAGCCTCTTTACGTTTTGATAATCACGAAAATATAAAAACACGTTACGTAAAACTACACTTGGTAAGTTTTTAGTCGAGAAAAATCGCTTCAACAACGTACCGACTACAACATCACCTCAGGTATGAACAAACACAATACCGAAATTAGTAAAGTGATCAAAGAATTTATTTTTCTCAAAACTTCACATTTTTAAGTGACAAAATATTTTTACAAAAGTATTTTTGTAATGAAAAAGAAATGTTTTATTCAAGAAAATAGTTTTGAATTTCAGACCTCCCAACAGCTATATTTCCCACCTAAACCAGATAAGTTTTTCACCAGATAAACTTTTACCACATCAGGACAAAAATTGGAGCATATGTCAGGACGGTCCTGTAAACATGGCGATGATCCCTTATATATATAGGACCGTCCAGTGTTTAAAGGACCGTCCCCCGCTCCTCCTAGTTCCTATAAATACTGTACTGTTTCTCTCAGAAAAATAAGCCTCTTTGCACAAAAACATTATGTTCTTTCTTCCTCTGTTCTTTGATCACTATAACTCATCAATATGTGTTTATAAGTGATCCTGTTACCCTCTATATATAAGTGCAAGAGAAGAACACTCGTACCCGTCAATGAAGTGTTATAGTCATCACACACACACGTAACTTGTGTTACGATTCTCTTCTTCCTCCAAATTCTCTTCTTTGTATATATTGTAAGATTTGTATATCTGACTTGTGTGTGAGTCGTGATTAAGTGTGTTAGGATAAATACGTACAAAGTGTAAGTCTGTGAAATGGTATATCTAGATTAGGACTTCTCGTTAGTTCGGGTGTCGGTGTGTGAAGACTTGGACATGGTATAAGTCCGTGTCTAAAGACTTGGACTTGATATGAGTCCGTGAAGTGAAGACTAAGACCGAGTGAAGGTTCATAAACACTTGGATTGGGTGAAGATCCAAGTGGACTAGGTGTATGTCCATGTAGCCATGTGGGCTTTTGTGCAGATTGGGTCTAGCTAGGATTAGAACTCGACATTCCACTTAGTGTCGTTAAATTGGTGTAAGCTTTGGTGTACGGTTTGCTTCGCTTAAAGGGAGTGTGTTGACATACTGATTGTGAACTCTCGAGTGTGGTACTCGGGGAGTAGAGTAGGGTGAAGAGTGAGTTTCGTGCCGAACCACTATAAATCTTCGCGTCTCGGTTTGGTTGTGTTCTTCCTTTATCTCTTGTCTTTACTTTATTTACTTTACGCATTATTATTTTGTTGATAGATATCACATAACTTTGAATCAAACGGCTTTTCAAAAAGGAACAAAAATAAACTAAAAGTTTTTAAAATGTAATTGTAAACGGTGGAGCTATTCACCCCCTCTTCTAGTTTCTACAACAGCTACTAAAGATCTCAATCTCACGTGCCGTTTCTCCCCCAATGATCATCCTGACCGGGATTGTCCTAACGACATCTTCGAGATTAGGGTCGGCAAGTTTAACCTGTCTGTGATCCCAAGAGGGTTCTAATACAGATGAAACCCTTGGTAACAAAATGAAAAGGTTCTTCGTATATCTTCTTTGGAGCAGTTGGAATTGTGTTATTGTTGCAGATGTGATAATTATTACGGGATGTGGTTGTGTGGTAGTATTTACTGTGGATGTTGATGGTGTATGAGTTTTTGCAGTTAATGGTGCCGGTGATGTTGGTTTTGTTGTAATTGTTGTTGTTGTTTCTTTGTTGCTGCTTGTTTACGTATAGTACGTATTAAGGGTTTGGGTTAGTCGATCGTTTGGTTTTCGATGTTCGATAAGGGTCCCAAAGTTTGAGCGGAGTCACGAGTTGGGGTAATGCTCAAGAGTTCGGTAAGGACTCCACATTATCTTTTTCTCGCCATCATTTATACCCCAGAAAAGCGCCTTCTAATCGATCAACATGAGAAATAACCGATTCAGGTTCCTTGAAAATAGACATGAAGTGTAGAGGGAGTCTACTGAGAAAGATTTCGGGTAGAGTGCTTCTGTCGCCAATTGAAAGTTGTCTATTCTTCTAAGTTGATAGTCTTTTTGTAAATTTACCAAAAACATTAACCCAATCTTCTACATTTCTCATGCTTCGCCTTGTCGGAAGACCAAGGTAAGAAAAACGTAAGGAATCATAGGAACAATTGATTGATCTAGCAATACTCTCCACCTCTGAAATATGCGCTCCAATAACAAAAATTCGGCTTTTAGCCAAATTAGTTTTCAAGCCTGTGACCTCATAAACCAGTTGAGAATGTGAACTAAATGGTGAGGGTTAGACTTGGACCACTCACCCATGAAAAGCGCATCATCCGCGTAATGAAGGAGAGATATGTTTGCACCATCATTGGTAAGAGGGAGGCCCTTGAAAATTCCTTTACTACAATCATCGATCATCATGACTTGCAAAGCTTCCGCGACTATAAGGAAATCAAAAGGCAATAGCCGGTACCCTTATCTCAAACCACGTTCCATGGAGAACTTATCTGTGGGAGATACGTTGAGGAGAATCAAGATTGAAGTAGAGGGCAGACACACGCGAATCCATTTGCACCATCTTGGGCCAAAACCCATTTGTGACATAAAATCAATTAGAAAATTTTAGTTTACGCCATCGAAAGCTTTTTCAAAATGTAATTTAAAAAGTAGCAGCTTAATTTTTTCTGCTCTCGCGACATTGATAATTTCTTTTGCAATCAAAATCCCATCTAAGATTTGCCTTCCGGTTAAAAAAGCTGCTTGGTTAGGTCGAATAAGCTTATGTATTTTCTTGTTTAAACGAGTGGCGAGCAGCTTATCAAGAACCTTATACATGCAACCAATTAGACTAATAGGGTGGTAAGCACTAATGCCAAGTGGGTCTGAGTATTTCGGGATAAGAACAATAAAAGACGAGTTACACCCTCTAGCCAGGTTGCCATATTTTTCTAAATACTTGATAAAGCTAAATAAACTCAAACTTGATAAGATCCAAATATCTCTTTATGAATTTAAAGTTTAATCCATTGGGACATGGTGGTTTCACACTTGAGCAGTTGAGCAAGCCCACGCAGCCTCTTTGATTTCTTCCATAGTAAAAGTGGCCTCTAATAATGATAAATCACATTGATCTAATTGAATTTTTTTGGTCTATTAAGATTATATTCTTTGAAGCGACTCACAAAATGATTAAGAGATGCCGCTCGAATTGACATGGGATGCTCCGTTTACTACTCTTTTTATTTACCAATGAGTGAAAGAACTTGGTGTTTACATCACCCTCGACAACCCATTTAACCCTTTGTTTGGTAGGACGGAATGAAATATCGAATAAATGGAATAAATGACGTAATAAAATAAATGATGTAATGTAATGATTAATTATTGTTATTAATCATGTTTGGTTGGTATGATGCGATGTTTCTAATTAATAAGAAAAAGACTAAAACGTCTATTGATAACAAGGAGTTTATTTAATGTGATTAGTTAATGATGGACACCTATGTATTTTTTATTCCATTACAAGATGGAATGAAAAAATAATAATAATAGGCCTCTAAGGAATGAAAATGTCAAAATGGTAGTTTTTGGTATAATGGATCATTCATTGTAATGATCATTACATTGTATGATTATAAACAAACAAGATTTTTTCATTTCATACTAATAATTCTTTCCATTTCCACTTTGGGTACAACATACAAAACACTATTTCTTAATACAATACACATCTGAGTGGGTAGAGTCAAACACAAATTCTTACCTACAAAGAAAACCAAGTGAGGCTCAAACTTGAGACCTCATGGAAACAACCTCTCCCAAAGATTTTTAGGAAACCTCAGGTGGCCAACTGAGCTAAGCCCAGTCGGTTAAGATAGTTTTTTTTTATTAGTATATGTTTTATATTTTTTTGTTTTGTATTGGTTTTCGTTTTGTATTTTTTGTAAAACTTTATATTTTATGTTATGTAATTTTGGTTTTTTAGTCTTATAGTAAAAATAAAATTATAAAAATAAAAAAATTAGAGGTATGAATATGGTACAGTAACAGTGGCGGTGATAAGGCCGGGTGTGCAAGTGGTGCGGTCGCACAGACCCCCAATCTAAGGGGCCTCTTTTTCTTCAAGTTCAGTAACATTTATAGTTACATTTGTGTACTTATGCTATATATCAGAATGCGTCTTCTTTGTACATTCAATTAATTAAATACAACTCATCTTACCACAATAAATAAAATGTCATTAAGAAGCCACATTATAAGAAATTGTTATAAATAAACACTTTTTATGCACACTTTTAAGCTTTTTTTAGAGTTGATAAGACCCTTTTTTATTTTCGCCCGAGAACTCCAAATTCATTTGCCCGCCCTGTACAGTAACACATAAATTAACCAATGCAATCAATCACAACGTTCATTATATAAAGCTGAAATTTTCTTTTATAGTTTTATCTTATCAACAGTAGTCAGTGTTAAAGTAATTTTTTTTTTTCTCTGTCTTGTAGCTAGAGTAATAGTACCGGTAGACTTGCATGGTTTTGCTATCCCGAGTTCCAGATCAAATCCTTTACCACTTTAATCATACAAAAACTCAGAAGCAGGTTCCTCCACTGTCTTTTCATCTTTCGCATTTCTATATTACTTATGTTTAGACCTTCGTGTTTTACTCGGTGGCTCATATACATTTGTAAAACATTATCTGATGTGTTATACGTTTTGTTCAGTTTTCTAAACTTTTTTTTTTTTTTTTTGAAATAATTCTATGATATCAACTTAAGTGAAAGTAGCATCTTCAAAATTATAAGTGAAACCAAGATATGAATAAATAACGGGTTATTAACTCTTCCCCGAAAGTAAAAGGGGTTAAAAATGAAATACTGTTGCAACTATATATACAGAGTTTGATCTAAGAGCACAACTCAACTGCACAAGGTGCAGACAACAAGCTTATCTCCTCATTCAGGTTCCACGTGTGCTACATCACCCAACATCTCTTCACAATAAACCTCCTCCTCACCAAACAACAAACCCCAACTTCTTCATTAGGGCTCCACCACTTACAACTTTATTTTTTTTATTCAAAATTTCAAGTAAACTAAATTTATTTTATTCAAATAATACAAATAACATTTTTTTAAGTTAGAAAATAATTATTAAAACAAATAATAATAATAATAATAATAATAATAATAATAATAACTGTTATAAAAATATAGTATCCATCCAGCCGGCTAGCCCATTTATCCATTCATTCTACTATAGTATCTAGCCTATTTATCCAGCCAAAAAAAAAAAAAAAAAAAAAAAAAAACATGTCTTCTTCTTCTTCAATGTGTGGCTGCACACACTACACACTTCCAAATAACATTTCGTCTTCAATGTTAAAATAACATTTATTCTTTTTCTTCAACCCAACGTACACTTTTGTCAGACAATATGCCTCGCCGTGCCCACGAACATCAGTCCAACGGCAGGGGCGGAGCCAAGATTTGTAGTTAAGGGGTGCGAAAGTTTATAAAATAATCCGAAAAAATAAAAGTTTAAAAATGATTTTCAACTTTAATTTATACAAATAAACCATCACAAAAACTTTTGAATGCATTACTAAACCTAATGTTTTTCTAACATATTTTGTGATATATAACTCATAAATTACCCTTTTGACAAGGAGTAAAATAATGACAGTGGGGTACTCAAATCATGCACGTACGTAGAAATTGAAAATTCAACTCCAGAGGAAAGGGGGCTCACCACAACTACAAGTCCACAACCTTGTTATATATCACCTAACCATTTATAAATAGTACAGTGCTAATATATACAGCATGTATTTATAATTTTTCTCATGAAACAATTGAAAAAATGAAGTTAAACTATTATGTTTTTAGGGTGAAAATCCTGTGAAAAGACTCAACTTCGAAGAAAGCTAACAAAGCTTATTAGATGATGAAGAGAGATTTCTCGGAAACATTTCGTAGCAAATTAAAAGTAAAATGGTTAAAAATTGGATAAAAACATTTTGAAAAAAATAATCTACGCCTATTTTGATGAAAAAAATTGGATAAAAACTTTCGAATACTACATTTTAACAATTTTGAAGTCTTGCATAACATATTTGAAATGTTTCAGACTTAAACAAGCAAACATATATGACTTAAATAAAATATTTTAATATAGTTAATTACTCAAAAGTATAAAAACTTTAGTATAATGATCTTAATAAACAAAAAAGGTTATACAGTGACATAATTGAAGAAATGAGTAAACTTCAAAATACATCCATGTGATTTATTCAATTTCGCATCATACACTCCTCTTAAAAAAGTTGCAACAAATACATCAATCCGTTAGTAAAAGTGAACCAATATACATCCCTCCGTTAAAATAAGGACAAACGGCGCAAATCATCTCTCCGTTATCTACTAACGAGATAGAAAACATTTACACCGTTAGTTCTCTAGGTTAACTGTATTTGCACCGTTAGTCATTTTTTTCACGATTTCGTTCGTTTTTTACGTTTTCATCCATAATATGATGAAAACCAAACACAGTTGATATAAATTTCGACATAGCAAAATCAAGCACCCCCTTTATTAACAATATTTCGTTGTTTATGGCCCGTAATGACTTCCATGAGTCAAATAACCAACGCAAATGACACAAAAGGGAAACGGTTTGCCATCGCGCCAAAATATCGCTCTTGGTTGATTAACTAGAGTGTAGTACATAGTTGGTACCTAAAGTCCTATCACTCTTGGTTGATTTAACCATAGTGTGATGATAAATGTAGTTTGTCTATTAAGCCCTTGAGAACATACCAAAACATGAGCGTTGACCGCGACAAAAGTGGTCAAGGGACGCATTCGGCCTCTAATTCCCATGTGCCACACAACGTTTTTAAAAAGATAAGGTGCATGGCGATGATTTGTGAAAAGTTCAGGGACCAACAATGTATTTTACTCTTTTAGTTAAAAAAAGGAAAATGGAGAGTATTTGTTTTTCCATCATCCTTTAGCCAAAAACCGCCCCAAACTCACCCCCCAAAACCACCACAAATTGCTCCATGCTCACCCCCAATATGAAGATTGCTATTGAGGAGATGAATTTTCCGTCCTACCAGACTCACCCCAAACTGCTCCATGCTCAGGCATTTCCAAATTTATATCTATATAAATCCATCCATCATCTCCCTTGAAATCCATCATCTCCCCCTTTCAAAAAAAAAAAAAAAAAAAAAAAAAGTCAAACCATGGACGTATCAATTCAATCAAACACTACCACCGGCAACTTTTCATATACACCCGACACGATCTACTTCAACAGTACAAGTGTTACGTATAACAGCAGTGAGGTTAATCTCACAAAAATCATCGTTGAAAACGCCTGTATCGTAATTGGGACAGGAATAGGGACCGTGGTCATTACGGTCCTGGCAGCCACCCGGTTCAGACACGTTAGGAAGTTTTGGAACAAGTTATTGGGAAAAGAGGAGCAGGCAGCCGCGACACCGGCAACACCCGCAGCAACAGAGGTGGTGTAAGACCTTCATCAACCGTCTTTGAGTGGTGGTTTTTTAATAAATCTTCTTCTAGCTATTTATGTCAAATATTCTAGCTATTTTTGTTATATTGTCATTTCTGAAGGTATTAAACTGGACCAGGTTCAGGGGCGGAGCCAGGATTTGTAGTTAAGGGTGCCTGAAGTTTATAATATAACCCGAAAAAATAAAAGTTTAAAAATGATTTCCAACTTTAGTTTATACAAATAAATCATCACAAAAACTTATGAATGCATTACTAAACCTAATTTTTTTCTAACATATTTGGTGAATATTGAGTATAGTAAACTCAAAATAAGGTCATTTTTTTATTTATGTTTTGGGTGTTCAAAAAATATAAGTATTCAAAATTTCAGATATCCGAAAACTTGATCATAATTTACTAAAAAGTTGGGTTTTATGTAAGGACAGTTTTGGAAGTTATAAAAAAGTTTTTCAAAAATTATAAATATCTGGATATTCAGATACATAAAACTGTAATCTGAAATTTCGGATATCCGAATTAAAAAAAAAAAAAAAAAAAAAAAAAAAATTAGATAAAATATTATAAATAACATAAAACCATCATCGCAAATTTCGGATATCCAAATTTGTTATATAACTAGTTGTTGACAAGTCTCTTAAAATTTTTAAATTAACAACCAAAAAATATTGTCAAAAATGTTTCATTTCATATTTTCGTTTCAGTGGCCACTTAGATTGGAGATATTTCATGTCGATTGTTTTCTTTTTCTTTCATGATAGAAAAATCGCTAGTTGAGAGATGCTTGTGGTATATTAAACGTTAAATTATGGGCTAAATAATGATATGTTAATACAATCATTGGACTTATTGGAGGGGGCCTAGCACCCACTAGCCACCCCCTTCCCTTCGCCCCTGTCCAACGGAGAACAACGGCGAGGGTCTCCTGGTGTGGCAGCAAGGAATGGCTCACCGTTGCCCTCTCCACGTCGGACGGCGAGGCTGGACGACAAGCCTACACCAAATGCTCTAAGAATGACTTGGTAAATAAATCTACACGTAAAATTACAAAACTATAGACGATGCCATTCGAATGAATCTACTTTTAGTCTGTAGGAAAATCATAAACTTTACAATATGGGACACCATGTCAATTTTGTTTTCTATTTGACTTCTAGTAGGAGGAAAGAATTTAAAGCTATAATGGTTTAATCTGAATGGTTTTGTAGCTTAGGGCTAGAGGTAAGGGTGATGGCAATCCTAGACTCGAAGTCGTGGGAGGATTCTCACTAACCAATCACAGAGTGTTATGTGGCAGGAGGATTCTGAAGACAAAACTGTTGGCAATAGGAGGATTCTGAAGAATTCGAAATCATGCCTCAAATTTATTTTTCTATTATTTATATATAATGTTATAAATAATAAAAATTATATGTAAATAATTTATTATTTATATATAAAAGATAATTAAATTTATAGTTCAAATTCAAAATTCAAAATTCAAAATTTAAACTGAAGGGCGGGATAAACGTTAAGTTTTATATTCAAAAAATGTTTCTATAAATAGTCAATCCCAGATGCTCAAAATAGACTCACAATTCACCCACAAATCATACACAATTCACACACAATTATCTCAAGACAATGTCTCACAACAATTCACAAGATAACGAGTCAGTTTAACGTGTATTTAAATTTTAAGTATTAATATAATTAATGTTTGAAAGTGGTATATAGTGTTAATAACGGTATACTTAAATCTCAAATGTGCAAATTACATCTTCAAATTTAAAATCCACTAATAAAAAACTTACACTAAACAAAAATAACCCCCCAACAGTTATTTATTTTTTTGTCTCTTCCCATGCTTCTTCGGCTTGTGTAGGACTCGGAATGCTAGGATTCTAGCGGCTTGGGGGTTGGCGGCGGTGTTCACCGCCGGCTTCCCTCCCATGATTCCCAGAGGACGCATCGGTTGCCATTACCCTAATAAGCCATCCAAGGACGCGTCATATGCCTTGGTGGCACCTTTAAAAACGCGTCATAACTAAAAAGCATTAGATCACTAGCTGTCTTGACTATGAGTTATTCTTAGTGCCACGTCAGCGCCACATCAACTTTTACCTTTTCACAATAACTCACCAAAAAACACCCCTTACTTTAACTTAACTATAACTCCCCTTAACCTCAATTATTTTCAATTTCAACCCCAAACTTTAACAGATACTTCATTTAAAAATAACATAAACATTTATAGAACACAACTTACATTATACACACGTTTTAAATACTATCCTGCTCTTACATTTGAATTCAAATTGTAAATACTATCCCGCCCTTACGTTTGAATTCAATTTTAAATACTATCCCGCCCTTCCATTTGAATTCAAATTTTAAATATTATCATGCCCTCCAGTTTTAGATATTTGAATTTCTAAACACCCCTATATATAGCATACCATATCATACTATTTTGCACACACTTCACTTTATAAAAAATTTTACAATGGCTAATCGTTGGTCTATTGAAGAAGAAACTTTGCTGGCCGACATGTGGCTAGTCGTTCACAAATTTCCTTCTGTAAACACCGCTTTTTGGAATGACGTTACAACAAGGTTCAACGAACAATCTGGCAGTCCTGTTCGTAACAAAAGCCAGATAACGGGTAAGTGGGCAAGACTTACCTATGAATGTAAAAAATTCAATGATATTTATTTGAATTTACAGCCTACACGTGAGGTCAATGGTCCTCTTCTCGATGCAATTGACGTTTACAAAGAGCGCTATGGTGGGTAAGGCTTCAAATACTTGCACGTGTGGTTGATCTTGCAAAATACCCCAACATGGAACAGATATAGGAATTAACGCCCGTATTTGTACTTTTTGTATCTGCTGTGTTTGTACTTTCGTATTTTGTGTATTTCTATATTCGTATCGTTTATGGTTGTATTTCAGTATCGTGTTTATCATTTTCCTTATGTTGTACCGTCTAACGGCTAGTTTGAATATTAATAGAATTTGTAACGGCTAGTTTCCGTTACAATATCCTTTAACGGCTAGTTCCCCTATAAATACAACTTTAACAACACTTCATACTCTCACACAAACATTATGGCTAACGATCCATCTATGGTGCAAAGGAATATCCTTACCCGATTACGAAATGAACAAGAAAAAGAGTTAAGACTGGTTAACAATTTGCTAAGTGAGATAACAAGAATTATGATGCAGAAGGAAGAGCGTGCTCCAGAGATCCAAAGGTTGCGTGAGCTGCCTCAAGACCATCCAACAATCACAATCTGTCTAGGAACTCTATTAAGAAACGATGAAACAGATCTGCAAATTCAGGTCGCCTTGAAGATGGTGATGCGTGGGAATCGCACCTTGCTTTACCTCTCGAGGGATCTCGCGAGGCTTACAACCCCCACCAGGCAGTGTACCTGATCGTTGTAGTATAGTATAGTGACAAGTACCGGGGGATTGATCGTTCAGCTTAGGAATAGTGTCGCTAGGATTAGAAAACCTAATTAATAGTTCTAGAGGTGAGAGATGATTATTTTTGTGTTTTATAATTTTATGAAAGCAATTAAAATCTCGGGTTTTGAAAGAGTGGGCGGAATTAGTTGCTAATCAACTAACCCAAAAACTACTTTGTAACTAATTAAACTAATGAAAATAAAATTAAACTAATATTAAACTAAGGTTGTGAGCAGTATGTGGAGAAATTGTGTTTACTTAGACTTCATTACTCCCTAGATATCTTTTACATGTTAATTACTTGTTACACTTGTATGAATGACGGGTTGTATTCCTTAATACCATTCGTGGAGTGGCATACATAACTCCCCAACTCTATGAGCTCTTATCTCCTCCTACACCATGACCCAGCACAACTATAGGGATTGTAAACAGTGGCTCATGCATTAAATACAACCAATAAAGACCTAGTACGCCTCGGTTCATGTTTCTTAAGACGTTCAAGCATGTTACCATTTGGAGATCTGCCAGTTTTCTTAAGCCTAACATATAAAATCATTCATTCAAAACAAGAATAGACAAGTAATCAACACATAATCAACATCTAGGTTTCATTAGATCTAAGCAAACACAAGAGAGATCTAGCCTAGCATAGTAAAATTAAGATAAGAACAAAAGATAAACAACCAACACATAGACATATTGATTGAATTAAGAGTATACTTATCTCAATTACAATGCAAGGTCTCAAGGGTTTGGAACCCTTGAAAAACCTGTAAAAGAGGCACCAAAATCGTCTTTAGGGTTTCACCAAAACTTCTCTTCCTAATGAAAAAACTAGAAAACTATATATAGGAAAATCGTCCTGACGGCGTCAAGAGTTAAATCTGACGCCGTCAACTCGCCGCCATACACTTCCTCGGACGCCCTAGATCCAATCGTGACGGCCTATGTGACGCCGTCACCACCCACGGTAAATTAATCTTGGTCACTTTGACGCCGTCACCTCTCCATCTGACGCCGTCACCAGCTACGGTAAATTATTCTTCATGTCTGACGCCGTCAAGAGCAAACCCTTGACGCCGTCACCTTGTATTTCCAGCTTGGATTTTTGGTACTTTGTCGTTTTCTTCACTTTATGCTCCAAAAACGTCCAAAATAGCCTCTTTTCCAGAATTCACTCTCCAAACACCTAAAATCACAAAAGGAACGATTTAGGGCAATATTTGATCAAATAAATTCGGATTCGGGCTTAAATGACCCCCTAAAAACGGATCATTTTTCGCCTCATCATATACCCTTACACTTGAGATTTGCTTGTCCTCAAGCAAATGAGCTTTTATTCTACTCAAAAGACAAGTTAGGGGTCATTTAACACTAATATAAAAGTAATTACAACAAATAATCGTTCCACTAAAGACCAATAGACAAGCACGGAGGTCATACACAAGCACCTCACAAATAGTGTTTAGATACTCACATCTCTCGGGTGTAATAAAGTAATATAACATTATGGAAATGGAAGATATCTCTCACTACCTGTCATAGCAAAATAGATTACCATAGGCTTGGGAAAGGATCAAACCTCCACCACATGGCGTAAGCACCTAGGATAAACTATCAAAGAGGTCTTTTAAAGAGGGTTATAACGTTAGGTGTAGGGATATGAATTACACGGTTTTGTTGGATAAAGGGAATTTTACTGGTGGCGAGTTAACAATCTTAGTAAATTACATGTACAAGATGGCGTTGCTAAGCCAAGACTAGACTCGACTTAAGCTAATAAATGAAAAATAACAAAAACATAAAATAAACATAGAATAAAAACGGGATGGTAGTCCGTATGTTTTTTTTTTCTTTTCTTTTTCTATTTTTTTTTCTTTTTTTGCATACACTCTTACCCTACCATCCAAAATAATACATCATAGGGGTTTGAGCACTCCCCTTACACTTGAATCTTTACATACTTTACATTAAACTATTCTAATGACTCGAATTAAGAAAATCAAAACACTTGGAGCACTTTTAAAATTAACGTACATATGGGGGTAATAAGTGATGTTCTTCCCCATTACTCCATAAAATAAGTACTTACCCATGAGTCCCAATCGTCCCAAAACAATATGTACAAGGATATGACTCGACTTAGCAACCATGTAATCAATTAGAAAGTTAACTTAGGGTTTAACATATAACAATAATGCACTAAAAATGAGCGCATACACGGAAGGCTAAGGCGATTTGGTTGTACATTTAAGTGGGGTGTAACAAATTCTTCCTTTAAGTAAAATGCTTAAAGTTAGAGACGAAAAGATAGGCTCGGAGGGGTGTACTAGGGGTATCGTGTACTAAAAATGAGTACAACGCAAAGGGTGTGGGAAAAATTAGTTGACTTAACTAGCCAAGTAATATGACTTAAATGGTCAAGTAATTATAATACGGGTTTAACACAAGGGTGATCCTAATGCCTCTTATCATGTAGTAAATCCTACCACACGAATGTAGTCTCACTAGCGGTCTCGGGATGCATCACTAACGCAAGTTCTAGAATCTAAATGCTACCGGTACACTCATAAGCACTAATAATGAATGCTTTTCCTATCAAATCTAAAGGCGAACCTCACATTTTTGGGTGGAAAATTTTTCTGAATATACGGTTATGTGCTAGTCATACAATCTCCTATCCATGAGACGCTTGCTATGGCTAAAGTTTCACTCCTAAATGTTGTAAAAAATTTTAAATTTGGCGCTAAAATTACACTTAACAAGTATTTCTCATAGTTTTATTACTCATCTACTATCAAACAAAACAAACTCAAGCGAAAGTGCATATGTAAGGTATCATCTTTTTACCCTCCCCTTACACTTAAGATGAACATTGTCCCCAATGTTCAAGTAAAGAATGTAAAAGTTAAAAAGTAAAGAGAATGAAATCAAATACTCCCCTGATTCGCTCGGTATAGATTATAGGTTGGCCAGGTTAAATCTTCCTCCAAGAAAACGAACAATCAAAGCTTCCCTTCCAGAATATAAATCATCTTCTTGTCACAAATAACCTGTAAATCCTGACAAAAGTAGACAAGGCAACCTCGCGTAAAATCGGCGGCATCCTATATAAGTTACTAAATCCTAGAAAACAAAATAAGATATAATGCTTGTGGAATGAAGTTTGCAGATTTCCTGGAGATTATAAAACTTAATAATTCACAAAAACCATAAGACTCCGTTAGAAAAACAAAACCGGTAAAATTTCCAGATTTTTAACTCCTGACGCCGTCAAGAGCAATTGCCTGACGCCGTCAGAATGGACCTGCAGAAATCTTTATGTTAAGTTTCCCGAAAATTTCTGGAAAAACTTTGTCCTACTTCCTGGAAAATCCTGCAAAACTTCATTATGACTCAATACAAGCATTTGACTCTAACAAATACGAATATACATGTTCATTAAATATTGTAGATAATCATGATCGGTTTGTTTCTTAAAAACATATTTGGGGTTTCCCCTTACACTTATCTTTTGCAAAAATACCTTTAGGTTGAAGTTAAGACTAGTCTAAACAACATAATAAAGTATTTCACATTTTAATTGAGAAACATGATCAACCAACAATAAAAATAAAACATGCATACGGAAGCAAATAACAATCAAACAAATAAAATTCACACAAAACATGGGTTGCCTCCCAAGAAGCGCTTTTCTTTATTTACGAGTCTTGTAGCTAGACTCAAAGTCATGGGTTACTACGTGATCTCATCATTGGTTCCACTCTCTAGGTCGTCTTCTAAACCAGTTTTGTATTCCGGACCTAGTTGCAAGCATTCTTTGTAGAAACCAAGCATCCTATTTCTAACATACTCTACTCCTCTACGTCTATCCTCATCATTCCTGTAATAAGCCGCTTGCTTACGTTCCTTTTCGAAATTAGAGAGAAGGCGGTATTGCTCAATCTTGTAGGGCATTTGATAAGCAACCTCATCATTCTCTTCCTTGAATCTAACTATCCCTAACGTCGGATCATAACTCATCCTAGTGGCCTCAACAAATGGTTTCCCAAATATTATTTGACTTAGGCAAGCATCTATCACCGGACGCGTGTCTTCCACTATCATGAAATCAATCTCATAGGTGAGATTCCCTATAATCACATGTACTCCCTTAACTCTTCCTGCAAAATTACTTATCCAACTTTTACCGGGCATTATCCTAAAATTGAGTTGCTTCTTCATCACCCAATTGTAATAAGTCCTAGACATGATGTTCACGGGGGATCTAGGGTCTATGTAAGCTTTCCATACATGCATGTGCCCGATATTGCATGGGATGTTAATGTTAGAGGGGTCTCCCATTTTGATCAGGGGATCGCCAAAGATATATGTTGTCTCGGGACTATCGAATAAATACTTATGGTATTCCCGTTCTTCCTTGGTTGGCAACTTATCAAAATATTCCTCTATAGGTTCTACCTCCTCTAATTCCTCATCCTTATTAACCTCAACTTCCCTACTCTCATCCTCACTATTGGCTTCTACTCTAACTTCATCTTTGTCACTCTCCTCTATCTCCCTCTCTATCGGCTTAATGGTGACAACATTGACAAAGTGGACATGTTTGGATGATGAGGGGTCCTTAGCTTGGATTCCACTATTGGTGTCCCTAGTGTCCTTCCTAGGTGTGGCTAATGTTTGGTTGTTGAGGGCTTTCAACAAGTTGTCGATCTTGTTGGTCATCTCCGTTTGTTGTTGGTTGAATTCGGTTTCAAACCTAGCTATGCGAGCTTCTTGAGATGCCATAAATTTCGACATCAATCCTTCAAGATTGTTGGTACTACCATAGTTGTTAGAAGGATTGTTGTTGAAGGTACGGTTGGATGGTGGACCGTTTGATTGGTAACGATTAGGCGGGTTGGATGAATTGGGTTGATTTTGTTTCCACCTAAGGTTTGGGTGATTTTTCCATGAGGGGTTATATGAATCACCGTATGTGTTCGGCTCGGGCTTGAAAGTGTACCACTTATCTCCCGCTTCGTCGGTACGCGTGGATGCGTAGTCCGCAAAAGCTGTTCTGGGGAGTTCCATACAATCACGAGTGTCATGGGGACCACTACATAATTCGCATGAAGAAGTGATTTTGTTCACTTGGCTTGAATGCTTCGGAGCTTCGTAAGATTTCATGAGAAACTTGACTTGGTCCTCAAGTTCCATGATCCTACGGTCGGGAGTGCTTGAATTATTCGAAGGCAAAGATATTGCCTTGACCGTTTTGTTCAAATCACGGGGATCATTCCAACTTTCGTTGTCATAGAGAGCAAGATCTTCTATGAGTTCCCATGATTGTTCCGCACTAAGATCACGTAGCTTACCACCGGCCGATTGGTCAATGGTTCGCCTCGTGGGGATATCGATATGGTCATAAAAAATTTGGACTTGGAGCCACAAATCTATGCCATGATGAGGGACTTTTTGGAGTAAGTCCTTGAAACGAGTCCATGCTTCATAAAGAGATTCATTTTGACGTTGTTGAAACATCAAGATGTCATTCCTAAGTTTAGTAGTTCTCCCCGGTGGGAAAAATTGAGCAAGGAAACGAGTGGTGAGATCATCCCATGTGGTGATGGATCCCGCGGGTAAACGCTCAAGCCATTGACTAGCTTGATCCCGTAGAGAGAATTGGAATAGGCGTAAACGGGTAGTCTCTCTAGTTTCAACACCTAGGTCTATGGAATCTACGACTTTGAGGAAGTCCTTAAGGTGTTGGTTTGGATCTTCGGAACGAAGTCCATGGAATGCACATCCGCTTTGCACCAACCGGATGGTGTCGGATCGCAAGGGGGTCACATTGGCTTCGGTGAGCTCAATGGTGTTTCGGTAGCCTTGGTGGCTAGGTCGGGAATACTCTCCTAAGGTTCGGGGCCTAAGGGGTTCTAATGGTGGGTTTTGTTGTGGTGGGATGATGGGTTCAAAGATGTTACCACCTTCCATGATGTCGGATGGTAAAGAGTTACGAACAAAAGCACGAAGAAATAAGATAGACTAAAGAAGACCTAAAAATAAAAATAAAAAATCTTACTAGAAAGGAATCTAGCAAGTAGACCTAATAAAAAGAAATCCTAACCTAGACAATAACTATTCCCCGGGCTGCGGCGCCAAAAACTTGATGCGTGGGAATCGCACCTTGCTTTACCTCTCGAGGGATCTCGCGAGGCTTACAACCCCCACCAGGCAGTGTACCTGATCGTTGTAGTATAGTATAGTGACAAGTACCGGGGGATTGATCGTTCAGCTTAGGAATAGTGTCGCTAGGATTAGAAAACCTAATTAATAGTTCTAGAGGTGAGAGATGATTATTTTTGTGTTTTTATAATTTTATGAAAGCAATTAAAATCTCGGGTTTTGAAAGAGTGGGCGGAATTAGTTGCTAATCAACTAACCCAAAAACTACTTTGTAACTAATTAAACTAATGAAAATAAAATTAAACTAATATTAAACTAAGGTTGTGAGCAGTATGTGGAGAAATTGTGTTTACTTAGACTTCATTACTCCCTAGATATCTTTTACATGTTAATTACTTGTTACACTTGTATGAATGACGGGTTGTATTCCTTAATACCATTCGTGGAGTGGCATACATAACTCCCCAACTCTATGAGCTCTTATCTCCTCCTACACCATGACCCAGCACAACTATAGGGATTGTAAACAGTGGCTCATGCATTAAATACAACCAATAAAGACCTAGTACGCCTCGGTTCATGTTTCTTAAGACGTTCAAGCATGTTACCATTTGGAGATCTGCCAGTTTTCTTAAGCCTAACATATAAAATCATTCATTCAAAACAAGAATAGACAAGTAATCAACACATAATCAACATCTAGGTTTCATTAGATCTAAGCAAACACAAGAGAGATCTAGCCTAGCATAGTAAAATTAAGATAAGAACAAAAGATAAACAACCAACACATAGACATATTGATTGAATTAAGAGTATACTTATCTCAATTACAATGCAAGGTCTCAAGGGTTTGGAACCCTTGAAAAACCTGTAAAAGAGGCACCAAAATCGTCTTTAGGGTTTCACCAAAACTTCTCTTCCTAATGAAAAAACTAGAAAACTATATATAGGAAAATCGTCCTGACGGCGTCAAGAGTTAAATCTGACGCCGTCAACTCGCCGCCATACACTTCCTCGGACGCCCTAGATCCAATCGTGACGGCCTATGTGACGCCGTCACCACCCACGGTAAATTAATCTTGGTCACTTTGACGCCGTCACCTCTCCATCTGACGCCGTCACCAGCTACGGTAAATTATTCTTCATGTCTGACGCCGTCAAGAGCAAACCCTTGACGCCGCCACCTTGTATTTCCAGCTTGGATTTTTGGTACTTTGTCGTTTTCTTCACTTTATGCTCCAAAAACGTCCAAAATAGCCTCTTTTCCAGAATTCACTCTCCAAACACCTAAAATCACAAAAGGAACGATTTAGGGCAATATTTGATCAAATAAATTTGGATTCGGGCTTAAATGACCCCCTAAAAACGGATCATTTTTCGCCTCATCAGATGGTTAGGGAACAAGTGTTGCAAGTGTGGGAGGAGAAATCAGATCTCATAAACAATTACAAGTCAATATAATACCTTCGTGACAATCGTAGGATAATTTGTGTTTTCGTATCGTTATTCTAAGTTTGAATGTGGCGTACTTGATTTTTAAATTTATGGTAGACTTTGATTTATAATCACAAGGGGTCTTATGAAATTTTTGGTTCTTGAAAGCATATTATGAAAATCTTGCAAGGGGGCAAAAGTGTAAACTTTTTTTTATACAAACCGGCTTAACGTCACGTTGTTCTAGTAACGTGCTGCTTTAAACGTGCATCCCCGGTACCATAATGTGGGTAATAACGTGGCAAACGTGTGAATAACTTGGGTCTTATGGGCAACACACCTTATGCTCTTAGCTCATTCAATGAGTGAGTAATGAGTTTTTGAGAGAACTCGATGGTTTGGACAACATACTTGTGTAAAGAGAGGAAATAATTTTTCGGGTGTGTGAGTATACTGGAGTACATTTCGATGGTAATATTGGTTTGTTACTACAATATGTTTGTGGTGATGTTAGTTTAGGAGAAAGAAATTAACATAATGCTGAATTGACGGTTATGTTTGCGGTCTTTTTACCACCAGCATAAGACTATCTTTATCAACAATCCGTCCCAACCCAATCTCTTAATAAAATATTATTTTCTCTTTCCTCCACCTACACAACCAATACATACAACCAATCTATATTTTTTTTTACCATTTATCAACAAACCAACCTAACAACCCAATCTATATTTTATTTAAAATAGTGTGTAAGACTACAACCAATCTTATGTTGACAAGTGAAAGATTGGACTCCCAATTTGAGAGTCACCCAACAACTAATTTGCTTCAATAGGTTTCTTCCTTTTAATATAATATTATTTTTTCTGTCCTTTTTGTCATTCAATAGGTTGACAACCTATACCAATAAACCTAGTCTAAGAGCATGACTTACTTTTTGGTTGACCTACATTTTTGTGCCACTACACATCATCTTTTGTGTCATAGGACAACCCTTTCACTCACACCACAAAAAATAACTCCACTTGTAACATGTCATCGCATGCTATTTGGGCCCCAATTATTTATTTATTTATTTAAACTAACATTATTTTTTATTAATTAAACAATTAACATCAAACTTAAAATAAAATCTTTGAAAAATAAAACTAACAATGTTTATTTAAACTAAATGTTATATTAGTTAGGGTCACCTTTGATTTAAAAAATAATAATAAAATAAATAAAAAACTAGTACACAAGGACTAAACTTGTAATATTGTTTACAAGTTTCCATAAAAAAATACATTGTCTATTTGGTTTTTCCCCTTCTTTGTTACACACACACAAACACACATACACAATAAACACCCAATGTACACAACAAAGACAAAACATATACACCAAACACAAGCTTGAACACAACAATAATACAATGTGAATACATACATTTTGATCAAAAAAAGAAAAGAAAACCACCACCTTTCGCCATAACGCACGCTACTGGGCTGGCGTACTTGACCGCGCGACACCTTTGGCGTGGTGGCCGGTGTCATGGCGCGTAGCCATGGTGCACACCAATGGCCCTTGGCACCCCCCCCTCCCCCCCGCCATGACACCCAATGCTCTAACTTTATGCCAATTTCAATTGATTTTAAGAGCCTTTGCAGAAGAATCTGAGTGTGTAAACGAGCCAAAGCGTTCATGATATATTTAGGAATGGGTTGGTGAAAGCTTAAAACGAGTTAAGTTGAAACTAGTTTGCGCCTTGTTTGAGGCTCATTTGTTAAAAGAGCATGAGCTTCATACCTAAAGCTCGAATATGGTCACGAGCTTAAAAGAACCTTAGCAATACCTTGTACACATATAATTGTGCCTATACTTACGTATATTATACACGCGATCTCAAAATACATAAATGGTCCGAGCTTTATACCTAAAGCTCGATTAGACTCCCGAGCCTAAACAAGCCATCGAGCATTTGCTCGTTTAGGTCAATAATACAAACGAGTCAAGCCTGATTTTGTAGAATAATTACAAGGTGAGCTCAAGCTTGAAGCTTCATAAATTCTAAACGACCAGAAATCAAACTCTAACATTCTGGGGTTTGGCTCGGCTCGTTTTCACGCCTACATTAGAGCACCACTTGAAATTACGAAAGATGTGAGAACACTATCATAACTTTAATGTGTCCAACCGCACGGAACATCACCCGATGCCCTCCTCGTCCTGCAACAAAAACCCAAATGAGGTTTGAACCATACATCACCCTGAATGCTTGTATGTGTTGTGTTAATAAAAATAATGTCAAAAACGTTATTTGTATTATTCAGTCTCTATACGTTTTGATAATCACAAAATATTGAAACATGATACGTAAAGTTACGTTTAATAAGTTTTTAATCGAGAAAACTCGTTCGTCAATGTATCTACTACAACGTCACTTCAGGTATGAACAAACACGATACCGACATTAGTAAAGTGATTAAATATTTTATTTTCTCAAAACTTCACATTTTTATGTGACAAAACATTTTTACAAAAGTATTTTTGTAATAAAGAAGAAATGTTTTATTAAAGAAAATAAATTTGAATTCAAATCTTCCAACAACCATTTTCCCCGCCTAAATCAGATAAGTTTTCCACCAGATAAACTTTCACCACATCAGGACAAAAATGGGAGCATCTGTCGGGACGGTCCCCTAAATGGGACGACGCTCCCTTAGTGATAAAGGACAACCCACCTTTAAGGGAACGTCCTGTTATACCCCGTGCCAGCTATGACAAAAAAACATTGACTTTTACGAGGAAACGACTCAACTTTAACAGACATTATGTTACTCTTTTGACCATTGACAAAAATCTATGAACATTCAGACCTTTAAACTATTTTTAAATGAAACTAGAATCAATTACCTTTAAAACGACGGGTGACACGACCTTTAACGAGTCACAGATGGTTTTATACGAAATAAACCAAATGACCAAAAACTGGAGCGTATGGCTTTATGGTTCTGGGCATACAACCATATGGTCTACTCAGAAAACATGTCAAAACCCAGCTATAGCATACGGCTTTAAGCTTAAAAGCGTACAACCATATGGTCTACTCAGAAACATATTCACATAGCGTACAACCATATGCTCGGATGCGTATGGCTTTATGCCCCTGTATCAGAAACTGTCCCAAAATATACTTTATACATTTTCCATAAAAGTCGGCTTCCATGACTCTAAAATTAATGAAATTTTCCAAAAATCATCATACTAACATAATAAAACATTTCCATTTTCACTAAACCCGTTTAACTCAAAATGGGTAGAAACACACCTTAATCCAAACACCCCTTTATTCATTACCATAAACACTAAAATCCATTTACAACATGAACCATTAGACATACTCGACTTTAACATACCACAACATAACTTTGACACATGAGTACGCGTATACAACTCGATAAAAGACTCACGGGGGTACGATACCATCATAGAGCTCGGTATTGTATACTAAGCTCCTAAATGCTTACTACCTTCTAACCTTCCGCATAATCTAACCTTACTCCATATTCCACGCCATCCACAATCACAAGAACCTACAAAAAGGTTAGACAACTAAACCATAAGCTTTCGCTTAGTAAGT
This sequence comes from Artemisia argyi, assembly GCA_030686995.1. Taxonomy (NCBI): domain Eukaryota; kingdom Viridiplantae; phylum Streptophyta; class Magnoliopsida; order Asterales; family Asteraceae; genus Artemisia; species Artemisia argyi. The sequence goes on from CM060702.1 coordinate 199,245,121, forward strand.
AAAACGAGTGTAACATAACATTATAACTCATTCACACATTAAGCATCATGATCCATTCATTTCATCACAATATTAACATAACACATACCTTAGCCACTTCAAGCCTTATCTTTACATCTCTACCTTTCCTACACACTTACACTAATCCAACTAAATTCTCAATCTCTTTTGCTAGTTATGCCAAACTAGCCTTACATCTACTTCTTTATCACATCATCATTCAAACACTTTCAATAATCTCATCATAACAATTATGTAACACAAAATGTAAGAAATCATTATAATATCAAATAATAACCGGTTTACTTATCTTAGCATCCAAGCTAAGCTAATCACAATCTCATCATCATCTTTACTAGTCGTCATCTTCATCATCCCTCATCATTTATCAAAACCTAATAAGATAACAATCAATAACATAAACAAGGGTTTGTATAACCCATCATGACTTACCCATCATCCTTTCCATATCATCATATGATCATACTTTGATCATATGATGATTTCCTACTTAACCCATAACCTTAACTTCAACAAAATCATGAATGGAGAGGTTACTTACTTGGGATTATCTTTACTAGGACTTAACCTTATACAAGGAACTCTTCTCCTTAATCTCTTCTTCATCCAAGTCTATTTCCCTCTCTTTTTTCTCTAAAAACGGTACCCCATAGAACCCTCAAGAAAATGATAGAAATGTCTAGACTTGTGGATAGATAAGATATTTATCTTGTACAAGTTTGGGTCATTGGCAAAAATGGCCCCTCAAGTCCTTTTCTATTACTTTGGCCACTTCATACATTTAAACACTTATAGTCTATGACCACTCCAGTCCCTTGATTCTATTTTCTTCTAATAATGCCATATAATACTTTCCATAACTATAGAATACATTCTTTGACCACAAGATTGGCTATCGGGTTGACCATTACGCAACATTCGTTGAATAACCAATCACGTAAGGCCCACAGTCCATTTCATCTAGGGTGGGGTCCAAGTACTCAGAAAACGGGTCTAACACGTCCCCCACTCCTCCTGATGGCTATAAATACTGAACTGTTTCATTCTAAAAAATAACCCCCTTTGCACAAAAACTTTCTTTTCTTTCCTCCTCCCTTCTTCAATCACAATAACATGTCGGTTAGTGTTTATAAGTGATTCTCTCATGTCACACCCCCAGAATCGGGTCCAGCGGAAGCATACATGTAGCTGGGGTGTAACTCAATTGGTATTACAACACAAGTCAAAAAATGGTTTTCACTTCAATTGTTTAGAATAAAATCATTTAACCAAAAGTATTGGATTTACACTGTTAAAAGTAGTGCGGAAGTAGGCCCTTAAAATACTTTAAATCGGTCCCCAAATGAATATCAGAGTCTTCTATGACCATGCCATGCCCTGCCAAAACCTCCAGTAGCGTGCCATTGCTTAAAACCTGAAAATACATGCTAAAACGTCAGCATAAAGCTGGTGAGTTCATAGTTTTAAGTAAACAACAAGTTTTGTATGGACCACAAGTTTTAAAGTTGGTTTGACCAGTACACTCGGTTATGTGGCCAGTACACTCGGCCATGTTACCAGTACACTCGGTTATGTGGCCAGTACACTCGGCCATGTTACCAGTACACTCGGTTATGTGGCCAGTACACTCGGTCATGATGGAGGGGACTTTAGTGGCAGTAATGGTAATTCAGGTAATGTAACAGTTTTGTACTTATGTCCGCAATAAAAGTAATGTACATGTGTCCATAAGAAAGTAATCAAGGGTGGAATAGGTAATACATAATGTATTCAAGTAATCAATCAAGTATTTCAACCATTCAGTAATGTTTGAGAAAATGAATCGCGTTCAATTAAAACAAGCATTGAATTTAAATAGAAACAAGCATGTATCTTCCCCCAAAACAGTTGTAAAACAAGTAAAGAATAGGGGTTATGAACTCACCTGGAACAATCGATATGATAACCAAAAAGGAAAAACGCACGAAAATCGAGGCACAAACGCTCTAACCGCAACCTAAATGGTTCATATGTCTTAGGTTCGAAGACAAGGTCAAGCATGCAAGTCATACACTACATTATCACTTGTACATGTTGTTGAAATTTTTATCGTTAAAAATGTAGGTAATCAAAGTGATCTCGTATTTAAGTCATCCACCATTTTAGAAAACGTAGTTTGTAATTCTCATGACCAAATATTAGTCGTCTTGTAAATATATATTTTGAAAATCTCTAACGTACCTAATAAGTATACGTAATGCTTTACCATTTTTATTTACGTCATTTTAGCCAAACTACACTCTAAAATGTCCAAAAGTCCATTTTAATATTTCCATCAGCTTTTGAGAGTAGAATAAAAAGCTGTCAAAATGTATTGTTTCGTCGCAACTTTCCTAGGCCATAACTTTTGCGTCGTAGTTCCGTTTTTCAAGTTCTATATATTCCCGCGAAGGTATTCAAGTGTACTCTAGTATTTTCAAGGTCTCGGCTAGTTTAGAAATCATTACACCTCAGTTTTCCTAGGTAGAAAATCGGGACAGATTCATTGTCTTCAGGAAAATATAGTTTTCGTCGTAAATCTTGAAAATATCATATCTTTTTCGTTATAAGCCCGTTTTATCTCATTCAAGCGGCTATGTTTTCGTTATTAAGTCTACTTTCTACATTTCTAGCCTAATATGGCCACCAAGGTACTGATCTATCAGTAGGAGGTCGAATGGGACAGATTTGACATCAAAAGTGTCAAACTATTTTTACTAGTGTTGTGTTCATTATTACCACTTGACAACAACTCCAAGTCTAGTCCTAGTTCATCCATCAATTTCCCAACTAGTATATGGTGATCTAAACATAAACTTAACAATATTCAAGATCCATGTACAAGATCATCCAAGTATTTAAAACTTCATATCTACTAACATATATGTATATATAAAGTTTTCATCATTTTCTTGTAAAGATTTTTACTAGTAAATTTTCTTGTAATCAAAACTTGTTCAAAACATATTTTCTTGTTAAGAGATCAAGGTGGATGTAAAGTTTTATCAACATGTACCAAGTGATACTAAGTATATATACTAGACAAGCACTAAAATCATGAAAAATCATGAAGTATTAGTAGTGTAAAAGAAAAGATTACTTACAAAGGTGATTAGTGAGATGAAGGTTGTAAAACACTAATGTAACCCCAAGATTAGTACTCCAAACCCTTGATAAACTATCCTAAGTACTCTTGAAAGTGACCAACAAGCTCTCTCTTCTTCCTTGCTCCTTAGGGTGGATCGAATGGTGAGTAAGAGTGGGAAGGTGATTAGGTTTTCTTTTGTAACTAAAATGAAGAACTAGTTTTAGGTGTACATATATATAGTCAAATAGTCAAGGTGGTCAAAAATATCACAAGGACTTGGTCCTTGTGATTGCCGAATTTCATGGAAAAGGAGGGGGGCAAAGAGTGGTCTTAGCCTCCCTCATTAATTACCTTGTCTCCCATGTGTTTAATTTGTTGAAATTTGATAGATTTTGTAGTGCTAATTTTATGCATTATAGGGGGGGGGGGCGGCTCATAGGACAAAAATAGGAAGAAGTTGGTTTGAATTAGTATAAAATGTGTATTTTGAATGTATTGGGTAGTAAAAATATGTATCGGGTATTAGTTTGGTAGTTAACGGAAGTTATACGTAATTAAAAGTAAGATATAAAGAATTTATCTTGGACATCGAAAAATATTTTTAGGACTTTTGTAATAGTTTTGGAAGTATAAAAATACCCTAAAAATAATTGTTGAGAAAGTCGGGTATTACATTCTTGAATAAAGAATTTACGATTGTTGAATTTAAAAACCGTAAGTACTTAAAGAATAGAAATTCATTTTATAGAATAAAATGGTGAACTGGGGAAAGGAGCAAGGTACCGGAGCGTTGTGGACTAAAATTAACCTAAGTCCTAGAGTTCTTAGAATTTATTTAAAAATTCGCGTCGATTCGAGTAAAAGAGCTCATGTAAATTGTTCTAAATTAGATGTCGAGAAATTTTAAATTCGAGTTTAGAAAATAGTATTGACCTGGGAAATAGCGGGTTGTGATATTAGCTGCGAATTTGAAGACCCTCAAACTCAGTTTACGTAATGATGAACGATAATCGTGAATAGTGATTTCCTTCCGGAAATGAATAGTGTCACCTGAATAGTAAAATTTCTGAACGCTTCTCGGAATCACAGACTGACTCCGAAAACGATGAATAGTAAAATGATGAATAGTGACCGGTGAATAGTAAACGGTGAATAGTAACCGTTGAATAGTAAAATTGTCGGGATTTGGAAAATGACCTGAAATTACGAGTTGTGACATTCTCACCCCCTTAAAAGGAACTTCGTCCCGAAGTTCAGTTTGTGTTGGTCTCTAGAGTGGTATTGGTTAAAAGATGATGATATAATCGTGTAAGCTACTGAGCTCTAACAAGGTTCAAGTTTGACGGCCACTAGGCCTACTCTGTCAGAATTCGTAAATGGTTCAGTGTATATCGAGTTTAACTTTATGAAGTTTTCTGAATGGTATTATGCCTTTCCTAGGCAGAACTTTCCACACAATCATGCCACAAACTTGAAATTCTAGTGGTTTACCGCTTATCGAACTTGTAATTGATTCTTGATTTGTAGGAAATTCCTGGTTATTTCATGAATGCTTACGGGACTAGTGAGTTGTGCTTTTCCAAGTTTTGACCCGTCAATGGATGTTGGCACTTCGACCATAGAGTGCTTCGAATGGTGTAGTCTCTAAGCTCGTGTGATAACTATGGTTGCAACTGAATTTGATTTATGGCAAATGGTTAATCCAACCATTTCTAGTGTTATTCACACCCGATTTGGGCATATCTCCCTAGGTTTGAATCAATCTCAAATTCTGACCATTGGTCTACAGATGATAGGTGGTGTGGTTCCAAAGAGATCTTAATGAAATCGTTAGGAGTTGAGGTGAATCAAATTCCTTTATTAGGAATAATTGAAATGAGTATCATGAATCTTGTTTTGAAAGACTTACAGGGTTAAATCCGTAAAAGGGTGTTGTTGAAAATAATAGATTAGGATAAGGTTGTGATCCTTCGCAGGATGTCAGGAATTGAGTCTTTCTCCACCTACGGTGCTTAGTCTCCGTTACTAAGATTTTCCCCCAAGTTATAGGTCATCAACTCACAAACTCCTAAAGGTATAAGTGAGGTAATATAGTGATTGATTTTCAAAGTTTGTTTTGAGATTGTGTTTTGTTCATAAACCTTTCCTGAATAAATGAATCTACAAGTTTAAGCAAACAGCTTTTTAGGTAACATCCTTCTTGATGTTTCAAAATTTAGTAGTTATGCAATATAGGAAAATTTTCAACATAAGGTGGATAATATGGTTTACCAAAGATCGATGTTTGAAATTTTGTAATATTCAATAGTTTTGTAAAAGATTAGTCAAAAGGAATTTGCTTGTCAAAATAAGAGCATCAGAAAAGTATTTCTTACAAGATATATGTTTTGTATAACGGTAGTTTAGAGAAAAATCCATTTTAAAGTGAAAGTATTAAGAGGATAAAATAGCCAGGTAGGTATGTCTGCACAAATGCATAGGTGTCTAACATGTTCGAATAAAGTCTATTGGTGAGGACATGTTCAATTTATAGTCTTGGTTAAAAGGTTGGATTTATCTCTATGGTGTGGCTTAGTGAGCACTCGTATCGAAACAAATCCTGTAATTCAGTCAAACCAATATTTTCTAGATGGTAGAATTTTTGGTGATCAGGCCAGTGATAGTGGTTCGAATGGTTTTGTGATATCTTGCGGTTTCTATTGAGTTTTGAATGGTCTTACTGTACCGAGGTATCCTCCTCATAGAAGGTATGGAAAGTCTTTCCTAGGGAGGTCATTGATAATATCCACTTATCAATATAGGGAGTAGTGAGGGATGAGTGACATCGGAATCTATAGAGTGTCACCTAATTCTTTGTATATATGGGGGTGGGGAAAAGAAATGATAGTGATGGTGAGAAGGGAAGAGACTGTGACAACTGCAACAAAATGAGATTGTGACAAAAGAAAATACTGTGATATGAGTGTATTGTGCATAAATATGAAAGTTCATGAAATAAAATGACTAGCTGACATGCTTCCAATCGGTGGTTTACGAAGTGATGAAAAGTATGAAGGTTCCAATAACGAGAGTATACACACACATGAATGAAACATTTGGAAATGAGTTGAGAATTCAATCCAGACATAATCTTATTATAACCATTCTCAGTGTTGCAAAATTCACTTCTGAGTCAGACATAGGTGGTCAGCCTATACCTCACTATCCCGGGTCGAATATAGATGACCAGTCTATATTCCACCGAGGTTCCATGAATTTTAAAATACTCAGCTCAGTTATACTAACACCATGTCCTTCACAAGTACCAAGACGTTCTGAAAGACAAAAGCAGGTGACCAAACTCGAGGTCAAATGATGAAACTATGCAAGGAAAAACTTAACGCGGTGAAATATATGATACATGAACATGCTTATATGAAAGATAGTTATAGTAATCAACTATCATAAATGAATATAGTATATCAGATAATGAGACACAAATCTCATCACCTAAGTCAGCAACAAACTACAAATGAGGCATCATCTTGGCAGGCAGGCACGTGACGGTCATAGGGTTAAGTTTTTCGTAAAAGTAGCTATAGTCTAGGTTTTAAAAACACTTAGTTCGCTATAGCCAAAGCTCTGATACCAATCTGTCACACCCCCAGAATCGGGTCCAGCGGAAGCATACATGTAGCTGGGGTGTAACTCAATTGGTATTACAACACAAGTCAAAAAATGGTTTTCACTTCAATTGTTTAGAATAAAATCATTTAACCAAAAGTATTGGATTTACACTGTTAAAAGTAGTGCGGAAGTAGGCCCTTAAAATACTTTAAATCGGTCCCCAAATGAATATCAGAGTCTTCTATGACCATGCCATGCCCTGCCAAAACCTCCAGTAGCGTGCCATTGCTTAAAACCTGAAAATACATGCTAAAACGTCAGCATAAAGCTGGTGAGTTCATAGTTTTAAGTAAACAACAAGTTTTGTATGGACCACAAGTTTTAAAGTTGGTTTGACCAGTACACTCGGTTATGTGGCCAGTACACTCGGCCATGTTACCAGTACACTCGGTTATGTGGCCAGTACACTCGGCCATGTTACCAGTACACTCGGTTATGTGGCCAGTACACTCGGTCATGATGGAGGGGACTTTAGTGGCAGTAATGGTAATTCAGGTAATGTAACAGTTTTGTACTTATGTCCGCAATAAAAGTAATGTACATGTGTCCATAAGAAAGTAATCAAGGGTGGAATAGGTAATACATAATGTATTCAAGTAATCAATCAAGTATTTCAACCATTCAGTAATGTTTGAGAAAATGAATCGCGTTCAATTAAAACAAGCATTGAATTTAAATAGAAACAAGCATGTATCTTCCCCCAAAACAGTTGTAAAACAAGTAAAGAATAGGGGTTATGAACTCACCTGGAACAATCGATATGATAACCAAAAAGGAAAAACGCACGAAAATCGAGGCACAAACGCTCTAACCGCAACCTAAATGGTTCATATGTCTTAGGTTCGAAGACAAGGTCAAGCATGCAAGTCATACACTACATTATCACTTGTACATGTTGTTGAAATTTTTATCGTTAAAAATGTAGGTAATCAAAGTGATCTCGTATTTAAGTCATCCACCATTTTAGAAAACGTAGTTTGTAATTCTCATGACCAAATATTAGTCGTCTTGTAAATATATATTTTGAAAATCTCTAACGTACCTAATAAGTATACGTAATGCTTTACCATTTTTATTTACGTCATTTTAGCCAAACTACACTCTAAAATGTCCAAAAGTCCATTTTAATATTTCCATCAGCTTTTGAGAGTAGAATAAAAAGCTGTCAAAATGTATTGTTTCGTCGCAACTTTCCTAGGCCATAACTTTTGCGTCGTAGTTCCGTTTTTCAAGTTCTATATATTCCCGCGAAGGTATTCAAGTGTACTCTAGTATTTTCAAGGTCTCGGCTAGTTTAGAAATCATTACACCTCAGTTTTCCTAGGTAGAAAATCGGGACAGATTCATTGTCTTCAGGAAAATATAGTTTTCGTCGTAAATCTTGAAAATATCATATCTTTTTCGTTATAAGCCCGTTTTATCTCATTCAAGCGGCTATGTTTTCGTTATTAAGTCTACTTTCTACATTTCTAGCCTAATATGGCCACCAAGGTACTGATCTATCAGTAGGAGGTCGAATGGGACAGATTTGACATCAAAAGTGTCAAACTATTTTTACTAGTGTTGTGTTCATTATTACCACTTGACAACAACTCCAAGTCTAGTCCTAGTTCATCCATCAATTTCCCAACTAGTATATGGTGATCTAAACATAAACTTAACAATATTCAAGATCCATGTACAAGATCATCCAAGTATTTAAAACTTCATATCTACTAACATATATGTATATATAAAGTTTTCATCATTTTCTTGTAAAGATTTTTACTAGTAAATTTTCTTGTAATCAAAACTTGTTCAAAACATATTTTCTTGTTAAGAGATCAAGGTGGATGTAAAGTTTTATCAACATGTACCAAGTGATACTAAGTATATATACTAGACAAGCACTAAAATCATGAAAAATCATGAAGTATTAGTAGTGTAAAAGAAAAGATTACTTACAAAGGTGATTAGTGAGATGAAGGTTGTAAAACACTAATGTAACCCCAAGATTAGTACTCCAAACCCTTGATAAACTATCCTAAGTACTCTTGAAAGTGACCAACAAGCTCTCTCTTCTTCCTTGCTCCTTAGGGTGGATCGAATGGTGAGTAAGAGTGGGAAGGTGATTAGGTTTTCTTTTGTAACTAAAATGAAGAACTAGTTTTAGGTGTACATATATATAGTCAAATAGTCAAGGTGGTCAAAAATATCACAAGGACTTGGTCCTTGTGATTGCCGAATTTCATGGAAAAGGAGGGGGGCAAAGAGTGGTCTTAGCCTCCCTCATTAATTACCTTGTCTCCCATGTGTTTAATTTGTTGAAATTTGATAGATTTTGTAGTGCTAATTTTATGCATTATAGGGGGGGGGGGCGGCTCATAGGACAAAAATAGGAAGAAGTTGGTTTGAATTAGTATAAAATGTGTATTTTGAATGTATTGGGTAGTAAAAATATGTATCGGGTATTAGTTTGGTAGTTAACGGAAGTTATACGTAATTAAAAGTAAGATATAAAGAATTTATCTTGGACATCGAAAAATATTTTTAGGACTTTTGTAATAGTTTTGGAAGTATAAAAATACCCTAAAAATAATTGTTGAGAAAGTCGGGTATTACATTCTTGAATAAAGAATTTACGATTGTTGAATTTAAAAACCGTAAGTACTTAAAGAATAGAAATTCATTTTATAGAATAAAATGGTGAACTGGGGAAAGGAGCAAGGTACCGGAGCGTTGTGGACTAAAATTAACCTAAGTCCTAGAGTTCTTAGAATTTATTTAAAAATTCGCGTCGATTCGAGTAAAAGAGCTCATGTAAATTGTTCTAAATTAGATGTCGAGAAATTTTAAATTCGAGTTTAGAAAATAGTATTGACCTGGGAAATAGCGGGTTGTGATATTAGCTGCGAATTTGAAGACCCTCAAACTCAGTTTACGTAATGATGAACGATAATCGTGAATAGTGATTTCCTTCCGGAAATGAATAGTGTCACCTGAATAGTAAAATTTCTGAACGCTTCTCGGAATCACAGACTGACTCCGAAAACGATGAATAGTAAAATGATGAATAGTGACCGGTGAATAGTAAACGGTGAATAGTAACCGTTGAATAGTAAAATTGTCGGGATTTGGAAAATGACCTGAAATTACGAGTTGTGACATCTCATCCTCTACATCAAAGTGCAAGAGAAGAACACTCAAAGTCGTCAAGAATCGATGTATTATTGAGTACACAAACAAACGTAACATGTGTTACGATTCTCTTCTTCCTCCAACTCTATCATTTGTACATATTATATCCGACTTGTGTGTGAGTCGTGAATAGATGTGTTAGGGCGGACAAAGGTGTAAGTCCGTGAAGTGTTATACCTAGATTAGTACTTGTAATAGTCCGTGTGTTGTGTTTGAAGGATAGGACTTAGTGTAGTTCTAGTGTGAAGATTGGGACTTCATGAAGTCCATGTTTGAAGGCTTGAATCGGGTGAAGATTCAAGTGAACGGGAGTACTCGTTCATGTGAAAAGTTGAAAGGGGTGATCTTCTATGTGAAGACTTAGATTGTGTGTTGATCTAAGTGGACAAGAGTGCTTGTTCGTGAAGCCACGTGGGCTTGGTGTATATTGGTTCTAGCTAAGATTAGGACTCGACATTCCGTTTAGTGTCGTTAAACTTGGTGTAAGCTTGATGAGGCGAAAAATGAACCACTTTTAGGGGGTCATTTAAGCCCGAATTCGAATTTATTTGATCAAATGTTGCCCTAAATCGTTCCTTTTGTGATTTTAGGTACTTTGGGAGTGAAATCTGGAAAAGGAAGCAATTCAGACGTTTTTAGAGCATAAAAGTGAAGAAAACGCCAAAGTCTTAATTTTCCTTGCTGGGAACAGTAGGTGACGGCGTCAAGAGTAATTTCCATGACGACCCAGTACAGAATTGACGGCGTCACAAGGTAGGGCGTCAAGAGTAAAATGCATGACGGCCTGGAAACACATAACACATGACGGCGTCAAAAGTAGATCAAAGCAGTCCGAGAAGTATTTTGGCGGCGAGATGACGGCGTCACAAATTTGTTCTTGACGCCGTCAGACCCTATTTCCTATATATAGTTTTCTAATTTTCACATAAAAAAGAGAAAAGTTTTGGAGAAACCCTAAGTACGAACTTGGTACGAATTTTACAGGTTTTTCAAGGGTTCTCAGCCCTTGATCCCTTTTATGTGTAATTGAGATAAGTATTCTTTTAATTCAATCAATATGTCTATGTGTTGGTTGTCTATATCTTGTTCTTGTCTTAATTCCATAATGCTAGGCTAGATCTATCTTGTGTTTGCTTGGATCTAATGAAACCTAGATGTTAATTATGTGTTGATTACTTGTTTATGGTTGTATTGGATGAATGATTTCGATGTTAGGCTTAAGAAAACTGGCAGATCTCCAAATGGTAACATGCTTGAACGTCTTAGGAAACATGAACTGACGTGCACTAGGTTTTATTGGTTGTATTTAATGCATGAGTAAATTCTAATGATCCCATGTTAGGAGCTTCTTAGCCGGCTCGACATAGGAGTGAAGTAGGCACTCATAGGATTGGGGAATTAAGTGCGCCACCCCATGAATGGTATTAAGGAATACAATCCGTCATCCACGCAACTATAACAAGTAATTAACGTGTAAAAGATATCTAGGGAGTAGTGAAATCTAAGTAAACACATTTTCTCCACTTATTGCTCACAACCTTAGTATAATTTAGTTTATTTTCATTTTTAGTATTTTATTTTGATTGCATCTTTAGTATTGGGTTAGTTGACTAGCAACTAATTCCGCCCAAATCCTTCAAACCCGAGATTTTTACTTGCTTTCTAAAAAATATAAAAATATAAAAATAATCATCCCTCATCTTTAGAACTAGTATTTAGGTTTTCTAATCCTAGCGACACTATTCCTAGCTGAACGATCAATCCCCCAGTACTTGTCACTATACTATACTACAACGATCAGGTACACTGCCTGGTGGGGGTTGTGAGCTTGTCAAGATCCCTTGAGAGGTAAAGCCTGGTGCGATTCCCACGTATCAAGTTTTTGGCACCGTTGCCGGGGAATTGTTATTGTCTAGGTTAGAATCTCTTTTTATTAGGTCTACTTGCTAGATTCCTTTCTAGTAAGATTTTATTTTTATTTTTAGGTTTTCTTTAGTCTATCTTAATTCTTTGTGTTTTTGTTCGTAACTCTTCACCACCCGACATCATGGACGATGGGAACATCCTTGAACCCGTCATCCCACCACAACAAAACCCACCACTAGAACCTCTTAGGCCCCGAACCTTAGGAGAGTATTCCCGATCTAGCCACCAAGGCTACCGAAACACCATTGAGCTCACCGGAGCCAATGTGACCCCCTTGCGATCCGACACCATCCGGTTGGTGCAAAGTGGATGTGCATTCCATGGACTTCGTTCCGAAGATCCAAACCAACATCTTAAGGACTTCCTAAAAATCGTAGATTCCATAGACCTAGGTGTTGAAACTAGAGAGACAACCCGATTACGCCTATTCCAATTCTCTCTACGGGATCAAGCTAGTCAATGGCTTGAGCGTTTACCTGCGGGATCCATCACCACATGGGATGATCTCACCACTCGTTTCCTTGCTCAATTTTTCCCACCAGGGAGAACTACTAAGCTTAGAAATGACATCTTGATGTTCTAACAACGTCAAAATGAATCTCTTTATGAAGCATGGACTCGTTTCAAGGACTTACTCCAAAAAGTCCCTCATCATGGCATAGATCTTTGGCTCCAAGTCCAAATCTTTTATGACCATATCGATCTCTCCACGAGGCGAGCCATTGACCAATCGGCCGGTGGTAAGCTACGTGATCTAAGTGCGGAACAATCATGGGAGCTCATAGAAGATCTTGCTCTCTATGACAACGAAAGTTGGAATGATCTCCGTGATTTAAACAAAATGGTCAAGGCAATATCTTTGCCTTCGAACAATTCTAGCACTCCCGACCGTAGGATCATGGAACTTGAGGACCAAGTCAAGTTTCTCATGAAATCTTACGAAGCTCCTAAGCCTTCAAGCCAAGTGAACAAAATCACTTCTTCATGCGAATTATGTAGTGGTCCCCACGACACTCGTGATTGTGTGGAACTCCTGGGAACAGCTTTTGCGGACTATGCATCCACGCGTACCGACGAAGCGGGAGATAAGTGGTACACTTTCAAGCCCGAGCCAAACCCTTACGGTGATTCATACAACCCCTCTTGGAAAAATCACCCAAACCTTAGGTGGAAACAAAATCAACCCAATTCTTCCAATCCGCCTAATCGTTACCAACCAAACGGTCCACCCTCCAACCGTACTTTCAACAACAATCCTTCTAACAACTATGGTAGTACCAACAATCTTGAAGGATTGATGTCAAAGTTTATGGCATCTCAAGAAGCTCGCATATCTAAGTTTGAAGCCGATTTCAAACAAAAGCAAAGCGAGATGACCACCAAAATTGACGCATTGTTGAAAGTTCTCAATGACCAAGAAATGGAAGCACTCCCAAGCGACACGGTCAAGAATCCAAAACTAAACATTAATTCCGTATCTTCAGTTTCGTCACCCACTTTGTGTCCACAATACTACTCGGTTAAATCAACGAGCACGTGTTTCAAACAAAACCAAATTCTTCAAAAGGACCAATCAAGTAAAACACCCGATATAGAACCGGTCAAAAGTATAGTTGAAACACCTCCTACGCAAGACCTTGACGATGAATTGAAAGAACTTCACCTTGAACGCCCTGTCATTGATATCTTAGCGCGTGCTCCTTACTATAGTGCCCTCCTAGAAAAATATGAGAAGTTTAAACTAGGTAAAAATGGGACCGCCTTCGTTCAAAACAAGTTGCCTAAAAAGCTTGATGATCCGGGTATATTTGTTTTGCCTTGTAAGATAGGAAGATCCGAAAGCTTTCGACACACTAGCCGATTTAGGGTCAAGCCTCAACTTGATTCCCTTATCCTTATTCACCGCTCTTAAGCTAGGAAAGTTAGAGGAAACGGAGGTATTGATAGGGCTAGCGGATGGGAGTATTGCCCACCTGGTTGGAATGATTAAGGATGTAGTTGTTCACGTAGGAAAGTTAACTATATTAGCGGATTTTCACGTCCTAGACATGGTTAGTGACACTACATGCCCATTATTGGTAGGAAGAGGATTTTTAGCAACCGCTAGCGCCATGATAGATTGTAAGGTGTCTAAGATAGCGGTAGGTGAAGGCGATACTTGGTCGGTGTACGATGTAAAGAAGCATAGTTATGATTGTGATGATGAACCGACACCGCATTGCGTAGAGATGAATAGGAGACCATCTAGATATGGACCTTGGATAGAAAGGAACTTCATAGGACCTCAATGCCCATTTTATCTAGAGAAAGATTTCGTTGAAAAGACACATTCGGTAGAACAACTCATAGCTAGAGATGAAGAGCTAGATCCCTTTGAGGACCCCTTAGTATTTAGGAAGATGATTGAGTTCTTGAGCGTAATGCCTATTAATATAGAGATGAATAAGTGGAAAAGAGAGGGAGACAAGTGTAAATGGAGGTGGGTCAAGCCACCTAAAGAAGGTGACGGATCATGGCATATTAGGATGACTTTGTATGATCCGGATGGAGAAAAGTTTGAAAGGTCATACCATACTAAGGAAACCGATAGGAAGTTGAAACCTAAGTTTGATCCCAAGGATGTCCACAATGAGGAACTCACCCGCATCACGTAGTAACCCATGACCTTGAGTCTAGCTACAAGACTCGTAAATAAAGAAAAGCGCTTCTTGGGAGGCAACCCATGTTTTGTGTGATTTTTATTTTGTTTGTTTGTTATTTGCTTCCGTATGCATGCTTTATTTTTATTGTTGGTAAATCATGTTTCTTAATTAGATAGTGGAAATACTTTACTTTGTTGTTTTGGCCTAGTCTTAATTCCACCTAAAAGTATTTTTGCAAAAGATAAGTGTAAGGGGAAACCCCAAATATGTTTTTAAGAAACAAACCGATCATGATTCTCCACAATATTAAATGAACATGTGTATTCGTATTTGTTAGAGTCAAATGCTTGTATCGAGTCATAATGAAGTTTTGTAGGATTTTCCAGGAAGTAGGACCAAGTTTTTTCAGAAATTTTCCGGAAACTTAACATAAGAATTTATGCAGGTCACTTCTGACGGCGTCACGAGTTAACTCTTGACGGCGTCACGTGTAAAAATCTAGAAATTTTACCAGTTTTGTTTTTCTAACGGAGTCTTATGGTTTTTGTGAATTATTAAGTTTTATAATCTCCAGGAAATCTGCAAACTTCATTCCACAAGCATTATATCTTATTTTATTTTCTAGGACTTAGTAACTTATATAGGATGCCGCCGATTTTATGCGAGGTTGTCTTGTCCATTTTCTCAGGATTTACAGGTAATGTATGAGAAGAAGATGATTTATATTCTGGAAGGGAAGCTTTGATTGTTCATTTTCTTGGAGGAAGATTTAACCTGATCACCTTATTATCCATACCGAGCGAATCAGGGGAGTATTTGATTTCATTCTTTTTACTTATTTCACTTTTACATTCTTTACTTGAACATTGGGGACAATGTTCATCTTAAGTGTAAGGGGAGGGTAAAAAGATGATACCTTACATATGCACTTTCGCTTGAGTTTGTTTTGTTTGATAGTAGATGTGTAATAAAACTATGATAAATACTTGTTAGTGCAATTTTAGATCCAAATTTAAATTTTTTTACAACATTTAGGAGTGAAACTTTAGCCATAGCAAGCGTCTCATGGATAGGAGATTGTATGACTAGCACATAACCGTATATTCAGAAAAATTTTCCACCCAAATATGTGAGGTTCGCCTTTAGATTTGATAGGAAAAGCATTTACTATTAGTGCTTATAAGTGTACCAGTAGCATTTAGATTCTAGAACTTGCGTTAGTGATGCATTCCGAGACCGCTAGTGAGACTACATTCGTGTGGTAGGATTTACTACATGATAAGAGGCATTAGGATCACCCTTGTGTTAAACCCGTATCATAATTACTTGACCATTTAAGTCATATTACTTGGCTAGTTAAGTCAACTAATTTCTCCCACACCCTTAGCGTTGTACTCATTTTTAGTACACGAAACCCTTAGTACACCCCTCCGAGCCTATCTTTTCGTTTCTAACTTTAAGCATTTTACTTAAAGGAAGAATTTGTTACACCCCACTTAAATGTACAACCAAATCGCCTTAGCCTTCCGTGTATGCGCTCATTTTTAGTGCATTATTGTTATTTGTTTAAACCCTAAGTTAATTATCTAATTGATTACATGATTGCTAAGTCGAGTCATATCTTTGCACATATTGTTTTGGGACTATTGGGACTCATGGATAAAGTACTTATTTTATGGAGTAATGGGGAAGAACATCATTTATTACCCCCATATGTACGTTAATCTTAAAAGTGCTCAAAGTGTTTTGATTTTCTTAATTCGAGTCATTAGTTTAGTTTATTGTAAAGTATGTAAAAATTCAAGTGTAAGGGGATGTTCATCCCCTATGATGTATTATTTTGGATGGCAGGGTAAGAGTGTATGCAAGAAAAAAAAAAAAAAAAAAAAAAAAAAAAAAAAAAAAAAAGAAAGAAAAAGAGAAAAAACATACGGACTACCATCCCTTTTCATTCTATGTTCATTTTATGTTTTTGTTATTTTTCAGTTATTAGCTTAAGTCGAGTCGAGTCTTGGCTTAGCAACGCCATATTGTACATGTAATTAACCAAGATTGTTAGCTCGCCACCAGTAAAAACTTCCTTTATCCAACAAAACCGTGTATTTTATATCCCTACACCTAACGTTACAACCCTTTTATAAGACCTCTTTGATAGTTTATCCTAGGTGCTTACGCCATGTGGTGGAGGTTTGATCATTTTCCAAGCCTATGGTAATCTATTTTGCTATGACAGGTAGTGAGAGATATCTTCCGTTTCCATATTGTAATTTATACTTTATCACACCCGAGAGATGTGAGTATCTAAACACTATTTGTGAGGTGCTTGTGTATGACCTCCGTGCTTGTCTTTGGTCTTTAGTGGAACGATTATTTGTTGTAATTACTTTTATATTAGTGTTAAATGACCCCTAACTTGTATTTTGAGTAGAATAAAAGCGCATTTGCTTGAGGACAAGCAAATCTCAAGCGTAAGGGTATATGATGAGGCGAAAAATGAACCACTTTTAGGGGGTCATTTAAGCCCGAATTCAAATTTATTTGATCAAATATTGCCCTAAATCATTCCTTTTGTGATTTTAGGTACTTTGGGAGTGAAATCTGGAAAAGGAAGCAATTCGTACGTTTTTAGAGCATAAAAGTGAAGAAAATGCCAAAGTCTTAATTTTCCTTGCTGGGAACAGTAGGTGACGGCGTCAAGAAGGAATTTCTGACGGCGTCAAGAGTAATTTCCATGACGACCCAGTACAGAATTGACGGCGTCACAAGGTAGGGCGTCAAGAGTAAAATGCATGACGGCCTGGAAACACATAACACATGACGGCGTCAAAAGTAGATCAAGGCAGTCCGAGAAGTTTTTTGGCGGCGAGATGACGGCGTCACAAATTTGTTCTTGACGCCGTCAGACCCTATTTCCTATATATAGTTTTCTAA
The DNA here is from genome assembly GCA_030686995.1 of Artemisia argyi. Lineage (NCBI taxonomy): Eukaryota > Viridiplantae > Streptophyta > Magnoliopsida > Asterales > Asteraceae > Artemisia > Artemisia argyi. The sequence goes on from CM060702.1 coordinate 199,262,590, forward strand.
TTTTCACATTAAAAAGAGAGAAGTTTTGGAGAAACCATAAGTACGAACTTGGTACGAATTTTACAGGTTTTTCAAGGGTTCTCAGCCCTTGATCCCTTTCATGTGTAATTGAGATAAGTATTCTTTTAATTTAATCAATATGTCTATATGTTGGTTGTCTATATCTTGTTTTTGTCTTAATTCCATCATGCTAGGCTAGATCTATCTTGTGTTTGCTTGGATCTAATGAAATCTAGATGTTAATTATGTGTTGAGTACTTGTTTATGGTTGTATTGGATGAATGATTTCGATGTTAAGCTTAAGAAAACTGGCAGATCTCCAAATGGTAACATGTTTGAACGTCTTAGGAAACATGAACTGATGTGCACTAGGTTTTATTGGTTGTATTTAATGCATGAGTAAATTCTCATGATCCCATGTTAGGAGCTTCTTAGCCGGCTCGATATAGGAGTGAAGTAGGCACACATAGGATTGGGGAATTAAGTGCGCCACCCCATGAATGGTATTAAGGAATACAATCCGTCATCCACGCAACTATAACAAGTAATTAACGTGTAAAGGATATCTAGGGAGTAGTGAAATCTAAGTAAACACATTTTCTCTACTTATTGCTCACAACCTTAGTATAATTTAGTTTATTTTAATTTTTAGTATTTTATGTTGATTGCATCTTTAGTATTGGGTTAGTTGACTAGCAACTAATTCCGCCCAAATCCTTCAAACCCGAGATTTTTACTTGCTTTCTAAAAAATATAAAAATACAAAAATAATCATCCCTCATCTTTAGAACTAGTATTTAGGTTTTCTAATCCTAGCGACACTATTCCTAGCTGAATGATCAATCCCCCGGTACTTGTCACTATACTATACTACAACGATCAGGTACACTGCCTGGTGGGGGTTGTAAGCTTCTCAAGATCCCTTGAGAGGTAAAGCCTGGTGCGATTCCCACGTATCAAAGCTTGTGTACTATTTGCTCCGCCTGAAGGGAGTGTGTGACATAGTGATTGAAAACTCTCGAGTGTGGTACTCGGAGAGTGGAGTAGGACAAAGAGTGAGCTTCGTGCCGAACCACTATAAATCTCGGCGCATTGGTTGGGTTGTGTTCTTTCGGTTCTTTCCTTTCTCATTTACTTCATTACTTGTAGTCATAGAATTCGTAGATATCACATAACAATCAAATCTAACGGTTTTGCAACTAGAACATAAAAGTGATAAAAGTTTGAAAACGTAATTATAACAGTGAAACTTTTCAAACCACCCCTCTAGTTTCTACAATTGGTATTAGAGCTACGTCACTAAAGATATTTAAAGTATGTTGTACTTTAAAGCTTGAATCGATCAATGGAGTCTGAAATATATCTAGAAGGGCGTTCTTTAAATAAACCACCATTTTTCGAAAATAATAATTTTATTGAATGGAAAAATAGATTTGAAAGTTATGTGAAATCAATAGATCATGATCTTTGGCATGTCATTTCAATTGGTGATTTTTAGCCAATGGATACAAATTTTTAAAATCAAAATGAAGTTTTCAAAAGAAAGTTTTGTAAAAATATTGAAGCAAAGATAATGATTTATAAAACTTTGCCGAGAGTTGAATACGAAAGAATATTCTTTTGTCAAACAAAAAATGACATATGGAAAAATCTTTTAAACTTTCATCAAGGAAATTGTCAAGTCAAAGATGATGATATTAATCTTGGACTATTGTTCACTTGTGAGGAAAAATTAGTAGAGAGACATTTGGTTAAGTTAAATACCTGTGCTACTAGTTCAAATATTTTTAATGAAGGTCATGACGTCGACAAGGACTTCATAAGTAACCTACGAATATAACTCATCAAAGAGTCTTGTAGTGATACGGAAGAAGAAGACAACGTACCATTCGAATGCGATATATGCCAAAAGGTTGAAACTTCAAGTGAGGTACACTCTAAAACTGAAAATTTTTGTTATGATCCATTTATTCTAGAGTTTTGAAAATCAGAAAATGAACTTAAACATCTATGCAACTTAAGTCGAAAGTCATTTTCAGAAAGTGAATCTTTAGAGTCATACGAAAGTAATTTTGAAAAAGAAATCCTTTTAGATGATAAAATGTCTAGACTTGAAAGTGGTATAGAAATTGATCTTGAATGTAAAGTGTGTCAAGATTACAAAAGTGAAATTAAGAATGCTAATGAAATGGCTAACATACTAGCTAAATTTGAAAAGGGTTCTAAGTCTCTTAAAGAGTTGATAAATAGTCAAAAGGCATTTGGAGATAAAAGGGGATTAGGCTATAATTCGTGTGAGTCTTCATTAAGCGAGTCAAAGCAAATTAAATTTGAAAAACCTCTTAGACAAATCTAAAACTAGTTATCTTGGCAACTAAGTATCTTTGAAGTAATGGTCTCTATAAATGAAAGTCAAGAAAACCACAACTAGTTAAAATTATCTAGAAATCAAGATAATGTGTAAATAAATACTTTTGTTCCTCGTCGACATCCTCACTGATACATGGGAATCGCACAAGGCTTTACCTCTCGAGAGATCTCGAGAAGCTTACAACCCCCACCAGGCAGTGTACCTGATCGTTGTAGTATAGGATAGTGACAAGTACGGGGATTGATCGTTCAATTCAGGAATAGTGTCGTTAGGATTGAAATTAATCTAACTAGGTCTAAAGGTGAAGGATGATTCTATTTGTGTTTTTATATTTTATGAAAAGCAGGTAAAAAAATCTCGGGTATTGGAAGGAGGGGCGGAATTAGTTGCTAATCAACTAACCCAAAAGCTACTAATTAAACTAATGTGCAAGAAAAATAAACTAAGGTTCTACAAGGGATGTGAAGCATGTCTACCCATGATATGTTACTCCTTGCTAGCTATCCAATTCTACCTATTGAATTGTCACACCTTGTTTTAATTGACGGGTTGTATTCCTTAATACTAGTCGTAGGGCCGTGTACGATCTTCCCTAACTCTATAAGCTCCTACTTCACTCCTATGTCGAGCCGTTAAAAACTCCTAACATGGGATTATTAGAATTTACTTATGCATTAAATACAACCATATAATCGTAGTATACCTCCGATCATGTTTCTTAATACGTTCAAGCAAGTTACCAATTGGAAGTCTGCCAGTTTTCTTAAGCCTAACGATATCATTCAATTAAACAAGAGACAATAGGAAACAAGAATTATAAGCTAAATCAACTAGACCTATTGAAGTTGTCACACCTTAATTGATGAAGATAGACACAAACATCAACAAAGACATCAATATGATCTAATCAATTATATACAAGTTTCACACAATCATAAGTAGACACAAGATGAATTAGCCAAGCATAATTAATGAAGAACAAGCAACAATAATGATAATTGAAGTCATGAATTAAGATAGAATCAACAAACCATTACAAGATGTTTATGGAGTGATTGAAACACTCTAAGTTGCTGGAAAAACACCTACCTAAACCCAGGAATCGACCTTAGGGTTTAGGGCTTATAAAAAGTGAAGTAATAAGGTTATATTTATAGGCAGATTTTCTGTCGGCCCATCTTGACGGTGTCAACCCGTAAGGAGTGATGGCGTCATGACCATTTTTTCACTAAATTGAATATTTTTTTCGTCCCGATCGTTTCCTTTTTTGAATCGCTCAAATCCGAGTTCGTATGCAAAAGTTATGGCCAAAATAGTGTCAGCTACTCCACGCGAAAGTTGTGATTGTCTCGATCATCTTGTGACGGTTTCACTAAGGTTTCTTCTTGTGTAAGCCTTCTTCCTGACATCGTCATTCTAAATCATTTGACGTCATCAGGTTAAATCCTGACGCCGTCATGTATAAACATGTTCTGGGCCGTCACATGTACCTTGCTCTTGACAGCCTTGGTGACGCCGTCATGTAAAAATGCCTTGAAATCTTTCTGGCCCGTCACGTACAACTTGAATTATCCACCTCTTTATCAATGAGTGATGGCGTCACCTTGTAGAGCTTGACGCCGTCATGTACTGTTTTCAGCATGGATTCTTGATTTTCTCGTTTTCTTCATTCTTGAGCGTAAAAACGTCCAAAAATCTCCAAAATACTTCCTTTTGTAAAATTCTTCTCAAAAGTACCTAAAATGACAAAAGGAACGATTTAGGGCAATATTTGATCAAATAATCACGATTTAGGGCTTAAATGACCCCCTAAAAGCGGTACACTTTTCGTCTCATCACTCACTATGTGCATATAAATGCAATAAATGTCTTTGACTAACCATCTCGGACCCATGAGAAATTGGGTACCAAGTTTTCTTGCAAGTTATGTCTTTAGATGAATGAGGGAAGCTACTTAAGGGTATGAATGTACATCCATACTATCGTCGCACATGTGAAGACTTCTCAATAATCTAATCGTGTATCACGTACAACACATCTCACGGTAACGTGCCATCAGGGATAGCTAGCGGCTAAGGCACGGTTTCTTCAAACCTTGACTATCATGCTTGCTATGTGCGTATATGATCATCTGCTTGTTTGCTGAATGCTTATGTGTTATGTGTCATTTTAGAGATTAGTGTTATGATAGATGATCTTAAAATTAGACGTTCTGTCTAAATGCTTATCCTTCTTTGGATTCAAGCAAATATTTGGAAATAATGGTCTTACCACAACCATTATTAATATCGACTTCTCACGTCTATCAATCACTATGGATGATGCACACTTTTAACTTCCTCTACACCTCTTCTCTTATCTTTTTCTCGTCTATGACTCTTCTCGGCATCAACATGATTGACTTCTAGCCTACCTGATGCAAGTCTTATATTTGAATCTCGCCTCGTTCGCATTTCTTCTATTTCTTCTATCTCGACTCTATTCCCACTCCTAATTCAGCGTGTCGTCAATCTCGAGTCTCTTCTACTTCTTCTGTCTCGATTATACTCAATACCCATTCCACAGCCTACTCGTACGTATTGTGTATATTCCATGTCTAGAACTCCTAAGTTCATGTTTTTAAGAGTCCTGAACAAAATACTTTTCATTTTCAAAAACAAGTCAAAACTTCCAACCCTTTCTGCCGACGGTCCCCAACCTAATGGCGATCGTTTATGGATAAGGGACCGCCTGGCTTTTTGCATTGGTTCCCTATTTTCCCTCTTTCTCAGTCTCAGTAAAACAAAACCAAACACCCTAGAATACTGCAGCAGTGGCGAAAACCAATCCAACATACCTAAATCCTTAATTACTTAACTAAAACAAAAATCAAAGGTTTGGAATTCAAGATTATCCATCACTCCTACATACTAATCATCTATTGTAAGTCAATTTAATCTAATCATTTCTTAATTCGAATTTAGGGTTCTTTAGAACATAAAATTAAAAATTGGGGATCTTCGATTCTTTATGAAATTAAGTGCAATGAACACTAGATCCTAACAATGTATCACTAACAACACTTGTATTAATGTATGAATTGGTCAAATAAGTGAATTTTTAAAAGTGTCAAAAATATGATTATCTCCAATCCGAATGTGATATTGATAATCATGTTTAGAAACATAACAAAAAATGTAATTATGCATTGTTAATACACGTCAGAAACGTTTTCATAACCATGCAACGAAATGGATCAGGATTTTCGAAATTAATATGATTTTTTGGAACTTAGGGAGTGTTTGGTACAAGCTTGTAACATTGAACTAGCTAATCATAAGTTAATGAATATTACTGATTACGTATCTTCTTATAGGAAAATCATGCCTAAACCAACCGGTATAGATCATCAATGAACCCAAAAATACATTCCCATACTTTGCACTCAATACACTTCTCCACTTTCTCTAAACTTCCAAAGAATTGAAAGTCGTTGTATTCGTGAGTATCGTGTTGTGTTCCTGGACTTTGAGGACATCAATTACCTCAATGCCATGCTTGGTCTTGCAAAACTTGATTGTCTTTTCAAAATTAATGAACAAATTGTTCCTCGTTTTATTCTTGAGTTTTATAGTCAATTTAGTTTAAGTGTCGATTCCGAATTTGAACTTCATGTTCAATTCATAATAAATAAATCCTTTTCGCCTACACTTTTCCTGAATTTTGTCGTATTCTCCGAGTTCCCACCGCAGGGCATTGCTTATTCACTGATAAATGGAGCCTTGATGCTCTCGCCAAGAGCACCCCTAAGCGTGGAAAATACTACACCACTCCTCCTACTTCATGAGAAATAAAAACTCTTATTCAAAAATGTAACACCCCCATTTTTCACTGATCATAGCAGATTAAGTGTTTGGGGTATTACCTCATGGATCATAGATACAGTAATAGGGAATGACTCAAAAAGAGACATTTTATAAAAATGAGTTATCATTCATTAAAATTATAAGAGTTTTATAAGTTGAGGTCCCGTGGATTTAAGTGTGAGACGTCATGTTTGAATGATAACCAAATAGAAAGTCTTTCAAGTCTCGTATCTCTCCATGCCATAACTTCCACAGAGTTCCGTTACCTAGGATACATGCTTAAAAGTCAACACTAGGTGTTGATTGAGAGTCATAGGTTTAGGGGTTAGTGAATACAAGTTCCTCAGGGTTCAGTTGTTACACCCTTCAACCTTCAAGGAAAATGTAGTGTGTGTGTGCGTGTGTGTGTGTGTGTGTGTGTGATAATTGTATTGCATGTACAATTATCAGGGGTTGGTCAGTTGGTCTGTTGCACTAAGCTTATGAACCACACATTAACAATCCGGGTCATGGGGGCTGCAGACCCAACCATAAGGGGATGGGAAGGATAACTTGCCAAAGTTAATCCTTTAGTGAGGGTTCAAATATAATACTCAAGGTTTTCAAGATTGGGATCCTACCCAGGATCGTTTTTATCTTTGCAAGATCGTGATCGTAAGATCAGATTGAGATATTAAGATCCTACTCTAATGTTATTTCTTAATAGTTTTTATAATATTATACAAATCTACTAATTATTATACATTATACACACAAAATATTATGAATGTTTCATAGAAATATTGTCCTAGATTATGATTATGAAATGTTTAAAAAGATTAACATGATATTTTTTGAATTCCACAAAAAAACATTCCATAAATTTATAGTTTTTTTTGTTTGTAATCCGAGCAAAATAAGATCGGATCAGATTAGATCTTAAGATCATATGATCAAGATCGGGATTCTATAAGATCTTAAGCTTGCAAAGATCCTATGTAGGATCCGGATCGTTTTTGCTTTGAAGTATCGTAAAATCGTAAGATCCTAAGATCAGGATCGGGATCCTGAAAACTATAATAATACTTATTGGTACTCTCAAGTGAGAGATAGTACCAATGGGAGTTGTCAAACTCCAATAGATCTATCTATTATATTCGCGTTCGCTTGGGTAAAATATCCCAAATGATTAGATTCATGAATTTTGTTGTGTAGGGGGAGCAAATAGTTTACTCCTGCAACAACCAAAGAAGAAGACTTGTATTCGATTTAAAGCATTAAGCATGTATCCCCCTCACAGGGGTTGTAAAGCATTTAAAAGAGTGAGGCTATGAAAACTCACGGAATTTAAAAGGTGTGAGGCTACGAAACTCACCTGGGATTAGGGAAATCTAGTTGATGTGAAAAGTGACTCGGAAACTAGACTGCCTACTCACGTATCCTGGTGGTATTGTTGGTGTGGATGTATGTCAAGCTTTAGTTATCTTGTTTAAGTTTCTTAAGTAATCATTCTTAGGTTTGTTAATGTTTTAGATATAACATAACACCGTTCGGGCCATCACAATCCAGAAGTATAAGACTCCTCACATGAAGCTCCCTACTATTGTATTATGTTATCAACATAATACCCTTCAGGCCATCATAATTCAGAAGTTAATACTCCTCACGTGAAGCTCCCTACTATTGAGCTATGTTGTTATTAAGTTTAGTTATAACATAACACCGTTCGGGCCATCATAATCTAGAAGTACATGCAATAATCGTTTGAGGAGCCAGGGCACTTTAATTCGTAAACCCAGGAAACTCGTCAAAATGAAATATCCACATGGTACTCCTCACATGAAGCTCCCTAGTATTGTGTTATGCTTCTAACTTTAATTAAGTTTTATATTTATATAATATTTTCACTTTATACCCTTATAGTTTTTATATTTACAAAATCTACCCTAGACTTATATATTTATATTAATAACTATCTAAACTTAGTAATTTTAGTCCCTATACTTATATATTTTAAGAAAATGGCAAAAGTGACCCTTGGAATTATAAGTTTTTAAAGTTTACTATTTATACCCTTAACTTTATAACTTTTGCAAAACTAGTCCTTATTAGCTTAAAACTATTTTGCTTTTTATCCTAAGGTTATATAACTTTGAAAAAAGGGTCCTTATACTTATTACTTCTAAGAAATGTCAAAAATAGTTCCTAGACTTAATATTTTCATAAAGTTACCATACATACCCCTATGCATGGAAAACTTTGCAAAACTAGTCCTAATTCCATGCAAACTACATTTTTTATAGAACAAAAAGTTTTACTAGATTATGTTTAACTAATATTAGCTTATTTAAGTTACTTAAACTAGCTTATAGCTTGTTATAAGGTTTTATAGCATATATTTAGTATTTAGTGCATAATTAGGGTTTTAAAAAGAAAACTAGCATGTTTAAGTGATCAAGGCTTAGGCATGGCTTCTAATATGATCTAAGGCATCCTATAACTATCCTAATATAGTAATAAAGCTAGTAGAATTAAAAATGAAAACTTACATGGCTAGAGAAAGGTTAACATGGGTTTTAGGGTTTTCTAGGGCAAAACTAGTTCGACAAGGGTTCAAGGCTTATGGTACTCGACTTCTATGGCTACTAGGGTCCTAATACTACTACCAAATACAGATTTTAAGTGGTGAAGAGAGGAGAAAAGGTGTGGAATGAAATGGATAGGGTACGGGGGTATTTATATGGTTAGTGAGAGGTTTAGGTGGCAAAGGTGGTAGTGTGGTGTAGAGGAGGGGGTTTTCTGAGTAAGGAAGGCTAGGGGAGGTCGTGGAGGGTCTAAGGGGTGTTTAGGATAGGCTATATTGTAGCTAGGGGGCAGAGTAGGACAATAGTGGTGGTGGTTTAGCCACGGGCTTAAGGTGGTGACAAGGAGGTGATGCACCTCTTTGTGTGGGTGCTTCGAGGTGCTAGGGTGTGTGATAATCATGACTAAGGTGCTAGAGTGCTAGGTTGAGGTGCTTATGTTTAGGTTCTAACTAATTTAGGTTTAGTTTTATCCTAATTTGGCTTAGTGGGAGATTAGGGTCTAGCTTAGGGTTTAGTGCCTAGATTACTGTCCTATTAGTGTTTAGTGACTAATCCTAGGTCCTAAGAGGCTTATAATAAGGGGTGGTAGCTTATGGTAAAGTTTTGGGATAGTTTAGACCTAATTCTGGGAAGTTATGACCTAGTTATGGTTTTGTGCTTAAGGGACTTGTACCTAATCTCTAAGGGGTTATACTAGGGTCTAAGGGTGCTAAGATAAACTATTGTTCCTAAGGTAACTCATACATAAGCCTTGAATACTTTCAAATGGATTTAGATAAGCAATTAGGGTTTTGTGAACACATAGGCCTGATTAGGGCTTAATTAGGGTTTTGTGATGAGTTTAGTGTGTTAGTGATACGTGGGAATCGCACCAGGCTTTACCTCTTGAGGGATCTCTAGAAGCTTACAACCCCCACTAGGCGTGTACCTGATCGTTGTAGTATAGTATAGTGACAAGTACTGGGGGATTGATCGTTCAACTCAGGAATAGTGTTGCTAGGATTAGAAAGCCTAAAAACTAGGTCTAGAGGTGAGGGATGATTCTTTTTTCATTTTTAGATTTTATGAAAGCAAGTAAAATTCTCGGGTTTTGGAAGAGTAGGCGGAATTAGTTGCTAGTCAACTAACCCAATTAACTACTACTGCAATCAAAATTAAATAACAGAAATGAAAATGAAACTAATTATACTAGTGGTGTAAACAATGATAGGGAAAGTTGTGTTTAGGTTTCATTACTCCCTAGATATCTTTTACAGGTTGATAGCTTGTTACAATTGCATGGATGACGGGTCGCATTCCTTAATACTAGTCGTAGGGCCGTGTACAATATTCCCTAACTCTATAGGATCCTACTTCATTCCTATGTCGAGTCGTTAGAAGCTCCTAACATGGGAACATTAGAATTCTCCTACGCATTAAATGCAACCAAAAATCATAGTACACCTCTGATAATGTTTCTTAAGACGTTCAAGCATGTTACCAATGGAAGTCTTCCAGTTTTCTTAAGCCTAACATCGAATACAATCATCCGTAACAACTATAAACAAACAATCAACCCATAATTAACATCTAGGTTTCACTACATCTAAGCAAACACAAAAGAGATCTAGCCGAGCATGTTTAATTAAAGACAAGTGTAAGATATATTCAAACAACACATAGACATATTGATTGAATTGAAAGAGTACTTATCTCAAATTGAACATGAAAGTTTCAAAGGGTTGAAACCCTTGAAAAAGCTAGAGAATTCGACCCAGGGTTTTTCCCTCAAAGTTGCACACTCATGAATAAAATTTGGAAAACTATATATAGATAATACAGGGTTGCGGCATCATGTGTAAACATGTGACGCCGTCAACTCGCCGCCTATAATGAAATCGGATTGCCTAGATCCACTTTTGACGCCTTCATGTGTAAATTTCTTCTGGGCCATCACTAATACTTGGACCATGACGGTCTTGGGTGACGCCGTCATCTCCTATGCACAAAACTCTTCTGGATCGTCACGGGTATTGTCCACATCCACCTCTTGTATTACTCTTGATGCCGTCATTAAGGAACATGTGACGTCGTCAGGTACTGTTCCCAACAAGGAAATTAAGACTTTGCCATTTTCTTCACTTTTATGCTCCAAAAACGTCCAAAATGCTTCCTTTTCTAGATTTCTCTCCAAAAGTACCTAAAATGACAAAAGGAACGATTTAGGGCAATATTTGATCAAATAAATTCGAATTCGGGCTTAAATGACCCCTTAAAAACGGTTCATTTTTCGCCTCATCAAATACCCTTACACTTGAGATTTGCTTGTCCTCAAGCAAATGCGATTTTATTCTAATCGAAATACAAGTTAGGGGTCATTTAGCACTAATATAAAAGTAATTACAACAAATAATCATTCCACTAAAGACCAAAGACAAGCACGGAGTTCATACACTAGCACCTCACAAATAGTGTTTAGATACTCACATCTCTCGGGTATAATAAAGTATATATTACAATAAGGAAATGGAAAACATCTCTCACTACCTGTCATAACAAAATAGATTACCATAGGCTTGGGAAAGGATCAAACCTCCACCACTTGGCGTAAGTACCTTGGATAAACTATCAAAGAGGTCTTTCAAAGGGTTATAACGTTAGGTGTAGGGATATGGAATACACGGTTTTGTTGGATAAAGGCAATATTTACTGGTGGCGAGTTAATCATCTTGGTTAATTACATGTATATGGCGTTGCTAAGCCAAGACTAGACTCGACTTAAGCTAATAAATGAAAAATAACAAAAACATAAAATGAAACGGGATGGTAGTCCGTATGTTTTTTTCTACCTTTTATTTTTTTTTATTTTTTTATTTTTTTATTTTTTTTGGCATACACTCTTACCCTACCATCCGAAATAATACATCATAGGGAATGTACATTCCCCTTACACTTGAATTTTTACATACTTTACAATAAACTAATCTAATGACTCGAATTAAGATAATCAAAACACTAGGAGTACTCTTAAGATTAACGCACATATGGGGGTAATAAATGATGTTCTTCCCCATTACTCCATAACACAAGTACTTTACCCATGAGTCCCAATCGTCCCAAAACAATATGTACAAGATATGACTCGACTTAGCAACCATCAATTAGATAATTAACTAAGGGTTTAAACAAATAACAATAATGCACTAAAGATGAGTGCATACACGGAAGGCTAAGGCGATTTGATTGCACATTTGGGTGGGTTGTAACAAATTCTTCCTTTAAGTAAGATGCTTAAAGTTAAAAACGAAAAGATAGGCTCGGAGGGGTGTACTAGGGGTATCGTGTACTAAAAATGAGTACAACGCTAAGGTGTGGGAAAAATTAATTGACTTTACTAGTCAAGTAATATTACTTAAATGGTCAAGTACTATGATACGGGTTTAACACAAGGGTGATCCTAATGCCTCTAATCATGTAGTAAATCCTACTACACGAATGTAGTCTCACTAGGGGTCTCGGGATGCATCACTAACGCAAGTTCTAGAATCTAAATGCTACCGGTACACTCATAAGCACTAATAATGAATGCTTTTCCTATCAAATCTAAAGATGAACCTCACATATTTGGGTGGAAATTTTTTTTTCTGAATGGTACGGTTTTGTGCTAGTCATACAACTCCTATCCATGAGACGCTTGTTAAGGCTAAAGTTTCACTCCTAAATGTTGTAAAAAAATTTAAATTTGGCGCTAAAATTACACTAACAAGTATTTCTCTTAGTTTTATTACACACCTACTGTCAAACAAACAAACTCAAGTGCAATTGTATCCTATAAGGTATCATCATTTACCCTCCCCTTACACTTAGGATGAACATTGTCCCCAATGTTCAATTAAAGGATGTAAAAGTAAAACAGGTAAAAGAATGAAATCAAATACTCCCCTGATTCGTTCGGTGTGGATAGTGTGTCAACAAGGTTAGATCTTCCTCCAAGAAAATGAGCGTTCAAAGCTTCCCTTCAAGAAAATAAATCATCTTCTTGTCATATATAACCTGTTAAGCCTGAGAAAACAAACAAGGCAACCTCGTGTAAAATCAGCGGCAACCTATATATACTAACAGATCCTAGAAAGCAATTTAAGAAGTAATGCTTGTGGAATGAATGTTTGCAGATTTCCTGGAGTTTATAAAACTAAAGAATTAACAAAAACTTTAAGACTCCGTTAGAAAAACAAAACTCGCAAAATTTCTAGAATTTTACACATGACGCCGTCAGGAGTTGAGCCTTGACGCCGTCAGAAGTGACCTGCAGAAATCTTTACGTTAAGTTTCCGGAAAATTTCTGGAAAAAATTATGTCCTTCTTCCTGGAAAATCCTGCAAAACATCATTATGACTCGATACAAGCATTTGACTCTAACAAATACTAATATACTTGTTCATTCAATATTGTGGTGAATCAAGATCATTTTCGTTCTTATAAACAAATTTTGGGGTTTCCCCTTACACTTAGCTTTTGCAAAATACCTTTATATGAAGTTAAGACGAAGTTAAACAACAAAATAAAGCATTTTCATAATTTAGTTTGAAACATGATCTACCAACAATAAAAATAAAACATGCATACGGAAACAAATAAAATCAAATAAACAAACAATCAAACAAATAAAGCTTGGGTTGCCTCCCAATAAGCGCTTGTTTTTGCTTGAGTTACGAGCCTGACTCTACCCTTATTTAATAGAAATAGGGGAGGTTTTCCCTACACTTTGGATTAAGTGTGGGTGATAGTAGCAATACACACCCTTAGGGTGAAAATATGCCATGTGAGGAAAGAGTGGTGGATGAATTATATGCTCAAAGGGGTGTGCTCCTATCATTATAACCTTACCTAATTCAATCGAGTTAATGGGTGGATTAAGATTTTCTCCTAGAACGGGATCATTTTCTATCAACTTCAAGAGACTACTAGTTGGGGTTCCATCTTGACCTAATAAACCCGGTTTAAACCCATAATGTTTCTTGTGATCAATCATAAATGGGTGATGTAAGCATGTAAGGTCATTTTACACTCCTATATTGGCTTCCTCTCTACAAGGCTTAGAGTCCATTACCTTTTTCCTAAGACTACACGGACTATATGGTTTGATGGGTGGATCGGGACCTATTTCAATTCCTAAATTTTCATCCAAGGATGGAAGATTAGGTAACGGTTTTGGTTGAGGCTCCGGTTCATCAAAACTAGGAACTTCCCTAGAACTAAGGGTAACGCTACCATTATAAGTATTCAAACCTATATCCTCTAGTTGTGTTTGGTTCAAAGGTTCTACCTCAATTGGGATTCCTAAAGTCTCTTCTACTTCTTCCGGATAAGTCACGGGTGGTATGTGTGCCTCAAATGATGGTAGGACTTGTGGGGTACTTTATGGGCTTGAATTATCCACCTCATCCTCCATTGTATCTAGATTACCTATGTGTTCATCTTGTATTATAGTGGAATCAAACCATTCCATGTACCTAGGTATCTCATCTATAGGCTTATTATCCCCAAACAAACTTCTTGCTTGTTCCCTCAAACTTGCGATCAATTGATCTGTAACAACGTTTGTTGGGTTGTCAATCTTTTTGGTGAGTATGGCACAATTCTCTATGGCTTCCCATGCTTCTTCAGCACTTAATCCCCAAAGGTCCCCATCTGCGGCATGGTCAATGTCCATTTTGCTATAGTGGTCGACACGATGGTAAAATATTTCAATTTGGGACCACAAATCGAAACTATGATGAGGGACTTTTCGGAGTAAATATTTAAAACGAGTCCAAGCATCATAGATAGGTTCATCTTGATGTTGTTTGAACATCAAGATGTCATTTTGAGTGGGTGAATTACGCGGTTGGTAGTATGGTGGATTCGCGTTCTCCATAATGGCAAACAGAATAGTCAATGCACTTAATTTTCTAACAAGGGCACAAAGAAAAAGATAGACTAAAGGAAACCGAAAAATTATCTAGCAAGTAGACCTAATAAAAAGAAATCTTAACCTAGACAATAACTATTCCCCGGGCTGCGGCGCCAGAAACTTGATACGTGGGAATCGCACCAGGCTTTACCTCTCGAGGGATCTCGAGAAGCTTAAAACCCCCATCAGGAAGTGTACCTGATCTTTGTAGTATAGTATAGTGACAAGTATCGGGGGATTGATCGTTCAACTCAGGAATAGTGTCGCTAGGATTAGAAAGCCTAAAAACTAGGTCTAGAGGTGAGGGATGATTCTTTTTGTATTTTTAGATTTTATGAAAGCAAGTAAAATTCTCAGGTTTTGGAAGAGTGGGCAGAATTAGTTTCTAGTCAACTAACCCAATTAACTACTACTGCAATCAAATTAAATAACAGAAATGAAAATGAAACTAATTATACTAGTGGTGTAAACAATTGTGGAAAACTAGAAGGGGGGGTTGAATAGTTTACCGCTTTTTCGATTCTTATTTAGCTTAAATATCCTTTTAGAAACTTTACGTTTGCTTAAAGATATAAACACAACTTTATATGTTTGATTCTTTAAAAAGCTTTTCATGTGAATAATAATTCTAACTTTACTTGTTTCATACTTTGAAAAGCTTTACTTGTGATGATCCTAACTTTACTTGTTTTAGTTCTTTGAAAAGCTTTACATTTGTTTCAAGATATAAATACAACTTTACTTGTTTTAATTCTTTTGGAAAGCTTTATATGTGATTAGCAATTATAACTAAAAGACAACATGTAATAAGCAAAGATAAAGAAAGAAACGATCAAACCACAACACGATTGTTTATCGTGGTTCGGCTACAAGGACTCTTTTTCCTTGCCCTACATCCACGCCCCGAGTTTCCAACTCGAGAGTTATAAGCACTAATCAACAAGCTCCTTTCACCGGCGGAGAAAACCTTTACAACGTCGCTTACACTTTTACCGACACTAAGCAAGATGTCGAGTTCTTTTACAAGGGTACAACCACTCCCATTCGTCGCTTACACTTTTACCGACACTAAGCTAGATGTCGAGTTCTTTTCCAAGGGTACAACCACTCCCGTTAGTTCTTTTACAAGGGTACAACAACTCCCGACACACTACGTATTTTGAGGCCTAAAATACTAACCACTTACATCTATATACATGACACACATGAAGTATAAACTATCAAAGCTTATACATGACCAAGCTACCAAGACTTGCAACTTTAGAGCTGAAGCTTGTAACTTCTTGAATGATCTTGTGAAGCCCCTTGCTACATAAGAGAATCACAAATCAAAAGGTTACTGAGTTAGTTGAGAGAGTGTGTGAATATATGTCCTAAAAGAGTTACAAAAAACTAACAAATGGTTTGGTATTTATAGCAAACAACACTGCAGGTCTGGCGGAACAGGCGGACCCCTCAAAAGGGTTCCGCCCGTGTACCCCCAGGGTAGCGCCAGGGCTGCAGTTGGTTTTGCAATAAATCTTGCATACCAAACAAGGTCTTGTCTCATAACTCCTAGCAACCAAACAATGTCACATCTCATAATAACAAGTTAAATACAAAGCTTGCAAGCAACCACAAAGCTAGTCAAACACATTTCTTTACATAAATGCATAATGACAAAACTTGCCCTAAATGTGATGTGACCTTACTATATTAAGAAATAAATATGATGTGACAAGACTCATTTTAGTTTAAGAAGTAAAAACAATGTTTTGTTTAAAAGGAAATGTTAACCTTAGTTAAACAAGACTTAAACACTTAAAGTGATGATTTACTTATAGCTAAACTTCATACTTTGCCATTAACAAAACTTAGCAAAGATCGTAAAATATAAATAACGTTTTTAGGCGATATTTGTATTAACAATCTCCCACTTTTTGTTGATGACAAAACATAAACTTTATTTATAAGTAAGTCACTAGTTTTAGTATTAAGTCTTATTAAAGTTAGGTATAAAAACTTGTTTTTGCTAAGATGATGTGATATACAAAATTTTTTTTTGAAACAAGTTTATATCTAAATTCTCCGCCTTTTTGTCGAAACAAAAAGCAGAGTAGCGAAGCGGAAGTAACCACTTGCTCCCCCTTGGACGATACTCCCCCTAAATGGAGTGCCAAGAGAAGAGACATGGATTTTGAACCTACAAGAAAAGGTTAGTTGTTGCACAAGATAAGTCATGAAAGTATTTCATGTTTAAACACAACTAAGAGTTGTGAAGTGAAATAGTACAACACTCATGCTCCCCCTTGAATATTACTCCCCTAAATGGAGTATCAAGGAAGGAAAACATGGAAAATGAACCTAGAAAAAGAAAGGTTAGTTCCTAAAACACTAGATATATGTATGCTACCATAGCAAGGTATAGTTCCCTTATTATACCTAAATGGTCAACAAACAATGCAAACCTTGTAGTAGAATGAAATTCATTTCATGTAAAAGTTTGACTCTTAAAAAGACAAGAAATTTGGATGACAACATCCTACTTTTAAAAATAAAGAAAAACTAAAAATAAACTAAGAGCATAAAAAGCTACAAGGAAATCATCATTTTCCTTAATGAGAAACATTTTCCAAAAACAAGGCTAAGGTTGTTTAAGGATGAAAATGTGTGTTGAGGGTTGTAGCGGGCTTTATTTTGAAGGTTGAGAGGGTGACACGGGTTTTGGTTTGTTGGTTTAAATGGGAAACATTTTCCAAAAGAAACGGTTTTGTTTCATTTTGGAGACTCTAAACTTGAGGTGGTGTTGGTACTCTAAACTTGGTTTGTTGGTTTTAATGAGCAACATTTTCCAAAAGAAATGGTTTTGTTTCATTTTGGAGACTCTAAACTTGAGACGTTCCACAATGTGGTTTAGGATAAACTTCATTTTATTGGATAGGGTGAAACAACAATGGTTTTGGGTGGTGGTTGTTGTTGGTCTTGGTGGAAGATTATTGTTGTTGTGGTGGTTGTTGTTTGAACAAAATGGTGTAGGCTTGGTTCTTTGTAAATGGTTACCATGAAGGTTTTTGTGAATGGGTTGAAACACAAATGATTGTAGGTGTGTATGACCTTGATCATTTGGAAAAATTGAGGATTTAGCATAACGGTAGGCCAAACTCTCAAGCAATGACGATGGATGAGGTGCATCATCCAATGACTCATTTGGTTGAAATGTTGGTTGTTGGTGGGTTTCCATTTCGGCAATGGTGTTAAAAAGTGACAATGATGGAGGGCTTGATGGTTTAGGTGATAGGTTTTCAAAAGTTTCCAATAGTGGATGTGGTGATGTTGGTGGTGTATGGAAAAGTTCCATTGGTGTAAGTGTTGAAGTAGCAAGATTAAGCAAATCTTGAATAGTGATCACATTGGTATTGAAATGTGTTGAGGATGGTGTTGAGGTAGTGACGTTAAGGAGATCTTTGATAGGTGAAGAAATGTTAAGCGAAGCATCACTTGAAGATGATGAGCTTGACTTGACGGTTTTGTTGAAGCAACAAGGTTTGACCCTAATCCTAGTGGTTTTTGAGAAGGATTTTGATGGTTATGGTGTGATTTGAATTGTTGCAAAACTTTCAAATTTATAAGGTTGAAAAGGTGTTGAAATGGGTGTTTGGATTTGATGTTCTACCATTCAAAGAATGAGGTTTTAAATGATTTTCATGACCATGTCACATCATTTGATGTTAATTCAATGGAATAGGGTGGAGTGAAAGATCAACATATGCACTCAATGCTTTGTGATCATGGGATGTGATTTGGTTGAAAATGTTTCAATGGTTTGAAGGATCCTTTAAAAGGGTTCCTTGGGTTAGTTATGTTTGAATTTGAATTTTTGGAGGGAAGTGGCTTCCTAATTGTTTTAGTGAGTGAGAGTTGTTCTAATATGGTTATTGGAGTTAATGGAAGATGTTTCTCACTTAGGATAATGGTTTGACACTTTACAAGTTTTGGACTTAAGAAAAATAACAAAAATTTTCTGCAAGTGACTGGCGGAACCCTCACAATACACAGGTGGAACCCTGTTTTGGGTTCCGTCTGGTCCGTTGGGCCATTTCTGGGTTTCCCAGAAATTACACTGGCGGACCCCAATTTTGGGTACCGCCAGATCCGCCAGGAGTAAAAAATTAGGCAGTCCGCGTTTTTGATCCGCGAGACGATTTTCAAAATTTTCGAAAACTCCTAAAATCAAAGAGATAAGGTATTTCTGGTTAGGCAATGCAAAAATTAGACATGTAAACATACATATCATGGGACTTTGACCTTGAGGTCGAGGATTTTACTATACTTAGTAAGAATTGCCATAAGCATAGAAAAAAAATGACAAACACCTTAAACATTGTCATTATGCATAAAAGTTCATACAAACATAATCCAACAAACATAATAAACCATGAAAGTGAAAAACACATAATTCACGTAGTTTTAACACAAAGACGATTCTAAAGCATTCTTAAGCCAAACACTCCTTAATCGTCTCATAACCGGTCTATCCTCTTATTGAGCTTGCTTATGTACCTTCCAAAGCACTTGAAAATTCCTTTGGTTTGCTTGAACTCTTCGGATATATTTTCAATGACGGGGAGTTCTAGAAGGTAGTCTAAAGGAGGTAACTTAGAGTTAGGAAGTTAATCATCCTTTCTCATGTCAGATGATGATGATGATGGTGTAGGTGAGCGAGTACGTTTGCCCTTACCTTTGAAAACTTGTTTATCACTTAGAGGAACGAAGATGTGAGGAATGAGAGAATAGTCAAGGCACATTCCATTATCGTTATGAGGAATGGGTGAGATTGTTCTAAAGAGGCGGGTGAGAAGCATTCCATAAGGAAGAACGGTTGTTCCTACCAAAGGTATGTCGGTCATTCTTTTGGCGAGGTAATTGGCTAAGTTAAAAGGTTGACCTGTGGAAATGCTATAGAGCATGTAGCTAAGACAAACATTGATGTGATCCCGGTTTCCTATGGTGCTAATTTCATTGGTTCTAAGGAGTTCTTCCCATTCCTTTAATTGGGGCTTGAGTTCATTGAATTCCATACCATATGGGTCCTAGATGACCTCATTTCTGGTTCTAGTTCTCCTAGTGTTGGTGGTCCTAATGAAGAGGTGGTCACGTAGTTCATTTTTGGACACAAGAGGGGTATCATAGGGATAGATGCGGTCAAAGAGTGTGTCAAGAGTTGAGAGGGAATGCAAGTAGGACTAGCTGCAAGTACCATGGTTTGAGACACCTAGGATTTGAGCAAACTCCTCGAGAGTGAAGAAGTATTAATGACTACTAGCCCTAAAGGTAATAGATATGCGACCATACTCATCCTTGGAGAGGGTGACGGAAGCATATAATTCTAAAATGAACCTAGAACAAATAGGCTCGTCGATTTCTAAGAGATACTCAAAGTTGATTGTGGCAAATTCCGTGTATAGGTTTGTACCTTCTAAGAAGGATGGATCAATGGTTCTACCCTTAGGGACATATCATTTTTCTAAGGTTTTGAAGACAACAATTTGAGTTTGAGTGAGACCTTTGGTTTTGTGGTGTTTGGGTAGGTACTTGATGGTGTCCTTGTGGTCGTAGTGAGTTAGAGGAGGCATGATGATTCCTAGAAATTCAAAATTTCACATTAAAGTAAATGACTATTGTAATGTGTATGTTCTAGTGTGTGCCTATATGAAAACAATGTGGAGGTGCGGTTGACTTGACTCATTATGATGCTTAAAAATGTTTTGTAATGCAAGTGATGTTTCAATGACGTTTTTCATTTGTTTTAACAATGTGGTGAATGGTGGTAAAGTATGGTTGACGACCGAGAATGGATATGTGAAATGAGGTGGTGATTGCTTGACAATACTTAAAGCTTGGATATCTTCTTTGTGTTCTTCACTTGCTAGAAAGTGGAAGAGACGCATTTCATAATGAAATTCACTTGACTTTTGACGACATAGACAAATATGTTAATGAGAGTATGGATATGACAATTGCCTTTTGTTTCAAAGAGCGACACAAAGGTGAACATAGGTTTATGTATCATGAAAGGTGGTTTAATCTTGATAGGTTAGGTTATAGTGGGGATGACACACTTGTTTGGTTACATTGTGGAATCTTCTTGTGAAGATGACTAGGTGGAGTTATTGGTGAAGATGATATTGACTCTTGGTTTCTTTGAGGGCATGAAGATGGTGAATGACTCGATATTGATAGGACAAAGGATAACTCGGTTTCTCATTTCACATTGGTTGTTTGAAGAGGTTTGAGTGATGAAAGGTTATGAGGAATATGCTTAAAGTTTTGCTCATTTTGTGAATCTTATGGGCTGATGGTAAGTTGGAGTTGTAAGTAAAGAGGTGTTTGGTTTTGAACTTAAATAAAATATTCTGTGGCTTTGGCGGACCAGGCGGAACCAAAAATGGGTTCCGCCCGTATGGTCTGAGGGTGCCGTGGGATCTGCAGGGAAAACTCAAAAGGAATTGTCTTGATTTTTGTGTTTTTATCCTAATGTTCAAAACTAAGGTTTTAGGTCTTATGAGTCCTTGACTAAGCCTAGGGATGATGAATGCTTCTCATTCAAGAGGTTTTGTGAAAACGTTGATAGAATGGTTAACGTATAAGACTTTCTTAGTTAAGATGTTCCTCAATGAACATTTTTACCAAGACGATGATGATGGATCACAATATGTCAATTAAGAACATAATGGATTGAATTGTCGCTGAAGTCGATGCTTCCTTTGTTGAAGGTATAACAATGTTGATAAGATGAATTCCGTTGTTGATGCGAGTTTGCTTGTTCAAGCGGAGCTTGTTAATGTGCTTCTCCATCCGATACTAATTTGAGAATCTTACGTGTTTTGGAGAATCATTGGGTAAGTAAGTATAAAAGTGCAAGTACCACTTGTGCTTTTCTTATCAACTTATTACCGACATAATTCCATTTGTCACACACTATGGTTTCTATTCCCGTTCTTTTGGGATACCATAATCCTAGTTGTGTAGTACCTTATGATGTATCCAAATAGGCTCAACTAAAGAGTTGTCTTAGGATCTTCGTTAACACGAGCACATAGACAAAAGCTAAACATAATGTTGAATCTAAATGTTATGAGAAAAATTAGTCTTCCAAACATTTCTCTATGTTTAGTTTTACCTACGGATTTACTAATCTCATTCTTGATAAGTCATCAATAACTTAACCATTGAGAACAAGAGAGCAACTAGGAATGTCTTTAAGTTAAAATCCCGTGCTTTTGTGGCTTGCTTTTATTATCAAAAAGTCTTTCAAATATTGACACTATACTCACTTGATTACTTTGAAATGTCAATTTCGTTTCACTAGTGTTTTATTCTAAATTCGAAAAATTGTTTTTGTTGAATTTGTTTAGACACAACTAATGACCAATAAATAAAGTTTTATAACTTGTGTCAATTTTACTTGATTCAATGTTTAACTCAAGGTGAGAAGATGTTGTTTTGTACTTTTACTCCATGCTTGTCTTGCCATCATTGGACTTTCGACTAAGTTATCATCTACCAAAGATGATATCATAGAAGGAGGAGATTACTCGTTAAATGTCATATTCAACGACTCCTCGACTCTTTGGGTTTTCTTACTTAAGACACTATGAACTCTATTTATTTTTAAAAAGTCCAAGAGGTACAACATCATTAGACTATGTGTCACATTTGATGTGTAAATCCTAGATGTTGAAAACTTATTTTCTTTCACACATCCTAATATATGCTAAAGTGATTTATTTCACCTTATGCGTTTTATGTGAGATTATCATAAAGGAGTGATTAGAGAAAAACACAATTAAAGACTCAAAGTATGGTGTTTGAGAAAATTGTTTAACAAAGGTTTGTTTTGCAAGCATCTCAAAAGTGTTAGACATTTTAATACTTAGGAAATTCTTAGTTAGCTTACTTGTAAGCGAGAGTTGAGTGAGACATACTCAAGAGTTTTTCGTGTTTATCTCTAGATGGTTAAAGAACCAAAACACCTTATATCTCCTACTAGTACTAATGACAAACTTCCTTGTTACATAGTGTCTAATCTTAGTTATTTACAAATAGCAAGTATACACTTTTAGAGTATTACTAATAACACATAATCCTACACATAATGCTACAAACAAGAGACAA
Source organism: Artemisia argyi (assembly GCA_030686995.1). Lineage (NCBI taxonomy): Eukaryota > Viridiplantae > Streptophyta > Magnoliopsida > Asterales > Asteraceae > Artemisia > Artemisia argyi. Next base: position 199,285,456 of record CM060702.1, read on the forward strand.
TAAAAGCCGAGTTGATGTAATGCGTACCTTTTAAATTGCATAAAAATGTTATCAAGAGGATAAGCACTTCGCGTAATAACTTGGTTTGATGACACGCTTTGAAACTCAATAACTCATGTATCCAAGAAGGTTAGACAATGATATAAAAGCATAGAAAATGATAATCTTAATCCTTTTATCATGAGTTTCTATTAGAGATTGAATTATCTCTAAATCTCTCTTCTAGGTTTAACAATTTTAACTTGCTTTGTTTTATTAGTTAATGGTGCTTTTGAGTTAAAACCTAATCCGATTTTATCTTTAAACAACCTTTGACTCCTCAACAATCTTTCAAAGATTTTGAGCTTTTGTCAAAGTTAACTAATATTTTTCCTTTCTCATTTTGCATTTTAATCTTATGTTTGTAATCTAGACACAATTTACATTCTAGATCAATTTCAGCATTACTCTCAATTCTAGATATTTTATCTTCGAACAAGATTTCATTTTCAAAGATATTCTCAAAAGATTTTTAAGACTCGTTCTTGAAGATAATTTTTAGGTCCATGTTGCATAAGCGTTTAGACTCATTTTCTAGTTTAGAAAACTCTAGGATAAATTTGTCAAAGCAAAAGCGTTTGGTTTCAAAGTGTACCTTGCTTGATGTTTTATCTGGTTTAGAATTCCAAACCGGATGGTTGGCTTCATCTTCATCCGTGTTATTCCATGAATCATAAGCAAGTCCACTAAGAGCTCGTCATGAGTGATCATCTTTACTTACACCTTCATTTAAAACATTTAAACTAGTAGTACATGTATTCATCTCAACTAAAAATCAATCAATTAATATATCTAAGATTTCTAATACATTTGTGAGATCAACTTGATCATCTTTGGCTTGACATATTTCTTGATGAAAATTTAATATATTTTTCCAAATATCATTCTTTCATATTTGGTACTAAAGCTTTATAAATCATTGTTTTAGCTTTAGTATTTTTACCAAGTTTAAGTTAGTTATCTTGGTTTTCAAAAACTTGTTTTCTTTGATTTGAAATTACCAAAAGAATTAATATGCCAAAGATCTTGATCATTTGATTTCACATAGTTTTCAAAATTACTTTTCTATTCAAGCAAGTTTTCTTTTTCAAATAGCGGTTGGTTTTGAATAGGTTGCCCTTCTTTGAGATTTTCAAAATCCATGGATCGATCCAAGTTTTAAAATACATTCTATTTTAAAGATCTTGAGTAACGTAGCTCCTGATGCCAATTGTGGAAAACTAGAAGGGGGGGTTGAATAGTTACCGCTTTTTCGATTCTTATTTAGCTTAAATATCCTTTTAGAAACTTTACGTTTGCTTAAAGATATAAACACAACTTTATATGTTTGATTCTTTAAAAAGCTTTTCATGTGAATAACAATTCTAACTTTACTTGTTTCATACTTTGAAAAGCTTTACTTGTGATGATCCTAACTTTGCTTGTTTTAGTTCTTTGAAAAGCTTTACATTTGTTTCAAGATATAAATACAACTTTACTTGTTTTAATTCTTTTGGAAAGCTTTATATGTGATTAGCAATTATAACTAAAAGACAACATGTAATAAGCAAAGATAAAGAAAGAAACGATCAAACCACAACGCGATTGTTTATCGTGGTTCGGCTACAAGGACTCTTTTTCCTTGCCCTACATCCACGCCCCGAGTTTCCAACTCGAGAGTTATAAGCACTAATCAACAAGCTCCTTTCACCGGCGGAGAAAACCTTTACAACGTCGCTTACACTTTTACCGACACTAAGCTAGATGTCGAGTTCTTTTCCAAGGGTACAACCACTCCCGTTAGTTCTTTTACAAGGGTACAACAACTCCCGACACACTACGTATTTTGAGGCCTAAAATACTAACCACTTACATCTATATACATGACACACATGAAGTATAAACTATCAAAGCTTATACATGACCAAGCTACCAAGACTTGCAACTTTAGAGTTGAAGCTTGTAACTTCTTGAATGATCTTGTGAAGTCCCTTGCTACATAAGAGAATCACAAATCAAAAGGTTACTGAGTTAGTTGAGAGAGTGTGTGAATATATGTCCTAAAAGAGTTATAAAAAACTAACAAATGGTTTGGTATTTATAGCAAACAACATTGCAGGTCTGGCGGATCAGGCGGACCCCTCAAAAGGGTTCCGCCCGTGTACCCCCAGGGTACCGCCAGGGCTGCAGTTGGTTTTGCAATAAATCTTGCAAACCAAACAAGGTCTTGTCTCATAACTCCTAGCAACCAAACAATGTCACATCTCATAATAACAAGTCAAATACAAAGCTTGCAAGCAACCACAAAGCTAGTCAAACACATTTCTTTCCATAAATGCATAATGACAAAACTTGCCCTAAATGTGATGTGACCTTACTATATTAAGAAATAAATATGATGTGACAAGACTCATTTTAGTTTAAGAAGTAAAAACAATGTTTTGTTTAAAAGGAAATGTTAACCTTAGTTAAACAAGACTTAAACACTTAAAGTGATGATTTACTTATAGCTAAACTTCATACTTTGTCATTAACAAAACTTAGCAAAGATCGTAAAATATAAATAACATTTTTAGGCGATATTTGTATTAACAACAATGATAGGGAAAGTTGTGTTTACTTAGGTTTCATTACTCCCTAGATATGTTTTAACGGTTGATAGCTTGTTACAATTGCATGGATGACGAATCGTATTCCTTAATACTAGTCGTAGGGCCGTGTACAATTTTCCCTAACTCTATAGGATCCTACTTCACTCCTTTGTCGAGCCATTAGAAGCTCCTAACATGGGGTCATTAGAATTCTCCTACGCATTAAATACAACCAAAAATCATAGTACACCTCTGATCATGTTTTTTAAGATGTTCAAGCATGTTACCAATGAAAGTCTGCCAGTTTTTTTAAGCCTAACATCGAATACAATCATCCGTAACAACTATAAACAAACAATCAACCCATAATTAACATCTAGGTTTCAATACATCTAGGCAAACACAAAAGAGATCTAGCCGAGCATGTTAAATTGAAGACAAGTGTAAGATATATTCAAACAACACATAGACATATTGATTGAATTGAAAGAGTACTTATCTCAAATTGAACATGAAAGTTTCAAAGGGTTGAAACCCTTGAAAAAGCTGGAAAATTTGACCTAGGGTTTTTCCCTCAAAGTTGCACACTCATGAATAAAATTTGGAAACTATATATAGATAATACAGGGTGACGGCATCATGTGTAAACATGTGACGCCGTCAACTCACCGCCTATAATGAAATCGGATTGCCTGGATCCACTTTTGATGCCGTCATGTCTAAATTTCTTCTGGGCCGTCACTAATACTTGGACCATGACGGCCTTGGGTGACGCCTTCATCTCCTATGCACAAAACTCTTCTGGATCAGCACGGGTATTATCCACATCCACCTCTTGTATTACTCTTGACGCCGTTATTAAGGAACAGGTGACACCGTCAGGTACGGTTCCCAACAAGGAAAATTAAGACTTTACCGTTTTCTTCACTTTTATGCTCCAAAAATGTCCAAAATGCTTCCTTTTCCAGATTTCTCTCCAAAAGTACCTAAAATGACAAAAGGAATGATTTAGAGCAATATTTGATCAAATAAATTCGAATTCGGGCTTAAATGACGCCTTAAAAACGGTTCATTTTTCGCCTCATCAGTTAGGTTGGTAGATTACTTATTGTGGTGTTTTTGTGATATTATGCTTGACATACTAGAGGTTTATAGGATGCGTGGGTAGAGATATTTGGCTTGTGTGGATACGGGAGCAAGTCTAGAGAGTCAAGTAGGTAATGAATGTATATAAAAAACAAAATTTACATGTGAAATACCTGACATAGGTATTTGTAGTGGAAATGATAGTGATGAATTTTGTGGGTTGTTATAAAAACCCACGAACCTCACCTCTCACTCAAACCCACAATGGAGTCAAAACCCTTGTTGAGGAAAATCAAATTCTTACCAAAGAAATAGTTGATAATTTGAAAACCTTGGAAGAAATTTTCCGTGAAAATGCCTTTTGTCTTGGTGGCAACCGGGATCATCTTCTCGCTTGTCTTGGTCATATGCTTTATTGTATTCTCACTTTGACGCCATACAATTTAGCATTCTATATCGTTAGGAGAATGGAGTTTGTCATCAAAGGCAAAAATGAACTTCCCCCATGGCATGTTATTTACTCCCCTTTATAATCATGTCATGGATAATTTTCCTGACTTTAAGTCGGAAGATTATCGAGTCTATGATCGCATCATGTTTTCGCTCACTGAACACATCGAGCGTAAAACAAGGTCGGATTCTGGGTCTAAAAGATCCTTATTTCTCAATTCATCGTCCGGTGTCTCATCCTCTCATCACATAGATGATGATGAAAACATTGGTAGTTCAAATGCTAGTGCTTCCTCTCCATTCTCCCAACTCCAAACTTTAACCAATACTTGTTGGAAAATTGGTTGGAAAAAGTTACTTTTGACCAACTTTGGACATAATTATTTAAATGTATGTGTCATATATATAAGTAATAGTTTGTAGGTTTGCGTTCTCCTCGAAGAGAGCTTCGCAATGAGCCTTTATGTGTCCAAAATATATTAGATGTTAATGAGATATCGGGTCTCAAAGTTAGTCATTCGGCACCATGACTAAAGTGGAAAAATAGTTTACTTTCTATCCCACATCGGTAGGAGGAGTAAACTAGGGTGGAGTCTAGTGTATAAATAGACGTCCTAATTCCATAGGTTTTGACACATCAAATCAATAAGTATTATTGATTTCCAACATAAGGAATATGCATCTCTTAAGATGAAATTCCTGGCAGTTTAGTTAAGTCCGTCAGTACAACTTACTGTTTTGGTTGTTGTACCCTGGGAAACAAACGGCGAATCTGTTTTAAGGGAAACGTGTCAAACACGTGCCTCGGCTTTTAGTGCTTCATTGTTGATCTCTATTTGTTGATCAAGTAAGTCTTTCTATTAGTTATTGTTTTATGTAATTATCATTTATCTACTTACATTCTGTTTGTATTTAATTTTCTGTTATTTATATACTGTTAATTAATTTATTGTAATTTAGATTTTATTAATAAAAGTGTAGCCGTTTTGCTACAGTACTCTTCCTCAAATCCCTCAAAACCTTGATTCACAAGACCCATCTGTGATAACCCTTCTTACTCAAATACGAGACGAGCAATGAAAGGGATTGAAGTCCATCAAGAATCTCTTGAAGAAAAAGAAGAAGTAAATGACTTGCACTATCATTTGGATTATCTTTTGCTAATGTATTATGAACATTTATGCTTATCTATTATGTGAACTAATTTGTGATTCTTAGACTTACTTGATTTAGTTTACGTTTAGTTTAAACTTTTGTATGAATTGGTCTTGTATTTGATTGATAACTATCATGGTAAAGTTAATTTTCTGCATATGTTAGGAAGAGCTTTGGGTACAGGTTGCAATAATGAAAAACTGGGAAAAAAGCTATAAACTCATTGCCGGCGGTCCCTTATCTATTTAGTGGGCCCCTATCAATAAAGGACAGTCCGCCTTAGGTCACAGATTTTTTTGCACTGTTTCTCATTTTTAGAAAACCTGGAACCTATTGCATATTTATCACCACAATTTCCATGTTTAGTTAAACAAATTTATGTGTTAAAATCTTCCTAACGCTTGCTTTGCCCAAACCATAATCATCCTTGATTATTTAAACACTAATAACGCTCAAATTATACATATTTCTATATGCGTTATCCGTGATTTTATGAATATATTTTGGTGAATTATATGAACTTTTGATATTTAATAGAATATATTTGATATTGCAGGGTGTCGTGGAAGAAACGGAAGAAAACACGAAGAAATGAAGCTTAAACGAAGAAACAAACTTAAGTTAAAGATCTCCCGACACCTATCCACTGTTTTGGCCATAAGTTGAGCATACGAACTCGGATTTAGTTGATTCAAGCGGCCAAGGAAAGCTAACAGATAGAGCTACAACCCCCATTTAGTGCCAACAGCTGTGAATGACCATAAGTACACCATACTTAGTGATGAGGCAAAAAATGAACCGTTTTTAGGGGGTCATTTAAGCCCGGAATTGAATTTATTTGATCAAATATTGCCCTAAATCGTTCCTTTTGTGATTTTAGGTACTTTGGGAGTGAAATCTGGAAAAGGAAGCAATTCGGACGTTTTTGGAGCATAAAAGTGAAGAAAACGCCAAAGTCTTAATTTTCCTTGCTGGGAACAGTAGGTGACGGCGTCAAGAGTAAAATCCTGACGGCGTCAAGAGTAATTTTCATGACGACCCAGTACAGAAATGAAGGCGTCACAAGGTAGAGCGTCAAGAGTAAAATACGTGACGGCCTGAAAAAAGATATAACGTGACGGCGTCAGAAGTAGATCAAGGCAGTCCGAGAAGTATTTTGGCGGCGAGATGACGGCGTCACCAATTTGGTCTTGATGCCGTCAGCATCAATTTCCTATATATAGTTTTCTAATTTTCATTCATAAAAAAAGAGAGAAGTTTTGGAGAAACCCTAAGGCCGAACTTAGTACGAATTTTACAGGTTTTTCAAGGGTTTTCAGCCCTTGTACCCATTCATGTGTAATTGAGATAAGTATTCTTTTAATTCAATCAATATGTCTATGTGTTGGTTGTCTATATCTTGTTCTTGTCTTAATTCCATCATGCTAGGCTAGATCTATCTTGTGTTTGCTTAGATCTAATGAAACCTAGATGTTAATTATGTGTTGATTACTTGTTTATGGTTGTATTGGATGAATGATTTCGATGTTAGGCTTAAGAAAACTGGCAGATCTCCAATTGGTAACATGCTTGAACGTCTTAGGAAACATGAACTAACGTGCACTAGGTTTTATTGGTTGTATTTAATGCATGAGTAAATTATAATGATCCCATGTTAGGAGCTTCTTAGCCGGCTCGACATAGGAGTGAAGTAGGCACTCATAGGATTGGGGAATTAAGTGTGCCACCCCATAAATGGTATTAAGGAATACAATCCGTCATCCACGCAACTATAACAAGTAATGAACGTGTAAAAGATATCTAGGGAGTAGTGAAATATAAGTAAACACAACTTCTCCACTTATTGCTCACAACCTTAGTTTAATTTAGTTTATTTTCATTTCTAGTATTTTATTTTGATTGCATCTTTAGTATTGGGTTTGTTGACTAGCAACTAATTCCGCCCAAATCCTTCAAACCCAAGATTTTTACTTGCTTTCTAAAAAAATATAAAAATACAAAAATAATCATCCCTCACCTTTAGAACTAGTATTTAGGTTTTCTAATCCTAGCGACACTATTCCTAGCTGAACGATCAATCCCCCGGTACTTGTCACTATACTATACTACAATGATCAGATACACTGCCTGGTGGGGGTTGTAAGCTTCTCAAGATCCCTTGAGAGGTAAAGTCTGGTGCGATTCCCACGTATCAAGTTTTTGGCGCCGCAGCCCGGGGAATAGTTATTGTCTAGATTAGAATATCTTTTTATTAGGTCTACTTACTAGATTCCTTTCTAGTAAGATTTTATTTTTATTTTTTTAGGTTTTCTTTAGTCTATCTTTTTCTTTGTGCCTTTGTTAGTAAATTAAATTCATTGACTATTCCGTTGACGATTATGGAAAACGCGAATCCACCTCTTTCCCTTAGAGAAGTGGCTGTGTTACGTGAACAAATTGAGAGTGAGATTAGGGAACTTAGGGAGCTTAATAGGTTGATTAAGGTTGAGCTCGAACATGCATTTAGTGACCTAGCGACCGCCTTGTATTCAAATGAGGACCTAGGGCCTAATGATTTTGTGAATGTTGTTGAGGAACTAGAAGAGGGGGAAATAGATCCGAAGCTTAATGATTACTTTAATCTATACCCCACTAAGGAGGAGATTGCATATTATAATAATCTTATTGATAACCCGCGATCTCCTTTTACTATAATTGAACCTAAGATAAAGAGAGGCGATCCTAAGAATGCTAAAATACCATGTATGATTGGGTACAGACACGTTGAGAATGCTTACATTGACTTTAAATCCCCAATCAACATTATGTCCTCAAATGTTTATAATGATATAGTGAAAACAAGACTTGAACCTAGAAAAGATCCCAAATACCCCGGTGGAGTTTGTAATTTTGTCGGGAGAGTTAAAGGTTTACATGTCTTTGTTGGGAATTTCACTTTTATCACCGACTTTATAATTGTGGAAGATCTTGCTAATGTTATTGATTGTCGATTGTCAAATGTCGTGTTGGGTAAACCGTTTGTTGAGGAGTCTAAGTTGGAATATGATGAGATAGAAGGATAAATCCGATTTGCAAGTAACACCGATAGGATCACTTATAGGATGCCTAATAGAATGAAAGAGTTTCGCTTTATATCCCGATTTGATAAGGATAACGTTGGTGCTTTTGAGGACATCAATGAGGAGGATAAGAAATAGGGCATGGATTATGTATGGGAAAAGAGGAGTCTTTTCTACAAAGATTGCTTGGCCCTAGGACAAAGGTATAAAGTCGATAAGGAATTTGCCCAAAGGGTTATGGGGGCGATTGAGAAAAAGGTGATTGGTTTCTACAAAGAATATTTACAATCGGAGAGTGAAACCAACGATGAGGTCACGTAGTAACCCATGACCTTGAGTCTAGCTACAAGACTCGTAAACAAAGAAAAGCGCTTCTTGGGAGGCAACCCATGTTTTGTGTGATTTTATTTTGTTTGTTTGTTATTTGCTTCCGTATGCATGCTTTATTTTTATTGTTGGTAGATCATGTTTCTCAATTAAATAGTGGAAATACTTTACTTTGTTGTTTTGGCCTAGTCTTAACTCCACCTAAAAGTATTTTTGCAAAAGATAAGTGTAAGGGGAAACCCCAAATTTGTTTTTAAGAAACAAACCGATCATGATTCTCCACAATATTTAAATGAACATGTATATTCGTATTTGTTAGAGTCAAATGCTTGTATTGAGTCATAATGAAGTTTTGCAGGATTTTCCAGGAAGTAGGACCAAGTTTTTCCAGAAACTTAACATAAGAATTTCTGCAGGTCACTTCTGACGGCGTCACGAGATAACTCTTGACGGCGTCACGTGTAAAAATCTGGATATTTTATCGGTTTTGTTTTTCTAATGGAGTCTTATGGTTTTTGTGAATTATTAAGTTTTATAATCTCCAGGAAATCTGCAAACTTCATTCCACAAGCATTATATCTTATTTTGTTTTCTAGGATTTAGTAACTTATGTAGGTTGCCGCCGATTTTATGCGAGGTTGTCTTGTCTATTTTCTCAGGATTCACAGGTTATGTATGACAAGACGATGATTTATATTCTGGAAGGGAAGCTTTGATTGTTCATTTTCTTGGAGGAAGATTTAACCTGGCCACCTTATTATCCATACCGAGCGAATCAGGGGAGTATTTGATTTCATTCTTTTTACCTTTTTCACTTTTACATACTTTACTTGGACATTGGGGACAATGTTCATCCTAAGTGTAAGGGGAAGGTAAAATGATGATACCTTACAGATACACTTTCGCTTGAGTTTGTTTTGTTTAATGGTAGATGTGTAATAAAACTATGAGAAATACTTGTTAGTGCAATTTTAGCGCCAAATTTAAAATTTTTACAACATTTAGGAGTGAAACTTTAGCCATAGCAAGCGTCTCCTGGATAGGAGATTGTATGACTAGCACATAACCGTATATTCAGAAAAATTTTCCACCAAAATATGTGAGGTTCGCCTTTAGATTTGATAGGAAAAGCATTTACTATTAGTGCTTATGAGTGTACCGGTAGCATTTAGATTCTAGAACTTGCGTTAGTGATGCATCCCGAGACCGCTAGTGAGACTACATTCGTGTAGTAGGATTTACTACATAATAAGAGGCATTAGGATCACCCTTGTGTTAAACCCGTATCATAATTACTTGACCATTTAAGTCATATTACTTGGCTAGTTAAGTCAACTACTTTTTCCCACACCTTTAGGGTTGTACTCATTTTTAGTACACGAAACCCCTAGTACACCCCTCCGAGCCTATCTTTTCGTTTCTAACTTTAAGCATCTTACTTAAAGGAAGAATTTGTTACACCCCACTTAAATGTACAACCAAATCGCCTTAGCCTTCCGTGTATGCGCTCATTTTTAGTGCATTATTGTTATTTGTTAAACCCTAAGTTAACTATCTAATTGATTACATGGTTGCTAAGTCGAGTCATATCATTGTACATATTATTTTGGGACGATTGGGACTCATGGGTAAAGTACTTATTTTATGGAGTAATGGGGAAGAACATCATATATTACCCCCATATGTGCGTCAAGCTTAAAAGTACTCCAAGTGTTTTGATTTTCTTAATTCGAGTAATTAGATTAGTTTATTGTAAAGTATGTAAAGATTCAAGTGTAAGGGGAATGTTCATTCCCTATGATGGTAGGGTAAGAGTGTATGCAGCAAAAAAAAAAAAAAAAAAAAAAAAAAAAAAAAAAAAAAAAATTGAAAAAAAAAACAAGAAAAAGAAAAAAAAAAAAAAAACAAAAAAAAAAAAAAAAAAAAAAAGAAAAGAGAAAAAACATACGGACTACCATCCCTTTTCATTCTATGTTCATTTTATGTTTTTGTTATTTTTCATTTATTAGCTTAAGTTGAGTCTAGTCTTGGCTTAGCAACGCCACATTGTACATGTAATTAACCAAGATTGTTAGCTCGCCACCAGTAAAATTTCCTTTATCCAACAAAACCGTGTATTTCATATCCCTACACCTAACGTTACAACCCTTTAAAAGACCTCTTTGATAGTTTATCCTAGGTGCTTACGCCATGTGGTGGAGGTTTGATCCTTTCCCAAGCCTATGGTAATCTATTTTGCTATGACAGGTAGTGAGAGATATCTTCCGTTTCCATATTGTAATTTATACTTTATTACACCCGAGAGATGTAAGTATCTAAACACTATTTGTGAGGTGCTAGTGTATGACCTCCGTGCTTGTCTTTGGTCTTTAGTGGAACGATTATTTGTTGTAATTACTTTTATATTAGTGTTAAATGACCCTTAACTTGTATTTTGAGTAGAATAAAAGCGCATTTGCTTGAGGACAAGCAAATCTCAAGTGTAAGGGTATATGATGAGGCGAAAAATGAACCATTTTTAGTAGGTCATTTAAGCCCGGAATTGAATTTGTTTGATCAAATATTGCCCTAAATCGTTCCTTTTGTGATTTTAGGTACTTTGGGAGTGAAATCTGGAAAAGGAAGCAATTCGGACGTTTTTGGAGCATAAAAGTGAAGAAAACGCCAAAGTCTTAATTTTCCTTGCTGAGAACAGTAGGTGACGGCGTCAAGAGTAAAATCCTGACGGCGTGAAGAGTAATTTTCATGACGACCCAGTACAGAAATGAAGGCATCACAAGGTAGAGCGTCAAGAGTAAAATACGTGACGGCCTGGAAAAAGATATAACGTGACGGCGTCAGAAGTAGATCAAGGCAGTCCGAGAAGTATTTTGGCGGCGAGATGACGGCGTCACCAATTTGGTCTTGACGCCGTCAGGATCAATTTACTATATATAGTTTTCTAATTTTCATTCATAAAAAAAAGAGAGAAGCTTTGGAGAAACCCTAAGGCCGAACTTAGTACGAATTTTACAGGTTTTTCAAGGGTTTTCAGTCCTTGAACCCTTTCATGTGTAATTGAGATAAGTATTCTTTTAATTCAATCAATATGTCTATGTGTTGGTTGTCTATATCTTGTTCTTGTCTTAATTCCATCATGCTAGGCTAGATCTATCTTGTGTTTGCTTAGATCTAATGAAACCTAGATGTTAATTATGTGTTGAGTACTTGTTTATGGTTGTATTGGATGAATGATTTCGATGTTAGGCTTAAGAAAACTGGCAGATCTCCAATTGGTAACATGCTTGAACGTCTTAGGAAACATGAACTGACGTGCACTAGGTTTTATTGGCTGTATTTAATGCATGAGTAAATTCTAATGATCCCATGTTAGGAGCTTCTTAGCCGGCTCGACATAGGAGTGAAGTCGACACTCATAGGATTGGGGAATTAAGTGCGCCACCCCATGAATGGTATTAAGGAATACAATCCGTCATCCACGCAACTATAACAAGTAATTAACATGTAAAAGATATCTAGGGAGTAGTGAAATCTAAGTAAACACAACTTCTCCACTTATTGCTCACAACCTTAGTTTAATTTAGTTTATTTTCATTTCTAGTATTTTATTTTGATTGCATCTTTAGTATTGGGTTTGTTGACTAGCAACTAATTCCGCTCAAATCCTTCAAACCCTAGATTTTTACTTGCTTTCTAAAAAAATATAAAAATACAAAAATAATCATCCCTCACCTTTAGAACTAGTATTTAGGTTTTCTAATCCTAGCGACACTATTCCTAGTTGAACGATCAATCCCCCGGTACTTGTCACTATACTATACTACAACGATCAGGTACACTGCCTGGTGGGGGTTGTAAGCTTCTCAAGATCCCTTGAGAGGTAAAGCCTGGTGCGATTCCCACGTATCACTTAGCAATAAGTACGATGCACTTTTTTGTTAGCAACTTAATACCTCATTTATGGAGTTTATAATTCATTTCACTTAATGAGTCCGATCATATACTTCACCACCCTTCCTCTCGACATTTTTGGGCACCCCTAGAGCTTATAAAACAAATCCCACTTCATTTGTAACAAAGAGATTGTTAGAGAGAAGATCACTTCCTAAAATGGTGAAATAACACCAAGTTCAACCCTTTATCACTATCACATTTAATCATAGCAATATCGGACGAATTAGCCACTTGTTTCTCATCTCCAAGAGGGTAGTGACAGTACCTAATGGGTTCGGGACAATAGTACTTTGATATTTTGGGGTTTTCTTTGTTTCTCGGCTTGTAAGCTTGTCAATTTTGCCATATTCGATCTTGTAAACTTTGGTATACTTCTATTTACCTTTTGATATGAAAGTCTCTAAATTTTACATGTTTGATATGTGTTCTACTTCTGTGATTATGGGGGTAGTGGCTTAATGTTTGTTTAGGCAAAATGTAATCTTGGATTTGGTGTGTTTGGAATAGTGGTTATCATTGGATATATGAATTGGTGAAACATAATATTTGATCATATTATGGTTTGGCTTGTTTACTACTTTGATTGATCTTGTTTGATTATATAGGTCGAAGGATAATCGGATTGTGATTAATTTCAAGTTATTAGTCGCCGAATGATTTGATTTTACACTTGTAAAATTGTGTAATAAAATTGGTAAACAAACAAGGAATATTTGATATAAGAATATAGGTCGAAAGGGTTCTTTTGAATATGTTTTCTATCATTTCATATAATGTATTGGTTATGACAATGTTTATAGGTTGAAAAGATTCGTTGTTATTAATCGATATAAACACTTGTTGCATCTTTGACTAGCGTTATTTGTAACTTGTGATAACTTGAATTATAAAGTGGTAATCATTTTTCCAACACACTCATGTCTTAGTGATTACGCCTAAGCAAGCATACTTTTAATCCTTTGATTTAATCTCTATATTTCATTGCTCTGGTTACAATCTTGGTTTAATTACAGGTTTGGTTAATTTGATACGTGACAATCATATTGACCTTAGCACCTTAGTAACAATCTGAGAAAACTACAATTCTCTTGGGATGACTTGGACTTGCCTAGACTTTACTACATTCGAAAGGATATACTTTCCTATGTGTTTTAGTTGTTTGATTGGCATTTCTAGTATTATAAATTTAAAGCTTTTGAAACACATCAAACACCCTTTCTTCATCTTCATCACCTTTCACTTCTTTCTCATCTCATACAATGGGTTCTCCCTCAACCTCATTGTCTCTCTCAAACAAAAGGCCTAAAATCACTCTCACACCACCACAATCAACCTTCATGACCTCACTCTTGATAATACCACTTTCTCTAAAAAAATTTCAACCTTCATCTTCTCAAGTACCTAGCGTACCTATCAAAACACCCTCAATAAAAGGAACCTCATCATCTTCATCAAGGCCCAACTCATCTCCTTTTTCATCATTCATCATAAATTCATCACTCCTACTCACCCATTCTAGCTCGGGGGCTTACACACCATTTGGGAGTGACTCGTCACCTTCCTTTACCACCTCAAATTCTCCAAGTACACCAAATACCAAAACTTCTCACCTCTCAACCTTCATTGGAGATCTCTCACCATTTCTTGGAAACATGTCACCTCCTCCAAGAAGCTCACATCCACCTCCACCAAATGCTTCTCTATCTCTCTCACCAAATGGGCCTTTAAATCACACTCAATCCACTCCACCATCATCTCCAATCTTAGGACATCCTCTTTTATACAATTTTGTGAACAACCACACCATCGGTTGTGTATGTTGTTATCATAACTTCCATATCATCTCATCCCTAAGAGATGATCTCTACTACATGTTTGGACACATTGAGTATCTCCTTTCTCAACCTATTATGCAACCAACTCTTCTTGCATCTATGCCACCTTCGGCTCCACCATCTTCTCCACCTTCTTACTCTCCACCTTCAAACTAAGCATCTCTATATGTTTAGATGAATAATTGGGAGGATTATCTTTTTGGCCAATCATGTTCTAGGAAGTTAAGATATTCTATGAATAGCTTGTAGTATTTGTTGATGAATCATTGATGCTAGATGATGCTTGTTGTAATATTGTATGCTTGTTATGTTGCGAATGAATAGATCATGTCTTTATGTTGTGATAGGTGTAATGGTTGTCTTTTAAATGTGTTAAAATTGACCAACCTTAAAATGAGAAATAACTGAAATCACAACACAACTGCCCTGAAAACCCTCTGGTGGCGGTCCCTTAACCAAAGATGGTCCCTCATATTTAAAGGACTGTACCTAAATTTACAGGACCATCCCCAGTGTGGCTTAAAAATAAGCTTTCTTCTGCATGCTATGTATCTTCTGACCTATCTTATTTCACATCCTTTCTTTTCTTCTGATATTCTTCTATCTATCTTCTCTTCTCAACCCCTCTGATTCTTCTATATATATGTGAATGTGCTTTGTATTCTAACTTGTTTTTGTAGCACAACACCATAGCTCAATTCCCTGGTGCCCTCATCTAGGGGGAGCACTAAGCTAGGGGGAGCTTTAATACCGTCGATTTCTTTCCTTTCTACATATTGACGAAGCCTTTCTGATTATACAAAAAGGAGGAAAAGTAAACGAAAAACTCAATTAAAATTTATTAACACATAAATTTACCTAAAACGAGTTTATATTTTGTAATCATCAAAAAGGGGGAGATTGTTAATACAAATAATGTCAAAAACGTTATTTGCATTATTCGGTCTCTATACGTTTTGATAATCACAAAATATAAAAACATGTTACGTAAAGTTACGTTTAATAAGTTTTTAATCGAGAAAACTCGTTTCGTCAATGTATCTACTACAACGTCACTTCTGGTATGAACAAACACGATACCTACATTAGTAAAGTGATCAAAGATTTTAGTTTCTCAAAACTTCACATTTTTATAAAAGTATTTTTGTATTTAAAAAGAAATGTTTTATTAAAGAAAATAAATTTGAATTTCAAATCTTTCAACAACCATTTTTCCAGCCTAAATCAGATAAGTTTTTCACCAGATAAACTTTCACCACATCAGGGAAAAAATGGGAGCGTATGTCAGGACGGTCCCTTAGTGATAAAGGACCGTCCCCCGCTCCTCCCGATAGCTATAAATACTGAACTGTTTCATTTAGAAAAACAACCCTCTTTGCACGAAAACTTTCTGTTCTTTCTTCCTCCCTTCGTTGATCACTATAACATGTCGGTTAGTGTTTATAAGTGATTCTCTCATCCTCTACATCAAAGTGCAACAGAAGAACACTCAAATTTGTCAACAATCGATGTGTTATTCAGTCCACACACAAACGTCACAAGTGTTACGATTCTCTTCTTGCTCCAACTCTCTCAATTGTATCTATTGTATCCGACTTGTGTGTGAGTCGTGAATAGATGTGTTAGGTTGTATCTGGACAAAGGTGTATGTCCGTGAAATGTTGTATCTAGATTAGGACTTGTAATAGTGCGTGTGTTGTGGTGTGAAGGCTAGGACTTAGTGTAGTTCTAGTGTGAAGATTGGGACTTCATGAAATTTGTGTTTGAAGACTTGAATCGGGTGAAGATTCAAGTGAACGGGAGTGCTCGTTCGTGTGAAGAGTTGGACAGGGTGATCGTCCATTTGAAGGCTTAGATTGTGTCTCGATCTAAGTGGACAAGAGTGCTTGTTCGTGTAGCCATTTGGGCTTGGTGTAGATTGATTCTAGCTAGGATTAGGACTCGACATTCCGCTTAGTGTCGTTAAACTTGGTGTAAGCTTATGTACGGTTTGCTCCGCCTGAAGGGAGTGTGTTTATATAGTTATTGAAAACTCTTGAGTGTGGTACTCGGGGAGTGGAGTAGGACGAAGAGTGAGCTTCATGCCGAACCACTAAAAATCTCGGCGCATTGGTTTGGTTGTGTACTTTCCTTTCTCATTTACTTCAGTATTTGTAGTCATAGAATTCCTAGATATCACATAACAATCAAATCTAACGGTTTTGCAACTAGAACATAAAAGTGGTAAAAGTTTTAAAACATAATTATAAACGGTGAAACTATTCAACCCCCCTTCTAGTTTCTAGTTCTATGAGTTACGGTTTCATCTAATTGACTTTTTATTAATCTTCTTTTTGGGTTAAACGATTTCCCTACTAAAATATATTACTTCAAAAAACAATTAAGTACACAGGATGAGGGTGAACCCCATATCTCATCTGATTACAAGCAAACAAACGCACCTGTTGTGCTTCAAATAAAATCTATCATAAGAGAGCATGCCAATCTTATAAACCTACCAAAACAAAATGACAACAACAAAACTATAACTACTTCCTAACTCTACCACGGATATGGATGTCCCACGTGTCATAGAAAGCAAGTTTTTCTTCAGTTTAGTCATTAACATCATACTCATAACCATAATAACCATCATAATCTTCTTGCTCAAGGAGACTTGCATCATTTGCTCCTCCACTAGCACAATTCTGGTTAGCCATATATTGTGTAACACCCCTGTCCAAAAATAGGTCAAATGTCACATTTATGGCGTCAACATAACATACGCAAGCGAAAGACTTTAATTAATATTAAGGTTACATAAGTTCTCTAAGGAAAATATTAAATTAAAAACATGATGACTTCCAAACTAAAATACAGATCTAAACAAAGTTTAAATGAAAGGTAACTCAAAACTAAGTCTAATCCATATCAATAGCAATTAGGAAAACCTATCTTTAGGGTGGTTCACTAATGGCTCCTATGCACTCTTCACATAAATACCAGCTTCCTCCTATAACCTGCCTGTTACGCCCCGTGCCCGATTTAACTAAAATTTGAACTTTACGTAGAAAAGCTTTGACTACAATGGACCTCCTGTTACTCTTTTGACCTTTGACAAATATCTATAGCATCAAAACCTTGAAAGTATTTTTAAATGAAACTAGACTAAAATACCTCAAAACGACGGGTGGCACGACCCGTGATGACTTACAGTTCATTTTCTACACCCTTTACAAGAACAACAAAAACCGACCACCTTCCTGATGCACTTATCCACCGGCTAAGAGTGCCTTGCCATCGGCTAAAGCTCTTATGAGGCCTTTAGCCGCCGGCTAAGGTACCCAGTCGCACGCTAAATGCCTTTGACATGCACATTACATTCCGACTTGCATATTTGACCCAAACTTCAACTTCAAAAACCCGACACTTCATCAAAACTTCCAAGATACATTATTTCATCATAATATATCATTTTCATAGCAATAATTGGTCTAAACGACTCGATAACATATACTTTACAAAGCTACGGGTGTTTTTCCAAACACCCTTTTTTGACCCACTTTACAAACAACACACATGGATACTTGTGTTGTGGTTGTGTTTCTCTAACTCTATCTCGTAGTTTAGTTTATATGCTTTTATTTCTATCAATATCCAGCACGTCAAAACTAGATTGACATAAGTCGATCTATAAGTTTTAATAAGAGAATTTAATCGGTAAAACTATTCAACCCCCTTCTAGTTTTCTACACATCACATAAGTTACATAATCTATTTGAATGATTAAAGCTTAAGAACAAGGAATTAAAGAATACTACTAACTGAACTTTCTTGAATACTCACTCTAGATCAACTCTTCTCTTCCCCCCCTTTTTTGTTCCAGGGATTAGGGGGATGAAATCGGTCATAGGGTTTATTATGGGGATAATGGGCTAGTTTGGGTTGGACTTGGATTTGGTAAATAACAAAATTAGCCTTATTTTATTTATTTATTTTATATTTTTTTTAAATACAAACCGATCGGCCCATTATTAGATATATAGTGTTTCATCTTCAAAATGTATAGAGAAAAGTAGGAATGCATGAGGCGTTTATTTATTTTTGGTTAAGATTAGAAAAAAAGAAACGTGTAGTTTAAATGAGCTAAGTATAGTTTAGGATAATTATTAATAATGCGTATTCATTTCATAACATAAATTATTTACTTTACTTATTCATTATTTAAACTTAGGTTAAATATCAAAATAAATAATTAAATGTTAATCTAAACTTTAGGGTGTTATATATTGAACAATGTCATCATATAATATCCTCTCTTTATTACGATCCGAATCTTCCCCTTGTTTCTTCATAGTAGTACTAGGGTTCACATACCGATGCACAGTAGCCTCCTAATTCATAGTACTAGGTTTTAGCGGCTTCCCATCGTCGCCCAATAACACAAGCTTCTCATCAAGCATTTTTCTTTCTATTTCATTAATCCTTGCAGCCATATGCAGTAGTTGGACTACTAAAAGCCGAAGCTTTACGACCTCCATATCCATGATAGAGCTTAATACATCAAACGAGTTTAAAGTGGACGGAACCGTAGTATCATTTTTATCATTAGTTACCTTCAATTTCCTTTGTGCCTTAGGTTGATAAGGGAACTTAGTCTTTGAACCAATCTGAACCTCATGTATAGCTTGCCTTGGTGCTTTCTTAATAACATTGATGACAAGTTCCTTAGGGCATTCAATAAGAACGTGACAAAATATCTTACAACTTAAGCATCTTGGAGGTTTCCACTCGTACTCAATATGAATAGTGTGCATAGTATACCCCTCATCCTCAAACTTTGGTACCGTTACGACGAGGGTGTACATACATAACTCGACTTACCCCATGACTTCATGCACATAGTGGACGTGTAAGAATCAAGCATCAATGGGTGCCTAGTTTGGTTGCAATAGCACTCAAACCATTTTTCGTGAAAGCGGTAATAGGAATATTATGAAGCTTAACCCAAACCGGAACATTACACACATTATCCTTCATAATATTTGCATCTGGTGACCATTTTTTAGAATTAATGGCATGTTGCAAATTAACCATAGACCATTTACAAGCATTGTGTCCATTCCGTCTTGAGAATCAAACTTGAAGAATAATACTCCTTTAGAATTCATAATTGATTTACCTAGACTAAACTTACTCCGGGTATTCTTTCCATAGTTCTCGACTACTGGGTACGTGATACGCTTGCGCAAAAAGAAACCATACATAGTGTTACGAAACCTTTTATGAACAATGTTGAAAGAATCAATTGAAACAACTAAACCGGCTCTATTGCTAGCCAGTGCTAACAACTTCTGAAGATTGGCACTTTCCCACTCGATTCCCCTTTAAAGAACTTTGCATACGATCTAATATCTTTAGTGCTTTCCTTCAGAACATGTGATGCGTTATTTCATCCTGTTTTAAATTTATAAAGTTGGAGATATTGGGACTAACACATACTCACGGGCAGTGTACCCGGTCATGTGAAGTATAGTCTTAGATAAATCCAAGTGTCGTCCCAAGAGCTGTTGTTCTGGCACAACAAGGTAAATACTAAAAGGGTATATGAGATAAAAGATATTGAAAACATAATTAAATAGAATTAAACAGAATTAGAACTGAAGACAAGATAACCAAAAAGGATAACTAATTAAGATAAAAAGGTTTAGTAATTCCTACGTTTATTAGCTCTATATAGTGGGTAAAAATCGGCTAGACTCATTTGTCAATTCGTCTAGTCCTATTTCCCATAGACCCCTACTCTGATATCTAAGGATTTAACCTTAGTGATTAACGGAGGTCTCTGGTAGACTATGTTGAGTTATTAAGTGTCATGTTTAATAGACTTGTTTAGGTAAAACCCAGCCGGTCGGAACTTAGGTTTCCTTTCACTTCTTAAGCATATTCAATCGATAGGTGATCCTATGGTTAATTCTTACACTAGGAATGGTAGTACTATGGCCAATTCTTACCAATACTCACAACCAACTCGTCTAGGATCCTATGGTCAATTCTCCCAACTAATAGGTACTATCGAGCTTCAATACTATAAAAACAAAAGGATCTCAAACAAGCAAAGAAAACTTCTATATAGATAAACATAGTAAACCAAACCAAATATTAATTAACAAAGTGAATTCATCTAAAACTAAACATAAAACGTAATAGAATTTAAACTTTGATTAGACTAGGATTCCTCCTAGTTAATGTTGCCCCTTTGATCTTCTTAGGTCTTCATTCTTCTTGTAGGTCATTCTCCCCAAACTTAATGAGGTTTTGGGAAAAGGGAGATATCTTCTAAATGAAATTTGCTTGGTATTTATAATACCAGTCTAGACTACGGCGTAGTTTTTATGTGTGTCTACGCCATAGTTTTTGTTTAACACAACTGATGGATCTAAACACCTTGAACTGTGTTAGATTGATACTTTGAGTTATATCACTAAGTATGCGGAATTTACTTAGTAACACTTAGAAGTTTGATTGTAAGTGAATGAAACAGTTGTTTAAGAGTGAGAACAATATATGTAACAAACGGTTAGCTCCAATATTATTAGTGATAATAAACGAGTGATCTTTGTATCACTAGGGTTACACCTTGAAGCTCTAGAAAACGTATATCTAACCTTTAACCTAGGATCTCCTTTTATAGCACAAGGAGTCCTCTTCTACAAGATAAGTATAATGCTAATAGAAAAAGATATACACAAGATCTATTCTATATTTGTCTAAACACGTTTCCTAACAGTTATCTAAACAGCAGTGGTAATATATGTTCTTGCAGTGGTAATGAGTTTCCACTGCAAGTACATTCTTCAGCAGTTTTAATGTCTTCACTAGCCGTAATAACTGTTAGTATAATTCCCAACAATCCTCCCCTAAACTTATGATTAATAAGTAAATCAATAAGTTTCTTCAAGTAATCAGCACACATGAGGATATAGGAATTCTTCCAAACACTTATCTTCTTCTTCTTAACTCTTTATCAGCTCTCACACTTTGATCATAAATCCTTTGCAACAAATCTTCTATGACTTCACTTCTTTCCCAACACCTAAGCTTCACTGACATCATCACAATCAATACTCCAGCTCTTAATGGATATTCTTTCTCTGCAAGCATAAACACATCAACTCCATCTTGAGTAGAAAGATGATGTACAGCACTTGAGTCATAAAATTTCCACAAAGTATTCATGTTGTGAGCTGCAGATCTCCAATGTCTGTCACTTGGATCAGGTTCATATAATCAACTAAAGTGAACCCATAATTCCTTACCCTTGACATCAACAAGTTTATCCTTCTTGAACTGATCTTGAACAATCCTCCACAAAGTATCCAAGTCTTCTCTATCACAAGATCTAACAATGTCTTCAAAATCTCTACAAATACTTGTGACACTTCCAGTTCTGATAATCTTCTAAGCAACTCCAAAATCATCAAAATAGATTTCCCAACCAACAACTGAATATTTTGTTTGTAGAGGTTCAATATTAAGTACATCAGTCTCTATAAACATCATGTTTGTAACTTGCTCTTCTGTCAACTTGCTAGGACCCTCTTCTGCTTGAGATGACTCCTGAGTCTTCAATTTCTTTGCATCTTTTGATCCAAGACTCACTCCAGACCTTTTTGTCTTCATTACTACAGGTTCTTGATCCATTGGATTGAAATTACTATCTTGTCTTTTAATCCTGTAGTTAATACCATCAATCTGATCATGTGACATTCCTTTGAACTGATCCATCTTCATATTGCCAATATGACAGCAAAAAGTCTTCATCTCAGCAATGATCTGTGCCTTTGTAAGTTTCCTTGGCTTCTTTTGACCTTTTCTTACATCCCCAATGATATCATCAAGAGCCTGCTGATTCTTCATTTGAATGAAATCTTTTTAGTTGAGCAGACCTTTGTTCTTCATTCAAGGTTGTATTTGCAATAAGTTCAATAGTCTTCTTTCTGATTATTGGGTCATTATTAATCATGTAGTCAATCTCTTCTTCTGTAGGCACATAAGTGAACATAGGAGGTTTCTCATGTATGACAGTTGGTGGAACAACTGAAAGTGGTTCTGCCATTATTGCTTCAAGTTTATCCAACCTCTTTGCTTCCATAAAACTAGCAACTTCATCTTCCTCTAGCTTTCTCTTCTTTTCATTCTCTGCTGCAACTAATTGCTCTGCCAATCTTGCATAAAAATCAATCTGAGCTTGATCTTTCTTAGAAATCTTTGTTGTTTGATCTTGTTCTGAACCAGCCGCAATAGCTTTTCCTTTGACTGTTCTCATTCTGACAGCTTCTTCCTCTGCAGTGGTAACATTTTAGCTATCAGTGGGAATGTTTTCACTTGCAGTGGAAATATTTTGATCAGTGGGAACTTGTTCTGCATCAGTAGAAATTGGTTGAGCAGTTCCAACTGTATCATCAAAATTAAAATTAGCATCAGCATCCATATCATAATCATCTTCAAAGTCTATCTTCCTCCCTTTAGTCTCAGATGCATCTTCCTTAGCTTGAGCATAATCAGAATCAGTTAACTCAGCAAATTCCTTATCAAAATTTAGACTCCTCCCCTGAAACTCTGCATCTGATTTCCTCCCCTGTTTGGAAGAATCTCCCAAATCTTTACTAGAACCTGCAGAAAACTCATCCTTAGGTGAAGATGATGAAGAGAACACAACTTTGGTAGATCTTTTCTTCTTGAGATTCTCTACTTCATTCTGTAACCTTTGAATCTCTGCCTTCAGTGATTCAGCTCTGTGGCATGTTATACTTTGGTCTGTGCCAGATTTTTCTCCAGAGCTTGAACCTGCTTGACTAATTTTGTACAAATGTCCATCAATTTAGGTAGTTGCACACTGCCCTCAACACTTCCAATTGTGTTACCTGTTGGGAGAGGTGAATCATGGGGCATTGATTCAGGCTCTTCTCTAGTTGGACTAGGATTAAGCCTTGAACCACCACTGCTTGTCCCTAAACCAAAAGGTTCAGCAACATGCAATGTTGAGATGAGAGAAGTTGGCTGTTTATGCCTTCTCTCATAAGTGTGAGTTACTGTAGGGGTATGATGAATTGGTGGAACAACAATATTGGGTGTGTTATGGGATACAACTGGGATGGTTGCATCTTCACCCTGTACTTGTGAAATTTTAGCAAGCATTTGAGGAAAAAGTGAATGAACTTCCCCATTCCAAAGATCTGAAGCCTTACTCATGTTTTGAAAAACTTTTGGCTTAAGACATGAGGTTTCATAAATTCTATTGTGATTTTGCAGTTGAAAATCTCCAATGGGGACAAAAACATCCTTTTATGAAAGTTACTTTTTGTTCAGACGTATCATACCCCATTAAAGCAATATTTTGAAAGATATCTGAATTAGGTAATGTGATGATACCATTGAGATCATCAAATTGGAGAATTCTCCTCAAGGATGACTCAGTAACATCAATGGTTACCCCATCCACTGTGGCTCGTAGAGCTTCCACAGATTCATGTGTGTCTCCCTGTTCAAGAGTTATGGACTCCACAGTGTTCCAGAACTGTTTGATATGAGAGACATAGATTGTGGGATTAATAGTTAAGGCATACCTTATATGAGTTGTATTTAGAAAATCCACAATCTAATGAAAAACAGGGCCACTCTTCTCGTTTGACTTTTGTAGGTAGGCCACTTGGTTGTGCTCCTCGACAAATTTTAGAATTGCCATGATATTTGTGAAAAGAGAATAAAAGTGTTAGTAATGAAGATAAAAATCAAGCCGTATGATGATCAATTTATACTAATAGGGTTTGAGGAGGTTGCGGAATGTGAATTATCTTTAGAAAGAATTATCTTTGGAAAAGAATAAATTATAATAGGTAAGAAGATAATTCACAAAAGATTTACCCTATTAATATGGAAAGACGGTTATATTTCTAACGGCTAGTAAAAAATAGATTACTGACACAACAGTTGTAACGGCTAGTTCATCAGTGGAAAAATTACGCTTGCAGTGGTAACTAATGAACTAGCAGTGGTAAAATTTTCACAGCATATCAAAGAGCAGTGGTAAGTAAAACATGAAAATTAGCTGCTCTTATCATAGTTTTTAGCAAACTACCAGCTATCAACGGATTTGATATGTCTTTACCATGAGCCGTTTGCTATGGACTAGCCAACTCTTGATCACTTGGAGTATGGTGAGTTGATAACCATATAGTTTTTGGTAAACTATCAACCATGAACGGATTTGGTAAGTCTTTACCAGGAGCCCTTTGCTCTGGATTAGTTGATTCTTATGTGGATTAGACATGGTAAATCAATAACCATTTGTTGTGTGTCTATGATACACACCTTATAACTCCAATGATTCCAACAATATGGGTTTGTATGCTTCAGAACAAAATAACACGTAACTTAACCCATAAAATTTTAACCCAAAGTAACTTTTTAACCAAGCTACTATTCACAAAAATATATTCCAAAAGTCAACCCGATAATAACCAAATTTACTCCTCCAATATACCAAAACAGGTAAGAGTAAATATTCTACATTAATTAGAATTCGACCTTGACTTTGCTTATAAAAGGGGTCTCAAAAACCTTTATCTTTCATCAACAAACATCTTCAATAACACAAACCCTTTACCAACATGTTAGGAATTATACTTAAGTTGATATTGACAAAATATGAAAGATAAAGGACTTATGATGACAAAGTGAAGAATGCAAAAGACAAAGGACTTGCTTTACAAAGAAGTTATTTCAATATAGTCCTTCGTAGTATTTTGTAACCCTAGTTCTCTATTATATAAAGAGAATACAGGGAATAGGTTTATTCATTCATGTGTGTCACAATGTAAACCTAGAAAGGTGTGTGTGTGTAGAGACGTTTTATGGGAAAACGTCTAGGGTGATTAGTGGTAAGCCTCAATGATCTTAGATCGCTGTTAGGATGTAATCGTGCTACACTTGATCACATAGCATTGGGGCTTTGGTGTATGTTAGAGTAGAGATGATGACGAGAAACCTTGTTAGCAATAATAAAGATGTTTTGTTTATTCCGCTGCGTACATGTTCTTTATCTTTATTATTGTGTAATCCCTAGATGAGGTCTTAACAACCTCGAGCTATAAAGGATCTATAATAAGTGGTATGAGATCCATGGGGCTAGTGATCGTGGGATTAAACAAGGTTTGGTTTGTCGAAAATTGAAGAAAATTCGTAACTGGTTCGTATCTTCAAAACTCACTGCAGAGCAGTTTTCAAACATCGATATCTCCTTCGTTAACCGTTGGATCGGGCTAAAATTTTTATTGGAGGTTCTCTACATGTCAAAGAAGAGTTCCACCAGAGGGATCTTCAATCTGAGCTTCCAATAAAAAGATACAAATTCTTGAAAATTGCTGCGCAGATAGGTATATTGTTTCGAATTTTAGGGTTTCTATGATATTTAACTTCTCTGAATTCGTGTTTTCTTGTTATATTCTTAATTGAAGTTGGGTATACGTTGTTTGGTGCTTTAAATTCATGGAAGAAAACAGCAGCTTTGGTATACGAATTGATTTTTAGGGTTTCATGCAAATTAAGGTTTATTCTTAAAACCCTAATTATTATTGTTGTTGCTGCTATTGATGTTCGTACTTCTGGTTTCAATGAATTGATTCACGCATAGTTCAACCAAGGTTACTGCAGGTTGCTGTTGGGAGTAGACCTAGGGTGAACGTTATACGGTAACAAGTAAAAGGGTTTGTTTTGTGATTACTGGTATGTGAGTAAGGCTATAACTCTACTCTACGTGGCAGTAAGGTAGGATTACTGGTACAATGGAAGAGAATCAGACAACTGAGGATACTGGTATTTTTATTCACTCAATTTGTCGATCTTCATTGCTTCTGTTCTCAATCGGTCCAACAAAAGGGTTGATGGTTTAATGCAACTAAGGTAACCTCGTACCTATGAGTTTCCGTGTGGTAGTAATTGGTTTGTAACTTGTGAAATATATTGGTCATATTAAATATTGTTCCTAGTATGGTTGCTGTCAAGATTCATGAGATGTCACTTTCATCATGGGTCGATGCATTGTTTTGAGTATATGGAACAGAAAAGCAGAGTGGTTGTAAGTCTGATTTGATGGAGACATAACCTAGATCGTGAGTCAACGCTTGTGGATCAGTGATTTATTGTTATTGAGGATAGATACATCACGCACTGCTAGTGTTATTCGTTTCCACTGCTAGCGTTAGCTCGTTTCCACTGCTTGTTCTATGTCACACCCCCAATTTACCTGACTTGCAGCGGAATGGAATACCTGGGGGTGTCTGTCATAGCACCACAGTTACAGTTACATTGAACGACCTAAAGTGTCGTTTGGAAAATACTGCATTTGATCATTGAAATAATTCAGAGTTTACAAAATGAGGTCCCCAAAATGTGTTGCATGTTTATGAAAAACAAGTCGTACTAGATCAAATGTTTACATAAGTGCATGAAATAATGATGAGACGCGTCGACTCCGCGACTCCATGAAAGTCCAAATGCATGTCTCATGAGCTACCTTAATAACCTGAAATACATTGCTAAAACGTCAACACGAATGTTGGTGAATTCCATAGGTTTGTAAAATGTAATAATGTACGGCCACCACAAGTAAAAATGCAAGATAAAAATCTCGTGAAAATTGTACAATAGCCTTAAGCTCATGACACCGAAGCTATGACTGATGAAATTCTATGCCCCTCCCGAATGTTCTGCCGAAACATTCAAATGTAAAAGACATGACATGCATCCGCTTACTGTTGGTATCCACTACCACGGATGGAGGCGTCACCCTCGATAGATCTATCCACTCACTCTCGCTTAGTACTTGAAATTAACGGTTCATGATGTTACAGGGGACTTAGCACTTGGCAAGGTAACTTAAGCTATGTACATGTTTGAATACTTGGGCTCGTACTGAAATAATTGATGCAATGTATTCCCCCCGTGGGATTTGAAATCAAAATATTGTATTGAAAACGGGGCTATGAAAACTCACCTCAACTGATGAAACCGTGATGAAATGAAATGAACACCAATGAACAATTTGCTGTCGTAACCCAATATGATGGTACCATGAACATGTACTGAGCTGAAAAACAAGGCGCGCACACTAGCCGCAACCTAATATGAATGATGTACGATCTACTTTAGATCATGAAATGATGTTATGAATGTCCATGCACATGTTCCTATACCACTCTACTCTTTGGAAAAACACTTGTATTGCCAAAAATATATAATCCAAGAATTTGGAAAATATTGCTATTAGAAAATATAAATGGCTAGTTATAATATATATACTTATATATATATAACGTAAGTTTCCTTGTTAGCGTTGAAATACTCGGGTTGTAATCTTTGAAATGATGAAAACATACTCGTAATAACTAATACTACGTTAGTTATAAAGCTCGGTACTTGATATTATGTTTAGCTTGAAAATGCACTTCGTAGTTTTTGCGCCAAATATATTAAAAGCTGTCAATTATAAAAGGGTTTTAGCCGATATTCAAACGAGTATATCTTTGTCGTTACTTGTCCGTTTTACTTGTTCTTTATATCCACGGTTTCGTCTTAGTATGTAGTAATATATTTTGGAAAGCTCGGCTCCTCCGGGTTACGTCTAAAGCCTCTTTTTGTACCATGAAAAACGTCCAACAGCAACTATTTTCAGAAAAATACTTTTCGTCAACAATCTTGCAAAAATCATAACTTCTTCGTTATAGACTCTTTTTAATCCGTTCTTTCGCCTACGGATTCGTTTTTGAAAGTATTTTCTAAAAATTTTGCCAAAGTTTCCTTGGTGTTTACTGATTTTCCAGATTTTTACAAAACGGGACAGCATGTCTAAAATAGGTTCCAAATCAAGTTTCCAAGGTTAAAAATCAATTTCTACCATCACCAATCCTCTTGTAATCACCACATGACTAATCTAATCTTACCATACACCTTCTTAGGGTGCCATGGACTCCTAACCAAGTTATTAGAGCTAGGGGATTCATAACAAAAATGTTAGGGTTTGTATGTTTCTTTTTAGCCAAAATAAAGTGTAGTATAGCTACTTATACATGGTTTTTAGCATGATACTTATGTAATACATGTAAAAATAGGATGATCCATGAAAAAATAAAGATGAAAACTTACTTGACCAAATGAGATGATTATTGGATGATTATGCTTGATGTTCTTGTGTTTTTGTTGCTTGATTCTTGATTAGACTTGTAAAATGAACAACTTTTGTGTTTTACTTTATGGAAAATGATCACTTGATCCTTGTGTGATTATTGGGTCGTGGGTTTCAAGAGGAGGAAGAAGAGATGAGCAAGATTTTGTTCTTAGTTAAAAAGTATGTATTATGATTTTGTAAATTAGTAAAGTGATGTTATAATGTGTTTATTAGTTTAAAATGAAATCAATGCACATGGTTAAAGGGTGTGGTCATGTGGCCGGTTTTTGGGTGTGAAAAGGAGTAGCCAAAACGGTTTTGATCACTTAGAAAATATTGTGTAGCGTTAAGTGTTATTACGCGTTATTCGTTAAAATCGGGTACCGGGTTTAATAGCAATAAACGTTCACAAAGTTAACCGGGATGAAATAAAGTTATAAAAATGTTAAAAACATGTTAAAAATATGTTGGGTACATTTACTGAGTGATCGGGTGATTATTGTTTAGTTTTCACGAAAACCGTCGTTATATTTATACGCGTACGTTATAAATAAAATAAATTTCCAAAATACTGGGTAACTGAATGTTATAACTTTTATGATGTTAAAATGGATATAAAAATATGTCGGGACCATTGTGGGAATATTTAGATATATTCGTCGTGTATAAACCGGGTGTTAACGTTTACTATAAATACTTATACGTAAAAACGTTAAATGTACTGAATATAGAAATTTGAAAATCCTGAGAGTGGTATAACATGAAAATGTTGTTATGATGATATGCAGACTATCTCCAGTCCGTATGAAAAGTCATTACTGATAATGCATGAATTCGCACCTGAACCAATACGGTTACGCGAATTTGAATACCCGTAAACTAAATTTACGATGAAATGTGTAATGCACGTGAATGATGAAATCTTTTCCCGCAATGAATAGTGTTCCGTGAATAGTAAATTTCCCAAAAGTTTCTCAGAATATCAAATTGACCTCGAAAACGATGAATAGTAAACTGATGAATAGTGTTTTGATGAATAGTGTTTTTCCAAAGTTCGGGAAATGACCTGAAATGACCTGAAATGGTGAGTTGTGACAGTCTTCCCCCCTAAAAGGAACTTCGTCCCGAAGTTCAGCTTATGTTGGTTTCTGAAAACATAAATGTGAAAAGGTGATGATGTTCGAGAATTCCAGCGAACTCTAACGATAGGAATTCGACTCTGTTTCAACTGTTTGACCACACGGTCCATGGTTTCTGTTGGTTCTCTTGCAAGGTCTGAGATTGTCATTTGGGTTGGATCCCTTCCAAAGGAATCATGAGTGACTCATCTGAAAGTCATTTCTGGGGATCTGAAAATGTGAAATATGTTCGTGTAATCCTGTTGTTCTCTGACAATGTTCAAGTCTGACGGCCACTAGGCCTTCTCTGTCAAAATATAAATGGTCCAGTGTACATTGGTGTAACTTTCCAAGTTTTCTGAACGATAGCATGCCTTTCCTAGGCAGAACTTTTTGCATAACTCTGCAGAACTTGAAGTTTTAATGGTTTACGACTTATTGAACTTGTAACTGATTCTTGACTTGTAGAAAATTTCTGGTTATCTCTTGAATGCCTACTGAACTAATGAGTTGAGCTTTTTCCAAGTTTGGCCCATCAATCGATGGTCTGCGCTTCTTAATGTTTTAAATGTGGTACTGGTAATATATACTGCTGAATTCTGCTAGAACTCAAGTTTGTATGCTAGTTGGTCGATTCTAAAATGAATCTTAAATAGTCCAATATGCTAAAGGTTCAACCTTTCTTGTTATCCAATTTGTATCGTGCCAATCCAAGGCAATGCTTTTAACTTAGTTTGTTCTCTAACTTGAATCCGGATGGTTTGTTATTCAGGATATCCAATCCGAATGATGTGTGTTATGTACCAACCTAACTTCTGCCAGTTTCCCGTTGTTGGTGTGATAACTATTGTTGTATATGAATTTGATTTATGTTGAGTGATTAGTCCAACCATTTACAGGGTCAATCACTCATGCTCTGAGCATGCCTTCATATGTTTAAATTGTTCTCTCGCTTTGACCATCGTTCTGAGGGTGATAGGTGATGTTCACAACTAAATGGGTTTCTGAAGGGAATTCTGAAATGATTACCTGAAGTCCACGGTGAATTCGGTTTCCTTAACAGGAAAAACTGAAATGGGTACAATAAACCTTTGTGACTAATTCCATGACGTTCGGTCCTTCGAACTTGGCGTTATCTGAAGGGATAGAATATAGGTAAGAATTTGATTCCTTGTGTTTTGTTCCAACGGATGATAAAACATATGTTTTTCTTTGCCTATTGGGTTTGGTCTCCACTACTGAAGTTCGTGATCAATTTGTGATGTCCTCCTAATTCCTTCACCACATATACCAAATATTCTCTATTGTCCAGTCACAAATCCTAAATGCATAAGCGATGTTGTAGAGAAATTAGTTCTGGAAATTTGTCTCGCGATTGTGAGTTTTAGTTGAAATCCTTTTCTGAATAAACGAATTTAGAAAAATGGAGCAAATGATTTACTGAGTAATATTTTCCTTGATGATTCAAAATCCAGTAGTTATGAAATAGGAACTGTTTTCAAACATGTTGTGATTAAGACTGCTTACCAAAGTTTGATGTTTATGTATATTTCTCATTGTACAATAGTGTTGCTAAAGTTTGACCGAAAAGGATCGCACTTGTTCAAAATAGGAATTTCAGAAATCATTTTTCCACAGGGTATGTGATTTATGTAAACGCATCAACTTTATTTAAAAGTGAAAACACTGAAAAGGATAAAATGGTAGAATAGGAAATGTTCGCTTAAATGCATAGATGTCTAACACTTAGTTCCTGAAGTTGGATAATGTCTATTGATGGTTATCTGGCATAACTACAAGCATAGGCATTTAGACTAACTTAAGTCCTGAAATAGTTTATCGTTGTAATTGGCAAGACGACTGTATCACTTGATGTTGTGTCGATGAATGTCTATTCTGTTTTCCCATGTAGATGAGGAGATATGTTCTGGTTTGATCCCTTGCTTAGTATGAAGGTGAGGTTATCTGAAATTTCTAGACATAATGCCTTAGAGGAATCTACATCGATATTCTTGATTCAAACAATTGTACTTTGTGAAAACTTACTGCAGGAAAGTTCATGTATGGATGAGGCCATGTTTAAATGAAATGCTCTACAGTCTCAATTTGAAGCTTGGTTTATTTCTATTGTGTTGTCCTGCGGACATTTATATTGAGTTCAATCCTGTAGCTCAGTCTAGCTAGTACCCTTGAATAATAACATTGGACAACTAGGTTAAAGATGGTGATTCGGATGATCTCGCAGTATCTTAGGATTGTTGTTGAGTTATGAATTCTCTCAATATATACTTCTAGTTCTGGTTAGTAGTTCTGTAATCCTTTCATTGCTTTTATTGTATAAAGGAATCCTGCATGTAATTGATATGGAAAGTCTCTTCTAAGAAAGTCAATGGGAAAATTCAACTTAATGGCTAAGTGAGTGACAGGTAGGGTAAGTATCCAGGGATAGTTCGGCAAAATGGATGTTTATGAATGAGTTCCTTTGTTTACAAAACTTTTGGATGAAGATTGTTATCAACAATCCTTTGAAAAGGTAATTATTTCCTTCATGGCATAATCCTTCCTGAATTTTACATAGGTGATCAGGCTATGTATAATTGAGGACTAATGATGCGATGTTGGATTTTGTCAAAATATCATAACTTTCCTCAAAAGTTTTAGATGGTATTCAACGCATTGTTATTAAAATGGTATCCTGATGTTTCCTTTCAAGTAACATGAAAATTGCTTCGCGTAATAATAGTAAATACTTGGTGTAATGACAGAAAAATCAATGTATAGGATGGTAATAAAATAGCTTACTTCAGAAAATTTTTCTGTAAAACAGTTTCCCCATATGATAGTAAAATAGCTTGATTGGTGTATTGGATACGTGGGTGAATCTTGTCAAATGGTAATAGTCTACTAATTCGTCAAATACGAAATCAACCTAATACCTGATGAGACAATGCTATAATGTCGTGAAACGATTGAAGTCTGAGCAATTGGGATGGAATATGGAGTAAACGAAGGTTATAATTATCACCTAGGTAACAAAGGATATATACTACATTGGATAGGAAAGTGCTTAATACCACTAGGTCATGTCATCGTACCAACGGTAAGTACAAAAGGAAAGATACAACCCTAAAGGCTCGAACTACGGTTTATATATCGAAACAAAGCTCCTCCTGCTGAAGCATTGTTGTTATCCTTGATGTTGCTAATATCCTGACGGTTCTCTTTCAACAGCTCACACTATTCCTTGAGTGATTTAGTCTTGATTCCAAGTTCCTGATTTTTCCTTGTTCCTCAGTTCCGGGCAGTCATTCTTGAAATGCCCAAAGTTTCCACATTTGAAGCAACTCCCTGGGATTTTCTGATTTGTGAGTTTCTTACAATTTTCAGTCCGATGACCCTGCTTCTTGCACACTCCACATGTTTTACTGCAATGACCTCGGTGATGTTGATTACACAGGTTGTAGTAAGGTAACTTTCCAATATACCTTCTCTTTGTGTGCGGTTCTGCAGCAAAGGCTCTATTCATTTCTTGTCCTTTGGGTGATTGTTGAGCAGCATTGCAACCTAGATTGTTGTTCCACTTCCTCTTGTTGTCACTGTTGTTTCCTGATGTCTCGGCGTGAACTATGAGTTCCTTTGCCTCGATTGCCATTTTGATAATGTACTTTTCAAGTTTCTTGCTTTCCGGTTCATCCATTGCAGAACCTAGTCGTGTTAATTCATAAAAATGAGTAGTGTACTTGTCAACATCATTTCCTACCATGATAAAGTTTAGTGTTTCCTGTTCCCTTGCTCGTAATTCACTTCCTACACAAAATGTTATACCCATCATCCTACTTAGTTTCTCCCAAGAGTGTGAGTAGGCAGTATCAACTCCTACCATCTTAATATGTTTGGTCCACCATTCCTGGGCATGATTTTTGAAAAGTGCATGTGGCGAACTTAACCTTGTATTCCTTACGACATTCGCCACATTGAAATATTGTTTCTATGTCTTCAAACCATTTGAGAAATTCCTTTGTGTTTCTAGTTCCGCTAACGGAGGGAGGATATAAGTCTGGTCCAGGGACTTCCTGGTGTCCCTCTGTGTGAAATCAGGTTTGTGGCATCATAAGGTTGGGATAGTCCTGAAGTGGTATCTGAAGTTGTACATCTATCAAATCTTAGATAATGTAGGTTCTGAACCATTCCTGAAGATTCTGCGGATGTTTCTGTTGAGTCCGTGTTATTGGTATTATCTACTAGGTGTCATCTAGTTCATGTCAAGTGGGAATGAAAAGGGAAATGACAATGATGGTACCAGTGAATGAAATACTACCCTCTTTCGTGCTACCTCGCGACATCCAAAAGGTAAAACTAAAGTACACACTGTGGGAAGGCCAATAGTGTAATAAGTAACTGATGGTGGTGATAGTACCTGAATAGTAAGTGCCCTACTAGTGATGGAAAGAAGACACACTATCTTCCTTGCAATAAGCATCCTAATAAGTCCATTAAGATTAATTCTGAATACACTACCAAAAGGCATTCTATGTACGGGCTGAATGATAGGAAAACCCTGTTCCTATGGCAAATCAATAGTACTAATGGTGGTGTAAGTGCAACGGATGGTATAATGGTAGTGGAAGATGACAAGGCATCTTCAATGTCGGAATCCGATAAAAGGATGTCAGGGTGAGTATCTGAAGACATGTCACTCGTGAACCAGGTCAATAAAATGATATACATATACGGATATGAGTATAAATAACTCGCACAGGGGATGTATAAAACAACATGTATCATGATTATGCACTTATGATGAAATGATGAGATGCTATGATGATGTGGTTATAGTCTAGGGTCCAAGATACATCCTAGTTCGCTATAACCTTAGCTCTGATGCCAATCTGTCACACCCCCAATTTACCTGACTTGCAGCGGAATGGAATACCTGGGGGTGTCTGTCATAGCACCACAGTTACAGTTACATTGAACGACCTAAAGTGTCGTTTGGAAAATACTGCATTTGATCATTGAAATAATTCAGAGTTTACAAAATGAGGTCCCCAAAATGTGTTGCATGTTTATGAAAAACAAGTCGTACTAGATCAAATGTTTACATAAGTGCATGAAATAATGATGAGACGCGTCGACTCCGCGACTCCATGAAAGTCCAAATGCATGTCTCATGAGCTACCTTAATAACCTGAAATACATTGCTAAAACGTCAACACGAATGTTGGTGAATTCCATAGGTTTGTAAAATGTAATAATGTACGGCCACCACAAGTAAAAATGCAAGATAAAAATCTCGTGAAAATTGTACAATAGCCTTAAGCTCATGACACCGAAGCTATGACTGATGAAATTCTATGCCCCTCCCGAATGTTCTGCCGAAACATTCAAATGTAAAAGACATGACATGCATCCGCTTACTGTTGGTATCCACTACCACGGATGGAGGCGTCACCCTCGATAGATCTATCCACTCACTCTCGCTTAGTACTTGAAATTAACGGTTCATGATGTTACAGGGGACTTAGCACTTGGCAAGGTAACTTAAGCTATGTACATGTTTGAATACTTGGGCTCGTACTGAAATAATTGATGCAATGTATTCCCCCCGTGGGATTTGAAATCAAAATATTGTATTGAAAACGGGGCTATGAAAACTCACCTCAACTGATGAAACCGTGATGAAATGAAATGAACACCAATGAACAATTTGCTGTCGTAACCCAATATGATGGTACCATGAACATGTACTGAGCTGAAAAACAAGGCGCGCACACTAGCCGCAACCTAATATGAATGATGTACGATCTACTTTAGATCATGAAATGATGTTATGAATGTCCATGCACATGTTCCTATACCACTCTACTCTTTGGAAAAACACTTGTATTGCCAAAAATATATAATCCAAGAATTTGGAAAATATTGCTATTAGAAAATATAAATGGCTAGTTATAATATATATACTTATATATATATAACGTAAGTTTCCTTGTTAGCGTTGAAATACTCGGGTTGTAATCTTTGAAATGATGAAAACATACTCGTAATAACTAATACTACGTTAGTTATAAAGCTCGGTACTTGATATTATGTTTAGCTTGAAAATGCACTTCGTAGTTTTTGCGCCAAATATATTAAAAGCTGTCAATTATAAAAGGGTTTTAGCCGATATTCAAACGAGTATATCTTTGTCGTTACTTGTCCGTTTTACTTGTTCTTTATATCCACGGTTTCGTCTTAGTATGTAGTAATATATTTTGGAAAGCTCGGCTCCTCCGGGTTACGTCTAAAGCCTCTTTTTGTACCATGAAAAACGTCCAACAGCAACTATTTTCAGAAAAATACTTTTCGTCAACAATCTTGCAAAAATCATAACTTCTTCGTTATAGACTCTTTTTAATCCGTTCTTTCGCCTACGGATTCGTTTTTGAAAGTATTTTCTAAAAATTTTGCCAAAGTTTCCTTGGTGTTTACTGATTTTCCAGATTTTTACAAAACGGGACAGCATGTCTAAAATAGGTTCCAAATCAAGTTTCCAAGGTTAAAAATCAATTTCTACCATCACCAATCCTCTTGTAATCACCACATGACTAATCTAATCTTACCATACACCTTCTTAGGGTGCCATGGACTCCTAACCAAGTTATTAGAGCTAGGGGATTCATAACAAAAATGTTAGGGTTTGTATGTTTCTTTTTAGCCAAAATAAAGTGTAGTATAGCTACTTATACATGGTTTTTAGCATGATACTTATGTAATACATGTAAAAATAGGATGATCCATGAAAAAATAAAGATGAAAACTTACTTGACCAAATGAGATGATTATTGGATGATTATGCTTGATGTTCTTGTGTTTTTGTTGCTTGATTCTTGATTAGACTTGTAAAATGAACAACTTTTGTGTTTTACTTTATGGAAAATGATCACTTGATCCTTGTGTGATTATTGGGTCGTGGGTTTCAAGAGGAGGAAGAAGAGATGAGCAAGATTTTGTTCTTAGTTAAAAAGTATGTATTATGATTTTGTAAATTAGTAAAGTGATGTTATAATGTGTTTATTAGTTTAAAATGAAATCAATGCACATGGTTAAAGGGTGTGGTCATGTGGCCGGTTTTTGGGTGTGAAAAGGAGTAGCCAAAACGGTTTTGATCACTTAGAAAATATTGTGTAGCGTTAAGTGTTATTACGCGTTATTCGTTAAAATCGGGTACCGGGTTTAATAGCAATAAACGTTCACAAAGTTAACCGGGATGAAATAAAGTTATAAAAATGTTAAAAACATGTTAAAAATATGTTGGGTACATTTACTGAGTGATCGGGTGATTATTGTTTAGTTTTCACGAAAACCGTCGTTATATTTATACGCGTACGTTATAAATAAAATAAATTTCCAAAATACTGGGTAACTGAATGTTATAACTTTTATGATGTTAAAATGGATATAAAAATATGTCGGGACCATTGTGGGAATATTTAGATATATTCGTCGTGTATAAACCGGGTGTTAACGTTTACTATAAATACTTATACGTAAAAACGTTAAATGTACTGAATATAGAAATTTGAAAATCCTGAGAGTGGTATAACATGAAAATGTTGTTATGATGATATGCAGACTATCTCCAGTCCGTATGAAAAGTCATTACTGATAATGCATGAATTCGCACCTGAACCAATACGGTTACGCGAATTTGAATACCCGTAAACTAAATTTACGATGAAATGTGTAATGCACGTGAATGATGAAATCTTTTCCCGCAATGAATAGTGTTCCGTGAATAGTAAATTTCCCAAAAGTTTCTCAGAATATCAAATTGACCTCGAAAACGATGAATAGTAAACTGATGAATAGTGTTTTGATGAATAGTGTTTGATGAATAGTGTTTTTCCAAAGTTCGGGAAATGACCTGAAATGACCTGAAATGGTGAGTTGTGACATTCTATTTTACCACTGCTCCGTTACAAGTTTCCACTGCTGCTTCGATTGTTACCACTGCTACGCTTGAACGTTCCCACTGCTACCTTTATAGTTGCTTCTGCTGCTAGCTTTCGTTTCTGTTGCTACTTCAAGTACTATTGCTCAACGATGGTACTGCTCGTATTAGTACTGCCCGTTATCTTTGTGCTGGTGGTTCTACTATATTAGTAATACTTTCGGTTTCACTTGGTACTGCTATAAGAGATGCCATGAGTTCAGTTCTTGAAGAAAATAAGTGTACAATGTTTTGCATGAGGAGATGAATGGTTATTCTAATGGATGAAAGTTATATTCTTCTTATGCTTTATTATTAAACGGTGTAACCTATATTCAGTGAAGATAATTGGATGGTGCTAATTGTTTATCATGAGTCTATAGTGATCTGTCGTCTTTTGCAAAGATATGTCGGTGAACATGCATATCAGATACGAAGTATATTAAAAGAGATTTGTCGTCAAGGTGCATAGTTATTACCTCGTATTGATTTATCAATTGGTGATTTGTGGAAGAATGTTCATCGCTATTTGTCAAAGTTTTATGTTGACTGAAGCAGTTTTGAATACATACGATTGGTGTTTAAGGTTTTATTTTTAATCGTATTTATTATTGGTTGCTGTGATTGTGAAGTTTGGCAACAAATATAGAAGGGAATATTAAACTGGTTGTCGACAAGTGACTGGAAACCTCGTACTTTAACTCTTATTATAATGGGTCGGTGCTACAATTAAATAAATTGCTCATGGGATGATGGAAACACAGTGGTGGCGTGTATTACAAAAGTGAGGGGAAGATTTTTGGTTCTTGGTTGGATAAAGACACACACAGAAGGTTATTTGGTTTACAACACACGATTTTTGGATTTATGGACATGCATGGTACGACACATACAAGAAGGTTTTAGGATTATTGGTGCTTAAACAGTTTCATGGCTCGTTCTTATTTGATTTAAATGATTACGAAGAAAGGTTTTTATCATCTATTTGAAGTTGAAGTGGAAGTTCACAAGTTTGTGTTTTATCATACCTTTTCTGTGTGGGGTAACTTGTTCGTTCGTTCAAGTGACTACGAATTGACAAACACTTGAAGGAGTTACGTTATTGTGCTCAGTGATTGATATCCTCCCCTAACTTATGATTAATACATAAATCAATAAGTTTCTTCAAGTATTCAGTAAACATGAGGATATGGGAATTCTTCCAAACACTTATCCTTTTCTTCTTAACTCTTTATCAGCTCTCACACTTTGATCATAAATCCTTTGTAGCAAATCATCTATGACTTCAGTTCTTTCCCAACACCTGAGCTTCTCTGACAACATCACTGTCAATACTCTAGCTCTCAATGGATATTCTTTCTCAGCCAGCATAAAGACATCAACTCCATCTTGAGTAGAAACATGATGCATAGAACTTGAATCATAGAATTTCCACAAAGTTCTTGTACCATGAGCTTCAAATCTCCAATATATATCACTTGGGTCAGGTTCATATAATCTTCTGAAGTGAACCCATAACTCCTTAGCCTTGACATCAACAAGTTCATCCTTTTTAAACTGATCTTGAACAATCCTCCACAAAGTATCCAAGTCTTCTCTATCACAAGATCTAACAATATCTTCAAAATCTCTACACATGCTTGTGACATTTCCAGTTCTGAAGATCTTCCAATCTACACCAAAACTATCAGAAAAGATCACCCAACCAACAACTGGATATTTTGCTTGTAGAGGTTCTATATTTAGTACGTCAGTCTCTATAAACAACATGTTTGTAACTTGCTCTTCTGTCAACTTGCTAGGACCCTCTTTTGCTTGAGATGATTCTTGAGTCTTCAACTTCTTCGCATCTTTTGTTCCAAGATTCACTCCAGACCTTTTTGTC
Organism: Artemisia argyi; assembly: GCA_030686995.1. Taxonomy (NCBI): domain Eukaryota; kingdom Viridiplantae; phylum Streptophyta; class Magnoliopsida; order Asterales; family Asteraceae; genus Artemisia; species Artemisia argyi. The sequence goes on from CM060702.1 coordinate 199,325,115, forward strand.
TTCATAACTATAGGTTCTTGATCCATTGGAATGAATTTACTATCTTGTCTTTTAATTCTATAGTAAATACCTTCAATTTGATCATGTGACATTCCTTTGAATTTCCCATCTTCATATTACCAACATGACAACAGAAAGTCTTCATCTCAGCGATGATATGTGCCTTTGTAAGCTTTCTTGGCTTCTTTTGACATTTTCTAACATCCCCAATGATTTCATCAAGAGCCTGCTGATTCTTCATTTGAATGAAATCTTTAAGTTGAGCAGACTTTTGATCTTCATTCAAGGTTGTATTTGCAATAAGTTCAATGGCTTTCTTTCTGATTATTTGATCATTGTTAATCAAATAGTCAATCTCTTCTTCTGTAGGCACATAAGTGAATACTGGAGGTTTCTCATGTATAACAGTTGGTGAGACACTTGAAATTGGTTCTGCCATAACAACTTCAAGTTTATCCAACCTCTTTGCTTCCATAAAACTAGCAACTTCATCTTCCTCTAACTTTCTCTTTCTTTCATTTTCTTCTGCTTGTTGTTCTGCCAATCTTGCATCAAAATTAATTTGAGCTTGTTTTTTCTTAGAAATCTTTCTTGTAAGCTCTTGTTCTGAAGCAGTCACAATAGCCTTTCCTTTAACTGATCATATTCTGGCAGCTTCTTCCTCTGCAGTGGTAATTTCTTGAGTAGCAGTGGTAACCTATTCACTTGCAGTGGTAATTGGTTGATCAGTGGGAACAGATTCTACTTCAGTGGAAATTGGTTGAGTAGTTCCAACTAAATCATCAAAGTTAAAACCAGCATCAACATCCATATCAACATCCATATCTTCAAAAACCAATTTCCTCCCCTCAGTCTCAGCAACATCATCTTTTGCTTGAGCATTATCAGAATCAGGAAGCTCAGCAAACTCTTTTTCAAAATTTTTACTCCTCCCCTTAAGCTCTGCATCTGGATTCCTCCCCTGTTTGGAAGAATCTCCCAAAACTTTAGTAGAACTTGCAGAAAACTCATCCTGAGGTGAAGATGATGAAGATAACACATCTTTAGCAGATCTTTCCTTCTTGAGATTCTCAACTTCATTCTGCAATCTTTGAATCTCATTCTTCAATTGATTCAGCTCTGTGGCATGTTGTTCTTTGGTCTATGCCAGATCTTTCTCCAGAGCTTGAACCTGCTTGACTAACTTGGTACAAATTTACATCAATTCAGGTAGTTACACACTGCCTTCATCACTTCCAACTGTGTAACCTGTTGGGAGAGGTGAATCATGAGGCATGGATTCAGGCTCTTCCCTAGTTGGACTAGGATGAAGCCTTGAACCACCACTGCTTGTTCCTAAACCAAAAGGTTCAGCAACATGCAATGTTGAGATGAGAGAAGTTGGCTATTTAGACCATCTCTCATAAGTGTGAGTTACAGCAGGGGTATGGTGAATTGGTGGAACAACAATATTGGGTGTGTTATGGGATACAACTGGGATGGTTGCATCTTCACCCTGTACTTGAGCAATTTTAGTAAGCATTTGAGGTAAAAGTGGATGAACCTCCCCATTCCAAAGATCTGAAGCCTTACACATGTTTTGAAAAACTTTTGGCTTAAGACTGGAAGGTTCATAAATTCTATTGTGAGGGTGCAGTTGAAACTCATTTAACACTGCTTGCACAAACCTTGGATACATCAAAAATTTATGTTGACTCTTTACATTGCCTTTCATATTATTGAAAATAAACTTTGAAAAATTGAAAGTCCTATCAGTTGCCAAACAAACCAAAGGATAAGCCATGATTGATGCAAATTGTTCATAAGATGTTTTCTTAGGACTTAGGCAATGTAAAAGAGTGTGAATTAAAAATCTCCAGTAGGGACAAAAACATCCTTTTCTGAAAGTAACTTTTTGTTCAGATGTATCATACCCCATCAAAGCAATATTAGTGAAAATTTCTGAATTAGGTAATGTGATGATACCATTGGGATCAACCAATTGGAGAATTCTCCTCAAGGATGATTCAGTAACATCAATAATTACCGCATCAACTGTGGCTCTTAGAGCATCCACAGATTCTTGTGTGTCTCCCTGTTCAAGAGTTATGGACTCCACATTGTTCCAGAACTGTTTGATATGAGAGACATAGATTGTGGGATTAATAGTTAAGGCATACCTTATATGAGTTGTGTTTAGAAAATCCACAATCTAATGAAAAACAGGGCCACTCATCTCGTTTGACTTTTGTAAGTAGGCCACTTGGTTGTGCTCCTCGACAAATTTTAGAATCGCCATGATATTTGTGAAAAAGAGAATAAAAGTGTTAGTAATCAAGATAAAAAGCAAGCCGTATGATGATCAATTTATACTAATAGGGTTTGAGGAGGCTGCGCAATGTGAATTATGTTTAGAAAGAATTATCTTTGGAAAAAGAATAATTTATAATAAAAAAGTGGATAATTCACAAAAGATTTTACCCTATTAATAAGGAAAGACGGTTATTTTTACAACGGCTAGCAAAAAATAGATTACTGACACAACAGTTGTAACGGCTAGTTCATCAGTGGAAAATTTTCTCCTGCAGTGGTAACTAATGAACTAGCAGTGGTAAAATTTTCACAACATATCAAAGAGCAGTGGTAAATAAAACATTAAAATTTGCTACTCTTATCATAGTTTTTAGCAAACTACCAAATATCAACGGATTTGATATGTCTTTACCATGAGCCGTTTGCTATGGACTAGCCAACTCTTGTTCACGTGGATGTATGGTGAGTTGATAACCTAGTTTTTGGTTAACTATCAACCATAAACGGATTTGATATGTCTTTACCAGTAGCCGTTTGCTCTGGACTAGTTGATTCTTATGTGGATTAGACATGGTGAATCAATAACCATTTTTTGTTTATCTATGTTACACACCTTATTACTCCAATGACTCCAATAATATGGGTTATATGCTGCAAACCAAAGTAACTTTCAACTTAACCCATAATAATTAACCCAAAGTAACTTTTTAACCAAGTTACTATTCACAAAAATATCTTTCAAAAGTCAACCCGATAATAATTAAATTTTCTCCTCCAACCTACCAAAATAGGTAAGAGTAAATATTCTTCATTAATTATAATTTGACCTTGACTTTGGCTATAAAAGGGAGCTCAAAACTTTTATCTCTCATCAACAAACACCTTCAACAACACAAGCCCTTAATTAACACAATGAGCTGGTTCCCAATAGTGTGTATATCTTCTGATGATTCTTCTGAAGAGGAAATCAGCTATTGTTCAAACTCAGAGGATCTTTCAACAGGATGGAGTGATTACTTCCCACCAAGTGCAACCACATCCACAGCTTCCAACAAGCCAACCAAAAAGACTGAAGCTTCTCCTGCTCCATCTTTGGAGTTCTATTCTAGTTCTTCCTCTAATGATAATAATGATCCAACCTTTGATCTTTCCAAAGAGCTTCCAAAGGCCCTCGCCACATCATTGAAGACTACCATAAGCAACATGAAGTGGCCTGCTGTTGAGAAGCCTACCCAAGCAAGTTCTGGGACTTGCTTGTCCAAGGAAACAACTCTCTTTTGATGACAAGAGAAAGAAAGCTTCCAAAGGCAAGCATGACTATGAAGGAAAAGGAAAGAAACCTATGGAGTAGGTGTTAGGTTGTAGGTTCATGTCTTGTGTGATGGTTTTCTATTTTGGTGACAATGTTTTCTTGATGGTTGTAATGTACTCTTCTTATGATCAATAAAAGTACTTGTTGCTTCTTGCTTTAATCACCAAACTTTCCACTGTTGTATGTTAATTACTACTGTGCTCTTGATAACTCTGCATACAAATTAGTAGAAAACCATACATACAATACAAACAATATTAGTACCAAAAAAAAAACTATCCTGCAACACTGAAAAGTATTAGACATCAAACATTTATGGATTTAGCATTCCAATACCTGTTACCAAGTATTGAAACCTACCCAAATCAAGCCCTTTTGTTAATAAATCAGCATAATTGTCATCAGTATGAATCTTGACAACATTAATAAGCTTTTTCTCAAAACAATCTCTAATAAAGTGATGTCTAATTTCAATATGTTTAGTTTTAGTGTGTTGCACAGGATTTTTAATAATGCATATGGTACTACTATTGTCTATATAGATAATGGTGTTCATGAAATTGTACCCATAATCCAATAATTGATTCTGAAACCAAAGGATCTGAGCACAACAAATAGCAGCTGCAACATATTCTGCTTCAGTGGTTGAAGTAGCAACCATAGTTTGCTTCTTGCACTGCCATAACACCAATCTACATCCAAGAAATTGACATCATCCAGTAGTTGATCTTCTATCCAAACTTGCACCAGCATAGTCACTATCTGAGTATGTGATCAATTCCATTGGAGAGTCTCTTGGATACCATAATCCTAGATTAGGATAAGTCTTCAAGTATCTAAAAATCTTTTCCACTGCTGTCATATGTGATGTCTTTGGAGTCACTTGAAATCTTGCACAAGCACATACAGCAAACATAATGTCTGGCCTTGATGAAGTAAGATACATCAAAGAACCAATCATAGATCTGTAAGTGTGGACATCAAGATTAGCACCACTAGCATTCTTCAACAATAAGTGAGTGGTCTTGTCAGCAGGGGTATTTGAAGATTTTGCATCAGTAAACTTGAACTTCTTAATAATCTCAGCCACATATTTGTCTTGACTAATAAATATGCCTTCCTTACTCTGTTGTACTTGCAGCCCCAAAAAGAATGTAAGTTCTCCCAAAGAACTCATTTGAAATTCATCCGTCATCAGCTTCTCAAACTCTTTGCACATCTCTTGTTTAGTAGACCCAAAGATAATATCATCAACATATACTTGCACAAGTAGAATATCACCCTTGGCTTTGATACTTTGATTTAGAAGACTCTAGCTCACTCAGAAGAATCAATGGAGACAGAAACCAGTAACTCAAACATTGCTGCTAAGCTTCCAAAGCTTAAGTTGAATGACTTTGAGATGTGGAGGCTGATGATCGAACAATTCTTTATGGTCCAAGACTACACACTTTGGGAGATCATTACGGTTGGAAATTCTTTCAAACCAAGTTCTACTTCAGAGATGGTTGGTGCCAAGGAAGTAATTAAGGTCAACACTGGACTTGTTACTAATGATGAAAGACTTCAGCTGAAGAATGATCTCAAGGCTAGAGGTTTGCTGCTGATGACACTTCCCAGAGACCAAGTTCTAGCATTCAGCAAGTTCAAGACTGCAAAGACTCTTTTTGATGAGATCTGTGAAGTTTTTGGTGGTAATGATTCCACCAAGAAGACTCAAAAGACCTTGCTGAGGCAGACTTATGAAAACTTTGGTTCAACAAGTAATGAATCTCTTGATAGCATCTTCACAAGGCTACAAAAGATTGTTACTCAACTCACTGTTTTTGGGATTGAGGTGGAAACAGAAGACCTTAATCTAAAGTTCTTAAGAAGTTTACCCTCTGAGTTTGGAACCAATGTTGCTGTGTGGGAAGATAAGACAGAATTGGAGACCATGAAACTTAATGATTTGTACAATAACTTCAAGGTTATTGAACAAAGATTGAAGAAAGCTGGCAAAATAAGCTCAAGTTTAGGAAGTGTAGCACTCATATCATCATCTCTTGATGATAGTTCAGATGAAGAAAGTGATAGTGATGATGACAGTGCTAACATTGTTGTTTCCACTGGTAGTGGAAGTATTTCCACTGGTAGCTCAAAGAGACAGATTGCAGGACTTAGTGATACTACTTTTTATGCCTTTATATCAAGTCAAGTGGGTGGTTCAATTGTCAATCATGAGGATTTGGATCAAATTGATGAGGATGATATGGAGAACATGGACATTAAATGGCAAGTAGCTTTACTAAGCTTAAGGACAAAGAAGTTTTGGAACAAGACTGGAAGAAAGATCAACATCAGTGGCAATGAAACAGTAGGTTTTGACAAAAAGAAGATGGAATGCTATAATTGTCACAAGAAGGGGCATTTTGCCAGGGAGTGCAGGAAGCCAAGGAAATCTGACAACAGGTCAACTTGGTATAAGCAGGACAAGAAGAAGGAACCTACTACTGTTGAGCTAAAGGGGCTATTGGCTATTGATGGAGTGAGCTTTGATTGGAGCTTTATGACCAAGGATGCGGAAGATGATTCAGAGTCTGCAATGGTTGCTACTGAGCTTGCACTAATGGCTTTTTCTGACTATGAGGTACAAATTGATAATGCTTGTTCTAAATCTTGTAAGGCCTTAAAAGAGTATGAGAAAATTAAAGCACAATTTAATGAACAATGCCTAGAATTAACTCATACTAATTATAACTTAGCAAATCATAAAAGAGGCCTAGGTGTTTTCGAAACTCAATTAGAGCATTATAGAGCAAATGAATCTAAGTTCAATGATGATATTGTTGTATTAAGAAGAGACTTAGATTATCAGGTTGCTGTTAATAAGGTTCTTAGAGAAGAACTAAAAAAGGTTAAGATGGCTAGTGAGAATATAATGATAACTAAGCAAACACTGGATCATCAATCCAAGTGTATTGACAAAATTTGGGAAGCCCAAGTTGTGAGCAAAGCCAAATCAGGAATTGGATACAAAACAGTTCCACCACCTCTAAGAGGTGTTCCATCACCTCCTGGCATTGACTTAGCTCACACATGATTAGAGGAATTCCAGGAACCACCTATGACCTATGGACCAAAGTTTGTTAAACCAGTTGAAATTGAAAAGGTTCAGGTTGAGGTTGATATATTTGATAGTGCTAGTGACTCATCTCTTAAAGATGAAAATTTAAATGTTGAGTCTAAACCTAGTGTTCCTGAGAATGTTATAGTAGAGGTTAAAAGAAGTATTCCTGAAATAGTCAAAGAGAAGCCTAGGTCACAACCCAATTTCACTAGGCCCACTACTAGATATGCTGAGATGTACAGAAGTAGGTCACCAACTCCTAGGGGTAATATGAGGAGTTGGAATCATGTTAAATCTAGGCAATTTGGTAGTGATTTTGTGTTCAATAACAAACCCGGTCATATATGTGGTAGCTTTGACCATTTGTCTTATAGCTGTACCTATCACTCGGGAAGAAGGGAAGTGTTTGGGAATACTAGGGTGAATGGACAAAATGCTAATAACTTAACTCACCCAAATCCACTTAGCAAGATGATTCCCAGGTCTGTTTTGCTTCATTCTGGCATTAAACCACTTTCCACTGCTAGACCAGCAGTTGCCACTGCCAGAAATAAAAACAGAGTTTACCCTAAGCCCCCTGTTACTACTTTTGTTAAATATATTCAAATAGGGAAAAAGACCAATTTTGAAAAGAAAGTTAACAATAATCAGAAGTGGGTACCAAAAGTTTCAAAACAAGCAGTTTCCACTGCTAAGCCAGCAGTTACCACTGCAAGGCCAAAGGTTACCACTGGTGGGTCTGTTAACAAGAAAAGGGTAAATATGGGAAATGCTGTTAAGGCCTCAGCACGTTGGGAATGGAAACCAAAAGGAACCATCACCTCAAACAATCCCAATGGTGTATCAATGACCTTTGATAGATATAATTATATTGATACACGAGGCAGATCCAAGTCATTTGTGGCTTGGGTCCCCAAAAGGAACCAATTCCTTTATTTTGTGTGCAAGGACATTCAAAGACTACAAATGATCAAGGATACTCAGATAGTGGATGTTCCAGGCACATGACTGGCAATAAGTCCTATCTTTCAGACTTTCAACCTTATGATGGACAATTTGTCAGCTTTGGAGGAGGAATTGGTGGCAAAGTTTCTGGAAAAGGAACAATCAAGGCTGGAAACTTTGATTTTAAAGATGTGCAGTATGTGAAAGAACTCAAGTACAACCTTTTTAGTGTGTCACAAATGTGTGACAAGAAGCATAGAGTTCTATTCACAGAAGATGAATGCTATATCTTATCTAAGGATTATAAGCTTCCTGATGAAAGTGACATTTTGCTTAAAATCCCTAGAAAAGGTAATCTGTATAGCATTGACATGAAGAACATAGTGGCTCATAATGATGTTACTTGCTTGCTAAAGCCACTTTGGATGAATCAATGCTTTGGCATAGAAGACTTGGTCATGTCAACTTCAAGACCATCAACAAGATTGTGAAAGATGGACTTGTCAGAGGTCTACCAGAGAAAAGATTTGAAAATGACCAGACTTGTGTTGCTTGTCTCAAAGGAAAGCAACACAGAGCTTCATGCAAGACCAAAGCATTCAATTCTATTGATCATCCACTCTTTATGCTGCATATGGACTTGTTTGGTCCTACTTCTGTGAGGAGCATAAATTTGAAGAAGTATTGTCTTGTTGTGACTGATGATTTTAGTAGATTCACATGGGTTTTCTTTTTAAGAACCAAGGATGAAACCACTGGCATCCTTAAGACATTCATCACTGAAGTTGAAAATCAATATGAAAAGAAAATCAAGATCATCAGTTGTGACAATGGGACAGAGTTCAAGAATAAAGTTATGGATGATTTCTGCAGAGACAAAGGTATTAAAAGAGAATTTAGTGTTGCAAGAACTCCTCAACAAAATGGAGTTGCAGAAAGAAGAAACAGAACACTAATTGAGGCTGCTAGAACCATGTTAGCTGATTCAAAGCTTCCAGTGACTTTTTGGGCTGAAGCAGTTAACACTGCTTGTTACATTCAAAACAGAGTTTTAGTGGTCAAAACAAAGAACAAGACACCTTATGAGTTGTTCAGAGGAAGGCCTCCTACTTTGGAGTTTATGAGGCCATTTGGGTGTCATGTTACCATTCTCAATACCATAGATCATCTGGGTAAATTTGAAGAAAAGTCTGATGAAGGCTTCTTTGTTGGATACTCTATGGTTAGCAAGGCTCTTAGAGTATATAACTTAAGAACAAAGAAGATTGAAGAGAACTTGCATGTTCAGTTTCTTGAAAATAAAGAAAACATGGCAGGTTCAGGACCAGATTGGCTATTTGATCTTGAAACATTATCAAATACAATGAATTATGTTCCTCTCACTTCAAGCACTGGAGACAACGATCTTGAAGATTCAGAAGAATTCATTGATGAAGATGAAGCTTGTAAAGATGATGAAGATCAAATTGTTATGCCACTTTGGGACTTTGTTGATAATTCTGATGCAGATGGTGTGAATTTTTATGTAAATAAGGATATTCCTACTAGCAGTGGTAACTCCATTCCCACTGCTACACCAGAAGTTTCCACTGTCAGCCCAAATGTGGAACATACTTCTCAGGAATCACCAAGTGCTGATGTAGAGATCTCAAACATGCCTACAACATATGATATTCCTAGCACATCACATTCTTCAATTCAAAAATTGCATCCACTTAATAATGTTATTGGTGAACTTCAATCAGGTGTGAAGACTAGAAGATAGACAAAGAAAAATGATATTCATGGGTTCATAAGTGAAGTGTATGAGTCCAAGAAACATAGTAAGAAGAATGAGTGTTTGTTTTTCTGTTTTCTCTCACAGGTGGAGCCTAAGAATGTATATATGGCTCTAGGAGAATCTAGCTGGGTTGAAGCTATGCAAGAAGAGTTGCTGCAGTTTAAACTTCAAAAGGTTTGGGTTCTTTGTGACTTGCCTGATGGTATGAAGGTCATTGGTACTAAATGGGTTTTCAGAAACAAGAAAGATGAAAGAGGTATTGTAATCAGGAACAAAGCTAGATTGGTTGATCAAGGATACACTCAAGAGGAGGGTATTGATTATGAAGAAGTGTTTGCTCCTGTTGCAAGGATTGAGGCTATTAGATTTTTTTTAGCCTATGCATCATTTATGGGCTTTACAGTATATCAAATGGATGTTAAGAGTGCCTTTCTGTATGGTACTATTGATGAGGAGGTATATGTCTCTCAACCTCCAGGCTTTGAAGATCTTCAACACCCAAATAAAGTATATAAAGTGGTTAAGGCTCTTTATGGCTTACATCAGGCTCCAAGGAAGTGGTATGAAACCTTAGCTACTTATTTATTGAATAATGGGTTTCATAGAGGCAAGATTGACCAAACTTTGTTCATCAAGAAAGACAAGGGTGATATTCTACTTGTGCAAGTATATGTTGATATTATTATCTTTGGGTCTACTAAACAAGAGATGTGCAAAGAGTTTGAGAAGCTGATGAAGGATGAATTTCAAATGAGTTCTATGGGAGAACTTACATTCTTTTTGGGGCTGCAAGTACAACAGAGTAAGGAAGGCATATTTATCAGTCAAGATAAACATGTGGCTGAGATTATTAAGAAGTTCAAGTTTACTGATGCAAAATCTTCAAATACCCCTGCTGATAAGACCACTCACTTATTGTTGAAGAATGCTAGTGGTGCTAATGTTGATGTCCACACTTACAGATCTATGATTGGTTCTTTGATGTATCTTACTTCATCAAGGCCAGACATTATGTTTGTTGTATGTGCTTGTGCAAGATTTCAAGTGACTCCAAAGACATCACATATGACAGCAGTGGAAAAGATTTTTAGATACTTGAAGACTTATCCTAATCTAGGATTATGGTATCCAAGAGACTCTCCAATGGAATTGATCACATACTCAGATAGTTACTATGCTGGTGCAAGTTTGGATAGAAGATCAACTACTGGAGGATGTCAATTTCTTGGATGTAGATTGGTGTCATGGCAGTGCAAGAAGCAAACTATGGTTGCTACTTCAACCACTGAAGCAGAATATGTTGCAGCTGCTAGTTGTTGTGCTCAGATCCTTTGGCTTCAGATTCAATTATTGGATTATGGGTACAATTTCATGAACACCATTATCTATATAGACAATATTAGTACCATATGCATTATTAAAAATCCTGTGCAACACACTAAAACTAAACATATTGAAATTAGACATCACTTTATTAGAGATTGTTTTGAGAAAAAGCTTATTAATGTTGTCAAGATTCATACTGATGACAATTATGCTGATTTATTAACAAAAGGGCTTGATGTGGGTAGGTTTCAATACTTGGTAACAGGTATTGGAATGCTAAATCCATAAATGTTTGATGTCTAATACTTTTCAGTGTTGCAGGATAGTTTTTTTTTTTTTGGTACTAATATTGTTTGTATTGTATGTATGGTTTTCTACTAATTTGTATACAGAGTTATCAAGAGCACAGTGGTAATTAACATACAACAGTGGAAAGTTTGGTGATTAAAGCAAGAAGCAACAAGTACTTTTATTGATCATAAGAAGAGTACATTACAACCATCAAGAAAACATTGTCACCAAAATAGAAAACCATCACACAAGACATGAACCTACAACCTAACACCTACTCCATAGGTTTCTTTCCTTTTCCTTCATAGTCATGCTTGCCTTTGGAAGATTTCTTTCTTTTGTCATCAAAAGAGAGTTCTTTCCTTGGACAAGCAAGTCCCAGAACTTGCTTGGGAGGCCCTGGTGCTTGGGTAGGCTTCTCAAAAGCAGGCCACTTCATGTTGCTTATGGCAGTCTTCAATGCTGTGGTGAGGGCCTTTGGAAGCTCTTTGGAAAGATCAAAGGTTGGATCATTATTATCATCAGAGGAAGAACTAGAATAGAACTCCAAAGATGGAGCAGGAGAAGCTTCAGTCTTTTTGGTTGGCTTGTTGGAAGCTGTGGATGTGGTTGCACTTGGTGGGAAGTAATCACTCCATCCTGTTGAAAGATCCTCTGAGTTTGAACAATAGCTGATTTCCTCATCAGAAGATATATACACTATTGGGAACCAGCTCATTGTGTTAATTAAGGGCTTGTGTAGTTGAAGGTGTTTGTTGATGAGAGATAAAAGTTTTGAGCCCCCTTTTATAGGCAAAGTCAAGGTCAAATTATAATTAATGAAAAATATTTACTCTTACCTGTTTTGGTAGGTTGGAGGAGTAAATTTGGTTATTATCGGGTTGACTTTTGGAAGATATTTTTGTGAATAGTAACTTGGTTAAAAAGTTACTTTGGGTTAATTATTATGGGTTAAGTTGAAAGTTACTTTGGTTTGCAGCATACAACCCATATTATTGGAGTCATTGGAGTAATAAGGTGTGTAACATAGACACACAACAAATGGTTATTGATTCACCATGTCTAATCCACATACGAATCAACTAGTCCAGAGAAACGGCTACTGGTAAAGACTTATCAAATCCGTTTATGGTTGATAGTTTACCAAAAACTAGGTTATCAACTCACCATACATCCACGTGATCAAGAGTTGGCTAGTCCATAGCAAACGGCTCATGGTAAAGACATATCAAATCCGTTGATAGCTGGTAGTTTGCTAAAAACTATGATAAGAGCAGCAAATTTTAATGTTTTATTTACCACTGCTCTTTGATACGTTGTGAAAATTTTACCACTGCTAGTTCATTAGTTACCACTGCAAGAGAAATTTTTTCACTGATGAACTAGCCGTTACAACTGTTGTGTCAGTAATCTATTGTTTACAAGCCGTTGTAAAAATAACCGTCTTCCTTATTAATAGAGTAAAATCTTTTGTGAATTATCCATAACTCTTGAACAGGGAGACACACAAGAATCTGTGGATGCTCTAAGAGCCACAGTTGATGGGGTAATTATTGATGTTACTGAGTCATCCTTGAGGAGAATTCTCCAATTGGTTGATCTCAATGGTATCATCACATTACCTAATTCAGAAATTTTCACTAATATTGCTTTGATGGGGTATGATACATCTGAACAAAAAGTTACTTTCAGAAAAGGATGTTTTTGTCCTCATTGGAGATTTTTAATTCACACTCTTTTACATTGCCTAAGTCCTAAGAAAACATCTTATGAACAATTTGCATCAACCATGGCTTATCCTTTGGTTTGTTTGGCAACTGATAGGACTTTCAATTTTTCAAAGTTTATTTTCAATAATATGAAAGGCAATGTAAAGAGTCAACATAAATTTTTGATGTATCCAAGGTTTGTGCAAGCAGTGTTAAATGAGTTTCAACTGCACCCTCACAATAGAATTTATGAACCTTCCAGTCTTAAGCCAAAAGTTTTTCAAAACATGTGTAAGGCTTCAGATCTTTGGAATGGGGAGGTTCATCCACTTTTACCTCAAATGCTTGCTAAAATTGCTCAAGTACAGGGTGAAGATGCAACCATCCCAGTTGTATCCCATAACACACAATATTGTTTTTCCACCAATTCACCATACCCCTGCTGTAACTCACACTTATGAGAGAAGGTCTAAACAGCCAACTTCTCTCATCTCAACATTGCATGTTGCTGAACCTTTTGGTTTAGGAACAAGCAGTGGTGGTTCCAGGCTTCATCCTAGTCCAACTAGGGAAGAGCCTGAATCTATGCCTCATGATTCACCTCTCCCAACAGGTTACACAGTTGGAAGTGATGAAGGCAGTGTTACCTGAATTGACGGAAATTTGTACCAAGTTAGTCAAGCAGGTTCAAGCTCTGGAGAAAGATCTGGCACAGACCAAAGAACAACATGCCACAGAGCTGAATCAATTGAAGAATGAGATTCAAAGATTGCATAATGAAGTTGAGAATCTCAAGAAGGAAAGATCTGCTAAAGATGTGTTATCTTCATCATCTTCACCTCAGGATGAGTTTTCTGCAAGCTCTACTAAAGTTTTGGGAGATTCTTCCAAACAGGGGAGGAATCCAGATGCAGAGCTTATGGGGAGGAGTAAAAATTTTGAAAAAGAGTTTGCTAAGCTTCCTGATTCTGATAATGCTCAAGCAAAAGATGATGTTGTTGAGACTGAGGGGAGGAAATTGGTTTTTGAAGATATGGATGTTGATGCTGGTTTTAACTTTGATGATTTAGTTGGAACTACTCAACCAATTTCCACTGAAGCAGAATTTGTTCCCACTGATCAACCAATTACCACTGCAAGTGAAAAGGTTACCACTGCTACTCAAGAAATTACCATTGCAGAGGAAGAAGCTGCCAGAATAAGATCAGTTAAAGGAAAGGCTATTGTGACTGCTTCAAAACAAGAGCTTACAAGAAAGATTTCTAAGAAAAAACAAGCTCAAATTAATTTTGATGCAAGATTGGCAGAACAACAACAAGCAGAAGAAAATGAAAGAAAGAGAAAGTTAGAGGAAGATGAAGTTGCTTGTTTTATGGAAGCAAAGAGGTTTGATAAACTTGAAGCTGTTATGGCAGAACCAATTTCAAGTGTCTCACCAACTGTTATACATGAGAAACCTCCATTATTCACTTATGTGCCTACAGAAGAAGAGATTGACTATTTGATTAACAATGATCAAATAATCAGAAAGAAAGCCATTGAACTTATCGCAAATACAACCTTGAATGAAGATCAAAAGTCTGCTCAACTTAAAGATTTCATTCAAATGAAGAATCAGCAGGCTCTTGATGAAATCATTGGGGATGTTAGAAAAGGTCAAAAGAAGCCAAGAAAGCTTACAAAGGCACATATCATTGCTGAGATGAAGACTTTCTGTTGTCATGTTCGTAATATGAAGATGGGTCAATTCAAAGGAATGTCACATGATCAAATTGAAGGTATTTACTACAGAATTAAAAGACAAGATGGTAAATTCATTCCAATGGATCAAGAACCTATAGTTATGAAGACAAAAAGGTCTGGAGTGAATCTTGGATCAAAAGATGCAAAGAAGTTGAAGACTCAAGAATCATCTCAAGCAGAAGAGGGTCCTAGCAAGTTGACAGAAGAGCAAGTTACAAACATGTTGTTTATAGAGACTGATGTACTCAATATAGAACCTCTACAAGCAAAATATCCAGTTGTTGGTTGGGAGATCTTTTCTGATAGTTTTGGTGTAGCTTGGAAGATCATCAGAACTGGAAATGTCACAAGCATGTGCAGAGATTTTGAAGATATTGTTAGATCTTGTGATAGAGAAGACTTGGATACTTTGTGGAGGATTGTTCAAGATCAGTTTAAAAAGGATGAACTTGTTGATGTCAAGGCTAAGGAGTTATGGGTTCACTTCAGAAGATTATATGAACCTGACCCAAGTGTTAGATATTGGAGATTTGAAGCTCATGGTACAAGAACTTTGTGGAAATTCTATGATTCAAGTTTTGTGCATCATGTTTCTACTCAAGATGGAGTTGATGTCTTTATGCTGGCTGAGAAAGAATATCCATTGAGAGCTGGAGTATTGACATTGATGTTGTCAGAGAAGCTCAGGTGTTGGGAAAGAACTGAAGTCATAGATGATTTGCTACAAAGGATTTATGATCAAAGTGTGAGAGCTGATAAAGAGTTAGGAAGAAAAAGATAAGTGTTTGGAAGAATTCCCATATCCTCATGTTTACTGAATACTTGAAGAAACTTATTGATTTATGTATTAATCATAAATTAGGGGAGGATTGTTGGGAATTATACTAACAGTTACCACGGCTAAGAGAAGAAGTTACAACTGCAGAAGATTGTACTTGCAGTGGAAACTCATTACCACTACAAGAACATATATTACCACTGCTTATTAGATAACTGTTAGGAAACGTATTTAGATTAATATAGAATAGATCTTGTGTATATCTTATTCTATTAGCTTTATACTTATCTTGTAGAAGAGGACTCCTTGTGCTATAAAAGGAGATCCTAGGTTAAAGGTTTATCATATCTTTTTCTAGAGCTTCAAGGTGTAACCCTAGTGATATCAAGATCACTCGTATTATTATCATTAATAATATTGGAGCTAATAGTTTGTTTACATACATTGTTCTTGTTCATATACAACTGTCTTACTCACAATCAAACTTCTAAGTGTTACTAAGTAGATTTCGCATACTTAGTAATATAACTCAAAGTATCAATCTAACACAAGTTCAAGGTGTTAAGATCCATCAAGTGGTATCAAATCCTTGGTGATATAGCATGGTTTAAGGGGAAGTTCATTTATCTTTCATATATATTAGCTTCAGGGAAGTTCATGATTACATGGTTTTGTCATATCAACTAGGGGAAGATTGTTAGGAATTATACTTAAGTTGATATTGACAAAATATGAAAGATAAAGGACTTATGATGACAAAGTGAAGAATGCAAAAGACAAAGGACTTGCTTTACAAAGAAATTATTTCAACATAGTCCTTCGTAGTATTTTGTAACCCTAGTTCTCTATTATATAAAGAGAATACAGGGAATAGGTTTATTCATTCATGTGTGTCACAATGTAAACCTAGAAAGGTGTGTGTGTGTAGAGACGTTTTATGGGAAAATGTCTAGGGTGATTAGTGGTAAGCCTCAATGATCTTAGATCGCTGTTAGGATGTAACCGTGCTACACTTGATCACGTAGCATTGGGGCTTTGGTGTATGTTAGAGTAGAGATGATGACGAGAAACCTTGTTAGCAATAATAAAGATGTTTTGTTTATTCCGCTGTGTACATGTTCTTTATCTTTATTATTGTATAATCCCTAGATGAGGTCTAACAAACCTCGAGCTATAAACGATCTTAACACAACACAATGAGCTGGTTCCCAATTGTCTACATATCCTCAGATGATTCATCTGATGAAGAGATCAACTATTGCACAAACTCAGAGGAACTTTCTACAGGGTGGAGTGATTACTTTCCTCCAAGTGCTACCACATCCACAACATCCAACATGACATCCAAAAAGACTGAAGCTTCTCCTGCTCCATCCTTGGAGTTCTATTCTAGTTCTTCCTCTGATGATGATGATGATGATCCAACCTTTAACCTTTCCAAAGAACTTTCAAAAGCCCTCACCACAGCATTGAAGTCTGCCATAAGCAACATGAAGTGGCCTGCTGTTGAGAAGCCTGCACAAGCACCAAGGCCTCCCAAGCAAGTTCTGGGACTTGCTTGTCCAAGGAAGCAACTTTCGTTTGATGACAAGAGAAAGAGAGCTTCCAAAGGCAAGCATGATTATGAGGGCAAGGGGAAGAAACCTATGGAGTAGATGTTAGGTTGTTGGTTTATGTCTTATGATGTTTTTCTGTTCTGGTGATAATGTAATCTGAATGGTTGTGATGTACTTTCTTCAATATCAATAAAAGTAATTTTCCTTGTTGCTTTTATCACCAATCTTTCCACTGTTGTATGACTTTTTCCACTGTGCTTTAAAATTTCTCTGCATACAAGTTAGTAGAAAACCATACATACATATACAAACAATATTAGTACCTAAAAACTATCCTGCAACACTGAAAAGTATTAGACATCAAAGATTTATGGATTTAGCATTCCAATACCTATTACCAAGTATTAAAACCTACCCACATCAAGCCCTTTTGTTAATAAATCAGCATAATTGTCATCAGTATGGATTTTGACAACATTAATAAGCTTTTTCTTAAAACAATCTCTAATTAAATGATGTCTAATTTCAATATGTTTAGTTTTAGTGTGTTGCACGGGATTTTTAATAATGCATATGGTACTACTATTGTCTATATAGATAATGGTGTTCATGAAATTGTACCCATAATCCAATAATTGATTCTGAAGCCATAGGAACTGAGCACAACAACTAGCAGCTGCTACATATTCTGCTTCAGTGGTTGAAGTAGCAACCATAGTTTGCTTCTTGCACTGCCATGACACCAATCTACATCCTCCTGTGGTTGACCTTCTATCCAAACTTGCACCAGCATAGTCACTATCTGAGTATGTGATCAATTCCATAGGGGATTCTATTGGATACCATAATCCTAGATTAGGATATGTCTTCAAGTACCTAAAAATCTTTTCCACTGCTGTCATATGTGATGTCTTTGGAGTCACTTGAAATCTTGCACAAGCACATACAGCAAACATAATGTCTGGCTTGATGAAGTAAGATACATCAAAGAACAAATCATTGACCTGTAAGTGTGCACATCAACATTAGCACCACTAGCATTCTTCAACAATAGATGAGTGGTCTTGTCAGCAGGGGTATTTGAAGGTTTTGCATCAGTAAACTTGAACTTCCTAATAATCTCAGTCACATATTTGTCTTGACTGATAAAGACGCCTTCTTTACTCTGTTGTACTTGCAGCCCCAAAAAGAATGTAAGTTCTCCCATAGAACTCATTTGAAATTCATCTTTCATCAGCTTTTCAAACTCTTTGCACATCTCTTGTTTAGTAGACCCAAAGATAATATCATCAACATATACTTGAACAAGTAGAATATCACCCTTGTCTTTCTTGATGAATAAAGTTTGATCAATCTTGCCTCTATGAAACCCATTATTCAGTAAATAAGTAGCTAAGGTTTCATACCACTTCCTTGGAGCCTGATGTAAGCCATAAAGAGCCTTAACCACTTTATACACTTTATTTGGATGTTGAGGATCTTCAAAGCCTGGAGGTTGAGAGACATAGACCTCCTCATCAATTATACCATACAGAAAAGCACTCTTAATATCCATTTGATAGACAGTAAAGCCCATAAAGGATGCATAGGCTAGAAACAGTCTAATAGCCTCAATCCTTGTAACAGGAGCAAAAACTTCCTCATAGTAAATACCTTCCTCTTGAGTGTATCCTTGAGCAACCAATCTAGCTTTGTTCCTGATAACTATACCTCTTTCATCTTTCTTGTTTCTGAAAACCCATTTAGTACCAATGACCTTCATACCATCAGGCAAGTCACAAAGAACCCAAACCTTTTGAAGTTTAAACTGCAACAACTCCTCTTGCATTGCTTCAACCCAGCTAGATTCTTCTAGAGCCATATAAACATTCTTAGGCTCTACTTGTGAAAGAAAACAGAAAAACAAATACTCATTCTTTCTTTTATGCTTCTTGGACTCATACACTTCACTAATGAACCCATGAATATCATCTTTCTTTGTCTGTCTTCTAGTCTTCACACCTGATTGAAGTTCACCAATAACATTATCAAGTGGATGCACTTTGTGAATTGAAGTCTGTGATGTGCTAGGAATATCATATGTTGTAGGCATGTTTGAGATCTCTACATCATCACTTGGTGATTCCTGAGATGTATGTACCACATTTGGGCTGTCAGTGGAAACTTCTGGTGTAGCAGTGGGAATTGAGTTACCACTGCTAGCAGGAATTTCTTTATTCAATACATCAAAATTCACACCATCTGCATCACTTTTCTTTTCAGAATTATCAACAAAGTCCCAAAGTGGCATAACAATTTGATCTTCATCATCTTTGCAAGCTTCATCTTCATCAATGAATTCTTCTGAATCTTCAAGATCTTTGTCTCCTGTACTTGAAGTAAGATGTACATAATTCATTGTATTGGATAATGTTTCAAGATCAAATAGCCAATCTGGTCCTGAACCTGCCATGTTAGCTTTATTTTCAAGAAACTCAACATGCAAATTCCCTTCAATCTTCTTTGTTCTTAAGTTGTATGCTATGAAAGCCTTGCTAACCATAGAATATCTAACAAAGAAGCCTTCATCAGACTTTTCTTCAAATTTGCCCAGATGATCAATGGTATTGAGAATAGTAACATGACACCCAAATGGCCTCATAAACTCCAAAGTAGGAGGTCTTCCTCTGAATAACTCATAAGGTGTCTTGTTCTTTGTTTTGACCACTGAAACCCTGTTCTGCATGTAACAAGCAGTGTTTAACTGCTTCAGCCCAAAAAGTCACTGGTTCTAGCAGCCTCAATTAGTGTTCTGTTTCTTCTTTCAGCAACTCCATTTTGTTGAGGAGTTCTTGCAACACTAAATTCTCTCTTAATAACTTTGTCTCTACAAAAATCATCCATAACTTTGTTCTTAAACTCTGTCCCATTGTCACACCTGATAATCTTGATCTTCTTTTCAACTTGATTTTCAAATTCAGTGATGAATGTCTTAAGGATGCCAGTGGTTTCATCCTTGGTTCTTAAAAAGAAAACCCATGTGAATCTACTAAAATCATCAGTCACAACAAGACAATACTTCTTCAAATTGATGCTGCTCACAGATGTAGGACCAAACAAGTCCATATGCAGCATGAAAAGTGGATGATCAATAGAATTGAATGCTTTGGTCTTGCATGAAGCTCTGTGTTGCTTTCCTTTGAGACAAGCAACACAAGTTTGGTCATTTTCAAATCTTTTCTCAGGTAAACCTCTGACAAGTCCATCTTTCACAATCTTGTTGATGGTCTTGAAGTTAACATGACCAAGTCGTCTGTGCCAAAGCATGGATTCATCTAAAGTGGCTTTTGCAAGCAAGCAAGTAACATCATTATTAGCCACTATGTTCTTCATGTCAATGCTATATAGATCACCTTTTCTAGGGATTTTAAGCAAAATATCACTTTCATCAGGGAGCTTATAATCCTTAGATAAGATATAGCATTCATCTTCTGTGAATAGAACTCTATGCTTCTTGTCACACATCTGTGACACACTGAAAAGGTTGTACTTGAGTTCTTTCACATAGTGCACATTCTCAAAGTCTATGTTTCCAGCCTTGATTGTTCCTTTGCCAGAAACTTTGCCACCAATTCCTCCTCCAAAGCTGACAAATTCCCATCATAAGGTTGAAAGTCTGAAAGATAGGACTTATTGCCAGTCATGTGCCTGGAACATCCACTGTCTGAGTATCCTTGATCATTTGTAGTCTTTGAATGTTCCTGCACACATAATAAAGGAATTAGTTCCTTTTGGGGACCCAAGCCAAAAATGACTTGGATCTGCCTCGTGTATCAATATAATTGTATCTATCAAAGGTCATTGATACACCATTGGGATTGTTTGAGGTAATGGTTCCTTTTGGTTTCCATTCCCAACGTGCTGAGGCCTTAACAGCATTTCCCATATTTACCCTTTTATTGTTCACAGACCCACCAGTGGAAACCTTTGGCCTTGCAGTGGTAACTGCTGGCTTAGCAATGGAAACTGCTGATTTTGAAATTTTGGGTACCCACTTGTGATTATTGTAAACTTTCTTTTCAAAATTGGTCTTTTTCCCTGTTTGAGTGGATTTAACAAAAGTAGTAATAGGGGACTTAGGGTAAACTCTGTTTTTATTTCTAGCAGTGGCAACTGCTGGTCTAGCAGTGGAAACTGCTGGTCTAGCAGTGGAAATAGGTTTAATGCCAGAGTTAAGCAAAACAGACTTGGGAATCATTTTGCTAAGTGGATTTGGGTGAGTTAAGTTATTAGCATTTTGGCCATTCACCCTAGTATTCCCAAACACTTCCCTTCTACCCAAGTGATAGTTACAACTATAAGACAAATGGTCAAACTACCACAAATATGACAGGGTTTGTTGTTGAACACAAAGTCACTACCAAATTGCCTAGATTTAACATGATTCCAACTCCTCATATTACCCCTAGGAGTTGGTGACCTACTTCTGTACATCTCTGCATATCTAGTAGTGGGCCTAGTGAAATTAGGTTGTGACCTAGGCTTCTCTTTGACAACATCAGGAATACTCTTTCTAACCTCCACTTTTACATTCTCAGGAACACTAGGTTTAGACTCAACATTCAAACTTTCATCTTTAAGAGATGAGTTACTAGCACTATCAAATATATCAACCTCAACATGAACCTTTTTAATAACAGTTTCTTTAACAAATTTTGGTCCATAGGTCATAGGTGGTTCCTGGAATTCTTCTAATCCTGTGTGAGCTAAGTCAATGCCAGGAGGTGATGGAACACCTCTTAGAGGTGGTGGAACAGATTTGTATCCAACTCCTGATTTGGCTTTGTTCACAACTTGGCTTCCCAAATTTTGTCAATACACTTGGATTGGTGATCCAGTGTATTGCAAGTTATCTTTATATTCTCACTAGCACTTTTAACCTTTTCTAGTTCTTCCCTAAGAACCTTGTTTACAGCAACCTGATAATCTAAGTCTCTTCTTAACACTGCAATATCATCATTGAACTTAGATTCATTTGCCCTATAATGCTCTAATTGAGTTTCTAAAACACCTAGGCATCTTTTATGATTTGCTAAATTATAATTAGTATGATTTAACTCTAGCAATTGTTCATCATATTGTGCTTTAATTTTCTCATACTCTTTTAAGGCCTTACAAGTTTTAGAGCAAGCATTATTAATTTGTACCTCAGAGTCAGAAAAAGCCATTAGTGAAAGCTCAGTAGCAACCATTGCAGACTCTGAATCATCTTCTTCAACCTTAGTCATAAAGCTCCAATCAAAGCTCACTCCATCAATATCCAATAGCCCCTTTGGCTCATCAGTAGTAGGTTCTTTCTTCTTTTCCTGCTTATACCAAGTTGACCTGTTGTCAGATTTCCTTGGTTTCCTACACTCCCTGGCAAAGTGCCCCTTCTTATGACAATTATAGCACTCCACCTTCTTTTTGTCAAAACCTACTGTCTCATTACCATTAATTTTAATCTTTCTTCCAGTCTTCTTCCAAAACTTCTTTGTTCTTAAGCTTAGTAATGCGACCTACCATTTAATGTCCATCTCCTCCATATCATCCTCATCAATTTGATCCAAATCCTCATGATTGAGAATTGAACCACCCACTTGACTTGATATAAAGGCATAAAAGGTAGAATCACTAAGTCCTGCAATCTGTCTCTTTGAGCTACCAGTGGAAACACTTCCACTACCGGTGGAAACAACTATGTTAGCACTGTCATCATCATTATCACTTTCTTCATCTGAACTATCATCAAGAGATGATGATATGAGTGCTACACTTCCTGAACCTGTGCTTAATTTTCCAGCTTTCTTCAATCTTTGTTCAATAACCTTGAAGTTATTGTACAAATCATTAAGTTTCATGGTCTCCAAATCTGGCTTATCTTCCCACACTGCAACATTGGTTCCAAACTCAGAGGGTAAGCTTCTTAAGAACTTTAGATTGAGGTCCTTCCCTTTCCACCTCAATTCCAAAAATAGTGAGTTGAGTAACAATCTTTTGTAGCCTTGTGAAGATGCTATCAATAGATTCATTACTTGTTGAACCAAAGTTTTCATAAGTCTGTTTCAGCAGGGTCTTCTTGGTGGAATCATTACCACCAAAAACATTACAGATCTCCTCAAAAAGAGTCTTTGCAGTCTTGTACTTGACTACTTGCTGAATGCTAGAACTTGATCTCTGGGAAGTGTCATCAGTAACAAACCTCTGGCCTTTAGATCATTCTTCATCTGAAGTCTTTCATCATTATTAACAGGTCCAGTGGTAACCTTTATTACTTCCTTGCCACCAACCATCTCTGAGGTAGAACTTGGTTTGAAGGAATTACCAAGCATAATGATTTCCCAGAGTGTATAGTCTTGCACCATAAAGAATTGTTCGATCATTAGCCTCCACATCTCAAAGTCATTCAACTTAAGCTTTGGAAGCTTAGCAGCAATGTTTGATTGACTGGTTTCTATCTCCATTGATTCTTTTGAGTGAACTAGAGTCTTCTAAATCAAAGTATCAAAGCCTGGCTCTGATACCACTTGATGGATCAAAACACCTTGAACTGTGTTAGGTTGATACTTTGAGTTATATCACTAAGTATGTGGAATTTACTTAGTAACACTTAGAAGTTTGATTGTAAGTGAATGAAACAGTTGTTTAAGAGTGAGAACAATATATGTAACAAACGGTTAGCTCCAATATTATTAATGATAATAATACGAGTGATTTTTGTATCACTAGGGTTACACCTTGAAGCTCTAGAAAACGTATATCTAACCTTTAACCTAGGATCTCCTTTTATAGCACAAGGAGTCCTCTTCTACAAGATGAGTATAATGCTAATAGAATAAGATATACACAAGATCTATTCTATATTTATCTAAACATGTTTCCTAACAGTTATCTAAACAGCAGTGGTAATATATGTTCTTGCAGTGGTAATGAGTTTCCACTGCAAGTACATTCTTCAGCAGTTTTAATGTCTTCACTAGCCGTAGTAACTGTTAGTATAATTCCCAACAACAACTACTTCGTAGCTTCTACAGTGGCTACGCCGTAGCTTTCATATAAATTCATCTACGCCGTAGTTGGATGACATGTCATGGTCGTAGAGTTCCAGCTGGCACATCTATGCCGTAGCCTTTTGCTTGCTACGGCGTAGCTTTCTTCAAATAGATATTTCTTTTGGAATAATAGTAGCATCAATATCCAACTAAGCTGCGGTCTTTGTATCTTCAGAATGAGTAGACTACAATTATCAGTAGAATAAATCCAAATAATCATCAAAAACATTCATTTGCTCTTTTCTCACCCTGAAATGGAATATAAAGAAATAAGAGCATAAATAAGGTAATTAAACACAAAATGATGTCATAACGGGGGGAAATTGATACTAAGAATATCGGGACAATTTGATGTTATCAATATGTCCACTGGTTTTAGTTAATGCAGTAGTATTTTTAGAAAAAGTACCAGACGCCAAATCATCACCTTCACTATTAGGTTTTCCATATGAACTATCATATATGTTCAACGAACTAAGTTCCATGTTCTTGTTCACAGCAGAAGAAATAAAAGACGCCTCATTTAGACGATTATTCTCCTTGGTTGTATTCACAACATCTTCATTACCGCTCACATTCATAGTTGTATTCACAACATCCGTCTTCACCAAAAACTGACACCAGGTTCCTCATTAACACGGTTTTTGTCCCTAGCAACTTCATGAACCAAGGAACTTTGCTTCTCCATTACACCATTACCACTCCCCCTCCCTTTAGAATTCAAAAACACTTTCTCCTTATCATATCATACAACCACGCGTAGCATAGACCAATCAGTTAACAGAAAGTGATCGAAACCTAATTATATTAGAGGATAAATAGGCCTGGCCTGGCTTGTGGGCTCAGGGTCTGTTAGGGTTTCATTATGCTTTGTACTCTATAAATATCGTATGAATAAAACATATCTCCTATGGGGAATTATGTAGTCTAACATGGTATCAGAGTGGGTTTGATTCTCAGACCTAGGTGGCTATGTTGAGCCGTCTCCTTTGAAAGCTCCGTTAAACCCTAATCATAAAAAATAGCCATCACTTTTCCACCACCAAAAATTCATCCTCATTTTTCACTAATTCACATAAGCAATATCATAAAGATTCCCCATACAATAATAAAATACCATATCACTGTTAGTTTGTTTTTAACCATACGTATTGTTTTCTTTCACCAAACATAAACGCTAACTAATCAAGTGATAGAGAGCTTGAATTGAAGAACGTGAGGCAATGATGCTGAACAAGCCAATGAAGTGATTTATATGTTTTTTGTTTTATTGTTGAAAAAAAAGCCAACCGTTTCTACAGAGATCGATATAAACATGATAGAAATTGTTAGAGAGATAGATCTATTATGTAAGGTGTCGAGTTATTCAACGTTTTTCTTCAGCAGTGATCTTGGGTTTTTTGCCTTTGTCAGCCACCATTCTTAGAAGCCATAAAATTATTTTTGATGGTTCAAAGAAGAAGACAAGATAGGAAGTGGGTTGTGTTTGTGATGTTTGTTAAAGGTCATTGCCATTTTGGTGAGGCGTGTCGGTATCTTCACAATGGTGTTCATGGCAAGTCTACACTATTTCTTCGTGGTTCCGGTTCGACTTCTTCTTTGTCAGGTTTTTCATCCGTGGATATAGATACTTTGCAACAATTATTGGCTAAATTGGGATTTACCACTCCTAATAATAAACCTTCTGTTGTGTCCCTTGTTACTCGCTTTCCTGTTGCTTATCATTCATCGGCCCAGCTTCCTTACAACTTTTCCCAGCCGACCCAAATGTATCAAGGCCCACAGGTGTTCCAAGGTATACCTTTGGGGTCCAATACGTATGGCCTGTTACCATCCGGGGTTCACACTATGACAGATCCATAAACACAGGGGTTCAGTTCATTGCAGGTTCATAGCCACAGGGGGCTGAATTTGTTGCCAGTTCACCATCGGGGTTCAGTATTGCGCATGTTCACAGCATCGGTTCACTACTGCTAGGGGTTCAATTCAATGCCAGTTCATAGCAGCCAGCGGTTCTGCAAGGGTCTTCGGCAGGTCCAACTACAGGTCCGGTTCTGGCTCCATGTTTAACCCGGCTCAGCTTCTAGTGTCGGGTCAACCAGGTTCTAGTCAGGCTACTCTTTTACTGAATGCGTTTACTACTACCACTCTTCAAGAACCGGCTACTGACAATTGGAATATGGATACTAGTGCGAGCTCTCACATTAATGATTCTGTGCATTGTCTTAGTGATATTCTTAATGAGTGCATTTATCCATATGTTGCGGTTGGTGATAGGCGTTTCATTCCCGTCACTAACTCTGGTCATAATATTTTGTCAACTCCTTTTCGTCCTCTACGTTTAAATAATGTTTTAATTACTCCACATATTGTAAAAAATCTTATTTATGTGCGTCAATTTGTTTGTGATAATTATTGCACTGTTGAGTTTGATCCTTTTGGATTTTCTGTGAAGGACTTCCTAACTCGACGGGTACTCCTCTGTTGAGATAGCACGGGTGATCTCTACCCTGTTACAAAACCTTATCCCATTCCTCAATCATATCTTACAGGTTAGCATACGTGGCATCAACGACTTGGACATCCAGGGAGTGAAGTGTTGCGGCGTCTTGTGTCTAGTGATTCCATTTCTTGTAATAAAGAGAAGCTTCCCGTTCTTTGCCATGCTTGTCAGCTTGGTAAACATGTGAAGCTTCCATTTGTTAGTTCGTCTAGTTCTGTTACTTCTTGTTTTGACATTGTTCACTCGGATTTGTGGACATCCCCAATTCCGAGTCTTTCTGGTTTCAAGTATTATGTTTTGTTTCTGGATCATTATTCTCAGTATGTGTGGGTTTATCCGTTAATGAATAAATTTGATGTTTTGTCTAAATTTCAGTTGTTCCGTAGTTATGTTGGTACTCAGTTTAAATGTGAAATTAAATCGTTTCAGCGTGATCATGGTGGTGAGTTTGATAATATTGCCTTTCATAAATTATTTTCAACCTATGGCATCCAGTTTCGATTTTCTTGCCCTCGCACCTCTCAACAAAATGGAAAATCTGAACGCATGATTCGTACCATAACTAAATCTTATACGTACTTTATTGTTTCAAGCACATTTACCACCAAACTATTGTACTGAGGCTCTTAATATGGCTGTTTATTTATTGAATATATTACCTTCCCGTGCCATTAATAATGAAATACCCTTTACTAGACTTTTTGGTGCTTCACCTGATTATAGTGTTCTTCATGTTTTTGGGTACCTTTGTTACCCACATATCGATACCAACCACAAATTAGGACCCCGTGCCACACCGACATTATTTCTGGGACATGCAACCAATCATTTTGGCAATCATTGTCTTGATCTTAACACTAACAAAATTATCATCTCTCGTCATGTTACCTTTGATGAAACGGTTTTTTCGTTTCACTCCAATCCCTCCAAGCCCACGCCCTCATATGATTTTTTGGAATATTCTTCCAATCTCATTTCTACCATTATTAGCACCATACCCATTGGTCCAGTTTCTCCCCCGATTATTACTACACCTAACGCTCCTGTTCCTGAACCAACACAAATTGACATACCTGCATTGCCTACACCTCCACCCTCTCCACAAAATGATCCTCTTCCTGACCCCACACCTACACCTACATCTACACCAACACCAACACCTATCATCTCTACTTATCTCATGATCACACGTTCTCGTGTCGGGACTACTCGTCCTAATCCTAAATATGCTGGTCATGTGTCTACTATTTCTCCTTCACCCAAGTCCTATAAAGATGCTTTTAATGATCCCAATTGGCGCAATGCTATGTATGATGAGTATAATGCACTTATTAAGAATAAAACTTGGACTCGTGTACCTCGACCTGAGGGTGTCAATGTTGATAGTTGTATGTGGTTATTTCGCCATAAACATTTGGTTGATGGCACTCTTAGTCGGTACAAGGCACGTCTTGTTGCCAATGGTAGTACACAGATTGAGGGAGTTGATGTTGATGAGACTTTTAGTTCGGTTGTTAAGCCGGGCACCATTCAGACTGTTCATAGCTTAGCTATTTCTCGACATTAGCCTATTCATCAGCTTGATGTCAAGAATGCATTTTTACATGGTGATTTTGCTGAGACTGTTTATATGCATCAACCTCCCGGTTTTCGGGATCCAGAGCATCCGGATTATGTTTGTTTGTTACAGCGGTCTCTTTATGGTCTTAAACAGGCACATAGGGCTTGGTTTTAGCGGTTTGCTACTTACATTACTATTGTTGAGTTTACTCCGAGTCGGTGTGACTCTTCTTAATTTATTTACAGACACGGTGCTGATACTGCTTTTCTGTTATTATATGTGGATGATATTGTGCTCACTGCTTCCTCTGATAATTTATTACAACGAATTATTGCTTCTTTACATAAGGAGTTCTCTATGACTGATTTGGGTGCTCTTAACTATTTTTTGGGTGTGTCAGTTACACGTGACTCTTCTGGGATATCTTTGTATACATCAGTTTATTGTGTTTTTCTTGGTAACAACTTACTATCCTTGTCCTCTAAGCGTCATTCAACGCTTTCTCGTTCCAGTACTAAGGCTGAGTATCGTGATGCTGCCAACGATGTAGCTGAGACATGTTGACCAGGAGCAACCAAATCACGAACAAAAATAAACCCTAAAGCTTTATTACTATCCTTGAGATTGATATTCATTTTGTTCGTGATTTGGTTGCTCCTGGTCAAGTTCGAGTTCTACATGTTCCTTCTCGGTTTCAGTATGCTGATATTTTTACTAAAGGGTTGCCATATGTCTTGTTTGCTGAGTTTCGTAATAGCTTGAGTGTTCGGTCTCCTCTCGCTCAAACTGCGGGGGAGTGTTAGACGATTAGGCTTAGGGTATTTAGGCTCGTGTGTATTTAGGCTCGTATGTCTTGTATCCTATATATATTGTCATTGTACCAAATTTATGTCTGTTAATAATACGATTATCAAATACTTACAAATAGACAACCAAAAAAAAAAAAAAAAAAAAAAAGATCCAGATAAACATTTGCACGTTCAATCAGTTAACAAAAAACCCTAGATACCTAGGGTTTAGACGATAATGAACATCAACTCTGTCACCTTCTATGATGATAATAAATGCAAAGATTAAAGCAGTTAAGAATACCAAAAACCTTTAGCGATCAACAAGAAAAGATAACGAAACCCTACTTAGCTTTAAAAGCCCTAATTGCAGACTACCAGTAACTATAACAAACTTAAGACGTTAATGATAGGATGAGAAAAAAAGATTAAGATTAAAAAATGGAATTAGGGATACTTGTGGTGCGTTTAGTTGGAGGAAAATACCCTTATTTTCTACAAAATATTTTGTGGAAAAAAAGGAAAACAGAAATCGCGTTCAAATGAGCATTTTCCAACAAAATGTTTTGCAAAACAGAAAATCCCCTATTTCCTTGCCTAACAAAGAAAATTACAAAACAAATTTTAGTTGTTTTCCTTTGTAACCCACAACCCAACCCCCCCCCCCCCCCCCCCCACCTTTTTTTTTTTTTTTTTTTCAAATTGGAAAATGGAAACATCAACTAAACGCGTTTTCTATATTTTCAAGTTTTTTGTGGAGATAAATTTCCCTTTAAAATTTTTACAAAACTAGAGATAGAAAATATATATATATATATATATATATATATATATATATATATATATATATATATATATATATATAGTGTGAGGTTATTTTCAGAACCAAATAAATTGCGAGAACTGCGAGAACCATTCTTAGCCATTGATCAAAATAATCTATGGCTGAAAATAAAATGGCATTATTGTAAAAACATTCAAATTAAAGTGACATTATTTATGAGCCCGAAGGGTAATTACGTAACTTTCAATGATAATCAATCACCAAAATATAAGGGGCAGTTATAATTTTATTTTAAAGATCTCATCACACATCCGGTCTCTCTTTCATTTTTCCAGATCTGATCTCTCTCTCATTTTCTAGATCTGATCGTCGGACTATTTTTTTTTTCAAAAAATCTTCCAAAAAAAACAAAAAATATCGAGATGAGTATTGTAGAGTCATATGTTCATCCCTTATTACTGGTCACAACAACATCAACAAAGAAGGTAGACCCAATTATGTTTAATTTAAAATCATTATATCTAATTTTGTCACTTCATTGGTTGTTACGTTTCATGTGTATCTGTTCGGAATGGATTTTGAAGTGTTGTTGTTATTTTGTACGTAGCTAAAAATACTGATTGGTGATTAGGATATTTGTAGTAATGTTTGTGATTGCCTTGGTTGCGGCAAAATTAAAAAAATGCAGATTTTCTATTTTCTTGTTTTAGGGAAAAGATGAGGTGTGTTCTTTACTCTGACCCTAACTATATATATAAGTAGATATCGCTAGACTAGAAATGTCAAAAAGTCTTTCCGATTAACAATTTAATGAACTTCTCTTGTTTCATTTGAATAAATTACTACTGACCCAATGACAGATTACAATATTACATACCGAATCGAAGAAACATGATTGTTACATTGATAATAGGATTTTTGTTCTACTAATAATAATCTTAAAAAAATAAGAGTGTCTAGTCTGATTCTGACCACTGACTTTATGCTCATGGGTTGTATGTCTTTTAGGTATTTTTTTAATTTGTTACAACTCCGATGGTTTACAATGTAGAATCTTTGTCTAAAGAACAAAAACATGGAAAATAATATTTTAGTGTCGAAGTTTGACAAAGGTAATGGCCTATGTATCTTTGAAGGCTTGTGTTTGTTCGAATAGTTTTAGTTTATGGCTTTCATTTTATTTTTTTTGTTTATATGATACCATTAGATTTGGAGTAATGTATTTGATGCCTTATGTGCATATGTGTTTTTACTGTTTCGGGGTTTAAATGTATTTAAAGTGCATATATGTTTTTAGTTTTGATATAAGGATGTTTTGTGTTTTATTATAAAAGAAGTGTGCATATGTGTTATTGAGTGCATATGTGTTTTTACAGTGTCTTGAATTTGATGCCTTTAGTGCATATGTGTTATTGAGTGTATATGTGTTTTTACGGACTCTAGTGAATTTGATGCCTTTAGTGCATATGTGTTATTGAGTGTATATGTGTTTTTACGGACTGTAGTGAATTTGATGCCTTTAGTGCATATGTGTTATTGAGTGCATATGTGGTTTTTACAGACTCTTATGAATTTGATGCATTTAGTGCATATGTATTTTTACAGTTTTTGGAGTTTAAATTTATTGAAAGTGCATATATGTTTTTAGTTTTGATATAAGGATGTTTTGTGTTTTGTTATGATTTAAGGGTGCACTTGTGTTTTGTGTATTATTTGTGTAGTTATAATCAGGTCTGCACATATGCAATGAGGATGAACTTGTTAAGGACGTTGCGCCACGTATGCATGTTGACGAGCAAAAAAGAAAATGATGATACTATAATATCACTTTTGTTATTAAGTGATACAGAGCCGATGGAAACGATGAAGATGAACATGTTAGCAACAATGTTGCACATATGTAAATTGATGAACACGAGTGAAAAACGATCATGTAAAACACAAGTGCATAATCCAATTGTGTTAAATATTATTATTACACACATGTATAATCAATAAATTGTATTGATATTTTATTTTATTATTATTATTATTTTTAAATCATTTGTATTTGAATTGTATTTTATATGATATTTAATCTTTGAAGCATGTTTATGTTCATTGATTTAAATTTTGAACATAATTGTACACAATAGAAACATATGTGCAATTATCTTTATAAGCAAAACAAGTTTGAAGTATATAACAATTGTACATTATTAACATGTGTAAATTTACATTTTTTGAAAAAAAACACATGCGCACCTGAATCTTTTAAAAATTCATGCAAAAAAAAAAAAAAAAAAAAAAAAAAAAAAAAAAAAAAAAAAAGTTCCTAAAATTAAGGGATTTTAAAAAAAACGAGATTTGTTATACAAAAATAATTTGAAAATGGTTTTTTACTATAATACCCTTTTGAATTAAATACTAAAATTAAATATCAAAAAAAATATGATTGGTTAATATTGGTTCTCGCAGTTCTCGCAATTTATTTGGTTCTGAAAATAACCTCACCCTATATATATATATATATATATATATATATATATATATATATATATATATATATATATATATATATATATATATATATATATATATTTTTTTTTTTTTTTTCTCCAAGTAAACGCACCCTTGGTATTCGCACAATTGCCAAAGGCAGGGAAAAGTTCTTTTGGTTTTCTTTTATTAATCTTCTTAACGAAGATAATTCAGTTTATCATTGAATACATCCACAAAAGGTGTGAATTTTTCGGGTACTTTTTGGCATAATCTATTATCCACCCTACAAGGAATAGTTGCGGCAACTCTCCTGGCTCAGTGGGGCATCAACCGGAGTGAACACGAGCCAAGATTCGAATCCTTGACTTTTTATCTACAAAATCTCTCCGGTGGCTCATAGTTTTTTCTGAGGTGAGTATCAACTAATCCAAAGCCCTTTGGGTATCAACATTATATTTTATTGATACACTTTTTTGGATTAAAAAAAATCACATATTTTCACCTTAGGTTAACACATCAAGTTCAAAAATAAAAAATAAAAAATAAAAAATAAATAAATCAACACATGCACACTATATTTTATTGTTACATTTTTAGGATAAAAAACAAGAAAACATTCACACATCACTCATGGTCATCCCAAGAGACAAGAGTCAAGCGTTTGCACCAAATTCCTTTCAATCTTATTTGTAAAACTTACTTGAGATAGTAAAAGGGGAGATGTATCACACCAAGCAATACAATTGTTTCACCATAAAAAGAATCTTTTCCTTTAAAACTGCAAGTGAATAAAATATAATTCAAAAAGTAAATATTAAAAAACAAACACAAAATCCACTCTTTCTGCCAAGTTAGTTATTACACAGTAGTTTTTACCCAAAATACAACCATTTCAATTTGCCCCAATTCACCTATCACCAGTGACATCAACTCAAACCCCATAAATTTATTTAGAATCTATTCCAATCTGTAAAATATCACTGCATTGTTAATGGGCTTTTTATTTACTTTCTGAAAGTTCATTTTTTTAATAAAAAAGTTTCATCACCTTCATAATTTTTAATCATCAAATAATCGTACACATCATGATGTTCTTGTTAACTTCTTGATCTGGTTAAAAGAGTGAATTGGGTAAATGGGTGTTGCTGTCTGCTTTTAATCTCTTTAGGGTTACTAATTTAAGTATTTTTTTTGCCACCAAATTTGGCAAAAAAATAATGCAATCTTTTTGTTTCTTATACCAACAAAGATAAAATATTTCCATTTATAAGAGGACCCTCTATTTATATCTTGGTTTATTCCTTTTTTTCTTGAAATTTGATCATAGTAATCAGTGAGTGTGATTTTGGTTCTCTTTTTTTTTCACAAACACATAGTTAAGGTGTTTGTGTGTGTAACAGAGGACTTACTATGATGGCTAGGGAAAAAATACAGATTAAAAAGATTGATAATGCTACTGCTAGACAGGTTACCTTCTCAAAGAGAAGAAGAGGGTTGTTTAAGAAAGCTGAAGAGCTGTCTGTACTTTGTGATGCTGATGTTGCTCTTATTATCTTCTCATCAACTGGCAAACTTTTTCATTATTCTAGCTCAAGGTAGATATTTCAAGATTTGTTTCCTTTTTAAGTAATAAAGCTTTAGGGTTTATTTTTAATTTTTTCTGATTGAGTTTTGTTTTTAGATGAGAAACCAATCCTGAAAATGTATATGTTTAAGAGTAGACAAAAAAAACCACTGTTTTATTGCTTATGAATCTTTAAGGTGTAATGTTTTTTTAGTTCTTATGGTTTTAGTTTGTACTAAATGCTTGTTTGGTTTGTACAATGAAAATAATGTACCCCCCTTGTTTCTCTAATAAAGGTCACTTTTGATTTTCAAACATTAATTAAGCACTAATCAAATTCAAAATTTGAATCAAGTTTTGTGGGTTATTAATTGTATTTATGTTTCTTCTAAAGACAGATGTAACATAATTGACAAATATTTTACTTGAACTACAACTTTTTTTGCATTGATTGAACTTTTGAAATTCTTCTGAGATGGATAGAGTAAATTAAAATTTCCTTCAAAATCCCTTCTTTTTTTTTGTCAACTATGAAAATTACAGTTTTGATAGACAAGCGACACAATGTGCAAGCTGCTTAGGCTTTAGTTATCATGAGATCCTTTTACTGCATTTTTCCACTTGATCGAGATCATGCGTACACCTGTAATTAGGCAAATAAGGCCTGTATTATTTTGGGTAGCTCATTATTTTTCAATAAGTTTTTGGGTAGTAGTTGGTGATGTTCATACTATGGATCGTTTGGAGGGAAAATTCGGACAGTGTTACATACATTATTAATAGTTGTAATTGCCACGAGTTGACTCTTGCATCTGATAAGTAGTATTTGTTTCAAAAAGCTGTGTTAGTATCAGTCGAAATCTTTGTATTTCTTAATGATATTATGATTGAACTATTTGAACGGTTTGTCATGTTTTTTAATGATCATCTAACATAGTCACTAAACTTTCATAGGAAAATCAAGTTTCAAATTCATAATTTTGACTGTTTGTTGCTTCATTTTTTCATTCAAATGGAGTACTAGCTAATTGTCATGTCGTGCAACATTTTACATCCTCGGTTCTCCTTGAGGGTCTAGACTTAACAAAACACTGATAATTTAAACGAAACACAAGACATCTTCAAACACATCAATGGAACACATTTTGTATGCTAAACACAAATCCGCTTGTTTTCACAGGGAGATTTGGAAGCAGCCTTTTCTAATTCGACAAATCTAACTTAAGTACACAAAGATCAAACTCAATTACTAATTAGTACTAGACTACTAGCTCTTGAAAAGTGTCTACCTTTGACTCTTGACCTCAAAGAGTCAAAGTTGACAAATATATATAAGGGTATTATAGTAGTAGGTTCAGTATTCATATTTTTATCCATCGCGGAGTGTAATATTAGGATAACCAAAGTATTTTGGTTCATGTCACTCCATCTTTGCTAAAATATAGTAGTACTTTGATCTAAATGATTTGATTTGAAAAACTAGAGTAAGCTATTACTTATTAAAGGGGTAGGATAACCACACCCTCCCTACGGAGGGTGTGGTGACTTTGACCAGCTGCCGCCGCTTGTACTGTCTGCATTAAAATTTGTACATTTTGACTAAAAGTAGGTGGACCCTCCCTGGTAGGGAGGGTTAGTATAACACAACCCCTTATTAAATTGCACATCCTAGGGAATAATGTCCTTTTTTCTCCACTAATTTGTCCTTTTATTTATTTAACTATCTTGGATTTTTTTTTTTTTTTCAGTATGAAAGAAATACTTGAACGGCATAGCCTACATTCAAAAAATCTTGAGAAGCTTGACCAACCATCACTTGAATTGCAGGTCAGCTTATTTTTTAAAAAATTCAATACTTGTTAGTGGGGCAAGCTTCTAATGGCTATGGTTACTCTTTAAAACCTATGGGATGAAAATTGTAAATGACCAAATAAATGGACTCAATTTTGCAATCGAAAACTATCTTCAAATATGATTTTTTTCTGTTACAGTAATGAAAATTTTGTTATGCAGCTAGTTGAAGATGCCAACTATGCCATATTAAGCAAAGAAGTTTCTGAGAGAACTCTTCAATTAAGGTCCATTCTCATGGTCAACTATTTATGTTCGTAGCAGATAGTGATTACTTCAAGTATTTGAATCTGACATGATCCTTATATAAACAAAACAGGCAGTTGAGGGGGGAGGAGCTTCATAATTTAGGTATCGAAGAGCTGCACCAGCTCGAGAAGTCCCTTGAAGCCGGTTTGGGGCGTGTCGTTACAAAAAAGGTCCCTTTAATTTGCTTATTAGCATGATAGCCTCTCTTGTTTCTACCTTCTCATTAAATTATGAAGTTTCATTTAATACTTATTATTAGTCACATTTCTAAAACACCATGAAAGATGGGATCTTGTAGCCCAAAACGATCATTGTACTATAAGTCATTTGTCAATTAAGGGTAAATTATATAAGGTCAATGTATTAGCCCTTTGTCAAATTTGATGAACTTAAAGCTTTATTACCCGATTTCAGAAATTCCTATTGCCAGGTTTATAAGATTGCAGTGAAGGATTGTTTAAGTATATAGTAGAATGCATGGAACTCCTACATGGCATCTATGCACATGTGGCATGCCACATGGATTTTTTTTTTTTTTTTTTTTTTGCTTCATGTTAAAGATGTTATGATAAAAAGTCATGGATTATTTTTTTGCTTCATATTAAAGATCTTACCATAAAAAGCCACTTGGAGTGACGCATGTACAATCTCTCATGTTTTTTTAGTAATGAACCCTATTCTAGTTCCCTAGTAGTCTGCTTTACATTAATTCCGGATTTTAATTGATTAGACGTTTGTCTTCCAGGGTGAGGTTATTATGGGCGAGATTAATCGTCTTCAAGAAAAGGTCAGAACTACAATCTTACTTATACTATCAATTTTTGTCTCCGTAAGATCGAATATTGAGGAATAATCTTGAAACAAAATGCTTTTGGATATCCGAGTTTGTAATACTGTTGTTACAACAATGCAGGGAGTACAACTAATGGAAGAGAACAATCGTCTTAGACAAGAAGTATGAGTCTTTTCTTAGCTTTTATTCTTTTCCACCCACCATTATTTGTGTGAACTCCATGTTTCCTCTTGCTTAAACAGATTATTAGTTGCCACAAGTTGTTTTCTAAATTTTTTAGTGCAGAACAGTTTTATAGCTTCTGCATGTTTTTGTAGTGTATTTTTTTATTAACTTTTCTTGTGAATGGTGGGTGAAGATGTCGGAGATATCTAATGCTCGAAAACGAATTCATACCGACACCGAGAATGTTATTGGTGAGGAAAGTGAATCATCCGAATCAGTTGACATCTGCAACTCTGCTGGTCCTTCACAAGACTATGAAAACTCCTACACATCTCTTAAGTTGGGGTTAGTACATCTTTTGGCTTAAAATTAAACCTTTATGACTTGGTATTCCAATAAACAAAGAAAAGATAAAGAACCCTTTTCACTTTTGCAATGTCTGATCCCATAAAGGCTTGAAAAAATCTCAATGATCAATGCACTTTCTTAGTTTGTTCAGCTTAGAAAATGAAAATTTTGAAGTAACAATGACACCGAAATATTGAAGTATTTTTTTTTTTTTTTTTTTTAATTATTATTATTTTCAATTTTCAATTTAAACTGTAGATGCATCGTATTTGAATCTTCTAAGTAATTTGGAAATGGTTTTTGTATTCTCTTGTTTCTTGATATATTTTATATGAAAATGTTAAATGTGTAACCTGACCACAATGAAACCATAATCAAATGCATATATGGCTAACCGTTTGTCTGGATTATGGTGCAGGCTACCTTACACAGGCTGATTGGAAGCGCTAGTAGGATTTATGTATTATGAAGCATGTAAATGAAAATTAAGACGGTGTTGCTGCTGCTGCAGCTTCTATGGATTTGGGTTATGTAGTTGACCATTTGCGATTATATATCTTGATTTACCCCGATATCTATATGGGGATTATTTATACGTTCTTGTTAGCAATTAAGTATCTGTAATCTGTAATATGAATTTAGTAGGGAAAATCCCTTTGTACCATTCTTGTTAGGCAAGGATGTATGCTGAGTTGCTGACTCCCACTAAACCCATTATAAAATTATTACGTACTTTTTATCTTAGATTGTCTACAACTATATAATGCTCTTTTAACTTTTCATTGTTAATTATTTTTAACCAGTGAGTAATTGATGTTATAAATTAGTTTAGACAGTTGACACTAAGTTTTGTTTTGGTTTTACCAAGGACATTAGAAGGATTAGGTTCATATTTGTTTTTAGAGTAATGATACTTGTGACTTGTGAGTAAACTAACAATTCAACCTAAAGGACATTTGACATGCATTAATACATAAAAAATGAAGTAAAATGGAGTAATATTTGTATCTATACTTATGTCCATAAATCAACCTGATAGGCAATTTGAATAATTCAATAAAAACAAATAACCGAATGTCTCAAAATAGTATATTTTTCTTTTAAAATTCATTAATGAAAATATCGTAAACTTATTGATAATGCCATAGTGGGAGCAAGAAGGCCCACATTTGATATTGACTAAGGGTCTAACAAGTACAACCCAGGTCAATTTGCCAAACAGGCCCACAGGTGATTTTAAAGCCTTAAGCCGCATGGTTTTTTGGGTATAGTATATGCCTTTTTCTTTTTCTTTCTGTACCACCAAACATAAATAATCATTTTTTCAGAACAAAACTTCGTATCAAATCTTAAACTCTAGTTTCAAGCTTCAAAGCATTCTAGTAACTTTTATCAATTTAGTAAGATGATTCTAGTAACTTTTATCAATTTAGGGATGTGCATGGGTTCGTAATCAAAGACTCGATGGATCTGAGAAACGAATTTTGTGAAAACTAGGAATTGAGAACTGAACTTTTCGGTTCTTGTTGCGGTTCTGGTTTCGATTTCAGTTTTTCGGGTCTACCCGGCCAGGAACCGATATTCTAAAAAAAAAAAAAAAAAAAAACCTATGCACTAATTCCTTAAGCCAATAAAAAGACCAAAACATTTGATTTTTTTTTAAACTTTTGCAACAATTTACATTCAAACTAATAACGTTTAATAATTAAAACATAAACTCAAACAAACAATCACTCTATAGTTTCACATTGTTCAGATTTTTAACAAAAAAATAATGCGTAACAATCCGGGAAAAAAAATCAAATATAAAACTTAATTCCATTGTTTTGATAGTGATGATAGTTGTTTAGCTTTGAATGTTGAATGATCTTTGAATGTTATTAGGGATCAATTATTGATATGTGGATGTTTCAATGGATTAAAGATTAAGGTTTATAGCGTTTGACTTGATTTTTTTGAAACAAGTGTAGAGAAATAAAGAAAATTACATGTTTTTAGAATTATTGGATATTCAGTTCCGGAACCGAGAACTAGTGGACCGGAACCGAACCGACCCAAGAAAAAAAAATTCAAACTAAGACCGAGACCATCGAGTCTGAATCCAGTTCGGTTCTTCTCGGTTCCGGTCCGGTTCTATGTTTCTTTTTCTCTCCGTATATCAATTTGGAAATTACAAGCATATGCTCTCCTACCAAATTCGTAAAGTTCATGCGATGTGATTGTTACTCGACTAGTTTGCATATTCCCCACATTACAGTTTTAGTCTCATGAAACCGTAACACGATATATTTTTTTTCTTTTTTATATTATAATCTTTTCTTAAATTACACCGTTGGTGTTGACGTGAAATCATGGAATCTGAACTCATTTAACTCGGATCTCGACATTTAACTCGAAAAATGATCTTATAACCTTGATTTATTAATGTTCTTGCAAAAATCTGCGCTTCTCACGTTAGTATATTTTCATAGGATCATAGAAATTTTGAAAATATTTCATGTATTGTGGTGCATTACAATATTATGACATAAGAACATGAGGCATCAACCTAACCAGATATAGGCCCATTTTCTGTGTGTTAAAATAAGCCTAGACATATATTCAGGCCTGGTCTTGTGTTTGATATCCAGATACCCCTTTTGTCGTCGTAATGTTTTAACTTTTGTAACATTTTTTTTGTGTAATATTTGTTAGTAAACATGAACTTTACCTTGATAATGTGTTATCTGACGTGTTTATACACATTTCAAGATTAACATACATCAGTTAACAAAAGAAAAAAAGATTGACCTTATACATTTATTTTGTGTAATGTTTGTTAGTTGTCTTTGTTTTTGTAGGTGAAATGTATTTATTGTAATTGAATATATACATTTATTTTTTGTTAGATAACGTTTCTTAAATGTAAGTGCCATACGTTTTACATCATACATCAACTTTCTCACCGTCAAAATTTAATTCAATAAAATCCATTTCATTATTACGCTTATTCATTCTATTATGTTGTCATGCAATTTCAAATTACCAAACGTAGCATAGTACGACCAACAGACTTTTAAGGTATGTGTTTCTAGTATGACCTAGAGACGTTGGGTTAAAATATTTATCAGTCTTCATATAATAAATTCTTAATAGTCCAAATTATCCGTCAAGTTATAGGCCGCGTCATGTTAGCTTTTACCCTTATAACATTCTTATAGCACAAAACCTCGTAAAGACATTGATGTTGCTTCTCTTCTATGCCCCGTTTGCAACGAGCATGTTGGAAATGCGAATCATTTATTCTTCTCTTGTGGGATGGTTCGGGATCTTTGGGCTCGTTTGGCTAGATGGTGTGATTTGAATATTTTGGAGGTCTGTCGGAAGAGATGTCTTGGTTAGATGTTTGTCATATCTCGAAGAAAGCTAGGCTTATTCTCGAAGGGATTGCTGCTTTGATGTTGTGGTTGATATGGAAGTTTCGAAATGATTCGATTTTTTCGGTTTCTAAACCACGAAGGCGCATATATGGGATAGTATTGTAAATCAATTTTTTTTTTTTTTTTTTTTTTTTTCTTTTTTTGGATTTCATCTAGAAATCCTAAATTTCCTATTTCTTGGATAGGTTGGTTAGGAAATCCCATAGACGATATGATGACGGATCGATACGATTAAATGGCCATACACAAACAAACGAATTCAAAGAACGATAAATTGAATCCCAAATGGGTATTCCTGTTTATTCATAAACATAATGTCATAACTAACTTCTAAAAGCCTCTACAATGTCTAATACTTATAGTTTCTTAATCCTTAACATAGACATTGATTAAGAATATATTTCCTAAACAAAGGTAAGTTCTAATAAAAAGGAAACAAATCAAAACAAATATTATCTTAAAAACTAACAGTAATGAAACACATTTTGAAGCTCTAAAATCAGACACCAAAAATAAGTATATGTTGAATCTGTAGAATTTGAAAAACCGAGCTTTTCTGATTTATAATTCCCTGCATCACGATAGCACTCCTTTGTAATTGTTTTGTTGTCTAGCGTTTGCTAGCTTAATATAAAGCCGTTGTATAAAAAAAAAAAAAAAAAAAAAAAAAAAAACAAAACCTCCCATTAACCACGTGATTTCTATTTTTTTTTTTTTTTTTTTTTTTTTTTAAAAAAAACACATTTTATTAAACTAAAAATAAAATTACACAATATCAAAATACAAAAGCATAAAAAATACCACAATTCATATAAAACTCAAAACCTTACAAACCTCAAGAACCTGACTATAAATTTGTTACTCCCTCCGTCCAATATTAAATTTCCAGTTTAACTTTTTGAATTCTTTCTTTCTCAACTTTTACTTTAAATATTTTTTTTCTTTCTATGTAATATAATACTTGATACAAAATATATGTGTATGTCAATATCATCTCGACTCGTCCATTTAACATCTCATGTATCTCAATATCATCTAGACTCATCCGTTTAACCTCTAATATATGTCAATATCATCTTAACTCATCTGTTTAAGATCTTATGTATGTCAATATCATCTCAACTCATCCGTTTAACAACTCATGTATATCAATATCATCTCGACTCATCCATTTAACATCTCATGTATGTAAATATCATCTCGACTCATTTGTTTAACATCTCATATATGTCAATATCATCTAGACTCATCTGTTTAACATCTAATTTATGTTTATATCATCTCGATTCATACGTTTAACTTCTCATGTATGTCAATATCATATCGACTCATCCGTTTAACATCTCATGTATGTCAATATTATTTCGACTAATCCGTTTAACATCTTATGTATGTGAATATCATATTGACTAATCCTTTTAACATTTTATGTATATCAATATCATATAGACTCATCCGTTTAACATCTCATGTATGTCAATATCATCTCGAGTCATCCGTTTAACATCTCATGTATGTCAATATCATCTCGACTCATCCTTTTAATATCTCATGTATGTCAATCTCATCTCGACACATCCGTTTAAAAACTCATGTATGTCAATATTATCTCAACGGATTGAGTTTTAAATGTACTTTCATTGCGTATAATTTTTATCAAATACTATAAAACACAAGCAAAAGATATTTAAAATCAAAGTTAATAATGAAAGACCTAAAATGTCAAACATGGACATTTAATATGGGACGGAGGGAGTATTTACTTACAAAATTAAAAAGAAAAAGAAAAAGATGAGATTGCTCTTTCTTCCTCCTTTGCATACCTACAAGGCAAAACAAAAACAAGAAAGTACAAGTTTCACTTACACACGTACAAACACAAAAACATTTCCACAAAACACAAACATAACACAAATGCAAACCCAAAAAAAGAACGAAAAACACACACATGAAATATAGCCGTTATAAGCACAACGTGGTACCTATAACGCACCCAACGGTGCAATATGGTGGCCTTATAGGTACAAAATGAGGCTTATAAGGTGTTGCACCGAGCACTCTAACAATTATAGTGTAAGTTAATAATAGGTGATGACATCAAATAAGTACATATTATTTCCATCATTTATCCTGTGTATTTGACTTGTTTTATATTATTATGTATGAGAATTGAAACTTAATCGTTTACTTTTGTAATTCTCAGTTATAAACAAGCATTTGGTGAAAGTTAGCTATTTTGGACATAAAACGGAGCAAAATAGATCAAGTTAGAAAAGTCTACTGAACTGAAGGAAGATACGTCGTATCATTCTAGAATGATAAGCCGTACGACCATACTTAGACGAATTCGAAGACCATTGTCTGACTTTGAAGAATGCGCCGCATGTATTTATCTCATGCGCCGCATACGAAACCTTGGTCAACGAAGAAGATCTGACTTATCTACTCCAGATACGCCATATTGCTTTCCTGACATACGACATATCAATCTCAAGACTTCACCAAAGATATTCGAGACGTTGAAGGACATGTGCCGCATAAGAATGAAGATACGCCGCAACTCAAGGCGGTGTACGAATATTCTAAAATATAATAATCTTGGACCCCATGCGAAGTTATCTAGATACACCGCATCAACTTAGTTGATGCGCCACATCGTGCCTTCAGACAGAAACTATAAATACCCCATTCGACAGTCGAATTTTGGGTGCAATTAAACACTAAGGAGAGGAATACAGACGAATAGGCAACACAAGACACCACCCAAATGAAGATGTCAGAGCAGTAAGAAGGTCCTGCTAGTGTTAAATTCATTAAGTAGTTTTGTTTTTATTGTATTAATACGCTTTAATCCATCAGGATTGTTGGGCTTGTCTATGCCATAGGACTCCCCTTTATATTGTTCTCCCATCGATTAACGTTTATCTAATGTTTATTTGGTTCTTTATGCATGTGCTTTGATTACCTCTGTGTCTAGTTGCGGCTTGCTTGCGTTGCCATACGCCTCCCACGATTAATTCACTAGCATTGTAAGTTAGTGTAAGCCCTTAAAAAAGGTTAAATAATATAGACATAAGTAATCATTAAGAGTTTACTCGCCTGTAACTAAGATACCAACGAGAGAGAATAGATTTTTGTACTCATCTTATAAAACTAGCAATTAAACAAGTGACAAGCTACTTAATCATCGGTAAGGCCTCTTATATGTATCTGTTATCTATCTGTGTACGTGTTTTCCATCCGCTTATTAGACTCATTAGTTGATTACTTTTATAATCAACTCAATCATGCCACTTTCTCAAGCTGAACCCCCCCCCCCCCCTTTTGCGTTAGATTATGTTTTAGAACTAACCTAGGAATTAAAATACTGATAGACATTCTAGGTGTTAACGTTTCACTCTTAGTGATCGACACTCCACTTACCAACTAGTTACATTGATCGGGTACATTGCTCGTTAGTGTGTGTGTTATAAGTTAATTCGGCTAAATATAAATTTAAAACTTGATAAGAATAATCTATACCTACAACGATAAACATACGCAATCAAGTTTTTGGCGACGATGCCGGGAAGTGAATTGTTTAATATTTGAATATCTGTTAGTATTTTAATTAGGTTTTTAACTTAATTTTTAGTTTTTTAATTGCTAACATTGTTGTGTATTAGTATAATTGCATTCATTGTATTTTTCTGCATATTTACTGTTTGTTTGTTTATTTTATTTATGTATTTTTTGTGTTCTTCATTTTTTTCTTATTTTCTGCATTGTTTGCTATCTGCTGTAATTTGCTGATCTAAACGATACGGCGCATCTGCTCTTACAGATACAGCGTATTGCATTTTTATTTTTAATACAACGAACTTATTTAATAATTCCAGTACGACGCATCTATCCCATAGATACGGCATACTATGTTTTTAATCAGAAAGTTTTCAAAACCCTAAACGCCATACAGCGCATGAGTTTTTCTCATACGACGTATTATTAATTATTAAAAACATTTTCTAATTAATTAAATAATCAGAAGCAGCGCATTGATTTCTGTCGATACGGTGCACTGATATAAAAAAAGCTTGTAGTTGAGACGTGATGAAAGTACAGCGTATTAGCTTCTGCTCATACGTCGAATTTATTTTTATAATTTTAAGTAATTTTGATAATTTTAACATACGGCGTATTGATTTCTTTTAATACTACGTATTGCTTTTCTGAAATAAAAGTCTGGTTATTTTTAACGAATTAACATACGGCGTATCCTGTTAATTGGATACGGCGTATCGCCTGCAAATATCAGCAACTTTTATTTTTTGTATTCTATTTTCGTTATTAGTTTTCTGATATTTTACTTTATCAAACTTATCCTACTGATGCTTTTGTGTTGATTTCAGGTTGTGCATGACCAGGAGTTCTACTAAGGACTTAATCAAACCTTTCGAAGAACCTAAAAAAGCTTTCCATTTGCATAAGAACCTTTTCAACGCAACAAGCCTTGATTGTTCGAGTTCGGTAGAGCTCGATTACTTTTCTGATCAAGAATCTCAGAGT
Source organism: Artemisia argyi (assembly GCA_030686995.1). NCBI lineage: Eukaryota > Viridiplantae > Streptophyta > Magnoliopsida > Asterales > Asteraceae > Artemisia > Artemisia argyi. The sequence continues at coordinate 199,370,077 of CM060702.1, forward strand.
GAAGAAGAAGTAACAGAAACAATGACGGATCCAACTATGGAGGAATACATGAACAAGACCAGAGAAGACTATGGTTCGGGTGTTGCTAGGCCTAAGTTCGATAAAGAGGCCAAGTTTGAATTAAATGGTCAATTTCTCAAGGAGCTGTGAGAGAATGCTTTCAATGGATCGAAGCATGAAGATGCTAATTAACATGTGGAAAAGATCCTTGAAATAGCAAATTTGTTCACAACTGAGAAAGTTACTATTGACCAACTAATGCTTCGTGTTTTCCATATCTCACTTACAGGAGCTGCTAACAGGTGGCTAAAGAATGAACCAGCTGGTTCAATTAAGGAATGGGAAGATTTGAATAAAAATTTCTGAGGAGATATTGCCCACCTGCTCGAACCGCTAAAAAGATGGAGGCTACCAATAACTTCAAGCTAGAGCCCGATGAGACTCTTTATCAGGCTTGAGAGCGATTTAAAGATTTATTATTGAAATGTCCTCAACACTATTTGACTGCTATGCAGGAGGTGATATTGTTTTATCAAGGATTGGAAGTGCCTACTAGACAGATCTTGGATTCTAAGGGAGTTATACCTTAGATGAGTGCAGTAAATGCTAGGAAAGCCATCCAATAGATGGTTGATCATTCTCAGAAATGGCACGATGGAACCTCTACTAGATCTAAGAGCAACGATACTTCTGATGGGTGTGTTACCATTCAAGCTCAATTAAATAAACTTAGTGGAGATCTGAAGAAGATGGATGAAAAAGCTTATGCTGCTCAAGTTGGTTGTGAATTATGCAATGGACCTCACAACACTAAAGATTACCCATCCAAGAAAGAAGAGAGACATTTGAAGAAGCATACTAGACCCAATTTGGCCAACCATTTCAACCATCAGGAAGGTATAGGGAAATCCGTCGTATCAAGAAAGGAGGCAAACTTTCGATGAAACCTTGAAGCAAATAATGGCTGATGCTGCTAAAAGACATGAACTGTAACAATTTGCATTTTCAAGTTAACTTCTATTCCCGAAAATTTTACTATTCATTTTTACTATTCACTTTCACTATTCACACCCAAAATTTTTATTTCGTATTCTCGTAAGTTAAACTATTTTAATGATAATCCGAGAGTTTGACACTCGTCGGATCATTTCTACAAAAATCACAAAACCGTGTCCGAGATTTACTTTTAGCTTTAAACGTCATTCCAGCGTCCCGATATGTCCATAAAACACTATAAACAATAGAAATATGAATTTCTCTCATTTTACGACAATTCCAAAAGTTTTGGAATTTTACGTTTTCCAGTTCAGCGTTTTACACGAATTACGCGTTTTAAACCTACGTTTCCAGCGTTATCAGCATTTTTGCGATCCATTAAACTTATCACTCATTTTTATAAGATAATAATGAGTATATTGATGAGTTTAATCATTCCTATAAATTTTGTATTTTTACGATACCCGGTTTTACGTTTCATGAATTAAATACTTACTGTTAGTAATTTACGGGACTAAAATGACTCCGTAAAGGCAAGATAAAAATACAAAACTCTTAACCTCCTTACTATTGCCCTAGGTGGCGTTTTTGGCTAGTCACCATGAAAGATGGCTTAATCTTAAACATTGATCTCTAGGATGTTTACAAGTGTAAACTTAACCATGGTTAAATTCTAACCCAATATATGGTTAACTATTTTTCTCATCCTATAAATAGCCAACTAAACATACATAATTCTTTGCACCCTCCTCTCTTTATCTATCAAAGTCCTAAAACCCTAAGGCACTTTTCTTATATTTTGTAAGAAAGTTAACTAGTTTTTGAAAGAAAACTAGTGTTTGATCTTCAATCTTGGAAATTTTCTAAGAAAAGTTGTTATAACTTTAAAGTCTCCAAAAAGACGTAGTTATAATCTTCAAGAGCTTCGGACTTTCAAGAAGGCGTCGTTATAATCTTCAAATAACTTCGGTTTATCAAAGATTGCAAATCCTACATCAAATCCTCATAAAGTTTAGGTGATTCACTTGAGTTTAGATCCACTCAAGTCACCTAAAACCTCATCACAAATCCTTCAAGAATACAAGGGTAGAAGGATTGCTAAAGTAAAGAGAAGTTTGTCAATCAAAGTCCTTTCCTTACTAATTACTTTCCTTTCTCTTAGAAAGCCTAAAGTTGTAAGAAACCCTAACATACTTTCTTACTCAATATCATTTTCATGCTATTTATATTTCATGCATGCTATATATGGTCTTTTTATTATGTTCATGATGTATGAAAATTGGTAAAACAAGTTATGTAAACTATATGTTAACTTATGTTAAGTAAACAAGAAAACTAGTGACTTATATGGAGAAATTTGACCAAAATGGTATAATCATGATATTGGAAAATTACATATTGTAGTAGGGGACTTAACAAGAAAAACATAGCAATTTGAATCACCTAAAACGAGTACACGAGTCAAAAGTTATGGCCAAAAGAAATTAGCAAACCTAAAGACCCAAAACTGCCTAATAGCATTCTGTTTGAAATCTATATTTTTTCGAGGTCCTTCTGGTCCGTTTCATCAAAAAGTTAAAACAAGAAAGTTGTCCGAAACGATGTTTTCATTCAGGGTTAAAGAAGCTCGAGCCCTGAAAACGCTTTACGAGTGATATTTTTCTTCAAATTCTTAACAGCCCCTTTTTAAGACCAATTGACCATATAATGGTTAGGGTTAGTTATAACCAAGAGGTCTAATGACCTAAATCCAAGACCACAACCATGGCTAAGGCCAAGGATGAGTCTCAAGACCATGGTAGCAATGACCAAAGGCATGGTAAAGCCATGACTAAAGACCATATAAACTTACCTAGGCGAAAACATGAACTAAAGAGTTAATGGCAATATAAACATCCAATTTGGATCACTAAGTACCATCCTTGCCAATCCAAGATCCCTTATTATGAACCATTTAATCACTTGCGAGGGTTATTTGCGAGTGAGCGCGAATATTGTGAATAGGCCTATTGGGATTGACGAATCCCATTTGTGTTGACTAAGTTCAAACAAATGCATTAATATTTGAAACATAGGTATGTCGGCAAAGTACCTACCGGGATAACTCCGCCGATTGATATTGGTACACGTTAACGTTTTGGTGTCATAAGCTTAGTGAAATAATAACGGTTTTGTTTTCTAACTATGAGTATGAGTCTATAGCTCACACTACGATTATTGTGTTCAACGATTTAACTACAAACTCTACGAATTTCACTCAACCTTTGTGTTGACCTCTTAAGCATGTATTTCAGGTCCATGATGATCAGGATGGCACGGATATTCAAGAGGGCTATAAATTTTATTATCATTAAAAAACTCATCTAATGTAATTTGTAAACATGGAACCATCTGGGACCTCATTTTGTAATCTCTGATATTTATGTAATTTGAATGATAAATCTTTTAAAACGACTCAATTAGAGTTCGTTTTCTATTATTGTGACTATTGTGCCGCCGAGTAACACCCAGTTTGAATTCCGCTGCATCCACGAATTGGGGTTTTAAAGATTGGTATCAGTGCCATGGTTATAGAGAAACGGGTCTAATTGAGACCTAAATTATAACCACAATTACAAGCAAAAACATTTTTATAGCCTTCCGCTCTTCGTGCCTTCCATCCTCCAGATGATTATGGGACATTTAGGCATTTTTTTTTACTACAGAAACATGTTAGTATATTGATATATGTACCCTTAGCACATTTGAGCATTTTTCCATAAGCATGTTATGCTACACAAACATATCAGTATATTGATATATACCCCCTTTTATATTTTGAGCATTTCCCCATAGACATTTTTATGCTACACAACACATAATTGCATATTGATATATGTACTCTTAACATAATTGAGCATTTCCCCATAAGCATTTTATGCTAAATGAACATATAAGTATATTGATATATACACACTAGGCATTTTACACTGCACGAACATATATAAGTATATTGATATATACACAAGATTTATTTTCAATCATTTTATCTAAACAATGGACTAAACATATCTGCACATGCCTATTCTAGGGCATTTCGGCACAACCACATTCTTCTAATCATGTTCCTACTCCAACATTTTATGTCCAAGACATTGTAACTAATTGCAATGGTCTTTCCTATTTCCCGGACATTGTATGATACAATGGTCTTAATCATTCTCAAATTTTTTGAGTCACACAATGGTCTAGTCTACTTCCCAAACATTGTGAACTACACAATAGTCTCTCCCATTTCTCAGACATTCTATAGTCTCTAGAAATTATCTTATAAACCTTACATGATATTGTTTTACATAAAACCCGTCACAGTCTATCAATTTTCCTAATGGAAACAAAAGATATGAGATTTCTAAAGGGCAAACTAATCCATCATCTACAAAAGCTGAATTTTCTCTACATTCATCAAAGTTTTCTTCTGAAACCTTCATTGTTAAAAGTTCGTGATCCTGGCCAAGTATGGACTGTTTTAGAATTACTTAAAACTTCCTTTCCACACGTATCTACCTGTACTATCTTCTATGCAATGGAATGTGAAAACATAGGTTACAAGTCTTGTATGGGCGGGACTTGCAACGGACATATCACAAGTATACCTAATTTAGGTATTTGAAAATTTTATCGAACCTTGGCTAAATATAGACTAGTCAGCTATATTTAACCTAGGGACAGTTGAACATAGTCTGACTAACTATATTCGACTTAAAATTTTCAAATACTGGGAATAGTTCTACAAGGGTTATGTTCAGATTAATTTCCTACATGAACTCGATAAACCACTAGAATTCATTAAAACAATCTAGAGACACGATAGTGTCTTACCACTCAGCGAAATCTTAACACCTTATTTGTACTACCTAATTTCATTCTTGAAAGTTTTCATTTATGAGATAATCTGAACTACTTTCTTGGGATAGTTATCAATTCTTCTCATCATCCCGTAGAAGTACTATCATGTTGAGGTCCTAAGGATACCATTCCGTCATAAACCTTTAAAATCTCTTAAAATTTTAAAGCAAACTTGACATCTCTACCAATATTAATGTTAAGCATACACTACACACTTATGTTCATCAACTTATCACATCATTATCTTCACAACCGTTGCAACCACAAGCTCATTGACAGATCTTGATGCACTTTTAAAGCTCAAATCATCCTTAGTTACACCACAAGCACCCTCATTAGCTTTACAAGATTGAATATTCATTTTGTACTTTTGGAACACCAGTATCATCTCGTAATACACTACCTTGTAACTCACCGGCTAAGTATGAAGTCAATAAACACTAGGTACAACAACAAATTACCTACTAGGCTATGATTGCAACTACTATACCAATTTCCATTGATATTCGACTACTATATCAAATTCCATTTATTCGATTCCTATGTCAATTGCTATTGTTGTTCAACTACTATATCAATTGTTATTGATACTTAACAACTATATCAATTTCTATTTGATATTCAACTATATCAATTTCTGTACAACTACTATATCAATTTCTATTAATATTCGACTGCTATATCAATTTTCTTTGATATTCGACTATTATATGGATCTCTACTGATATTCAACTATGTTATCAATTTCTATTGACACACCGTATTCTGAGACAAATCAAACTACATCACTGGTAATCCCAGACTCTAGTCCTCATAAGTAACCACACCTCTTCATCGACACCACTCCAATATATAACATACACAGAACTTCGGGACGAAGTTCCTTTAAGGGGTAGAGACTGTAACAATTCACATTTTCAGGTTAATTTCTATTCCTGAAAATTTTTTACTATTCACTTTCACTATTCACTCCCAAAATTTTTATTTCATATTCTCGTAAGTTAAACTATTTTAATGATAATCCTAGAGTTTGACACTCGTCGGATCATTTCTGCAAAAATCACAAAACCGTGTCCGAGATTTACTTTTAACTTTCAACGTCATTGCAGCGTCCCGATATGTACATAAAACACTATAAACAATAGAAATATGAATTTCTCTCATTTTACGACAATTCCAAAAGTTTTAGAGTTTTACGTTTTCCAGTTCAGCGTTTTACGCGAATTACGCGTTTTAAACCTACGTTTCCAGCGTTATCAGCATTTTTGCGATCCATTAAACTTATCACTAATTTTTATAAGATAATAATAAGTATATTGATGAGTTTAATCATTCCTATAAATTTCGTATTTTTACGATACCCGGTTTTACGTTTCATCAATTAAATGCTTACTGTTAGTAATTTACGGGACTAAAATGACTCCGTAAAGGCAAGATAAAAATACAAAACTCTTAACCTCCTTACTATTTCCCTAGGTGGCGTTTTTGGCTAGTCACCATGAAAGATGGCTTAATCTTAACCATTGATCTCTAGGATGTTTACAAGTGTAAACTTAACCATGGTTAAATTCTAACCCAATATATGGTTAACTATTTTTCTCATCCTATAAATAGCCAACTAAACATACATAATTCCTTGCACCCTCCTCTCTTTATCTATCAAACTCCTAAAACCCTAAGGCACTTTTCTTATATTTTGTAAGAAAGTTAACTAGTTTTTGAAAGAAAACTAGTGTTTGATCTTCAATCTTGGAAATTTTCTAAGAAAAGTTGTTATAACTTTAAAGTCTCCAAAAAGACGTAGTTATAATCTTCAAATAGCTTCGGACTTTCAAGAAGGCGTCGTTATAATCTTCAAATAACTTCGGTTTATCAAAGATTGCAAATCCTACATCAAATCCTTAGAAAGTTTAGGTGATTCTCTTGAGTTTAGATCCACTCAAGTCACCTAAAACCTCATCACAAATCCTTCAAGAATACAAGGGTAGAAGAATTGCTAAAGTGAAGAGAAGCTTGTCAATCAAAGTCCTTTCCTTACTAATTACTTTCCTTTCTCTTAGAAAGCCTAAAGTTGTAAGAAACCCTAACATACTTTCTTACTCAATATCATTTTCATGCTATTTATATTTCATTCATGCTATATATGATTTTTTTATTATGTTCATGATGTATGAAAATTGGTAAAACAAGTTATGGAAACTATATGTTAACTTATGTTAAGTAAACAAGAAAACTAGTGACTTATATGGAGAAATTCGACCAAAATGGTATAATCATGATATTGGAAAATTACATATTTTAGTAGGGGACTTAACAAGAAAAACATAACAATTTGAATAACGTAAAACGAGTACACGAGTCAAAAGTTATGGCCAAAAGAAGTTAGCAAACCTAAAGACCCAAAACTGCCTAATAGCATTCTGTTTGAAATCTATATTTTTTCGAGGCCCTTCTGGTCCATTTCATCAAAAAGTTAAAACACGAAAGTTGTCCGAAACGGTGTTTTCGTTCAGGTTTAAAGAAGCTTGAGCCCTGAAAATGCTTTACGAGTGATATTTTTCTTCAAATTCTTAACAGCCCTTTTTTAAGACCAAATGACCATATAATGGTTATGGTTAGTTATAACCAAGAGGTCTAATGACCTAAAGCCAAGACCACAACCATGGTTAAGGCCAAGGATGAGTCTCAAGACCATGGTAGCAATGACCAAAGTCACGGCAAAGCCATGACTAAAGACCATATAAACTTACCTAGGCGAAAACATGAACTAAAGAGTTAATGGCAATATAAACATCCAATTTGGATCTACTCCATCAAAATAACCATGAGACTAATTGTAATAACAATCTTCATTTAAAAGTAAACTTTCCTAAGTTTATTCAATTATTTGGACATGTAACTTTTCGGATCAAAAACTTATATATTTTTATCAAATACTACAACACTAGGGAGCTTCATGTGAGGGGTTCATTAAAGTAAACCGTCGAGATGAGTTGTGGATTTATGAATTAAAGTGTCCTGGCTCCTCGAACATTTACTACATGGCCTATGAATTATGTCGGCCCGAACAGTAGTAAGTGATATACAAACTATATATGTTTCATAAACCATTTTTATTCAACGACTTTCACTATATACTAAGTACTACATCATGAATAATATGCAAGACATATATAGGAAATTCTTCATATTCTTAGACATTATTCCAAACCTAAGTTGCAACAATTATTCTAGGTTGCTCGTAGAAGTTCTCACAGCATATCCATCATTCTCATTATACATCATCCAACTCACGGTGAGTTCATAGCCCCACTTTCCATTACTTAATTGTTTTACAAACCCTTGGGGGGAATACATGCTATTATTTTTCAACCGAACACAATGCTTTTCAATTGTATGCTTGCCTAATTGTTTTATTATCACTAAGTACCATCCTTGCCAATCCAAGATCCCTTATTATGAACCATTTAATCACTTGCGAGGATTACTTGCGAGTGAGCGCGAATATTGTGAATAGGCCTATTGGGATTGACGAATCCCATTTGTGTTGACTAAGTTCAAACAAGCATTAGTATTTGAAACATAGGTATGTCGGCAAAGTACCTACCGGGATAACTCCGCCGATTGATATTGGTACACGTTAACATTTTGGTGTCATAAGCTTAGTGAAATAATAATGGTTTTGTTTTCTAACTATGAGTGTGAGTCTATAGCTCACACTACGATTATTGTGTTCAACGATTTAACTACAAACTCTACGAATTTCACTCAACCTTTGTGTTGACCTCTTAAGCATGTATTTCAGGTCCATGATGATCAGGATGGCACGGAAAGGCACGGATATTCAAGAGGGCTATAAATTTTATTATCATTCAAAAACTCATCTAATGTAATTTATAAACATGGAACCATCTGGGACCTCATTTTGTAATCTCTGATATTTATATAATTTGAATGATAAATCTTTTAAAACGACTCAATTAGAGTTCGTTTTCTATTATTGTGACTATTGTGCCGTCGAGTAACACCCAGTTTGAATTCCGCTGCATCCGTGAATTGGGGGTGTTACAAAGAAACAATGCTTTGATCAAAGAAATCCGATCTTTAACCGATGCTTCTATCATAAATTAATGAGTTTCGACGGAGGCATTGGAACTACAAATCAGTTAGATAAGCAAGGTACTTTAAGAAAGGGAATCTGGAAGTCTACCAAGCTTGTAACAAATCCAAGGGATCATGTCAAGGCAATCACCACTACTGAAGTAGTTTCGCCTAATGTGCCTTTTAATGGAAGACTACTGGATGTTGTTGATGCTGAAAAGCCCAAAATTTTCTTCAGCTCTTCAATCAGTTTAAGAAGATTACTCAAAAAGAAGTCAAGGATTAAAGATGAGATTAAGGCTACAATGAAAAAAGAGTGCTCTGCAACCGATCACAAAGCCTTGCCTCACAAAGAGAAAGACCTAAGGAGAATGTGCATTCTCTATGATGTATTAATTCGAGTCATTAGATTAGTTTATTGTAAAGTATGTAAAAATTCAAGTGTAAGGGGAATGTTCATTCCCTATGATGTATTATTTGGATGGTAGGGTAAGAGTGTATGCAAAAAAAATGAAAAAATTAATATATATATATATACATACATACATATATATATATATATATATATATATATATAGAAAAAGAAAAGAGAAAAAAATATACGGACTACCATCCCGTCTCATTCTATGTTTATTTTATGTTTTCGTTATTTTTGGTTTATTAGCTTAAGTCGAGTCTAGTCTTGGCTTAGCAACGCCATATTGTACATGTAATTAACCAAGATGATTAACTCGCCACCAGTAAAGATTGCCTATATCCAACAAAACCGTGTATTCCATATCCTACACCTAACGTTATAACCCTTTAAAAGACCTATTTGATAGTTTATCCTAGGTGCTTACGCCATGTGGTGGAGGTTTGATCCTTTCCCAAGCCTATGGTAATCTATTTTGCTATGACAGGTAGTGAGAGATATTTTCCATTTCCATATTGTGATATATACTTTATTACACCCGAGAGATGTGAGTATCTAAACACTATTTGTGAGGTGCTAGTATATGACCTCCGTGCTTGTCTTTGGTCTTTAGTGGAACAATTATTTGTTGTAATTACTTTTATATTAGTGTAAAATGACCCCTAACTTGTATTTTGATTCGAATAAAAGCGCATTTGCTTGAGGACAAGCAAATCTCAAGTGTAAGGGTATATGATGAGGCAAAAAATGATCTGTTTTTAGGGGGTCATTTAAGCCCAGAATTGAATTTATTTGATCAAATATTGCCCTAAATCGTTCCTTTTGTGATTTTAGGTACTTTTGGAGTGAATTCTGGAAAAGGAAGCATTTTGTACGTTTTTGGAGCATAAAAGTGAAGAAAACGGCAAAGTCTTAATTTTCCTTGCTGGGAACAGTACCTGACGGCGTCAAGAGCATTTTGATGATGGTGTCAAGAGCAAAAGTGGTGACGGTCCAGTAGAAATGTGAAGGCATCAAAGCATGGCCGTTTTGGAGCAAAAGTGGTGATGGCCCAGAACAACATTACACATGACGGCGTCAGATTTGGATCTTGGCAATCCGATTTTATTTTGGGTGGCGGGTTGACGACGTCAGAACTTTCTTCTTGACTCCGTCACCTTAGAAAATCTATATATAGTCTTTGTAATTTTCATTCAAAAGAGAGGAAAATTTGAGGGACGAGTTGAATAAACCCTAGCCTGACTTTTACAGTATTTTCAAGGGTTTTCACCCCTCAAACCTTTCATGTTCAATTAAGATAAGTATCATTTCAATTCATTCAATATGTCTATGTGTTATTTGAATATATCTTACGCTTGTCTTAATTTTAACATGCTAGGCTAGATCTCTTGTGTGTTTGCTTAAATGTAGTGAAACCTAGATGTTGATTATAGGTTGATTGCTTGTTTATAGTTGTAATGGATGAATGATTTCGATGTTAGGCTTATGAAAACTGGCAGACTTCTATAGTGTAACTTGCTTGAACGTCTTAAGAAACATGAACCAATGTGTACTAAGGTTTTTATGGTTGTATTTAATGCATGAGCGAATTCTAGTGATCCCATGTTAGGAGCTTCTTGCAAGCTCGACATAGGAGTGAAGTAGGAGCTTATAGAGATGGGGAAGTACGTACGCCATCCCACGATTGGTATTAAGGAATATAACCCATCATCCACGCAACTATAACAAACTATCAACCTGTAAAAGATATCTAGGGAGTAATGAAATCTAAGTAAACACATTTTTCCCATTTATTGTTCACTCCAAATTAGTAATTAGCTTAATTTACATTTTTGTTATTTTATTTTGATTGCATCTTAGTTATTGGGTTAGTTGATTAGCAACTAATTCCGCCCACTCCTCTAAAACCCGAGATTTTTACTTACTTTTTTATTAAATATAAAAATACAAAAAGAATCATCCCTCACCTCTAGACTTAATTTTTAGGCTTTCTAATCCTAGCGACATTATTCCTGAGTTGAACGATCAATCCTCCGGTACTTGTCACTATACTATACTACAACGATCAGGTACATTGCCTGGTGGGGGTTGTAAGCTTCTCGAGATCTCTCGAGAGGTAAAGCCTGGTGCAATTCCCACGCATCAACATGCGACCATACTCATCCATGGAGAGGGTGACGGATGCATAGAATTCTAAAATAAACCTAGGACAAATAGGCTCGTCGATTTCTAGGAGACAATAAAAGTTGATGGTTACTAGTTCATTAGGTAGGTTTGTACCTTCTATGAAGATGGGTCAATGGTTCTACCCTCATGGACATATCGTTTTTCTAAGGCTTTGAAAACGTCGATTTGAGTTTGAGTAAGACCTTTGGTTTTGTGGTGTTTGGGTAGGTACTTAATGGTGTCTTTGTGGTCGTAGTGGGTTAGAGGAGGCATGATGATTCCTAGAAAAACAAAATTTCACATTTTAGTCTAAGTAAACGACTATTGTAATGTGGGTGTTCTAGTGTGTGCCTATATGAAAACAATGTGGAGGTGCGGTTATCTTGACTCATTTTGATGCTTCAAAAACGTTTTATCATGCAAGTTTTGTTATAAAACAAAAGATAACCCAAGCGCTCCTAGTTCAATGTAGCTTCGTTTGAGTGTACCCGAAAATACATATTGGTTATGTATTCCCTTTAGCATTCAAGAGACATTATGCAAGTGATGTTTTAAACATAACGTTTTGATTTTGTATTCACAATGTGAGACGAAAAAATATTGGTCCTATTTGTGAAATTTTTGCAAAAATTTGACATGGGGTGTTTTAGCAAATATGTTTACAATTAGTAAGAATGCAATTCCTAACTATGGGGAACATGATTAGTTTTGTTAAACACCTAATTTCATACATAAGTTTCTCAAGTTGATGCATAACCCCAAGTTTTTGTTTTTGTGCAAAAATAGAATTCCTAGACTCAGATCAGGAGTGTAATCATGTTTAGAATACTTACAATGATGTTGATGAGCAATGTGAATGAAGGGAAGACCAAATTTTCATGGTTGTGGATAAATGGTAAAGTGAATAGTAGCAGTTTGGAAGTGGTGGTATGAGATAATGTGTGTTTGGTTTAATATAAACAAAGAAAATGGTTCTGCAGGTCGGCGGATACGGCGGAACCTAAAAGTGGGTTCCGTCTGTTGTGTCTGAGGGTTCTGCCGACCCTGCTGAGAAAAAGAGTTATTGATTTGTTTTGATTTTTGTGATTTTTGTCTAATGTCTAGAACTACAATGTAGGTTCCATGAGTCCTAATCCTAGCCTAAGAAGGTTAAAAGGTTCTCGTTTAAGAGGTTTTGTGAGAATGTCGGCTATGTTGTCTTCGAAAGAAACTTTCTCAATTGAGATATTCCCTTTTTGAACGTTATCACGAAGGAAATGATGACGGATTTCAATATGTTTGGTACGAGCATGTTGAACAGGATTTTTGCTAAGATCAATAGCTCCTTTGTTGTCACAAAGAATGGTGATGTCGTTAAGTTGAATTCCGTAGTCGACAAGAGCTTGCTTCATCCAAAGAGTTTGTTGACATGCCTTTCCAGCCGAAATGTACTCGGCTTCCGTTGTTGAGATAGCAAGATCCGTTTGCTTCTTAGAGAACCATGAGGTGAGACAATGTCCAATCAAAAGTACAAATACCACTTGTGCTTTTTCTATCAACATAGTCATCGGCATGATCCGAGTCGGCATACACTATGGTGTCTATTCCCGTTCCTTTGGGATACCATAAACCTAAATGTGTAGTGCCCTTAATATATCTAAAAATCATTTTAACAGCTTCGAGATGAGTTGTCTTAGAATCTTCTTGAAAGTGAGCACATAGACAAACACTAAACACAATGTCGGGTCTACTAGCCGTTAGGTAAAGTAAACTTCCAATCATACCTCTATATTTAGTGCTATCTATGGATTCACTTTCCTCATCCTTGGTGAGTTTAGTTTCCGTGGACATGGGCGTTTTGATTGGTTTCGAATCCTCTAATCCAAATTTCTCAAGCATGTCCTTAATATATTTAGATTGGTTAAAGAAGATACCATCTTCTAGTTGTTTAATTTGGAGTCCTGGGAAAAAGTTGAGTTCTCCCATCATACTTATTTCAAATTCGTCATGCATGATTTTTGAGAAATCCACGCATAATTCTTGACAAGTTGATCCGAATATAATGTCATCAACATAGATTTGGACTATGATAATATGTGAATCCTTCTTCTTAGTAAAGAGAGTATTATCAACTAAGCCCATGGTATACTTATGGTCAACTAGGAAGGTTTTAAGTCGATCATACCATGCTTTTGGAGCTTGCTTAAGTCCGTAAAGAGCCTTTTTAAGTTTGTAAACATGATTGGGTTTTTCAAAATCGATGAAGCCCGGTGGTTGAGCAACGAACACTTTCATTAATGACCCCGTTTAGAAATGCACTTTTGACGTCCATTTGAAAGAGTTTAAAATTGTGTGCACATGCATATGCAAGTAAGATTCTAATTGACTCGAGCCTAGCAACCGGAGCAAAAGTTTCATCGTAGTCAATGCCTTCTTGTTGATTATATCCTTGTGCTACTTGCCTAGCTTTGTTTCTAGTCACAATTCCATTTTCATCCATTTTATTACGAAAGACCCATTTTATTCTAATTATTGTTTGACTTTTTGGTGAGAAACTAATATCCATACATCATTTCTAACAAATTGGTTTAACTCTTCTTGCATTGCAATTACCCAAGACTCATCTTTAATGGCTTCATTAATGTTTTTTGGTTAAATGGTTGACACGAAACAAAAGAAGTTGCTTTCATTTTGAACTTTTGATCTTAGTGTTCTTTCGTTAATGTTTCCTATGACACCATCTAATGGATGACTTTTAGATTCTTTGACATTGACAAATTATTTGTTTAATAGTTCATCTTCCTTGTTATTACCTAAGATCTCTTGACTTTCTATTGCTTGTCTTTCAACTAAGTCATCATCTACCAAAGGTGATGTCTTAGAGGGAGGTGGACTCTCGTCGAATGTTACGTTCAACGATTCCTCGACTCTTAAGGTTTCGTTGTTTAAAACAATGTAAGCTTTACTATTTTGTGAATATCCAAGAAACACACCTTCATAAGACTTTGGGTCAAATTTGGTGAGATAATCCTTGGTGTTAAGAATAAAGCATTTACTCCCAAACACTCTAAAGTATCCTAATGTAGGCTTTTTACCTTTATATAGTTCATAAGGAGTTTTATTCAAAAATGGTCTAATTAAGACTCGATTTAAAATCTACGTTGATGTGTCAACGGCGTTACACCAAAACTTTTGTGGAATATTTTGTTCATTAAGCATTGTTCTACTCATCTCTTGCAAAGTCTGGTTTTTACGTTCTACTACACCATTAGATTGAGGAGTTCATGGAGCCGAAAAGTTATGAGTAATTCCATTTTTATCACAAAAGTTTCCAAATTGAAATTCATTATCAAATTCACGACCGTGATCTGTTCTAATAGACACAATACTAGACCCTACTTGATTTTGAATTTTCTTACTTAGAATCTCAAATTTATCAAAAGCTTCATTTTTACTTTTCAAAAATTTTGTCCAAGTATATCTTGAGTAATTATCTACTATGACCAAAGTATAGAAGTTACCTCCATAACTTTGTATAGCGGATGGACCTAAGGGTGAGCAAACGGACCGGATGGACCGGACCGACCGACAAAACCGACCGGACCGGACCGGACCGGACCGGACTGGACCGGACCGACCACATTCGGTCCCTCGGTCTAGTCTTTTTGGCTTGGTCGGTCCTCGGTCCGGTCGGTCCGGTCCGGTCCGGTCCGGACCGACCAAAAAACCGAAAAAACGTGCCAAAATATGCCTAATTGGACCGGACCGACCGAAGACCGGACCGGACCGAACCGGACCGAGACCGGACCGACCACATTCGGTCCGGTCTCGGTCTATGGTTTTTCCGGTTCTCGGTCCTCGGTCCGGTCGGTCCGGTCCGGTTTTTGGACCATGCTCACCCTTAGATGGACCAAATAAATCCATATGCAAAAGTTCTAGACACCTAGATGTAGAAACCAAGTTTTTAGCCTTATGGCTACTATGAACTTGTTTACCGACTTTGCAAGCGTCACAAAAGTGTTGGTCATATTTCAACTTAGGTAGGTTTCGAACTAGGTCTTTGGAGGAGATGTTTTGAATTAGTCTCATGTTAGCATGTCCTAAACGTCTATGCTATAAAGTTGAAGATTCATCTAATGAAGTAAGACAAAGTTTGTCTCTAGATGTTCGATCCATCTTCATGACGTATACGTTGTTCTTAAGAACACCTTTGGCTATGGTTATACCGTCTTTAAGTATTTTACTTTCATTTTCACTAAAAAGGACATTATACTTATTACGGAAAAGTTGACTAATACTAAGGAGATTAAAACCTAAGTTATCAGCATGAGCTACATCATCTATAAAAAGGGAGTCATGAGAGATTGTACCTTTTCCGATGATTTTGCTCTTAGCTTTACTACCAAAATTAACATTACCTCCATCACATTTGTGATAAGTTGAGAAGAGGCTTTTGTTACCCGTCATGTGCCTTGAACAACCGCTATCTTTAATCCATTCATCCGGTTCCAAACATACTTTGAGGCACACCTCATTTGAGTCGTGAGCCATGAGAGCAATATCATCATTCTTTGGCTCATCGTCATCTCCTTCATAGTCACTCCAAGCACCACCTACAAAGGCTTGTTGAGACTTGCTTTTGGGTGGTTTTGGACATTCTCCTACGAGATGACTTGTGTCTCACACCTATAGCATTTCCTTTCAACCTTTCCTTTGCTATCATCACGATCTTTTCGGAAGGTTTTCTTGTCATCTTTAGGTTGCCTTACAAACTTCCCTCGTCTACGAAAGAACTTCTTAAAGTCTCTAACGGCCATAGCATATTCTTCATCATCACTATCCGAAGTAGATTCTTCATCATCACTTGATTGGACTCTAGCTTTCAAGGCAATGGACTTAACCTTTTCTTTCTTGCCTTTAACTATTTCCGAATCTTTTTCCATTACCATTTCATGAACTTTGAGGTTTCCAATTAGCTCGTCAAGTGACATGCTTGAAAGATCCTTGGATTCTTCAATTGCCGTCACTTTTGCTCTCCACTTCGGATGGAGTGCTCTAAGGAATTTCCTGACAAAATTCTTGCTACAAAAAGATTCATCAAGTGCTTTAAGTGAAGTAATAATAGTGTTAAACCTAGCAAATACACTATCAATTATCTCATCTTCGGGAATAACAAATTGTTCATATTGTTGAACAAGAAGATCAATTTTGTTATCCTTAACTTGTGAGTTTCCTTGATGAGTGACTATTAAAGATTGCCAAATATCTTTGGCAGTTTTACACATAAAGACTCTTTCATATTCTTTCTTAGGCAAATCATTGTAAAGCATTATTTTAGCTTCATTATTTTTAGCAATCAATTTCTTTTGATCATCATCTTTACTATTAGTAGCTATATTATCACCATCAATGATTATATACCATAAATCTATATCTTTAGATTTCACGTAAGTTTCAAAACGGTTTTTCCAATATATAAAACCATTTGCTTCAAAAGGTGGTGGTCTTTGCATAGATTGCCCTTCTTTGTAATTTTCAAAATCCATGGATCATTTCACGTTTTAAAACATAATAAATTTTAAAAGCTTGAGTAACGTATCTCTTGATGCCAATTGTGGAAAACTAGAAGGGGTTGAATAGTTTACCGTTTAAAAACTTTAAATTTGTTTGATTATCTTTTGAAACTTTCCGTTTAATCAAAGATATGAACACAAACACAATATATAACATGCAAGTATAAAGAAAGAAACGATCAAACCACAACACGAGTATTTATCGTGGTTCGGCTACAAGGACTCTTTTTCCTTGCCCTACGTCCACGGCCCGAGTATCCAACTCGAGAGTTTCTTTCACTAGTCAACAAGCTCCTTTCACCGTCGCATAAAACCTTACACGTCGCTTATACACGTTTATCGACACTAAGCTAGATGTCGAGTTCTTTTACAAGGGTACAACCACTCCCGTTAGTTCTTTTACAAGGGTACAACAACTCCCGTCACACTTTGTATTTTGAGGACTAAAATACTAACCGATCACTACTGAAAATACACAATCAAATGAAGTGTAAACTACACAAAGTCTACACGATGCTAAGCTAACAAGTCTTGCAACGTTGTCTTGAATACTTGTAACTTTATATGAACTTGTGAACTTCTTTGCTACAAAAGAAACTTCACATAGAAATGAAATGTTAAAGGGTTAGATGAAAGAATGAATGTATGTGTGTGTGAAAATCTAATGTGGAGTGATAAAGCCAAAATTCAAACATATGGCTTGGTATTTATAGCAATACCTTCTGCAGGTCTTGCGGATACGGCGGAACCCTCAGATGGGTTCCGCCCGTGTACCCCAGGGTTCCGCTAGGCTTGCAGTTGGTTTGGCAATAAATCATTCAAACCAACCAAAGTCACATCAACTAAATACTAGTCAAACACAAACTTGTGCAAGAAGACTTATGGTTAGTCAAACACACAATCTTTCCTTAAATGTATATTGACAAACTTACCATAAATGTGATGTGACATTTCTATTTTAAGAAATAAAAAGTGTTGTGTTTTATGTGAAATGTAAAATGTAGCAAATGTCTAATTATGCAAGTCTTTAAACTAAAATTAAGTTTTACTTAGAAACTAAAGTTTACATTTTGTCGTTAACAAAACTTAGCAAAGATCGTAAAATATAAATAACGTTTTTAGGCGATATTTGTATTAAAAGAACCCATCAACCCACCACAACAAAACCACCCACAAAACCTACCACAACCAAACCAACCTACTAGACCCCGAACTTTAGGAGAGTATTCCCGTCCTAGCTACCACGGCTATCGGAACACCATTGAGCTCACTCAAGGAGCCAATGTGTCTCCCTTGCGATCCGACACCATCCGGTTGGTGCAAAGTGGATGTGCATTCCATGGACTTCGTTCCGAAGATCCTAATCAACATCTCAAGGATTTCCTAAAAATCATAGATTCCATAGACCTTGATGTTGCAACTAGAGAGACGACCCGATTACGTCTATTCCAATTCTCTCTACGTGACCAAGCTAGTCAATGGCTTGAACGTTTACCCGCGGGATCCATCACCTCTTGGGATGATCTCACTTCTCGTTTCCTTGCTCAATTATTCCCACCTAGGAGAACTACTAAGCTTAGAAATGATATCTTGATGTTCCAACAACGTCAAGGTGAAACTCTCTATGAAGCATGGACTCGTTTCAAGGACTTACTCCAAAAAGTCCCTCATCATGGCATAGATCTTTGGCTCCAAGTCCAAATCTTCTATGACCATATCGATCTCTCCACAAGGCGAACCATTGACCAATCTCCACAAGGTGAAACTCTCTATGAAGCATGGACTCGTTTCAAAGGGTACCAAACTCGGAGTGTATCCTTTAATGATTCTCCCCCACTCGCGTGGCCCCGCCACAAAACACTCCTAAGCAAAGCTATGAAGATGTATTGAGGAAGTTCATCCTCTCTCAAGAGTTACAGCTTTCCATGCTGGAGACTCGGTTCAGACAACATCAAGCCGATATGAATGACAAGGTTAGTAACCTGTTGAACGATATCAATGAGCGCATTGCTAGTAAATCGGCTCAGGCTGGAGTGGTCAAATCCGTTGATGTCATTAATCAGCCAACCTCCCAAGTAAAAATAAAGAGTCCTTGTAAACTCTTCAAACATATGTCACCAGAGGGGAAGAACAGTAAGGACCATGTTGACCCCCTAGGACCAATCCACTTCATGAACACCATTACCGCAATAACTCCTTCTAAGCCTGGTCTGAGTCAACAACCAACTAAGGGTGAGAGTCACGAAGTTGAAAGTAAATTCCCCCAGAAAGACCATGATATGGCTGAAAGCCCTGTAGACTCACCCGTGAACTCTACCACACAAGGGACGAATGAGTGGAAAGTATCCGAGGGGCTTAAGGAAAATTCGAGGGCTCTGGACAAATCTATTATGGAGGAACTCGATGGGGACATGGTAGGGACCTCTATGAGTAAGATTGAGGAAGGTGACTCTAAAGTATTTAAAATTTCGTGCACCACTAGGAAAAAGCTCATAACCGCTACTTACTTAGATCCTAACCTCTCTATAAATGTGATCCCTCTCTCCCTTTACAATGAAGCCTTCCCTGAAAAAATTATTTGTAATAGACTCGATAGCGTTAGGATAATGAAATGGGTTTCTGTTGTGATTGGAGGATTCATCTATAACATTAATCTAACTGTGATCGATGACATCAACTCACTTATTAGGCTGGCATTGACTAACCTCGTCCTCGGAAAACAATTTGTAAATGAAACAGGAGTGATCCTTGATGAAAATGATGGTAGTGAACTACTCACCAATGGTGTCAAGAAAGTGATTTTCCGAAAGGGTAATGAGGAAGTATATGAGTACCGTCCATCACTGGATTGTAATGTATATGGATCACAGGATGGAAGGTCGGAAAGGATAAAGCGGCGTGATCCGAATAACCTCAAAATCCCATGTATGATAGGTTACAAGTATTTCGATAATGTCTACATTAACGTGTTCTTACCCAAGAATTTTATGTCCTTATTCCATTACAACAATATTTGCAGATGGGGGATGATTTATAAAGGAGAAAATGTTGTTGGTAGAGATCATGAAGTTCAGGTATTCATAGGAAATATGACATTCACAATGGACTTTACGATCGTAGACAACATTGAGGATTATATCGATCCAAGGTTATCACAAGTTGTTTTTGGAGCACCCTTTTGTGAAATCACTAGCTTAATGGTTGAAAACCGGAATGGAATTATGACTTTCACAGACGGAATTAAGAGGGCGTCATACCAAACGCCGTATAAGATGAAAGATTTTGATGGAATTGATTGCGATGGACTTGATAAGCTAGGTTCCCAACTTATCTTATGTGATTGATGATGTTCGGAGAGGGTATAAAGACATCTTTGACTTATCATGTGGGTTCTTTAAGGATGTGAGTAAGCTTGGTTCCAAATATCGGGAAGATGTCTTCGAATTCGAGGACCCAAAATACCTGCATTACGAAAGTAATCCCGATAGAAATCTGGAGGATGACCTAGAGAATGTGACCAATGATGAGGTCACGTAATTGCCCGTGACCTTGAGTCTAGCTACAAGACTCGTAAATGAAGAAAAGCGCTTCTTGGGAGGCAACCCATGTTTTGTGTGTTTTTATTTGTTTGATTTTATTTGTTTCCGTATGCGTTTTTTATTTTTATTGTTGGTAGATCATGTTTCAAAGTAAATTGTAAAAATGTTTTATTTTGTTTTTAACTTCGTCTAAATTACATATAAAGGTATGTTGCAAAAGCTAAGTGTAAGGGAAATCCAAATTTGTTTATAAGAACGAAAATGAGCATGATTCACTACAATATTAAATGACCATGTATATTAGTATTTGTTAGAGTCAAATGCTTGTATCGAGTCATAATGATGTTTTGCAGGATTTTCCAGGAAATAAGGCATAAGTTTTTCCAGAAATTTTCCGAAAACTTAACATAAGATTTTTCCAGGAACATTCTGACGGCGGCAGGAGTTACAAGATGACGACGTCAGGTACTAAAATTCTGAAAATTTTTGCGAATTTTGTTTAAACCGGAGTCTTAAAGTTTTTGTTGATTCTTTAGTTTTATAAACTCCAGGAAATCTGCAAACATTCATTCCACAAGTATTATATCTTAATTTGTTTTCTAGGATTTTTTAGTATATATAGATTGCCGCCGATTTTACGCGAGGTTTGCCTTGATTGTTTTCTCAGGTTTAACAGGTTATATATGACAAGAAGATGATTTATATTTCTGGAGGGAAGCTTTCAAAGTTCATTTTCTCTGAGGAAGATCTAACCTTGTTGACACACTATCCACACCGAACGAATCAGGAGAGTATTTGTATTCATTCTTTTACCTGCTTTACTTTTACATCTTTTAATTGAACATTGGGGACAATGTTCATCATAAGTGTAATGGGAGGGTAAATGATGATACATTATAGTATATAATTGCACTTGAGTTTGTTTGTTCGATAGTAGGTGTGTACTAAAACTAAGAGAAATACTTGTTAGGGCAATTTTATCGCCAAATTTAAAATTTTTTACAACATTTAGGAGTGAAACTTTAGCCTTAACAAGCATCTCATGGATAGGAGTTGTATGACTAGCACAAAACCGTACCACTTAAAAAAAAATTTCCACCCAAATATGTGAGGTTCGCCTTTAGATTTGATAGGAAAAACATTCATTATTAGTGCTTATGAGTGTACCAATAGTATTTAGATTCTAGAACTTGCGTTAGTGATGCATCCCGAGACCGCTAGTGAGACTACATTCGTGTGGTTAGGATTTACTACATGATAAGAGGCATTAGGATCACCCTTGTGTTAAACCCGTATCATAATTACTTGACCATTTAAGTCATATTACTTGACTAGCGAAGTCAATTAATTTTCCCACACATTTGCGTTGTACTCATTTTTAGTACACGATACCCCTAATATACCCCTCCGAGCCTATCTTTTCGTTTCTAACTTTAAGCATTTTACTTAAAGGAAGAATTTGTTAACAATCCACCCCAAATGTGCACCCAAATCGCCTTAGCCTTCCTTGTATGCACTCATCTTTAGTGCATTATTGTTATTTGTTTAAACCCTTAGTTAATTATCTAATTGATTCATAGTTGCTAAGTCAAGTCATATCTTGTACATTTTGTTTTGGGACGATTGGGACTCATGGATAAAGTACTAGTGTTATGAAGTAATGGGGAAGAACATCATATATTACCCCCATATGTGCGTTAATATTTAAAAAGTACTCCAAGTGTTTTGATTATCTTGATTCAAGTCATTAGAGTGGTTTATTGTAAAGTATGTAAAAGTTCAAGTGTAAGGGGAATGCAAATCCCCTATGATGTATTATTTTGGATGGTAGGATAAAAGTGTATGCACAAAAAAAATAAATAAATAAATAAATAAAATAAAAAAAAAACGAAAAAATCGAAAAAATCAAGAAAAAGAAAAAAAAATAGAAAAAGAACAAGAGAAAAACATACGGACTACCATCCCGTTTCATTCTATGTTTGTTTTATGTTTTTTGTTATTTTTGATTTAATTGCTTAAGTCGAGTCGAGTCTTGGCTTAGCAACGCCATATTGTACATGTAATTAACCAAGATGATTAACTCGCCACCAGTAAATATTGCCTTTATCCAAAAACAACCGTGCTTTCCATATCCCTACACCTAACGTTATAACCCTTTAAAAGACCTCTTTGATAGTTTATCCTAGGTTCTTACGCCAAGTGGTGGAGGTTTAATCCTTTCCCAAGCCTATGGTAATCTATTTGCTTTGACTGGTAGTAAGAGATGTTTTCCATTTCCATATTGTGATATATACTTTATTACACCCGAGAGATGTGAGTATCTAAACACTATTTGTGAGGTATGACCTCCGTTCTTGTTTTTGGTTTTTAGTAGAACGATTATTTGTTTTAATTACTTTTATATTAGTGTTAAATGACCCCTAACTTGTATTTTGATTAGAATAAAAGCGCATTTGCTTGAGGACAAGCAAATCTCAAGTGTAAGGGTATTTGATAAGGCGAAAAGTGTACCACTTTTAAGGGGTCATTTAAGCCCGAATTTGTGATTATTTGATCAATTACTGCCCTAAATCGTTCTTTTTGTCATTTTAGGTACTTTTGAGAAGAAATATGAAAAAGGAAGCATTTTGGACGTTTTTGGAGCATAAAAGTGAAGAAAATGGTAAAGTCTCAAAATCCTTGCTGGGAACAGTACTTGACGACGTCAAGACTTCTCACATGACGGCGTCAAGCTTGGCAAAAGAGGTGTAAGTGGAAAATACACATGACAGCCCAGAACATTTTTAGTGCAATTGACCTGAAGGCGTCACCAAGGCCGCCAGGGTCAAAATGTATGTGACGGCCCAGAGCATAATTCCTTCTTGATAGCGTCAGGATTGGATCTAGGCAATACGATCCTTAATTTGGCGGCGAGTTGACGACGTCAGAAGCTACAACGTGACGCCGTCAGGATGTATTATATATATATATTTTTCCAATTTTTCATTGTAAAGGGTGGAACATTAGGAGAACTTTGGAGAGCTTAAACCCTAGAAAAATTTTCTGTAAAAATAAGGGTTTCAATCGTTGTTCCATCCATGCTTAATTGAAGATAAGTTTTCCAATAATCATACGATATGTCTATGTGTTGTGTGATTCTATCTTATGCTTGTATTTCTTTTATCATGCTAGGCTAGGTTTTTATTGTGTTTGCTTAGATTTAGTGAAACCTAGATGTTGGTTATTGGTTGATGGTTTGTTTATAATTGATGTGGATGATTGTATTCGATGTTAGGCTTAAGAAAACTGGTAGACTTCCATTGGTAACTTGCTTGAACGTCTTAAGAAACATGATCGGAGGTGTACTACGATTTTTGGTTGTATTTAATGCATAAGTGAATTCTAGTGATCCCATGTTAGGAGCTTTTAGTCGGCTCGACATAGGAGTGAAGTTGGAGCTTATAGAGTTAGGGAATATTGTACACGGCCCTACGACTAGTATTAAGGAATATAACCCGTCATCCATGCAATTGTAACAAGCTAATCAACCGGTAAAAGATATCTAGGGAGTAATGAAATCTAAGTAAACACATCTTTTCTTATTATTGTTTCCACCACATAATTATATTAGTTTATTTTCATTTCTTTTTATTTTATCTTGATTGCATCTTTAGTTAATTGGGTTAGTTGACTAGCAACTAATTCCGCACACTCTTTCAAAACTCGAGATTTTACTTGCTTTCATAAAATATAAAAAAATACAAAAAGAATCATCCCTCACCTCTAGACCTAGTTTAGTAGGCTTTTTAATCCTAGCGAACACTATTCCTGAGTTGAACAATCAATTAATCCCCCGGTACTTGTCACTATACTATACTATAACGATCAGGTACACTGCCTGGTGGGGATTGCAAGCTTCTCAAAATCCCTTGAGAGGTAAAACCTTTTGCGAGAGCGCAATCCCGCGTATCATATCCCTCACATGAAGCTCCCTAGTATTGTGTTATGCTTCTAATTAAAATAGGTTTTTATATTTATATGAAAATACATTCACTTTATACCCTTATAGTTTATATATTTACAAAATCTACCCTAAACTTATAAACTTATGTTATTAATTATCTAGAATTGACACATTTAGTTCCTATGCTTATATATTTTAGGAAAAGGGCAGAAATGGCCCTTAGAATTATAAGTTTTCAAAATTTACCATTGACGAGTGTGTAAATACTCATCATTTTTATCGTATCTGAACTGCCAAAACATCCAAAAGCACTCAGAAATGCATCAAAATACAGAAATTATTCTAGGAATTGTGTTTTATATGTTTTAGATGCAAAATATTTATAAACAAATGAAAAACGAACAAAGTTTGCATAATTGGCAGTTTCAGTCCCTCAAGTTTCATAAATTGACAAAACTAGTCCCTGAAGGTTTAAAATAAAAGAAAAGTCAACCCAAGTCCTTTGGAATTCAAAAGTTGTCAAAATAAGCCCTTGGGTGAAAAGTTTGAGAAAATTACCCAACTGGTCCCTCAGGTTTCAAAATTGGCAAATGTAGTCCCCGGGTATTTAAAAAATGGAAAATATCAAAAATTGCCCTTGTACTATTCACATATATCAAAAATAGTCCTTGATGCAAATTTGGAATATTGGTAGTTTGGGTCCTCAAGTTTCAGAAAAAGGCAAATTTGGTCCTTGCGTTTTACAATTACAAAACCCAACGGACCAAGTTATTATCATAAACCCCAAGCCAAACACAAGCCCAAACATAAAAAAAACATCCCTAGCCCACAAACCAGGCCCAACATCTAAACCAAACCCACCCCGTTTTAATATTAACCCCCTAGTCAACCCTCCATCTTCGACCATCTCCTCCACCTCATTTCCCACTCCCTGCAATACTCCAAACCTCCATCATCACCCCTAAGCCTGCTACCCTTCCTGCAATACTCAACCCTCCTTGCCACACCAAACAAACACTCCAGTCCAAGATTACACCACTGGCTCCAAATATCAAAAGAAAATGCCAAATACCAATTGGGCGCCAAAAATTTGAACGGCCAAGATTGAAGCTTTGTGATCCTGTGGTCAAGTATTGAGCTGGGAAAAGACAAAAAGGGCTCAGAAACCCTAATTTGGGAGTATTAATAGAAGAAGAGGAGCAGTGAACAAGTAGAGTAGTTTTTAGCTTATTTCAATTGATGTCAAATTAGTTGTAATTTGTAATTTCCAATCAAACTTTATGCTGTAATATGTTTTTTTAGTTAATATAAGCTTTTTAGTTCTTATTACAAGGTCTTGTCTCATTTCAGTTTCATCAGAAAAAGAAAGAAAAAAAATACAAGTTAAGGCTAAAACATGGTTTAAGCTTTCCAGTCATCACATAGGATTCACAAGCTCATTTAAACTCCTAAATACATAAGAAAAACAAAAAAAACAAGGAAAGAAAATGACAAAATAAGCAGGGTACCTTATCAATGGACTGTGGAGGCTTTTGGAAGTGCCAAGTCATGGAATTGGCAGAAGGACTATACCTAGCTTGTTTTATAACAAGCTAGGAGCTTGTTGCAGCCTAAAGAAACTCTAGTTAAGCTAGTGTCAAGGTTTTACATTTTAAGTTTTTAATTTTCAAATTCTAGTGTAACCTCTGCATAATTGGTAATCTGTAGTTTTCACTGCTATTTGTTATTTAGTTGAGCTTATTTTGATTTGTTATAGCTTATTAGTTAAGTCTCAGTTCATGTTTCATAGTCTTGTTAACATTTCATTGCATGCATACTTTTAACTGTCAAAATCTAATCTTTGTCAATTGTGGGTAAAAATAGTTAGAGTATGCAACTTTGTGCTCAAATAAGTCTCTTGAATCATATTGTACCTCTGTGAAGTGGAATCAGGGATTGAATCACTGAAGAGTTTTGAAAATCTCATTTAAATAATTTTAAGAGGGTGTTTGGGTCAAGATCTGTCTGTGTGTTTGTCCATATTTCGGTCATTGGTGTTAATTCAGTTAAGTCACAATAGGTATATACAGAGTAGTCCTGCAATAAAATAAAAAGTATATTAGTCTAAAAGTAAAAATTGGGTCATATCTAGGACTGCATGCACAAGGGGTTTTCTTATGACCAAAAATATTAGGAGTAAGCATATTAGTGTCATCTTAAGCTAGATTAGGTTGCATATCATCATTTTATAACATCCACAATCAGTTTTAGCCAAACAAATCTCAATAAAGTCAACCGAGGTGCTGAATTACCAAAGTCAAGCTTGCATTTTCTATCAGAATTTCATTTTTTGTGAGAATTTTCTAGGTTTTTGTGCCTGGATTTAGAACTTGAAACTTTCAGGGGTTAGACTATTTCACCTAAGCTACTAGAATCTACAAACATTTGATTTTTGTGATTTTTTATGAGTAAGGTGCATCTATTTCTTTGAGGCTGCAGGGAAAGCCATCTCCCCTGCACCATGCTTTTGGCCAAAGTTCTTGGGCGCACTGAGACCTGTTCTGTGAACCCCACACTTTGGTTTAATTTGTAGCTTATCTGTCTCATTTCTCAAACCTAAGCTCATTCTAGGTTCTAACTTATAAGAATTTTAGCTTATTTGGCCTTGTTTGTGTACCCTGTCCACCTCCATACACTGACTCATCAGTGTAGGGAGTCAACTTCACAAGCCCCCCATTTGCTCAATATTGAACCCCAGGGACTGATCCCTGGCTTATTAGGAAGCTTCTCAGGAGAACTTGTTGGTTCTAACCTTGTTTTGGACCCTGGATCCTCCTTGTGGACCCCACCTTGGGCTGCAGTTGCCACTTTGAACCTGTTGGGTTTTAAGTAGTTTGAAACTACTTATTGAGCTTATCAGCTCAGTGAGGGTGTTGTTTCAGTAGTTTAAGCTTAAGTTGAGTACCCTTAAATTATTAGAAGCCTGTATCACCTTTGGATCTATTTGTGCAACTTTTAAAATAGCTTTTCTCATCAATCCAAGCTCAAAAAGCTCACTGTTTAGCTTATTTGAATGCACTGAGCTTATTTCTGAGTTCCAAGGAAGTTGCTTTTACAAAAGTTGCCTATTTTCAGTAGCTTAATAGTTGTGTAAAAGAAATTTTAGAAAAAACCAAAAATAAATAAAGTGATAGCTTTTATTTAAGCCCTTTGGCTTATTTTTCTGCTTATTTATAAGCATTCCTCATTTTTAAATTTTTCTTAGGTTTCTTATAACTTAAAATAATTTTAGAAATTTTTTAAGATTTTTCTTGTGTCATTTAGTACTTTTTATAATTTAATTTAGTTTAAATTAATTAAATAATTAGTTTTAATTAATATTAAATAATTTTAAAATATATACCCTTAACTTTATAACTTTTGCAAAAGTAGTCCTTATAAGTTTATAATTATTTATCTTTTTATCCTAAGGTTATAGAATTTTACAAAAAGGGTCCTTATACTTATAACTTCTAAGAAATGTCAAAAATAGTCCCTAGACTTAATATTTTCAGAAAGTTACCATATATACCCCTATGCATGGAAAACTTTGCAAAACTAGTCCTAATTCCATGCAAACTATATTTTTATGAAACAAAAAGGTTTCCTAGCTTATGACTAACTAATATTAGCTTAACTAAGTTGTCTAAACTAGCTTATAGCTTATGATAAGGGTTTATAGCATAAAATTAGCATTTAGTCTATAGCGAGCGGGGTAACCCGCGCGTTGCCACGGGAGCATTGGGTTCAAAGTGCAATTATCCCACAGTGACCAAGTCTATACCAAATGCAATTAAAACAAAGGTGCAATATACATAGCTGAAAAGAGTATGTAAGGATTTCAAGGATGACAGACATTGTAACCTTGAATGTCGCTAGTAGATAGATGTTTTGCAAAGTGTTTCCTTATCTAACCATTCACATATTGTGGCGGGGCTTTTTGTTTTTGAAACAAATAACAGCAGATATACACATAGTAACAATGCTTTTCAATAAAGATCAAGGCAATAAGAATTCATACCATCAGGCCATAGGACCACAACCAAAACTTATAGTAAAAACTCGCAAAACTCATTTTAAACTCATAGCTTACCATTAACTAACATAAAATACTGTGGCAAAATAAAGATGGACATTAAGTTCCATGAGGCTGAAGTACAATGTGGAGACTTAATTAACATACTACATGCCGCTAGTGATATATCGCACCTGCAAATCCAAAGATAAACAAAAGTTTTATCATCAAAAGTTGGAGGAGTTGAGACTTGGGGTGTTAATCATTAAGCATTGCGTGTACTACTATTACAAAATCATAATTCATACCCGTATTACTATTACTGTTTAGTGTAAAGATAAGTTTTGGTAATTTGTTTATACGCTACAAAAAAGTTACAAATTTGTTAAGGGGTATGCAAGGGTATACTCTAAACTTCTTATAGATCTATATCCCTGCTTACTAATGTTTTAAAAAATAATGCTCACGATAGTGTCCATAAACATAAAATACGTATTGAATACTATGTCTATGATGCCAAAATACTTCTCAAGCACAGAACCTAGAATAATCACTATTTCTTAATTGTAAAAGTTGTCAATTTATAGTTGTGAGATCGATTTAGGAGATACAACACAAAGGCCAATTCATTATCATCCAAATTCGCACATTTTCACAATTGTGAAGCGGTGAAAAGTCTAATGTATATTCACCGGGTATAAAACCCTTTACCCTAAAAAAAAGTCAAATGTATAAAAACACATACCGAGAAATTATCTGGAATGGTTTGGCGATATAGAGATGCTTCAATGGTGGTGGTGAATTTATAAAGTATAAGTGCAATAACTCCAGCAGTTAAACCTCCGAGCAACACCTGAAGAGCCGATGGTGGAGCATTTTTATCAACAGGGGTCATTGCTTTCAAACTCTCAAGTGCTTCTTCCTTCAACGTCTTTTTAGCTCATGGTGACCTAAATTGCTGATTCAATACACAAAATTCCCAGTTCAATCATTGTGCTAATAGTTGCACATAAGTTATAGGGAGAAATTCCATTAAATACCATATTAGTCTCACATTTTACTTAATCATGTCCCAAGTGAGGCATTAAAAAGATGGTTTTGTATTTTATGTTAGTCATTGTGATAAGGGAGTGTTCCACTAATCTTATTAAAACTGCTTGTACAAAAAGCACTTTCACGCTAGCTTTTTGAGGAAGTAGATTCTAACCTAAAAATAATGTAATAAGCAACTTCTATCCAAATAACCCGACACTGTAAAAACAGTAGCACAAAAGTTGCAATTGAAGGGAAAGTCCAAATGGATCAAACCACTGAGCCTAGTGCTTCGTTGTAAAACAAAAATGAATGAAATTTAAATTTTTCACCATTATGATCATAATCAAAATTAGAATCATAAGTGTCATTGTAATTGGATCCAATATTCTATGATTAAATAAGAAACAAATGCAAAATTTATACAAAGATATTTACCAAAGTTTCAATTTCTAACTGAATAAACTCTCTTAGATGGTTTTAGTTCAATACTAATCATCATTCTTGTTAAATTCCAAAAACACAATAATTTACTCATTAATTTGTAAAAATACCAACCATTGTCTTTTTATAAACGAATTTGAGTTTTTATTATTAACATATTTTTTTCAACTTATAAGAGTTTTGTATTGGTTGTTGAGGTTTCTGATATAATACTTACTTGGGTAACATTTAGTTCACGCTGAATGAGGTCATATGGGAACAGTTGTTCTAATCGAAAAATTGCAGTATGGTTGCTACTTTGCAGATCCCCATAAAACACGTTGGAGCTACAAAAAACATATACATAACCCGCTTGTAAAGAGGACATAATGGAAGGAAATAACAAAAGAGCTACTGATTGTGTAACAAAAGAACATACATATCAGTAACATACATCGGTATATTGCCTAGTTTTGCAACAGACCAGATTTGAATATTGATAGCTTATAATTTGAAGGAAACGCTATAAGAAGTTGGAGCGAGAATAACCTGCTATTGATTGTACCATAGCCTCCATGTCTTAGTTATATTGAGTTGTTTCTGTCGACATTAGTTATATTGGGTTGTTTCTGTCGACATTATCTTGAATCCACCAATCCGGACTTTACTCTTCGCCCTCATTATTTTCACTTTAACAGCTGCTATGTTCCATACTTCCTTTAGTGTGGCCTTTGTTGCAAATGTGTAAGCCAGATTAGATGTTCCCTATTCAGGCGCTTAAATTTATATGTGGCCTTTGTAGCAAAAGAACTGCGAAATTTTTTATTAAAAAAGGTTTACCAGTCACAGCAGTAGAAGTTAGAGTTACTAACGGTAACATCAGAATTGACAGCGACAATCAGATATGCGATTCCAGCTCCAATAGCTTTTGTACCGTTGAAAGCAGTAGCAATCAGATTGATGTGAGATGATTTGTGTTCACTAAATTTCTAACATACTTGCTCTTTAGTTCTGAATCATGAAAAAATTAACTCATCAAGATGATTTGTGGGTTTATCGAGCATCAAGATGGTTGGATTAATAAACAGAGCACTCGCTAAACGCAATCTCCAACCACCAGAGAAGTCTCTGATCTTGTTTCTTTGCATCTGCTTGTTACAACCGAGACATTCAAAATTCAGTTGCACGTTTTTCACCTTGTTATCTGTTTGAGTGACCTGCATAGTTAAAGCAATTTAGTTGCCGAAAATTAACACAGGTAACATTTTAACAAATCCATACCTCATTAGTATAATACATCTCCCTGACACTAAAGGCTTTCACGGGTATAAAATTGGCGGCACCTCTCAAATTCCTATGCCAAATAATCAGATGCCTATACAAATAACAAAACTCAAATCAATCAACAACATCTAACCAACACAAAATAATCAAAAATAATAATAAAGCAAAATAAGAAACTAATCCTTCTTTGATGACTTTGATATCACGTAACTGAGTAGTATGCATAGGTTTAGAAACAAAGGCTCCGATAAATGCATAAACGCAATAGCATGAAAATTATCATCATCGCCTATAGAAAGAGAAAAGCTTCAACCTAATGTGTACAACAGCGTCGCTAGTCAACATACAGGGTCCCCAAGAATTGAAGAATATGTTGAAAGTTGGCTCAGAGTAATTCGTGCCTTGGCGCAAACGTGAAGGTTGCTGAGGCGAGTCTTTCTCGCACTCTTCCATCCGTCCACATTGTGCAATAAGACATCATATTCGAAAAGACCGTTAGACAACTGACTACTTCTATAGTGAACCAGGCAACTGTAACAACAACGTACATAAGACACTGATTAGTCACAGTGACCAAACACAATAGTAACTTAAACAACGACACGTTGTATATCATCTGAGTTATACTTACCAATATCCTCACTGTGAGCTCTTCGGCATCACGCACGGTGACAGTCCTCCCATAAACCACTCTCTCATTATCATAATCCAGGGATAACTTGTGTTTTTTTTTTAATCATAAAAAAGATATTTTTCAAATTCAACATAAAAACTAATTCATTTAAACGTAGAAAAAATTAATGTATATAAGAATTTTAATGAAAATTATGGTTTTTTTTACGTTAATTTATCAGTACAAAAAAGTGTTGCTAAACCTCCATCTGTATTTTTAGCAATGTAGAAATAGACAGGAGTCGATTCTGAAAGGGTTCCATCTACAAGATCCGCAATCCCAAACGGTCCCAAACTTCCCTTTGGGTTGCACCCAAGCTCGTAGTGCAGCCGTATTCATTGTTGACTTCAGTTGTTAGTTGTTCCTTTAAAGGCATCTTGATCTACTTCAAATGTTGCAACTATGTCCAACTCCAATAGCCGTATGTTATGTTACATTTCATTGATGGTTCTAATAGATGAAAAAGTTGACTCGAGTTATGTGTACCTGTGTAGCTGACCCTATGTCAAGTGGAACTATTGAACCTGGCTCAAGCTTGAACTCTTTAAATTTCTAACCGTGGGATCTTAAACTTTAAATGTCCTTGACTAGCCAATGAGGTAGAGGATTTCCAGTCTTTCTATCTAGTACCACCAAATTTACATATAACATAGAAAAAAAATAGCCCATCCTCTAGGGAGGTCTTGATCAACAGTAGCACTATCCGATTCACCAACATAACCCAAGTGACCTTCCTTTTCTTCATCCATCTGTTCACATATGATAAAACCCATATCTAAATCATATAAAAAACATCATGTTTGGTGTAATTCATATAAAACATATCATCAAAACCCATATCTAATTCAAAACCCAAAACATATCATCAAAACCCATATCTAATTCACATAAAGAAAACATCATGTTTGGCGTAATAATTAACATATTTTCCAAATTAAGGAAAAAAAGATCAGAACAGCTTCCATAATAAAAAACCCATTTTCAAAATCAATAAACAATCACAAAATTAACAAACTTAGCATGAAGATTCATTTTTTTTTACACCAAAATAAAATAAAACCCATCTCACAAAAGCTTAAATAAAAATCCTATATCCAAATTCATTGCTTTATAAACAAATTAAAAGGTACCTTCCTTTAAGACTTGCTGATTTGTTGTGTTTGCTGTTAATCAAATTTTTCACTTTATGAAGGTTTATAAACCTGCTAAGAAGCTGTTGATGATCCGGTTCGGCATTCAAAACTGAAATTCGTTGATGGTGGTTTGGATTTGTGTGTGTTTTTTGGTGATGAAATTAGTTTGTGGCTTTGATGATATAAAGTGGAAACAGAGATATGGGAGAAAGTTCTAGCGTTGTGGAGATGGGGTTTAGTGGTGATTAATCATGAACAATGGTTAAAACAGTAGCTTCCCATCTTATTTTCTCATGAACAGTGCTTAAAACAGTAACTTCCCACATTTTAGACCATATATTCTGTAATTAAGGCTCTGTAATCATGTTTTTAATTACCCCAGGTTTGCAGCCCACATTCCTAGGTTTTATATATATTATATAATTTTAAAATTAAAAGTCCTAAAGGAAAATGATCAAGGCTTAGGCAAAGGTTCTAAGGCATCCTAATACTATCCTAGTAATGTAATATAACTATTAGGATCAAAATTAAAAGCTTAATTGACCAGTATAGGGTTAACGTTGTCACAACTCGTAATTTCAGGCCATTTTCCAAACTTCGACAATTTACTATTCATAAATCACTATTCATCAAAACACTATTCATCATTTTACTATTCATCATTTTTGAGGTCAATTAGATATTCTGATATGCGTTTAAAAATTTTACTATTCATTTACGGAAAGAAAACACTATTCACGTGCATTGCTCATTTCATCGTAAATTTAGTTTACGAGTACTAAAATTCGCGTAACCGTATTGGTTCAGGTGCGAATTCATGCATTATCATTTGGGACACTTCATACGGACTAGAAATAGTCTACATATCATCATAATAACATTTGCATACTATACCACTCGTAGAATATTCATATTATTATTTTTAGTACGTTTAACATTTTACGTTTATTTATTTTAACTAAACGTTAAACCGCGATAAATAAATATAACTAACATATCTAAAAATCCCCACGATGGTTCCGATATATTTTTAAACTCCTTACAACGTCATAAAAATTATAAAATTCATTTACCCGGTATTTTGGGAATTTATTAAATTTATAACGTAAGTTTAATATAATTACGACGGTTTTCATGAAAACTAAACAATAATTATCCAAACGCTCAAATTTTGTACCTAACATATTTTTAACATTTTTATCACTTTATTATGTCCCGATTAACTTGTTAAAATTTATTTCTCGCAAACCCAGTACTCAATTATAACTAAAAACTAACTACAAATACCTAAATTTAACACCTAAAATCTATACTTATACAACACTACTCTCCACCAATCCTTCTAATTAAATCACAAACTTATTTTCCCTTTTACACCCCTTGAAAAACCGACCAAGCCCCCCCCCCCCCCCCATTTTAACCTTAAGCATTAACTTGTTTTTAACTTTCCCAAAATCATACAAAATATCTACAAACCTCAAACTTCACTTCATACTTATCATTTTAGATCAAAACTTCACTTTTCTCACCTTTTTCTCTCCAAAATCCACGGCCCCAAAACCAAATCCACCAAGATCCATCATATTTTCCAAGATCAAGCTTAAATCAAGTCTATTTTGTTGTCCTTGTTAAGGTTTTGAAATATAAACTCAAGGATTCTTAGGGTTTTAATCATTCAAGCTTCATAATCATTCAAGTGAGTTTACAAAAATTTATTTTCTTCATTTCCTCAAGTATTTGTTATGATTATATAGTTTTCATACAATATTTCATGCATATGTTAGCTCTTACCACTCATAATATACACTTATGTCTTTGAAGCCCTAGAAATGGAAACCTTTGTTAGATCCACTAGATTGATGATGTTTAAGAACCCATGACACCCTAAGAAGGTGTATGGTAGGATTAGACTAGATTGGTGGTGATTGGAAGTGATTTGGGTGGAGTAGAAACAAGTTTAGGACACTAGAAATGGATTTGGAACATATATATATATATATATATATATATATATATATATATATATATATATATATATATATATATATATATACCTACTGTCCCAAATTTGAAAACCTGGAAAACTCAGTAACTCAGGGGAACTTTTCAACCAAAGATTTAGAAAATACTTTCAAAAACGAAGCCGTAGGCGAAAGAACGGGTTAAAACGAGTTTATAACGAAGGAGATATGATTTTTGCAAGTTTATTGATGAAAACTATTTTTCTGAAAATTGTTTGCTGTTGGACGATTTTTGGTGGACAAACCGAGGCGTTAGACGTAACCTAGAGAAGCCGAGTTATCAAAAATATATTAGTACATACTAAGACGAATCCGTGGATATAAAGAACGAAGGAAATGAACTTAAAACGACCAAGTTATTCACGTTTCAATATTGGCAAAAACTCTATATAATTGACAGCTTTTACTAGAAATAATAATAATACTACTTCTACGTACTAAATCCTAGATTTTCTAGAAATACTACTAAATTGCCAAATTCATAACTAATGAAGTACTTATGATTACGAGTTTATTTTTACGACTATTAAACATTACTTCAAGGTTTTCAAGGCGAAGCTTGTAACACCAATTTTCTATATACGATATACTACGACAAGTTTTACAAGTCTAGTTAAGACTTATTTTTCTCAAGTATGGAATATATTTTACTATGACTATAACTAGTATATTTTCAAGTTATGAGTGGTATAGGTATCATGTGCATGCATATTCATTACATCATTTCATGATCTAAAGTAGATCATTTTCACTCATCTTAGGTTGCGGCTAGTGTTCGCTCCTTATTGTCCCGATCATTTTACCATCATTGTACCATCGCACCAGGTGAGTCATAGCCCCACTTTTACTTGTTTAATGACTTTATAAACTCTTTGGGGGAGATACATGCTTCAATACTTGTTCTATGCTTTTATACGATTTGAATTACTTATGGGGAAGAATACGCTGCTTGAATTATTTTTGTACAATGCCAAAGTATTAAATTCCATACATTGCTTAAGTTGCCTTACTACCAAGTTAAGTCTCATTTATTATCATGGACCGTTAATTATAATGCCAAGTGAAAATGAGTGAATAGATCTATTGAGGGTGATGCCTCCATTCATGTTTGGGTTGCTCCAATGGAATTACGAATGCATTTCATGTCTAAACAATTTGAGTGCCTGGTAACCACTCCTTTGGGGCCAATACTATATCTAGCTTCGGGGTCATGAGCTTAAGAGACAATGTAGCATTTTTGACATATTGTCACCTTACTTTATACTTATGGCTATTGTACATACGAGATTACTTATAAAGTCACGATACTTTTCCACCACTATTACTACTGATTTACGATGCCTTTGCATCAATCTTATTACTTTTGTTTACACAAACAAACTTATTACTTTTGGCAGTGGGTTGTAAACACACAGGTTACAAGTCTCTTATGGCGGGACTTGTAACTGAGTGGATTTATGATGCCTTTGCTAGGAAATCTTCAGTCACGATACTTTTCCACCACTATTACTACTGATTTACGATGCCTTTGCATCAATCTTATTACTTTTGTTTACACAAACCAAACTTATTACTTTTGGCAGTGGGTTGTAAACACACAGGTTACAAGTCTCTTATGGCGGGACTTGTAACTGAGTGGATTTATGATGCCTTTGCCGGGAAATCTTCATTCAAATGCAATGTACTTCATTTTACACTAGACTCTATGAACTCACCAACCTCGTGTTTGCACTTTAGCATGTATTTTCAGGTATTAAGCAATGGCACGCTACTGGAGGTTTTGGCAGGGCATGGCATGGTCATAGAAGACTCTGAAATTCATTTAGGGACCGTTTTAAACAATTTTAAGGGCCTACTTCCGCACTACTTTTAACAATGTAAATCCAACATTTTTGATTAGATGATTTATTCTAAATGATTGAAGTGAAAACCATTTTGTACTTGTGTCGTGGTACCAATTGAGTTACACCCCATCTACATATATGCTTCCGCTGGACCCGATTCTGGGGGTGTGACAAACGTGGGAAAACTAGGGTTTTAGGGTTTCTCAATGGCAAAACGACTCAACAATGGTGCAAGGCCTATCTAGCTCGGCTCCCCGGGCTTCTAAGGCTTCTATACTACTTAGTTTTTAAGGTGGAAAGAAAGAATGGGATGGTTTGAAGTGAATGGGGGTGTAAGGGTATTTATACCCTCGTTATACTTGGAAAAGAAGAAAGGGGAGGCTAGGTGGCGAGAGGGGGGGTGACTCATGGAAGCTATACATGACTAACACAAGCTATAATGGTGACTCATGATGGCTATAGGGTGGTGTAGAGTTCTTATGGTGGTGGTTTGGCTGACTTATGAAGGTGGTGACAAGTAGGTGATGCACCTACTTGTGTGCTAGTTAGGGAGGTGCTAGGGTGTGTGCTTAGGGTGACTAAGGTGCTAAGCTAGGTGCTTGAGGTGCTTAAGGTACTTAGTTTTAGTATTTAGGTTAACTTTGATTTAGTTTTGACCTAATTTGGTTTAGTGGGAGATTAGGGTTTAGTGCCTAGATTAGGGTCCTATGAGTGTTTAGTGACTAATCTTAGGTCCTAAGAAGCTTATACTAAGTGATGGTAGCTTATGGTAAATATTTGGGATATTTTAGACCTAGTTCCGAGAAGTTATGACCTAGTTATGGTTTTGTGCTTAAGTTTAACACCCCCAAAATTTTACAACGTAGCGGAATACCAATTTGGGTGTCACTTCATAGTTCATAAAAACAAGTTACATAAAACTACCTTAAAAGAGACGTTTAATAAAATGTCACATTCGATTTGATAAATCAGAGTACAAAGGTCCCAACAATTTTTATTTAAAACTTAAGTTACAAGAGTTAAAAAGTTTGAAACATTATCGAATGAATTATTTTTATTAAACATGAGCCATCAAGTAAATATCCATTTCTTGCGCCGCCCATCCAAGTCGAAAGTCACTTACGGACCTGAGATAAAACATGCTAAAAGTCAACACAAAGGTTGAGTGAATTCATAGAGTTTAATAAGTAATCAGTTGAATACAAGATGAATCAGTTTAAAATACGATGGGCTACGTTGTTATACGCCCATAATTAAGTTGACATGTAACAAATACAAGTCGGGAAATAAGATTTATAGTATTGATCTCATGAAACCGAACCTTGACCTTGTTTAAATGCCCCTCACAAGGTATTCAATTGCCTTTTACCTCAATTCTCAATATTATATGTCCGTTTGACCCACAATTGTCAAATGAGCGCTACTCACCCGGACAGGCCCGCCAGGCCAAATATGCATATCTATAATACTAGCGTTTACGCACGTAATTAACGGTTCATGAAATTAGGGACTTGTTGGCAAGGTACTCAATGTCTATAATCAGGTAATCGGGTCAAACATACCAAAAAGTACTTGTATTCAGATTGTAAAACTAGCATGTATCCCCCTCGCGAGGTTTATAAAACATTAAATGAGTAAAGGCGAGGCTATAAACTCACCGAGAGCAAATGAAGTAATATGGAATGAGCAAGTGATGAAAAGTAGCCGCAAAGCTCTACGAAGAACCTAAAAATATATACGTTGTCTTAGGTTTTTGAAAATAAACATTGATGTAACTTAGCTATATATAAATTATTATCTTACTTATGCTTGGTACTAATTCTTATTCTTTTTATGTGTCCAATTTAGTCCTAAGGTTCAAATTTAATTCAAATGTTCCATTTAAGCCAAAGGATCCAAAATAACTTAAGTGGATCAAAATATATTTAAAGTTCAAAAGTTTATAAAACTTAAGCATTTTTATACTTTTAATTCCAAAGCTGTCAAAAATGTTTATAACTTATTAACTTTCAAAAATCCGTTACTCACAAACTGTAAGTCCACAAATCCCGTTCTTTATATCCCCAGAAAGGTATACATCTGTACTAACAAGTTTTGTGGGTCCCACCGAGTCAAAAATTTGATTACATTAGTAAAACTATTTATTTGTCCATAATATTCAGTCCATCAGTTTTCAGATTTACAACTTTCCCGCGAAAAGTGTGATATATAGAGTTTTACTAACCCGATTAATTCTCGGCTTTCGGCCACGTTTAAGTTAAGATGTTATCTAAAACTTTTATGTTTTGAGTAACAGTGGGTTATTCACAAAAAAAATGACTTATACACGTTTCAAATCTGTTACTCAGAATGTGCATGTTTCACGAAAATAATTGTAGTTTAATCATCGTAATGAGTTATTTGATGAAATACCCGTCAAAATGACCACAAGACATAGGGCTACAACAACATATTTTTAGTTTAGTTCCAATGTTTACTGATTAAATCAGTTTATTCCGTTTTTATCCCTGAATCAGATTCACAGTTTGCATGTCTAGTCCTTTAGGGTTTTCTAGTGATTAAACTTATGTACCAAGCCTAACCAAGCATTATAATTTATACAAGGCTCAAATACATCAAGTAATATAACATTTACAGTAGTGAAAATAAAAATAAAATGAAAAGTTAGTGGAGAGTTTCCTTACAAAAGATGAAGAACAAGAAAAATACAAGACCAAGGAACACTAATTCTATATTAACCAACAACACTTGCACCTTTTCTTTAACCTATATCAACCAAGTTTTTAACCACCAAAACACTTTGTAAGAACTTGAAAATCATAGCCTCTTGACCTTTGAAAATCTTTAGAAAAAAATCACCAACAGAAACCCTTTGAGGATGAAGACTTTGAGGAAGAAAAGAAACAAGAATTAACTAGAACACATAGACCTTCAATCTTGCACCAACTCTTTAATAAATATCAAAACACAAATGGGTGTTTTTGTTGTTGAAACTCACGACCAAGAGGGAAAGAAAACAAATTTTTGAGTGAAATATAGTTGGTGATACAAACAAGGATTAGTTTTTGAGTTTATATATGGTAGGAACAAAAGTGGAAGACATGTGGTGTCACCAATTTAAAAGATATAATTTAGCCAAGACACTTGGTGTCTTGGTTGCTCAAAATCTGTCACAAGGGGTGGAGCAAAAGGGTGAGTGGAGCTTATTTGATTTAATTTGAGTATTGAGTGTTATAGATGTAGTTTTGATCCCCGGTAGTTAAAACGTGGAGTTTTTAAGACGCGTAATGTAAAACCGGGTAGTAATAATTTATAAAACTTTCAAATATATTAAAACTTGTTTTCACAATGTATTTTAGTAATTTAGATGAGTGGTAAATTCTTTGGAGGGTTTAAACATCGTTAAAACCGAAACCGTGAGTTAAAAACGCGTTTGGTGAAACCGGATCTTGATAAAAGTGATGTAGACTATAAAAAAAGATGAAACGACAAGTATAACACTCACTTGTAATCATAAAAATAGGTTAAAATGCACAAAATATATAAAATCATAATAGTCTAGGGTTGGTCCATGTTGTTAAAACCATAAAACGTAAATTTAAATCGCGTAAAACTTAAAAGGTGCAAGGTTTTCGTATAAATGGAAAAATTGAAAATTTGACTTTTAAAATAGGATTGTAAGGAAACAAAAATGCATAAAAAAAATGTAGAGTAGACATAGTATAGTAGTGGTTGAATAAATTGAACGAATCATGACGTACGCGGATAATTTCCGACGAAGTTAATTATAAAAAAAATAGTTAAATAATAAAATATTAAAATTAGTGACATGAAATTTTTACGAAATGTCACAGCACGTACCCCTTAAGAGAGCGACGTCCCGACGCTCAACTCGCTTAATCACTGAATGGTTCACTTGCGAAAATATGAGGATACTCGTTAGGAATGAAGTCTAGAATAACTAATGATGAGGTTCGATTCTCGTCGTCCAGA
The DNA here is from genome assembly GCA_030686995.1 of Artemisia argyi. NCBI lineage: Eukaryota > Viridiplantae > Streptophyta > Magnoliopsida > Asterales > Asteraceae > Artemisia > Artemisia argyi. The sequence goes on from CM060702.1 coordinate 199,411,113, forward strand.
AATACGGTGCGGAGTAAGGTTGACTATATGTGATAAAGATGGGTGAGGATTTGTTTAGTTGTTTTGCTCGATCGTATAAATACCGCTGAATTGTTATACTCACACAAGAATTTTGTGACTCTGGAAAACCAAGTCAAAACATAGTCCTAAAATAACTATTTCCAGTATCTTAAAATTCATTTTTAAGTCGAACATAGGTGGTCAGTCTATGTTCCACCGTCCCTAGGTTAAATATAAGTGACCAGCCTATATTTAACCAAGGCTTGATGAATTTTTGAAATATTCAACTTAGTTATACCTGTAATATGTCCGTTGTCTACACCGAGCCAGAATCACGGAACTTTAACAATGAAGGTTTCTGAAGAGGACTTGATCAAATGCAGAGAAAGTTACTGAACTTCAGCTTTTGTATGATGATGAATTAGTTTATAAGAATTATAGGAGAATGAAGAATGATAACATAATAACAAAATAGTTATGATTTGCAAGAAAATATCTAAATGATTTATAGGGTGGTGAAAATTTTGGTATAAGGTAAATGATAGAGCGATCTGTAAGATGATAACAAATTGTCCTTTCGGAACTAGTCAAAACAGTTTATGTAACGGTAGTACATTAGTGATTTAGTTTATAAGATGGCGGTGATGTAGTTTGTAAGGGAGTGGCAAAATGATTGATGGATAGTGACAAACATTGCAAAATATTTTAACGAAATGATTTATAAAGCGATAGTATAATAGTTAAGTTAATGGCAAAATTGTTTGTAAGGTGCTTACAAAATAGTTTATATGAGACTAACAAAGGTGTTCATAAGTAGATAGTAAGTATGGTTATTCGCTTTACAAGGTATTAGTAAGGTAGTTCTTTGAAGAGTAGTAAATACATTGATAATATTGTGAAAGAAAGTTTATATAGTAATAATGGAGTTGTTTATAAAATGGTAGTGAAATTTCCAAGGTAAATAAATAGAATATGATGGGTTTCATATAAAATACCGTTGTGTAAGGTCATGAAAAAATTTTAAAGCTCATAGCATTACTCACAATTTTTGGGAAAATAAATGGGACACCACATTGTTTGGAAAAAAAATTTTTTTGAGGATCATCAAAATGAATAAATATGTATTACAGCTTAGTAGTTTTGGTGAAATAGACACATAATTTTGAAGAAATAGGGTTTGACATGATGCTCTGGAGACTAAGTACATAAAAGATAAGAATTGGTAAAACATTTATAAGGATAAGTAGTCGAGAGTAAATCAAGTACATATAAATAGTCTTTATATATGTAGTATCAATAGTGATGCTTAAGAAAGTAAGCGGAAATGCTCGAAAAACATGTGTTCACGGGGAGTAAGACATCCAATAGAAATTTATAAAGTGTAATAGGTTTCGATGTTATATGAAATGATGTAACATACGGTGATGAAAGAGTTTGGAGACCATTGTAATCACATACAATGTCAGATAAATAAGATAGACCATTGTAATCGCATACAATGTCTGATAAATAAGATAGACCATTGTAATCGCATACAATGTCAGATAAATAAGATAGACCATTGTAATCGCATACAATGTCAGATAAATAAGATTTTAGTATTCACTTGGAGAAACCTTATATAGAAATATATTGATGTTTCAGGAAAAGCAAGATAGTCGAGAAATATTACAAGTGCAAGTGATAATATTTATTATGTGCATACGTATAACGATGGTGCAATCAAAGAGATGTGTATAAATTTTTGACAAAAATTTATAATTATAATTATGTTTATAAATGATAATAACAAATCTTGTGCATAAAAAATTTATATTTATATGTGATATTTCGCGGATTATCGAATGAATTAGGAATAATTATAGTGCATAATTATTTCTAATATAGCATGATTAAGATATATATATATATATATATATATATATATATATATATATATATATATATATATATATATATATATATATATATATATATATATATATATATATATATATATATATATATATATATATATATATACAAGGGAGAAGTAGGAAGCTCGGGAGTAGGCGCGCATGGATATCGGACAAGATGATGGAAGCTCATGATTTTGAAAAAAATAAAAATAAATGATTATAGTCTAGGTTTTTAAAAACAAAAAGACCTAGTTCACCATAATTTGTGCTCTGGTACCATTCTTTAACACCCCCAAAATTTTACAACGCAGCGGAATACCAATTTGGGTGTCACTTCATAGTTCATAAAAACAAGTTACATAAAACGACCTTAAAAGAGACGTTTAATAAAATGTCACATTCGATTTGATAAATCAGAGTACAAAGGTCCCAACAATTTTATTTAAAACTTAAGTTACAAGAGTTAAAAAGTTTGAAACATTATCGAATGAATTATTTTTATTAAACATGAGCCATCAAGTAAATATCCATTTCTTGCGCCGCCCATCCAAGTCGAAAGTCACTTACGGACCTGAGATAAAATATGCTAAAAGTCAACACAAAGGTTGAGTGAATTCATAGAGTTTAATAAGTAATCAGTTGAATACAAGATGAATCAGTTTAAAATACGATGGGCTACGTTGTTATACGCCCATAATTAAGTTGACATGTAACAAATACAAGTCGGGAAATAAGATTTATAGCATTGAGCTCATGAAACCGAACCTTGACCTAGTTTAAATGCCCCTCACAAGGTATTCAATTGCCTTTTACCTCAATTCTCAATATTATATGTCCGTTTGACCCACAATTGTCAAATGAGCGCTACTCACCCGGACAGGCCCGCCAGGTCAAATATGCATATCTATAATACTAGCGTTTACGCACGTAATTAACGGTTCATGAAATTAGGGACTTGTTGGCAAGGTACTCAATGTCTATAATCAGGTAATCGGGTCAAACATACCAAAAAGTACCTGTATTCAGATTGTAAAACTAGCATGTATCCCCCTCGCGAGGTTTATAAAACATTAAATGAGTAAAGGCGAGGCTATAAACTCACCGAGAGCAAATGAAGTAATATGGAATGAGCAAGTGATGAAAAGTAGCCGCAAAGCTCTACGAAGAACCTAAACATATATACGTTGTCTTAGGTTTTTGAAAATAAACATTGATGCAACTTAGCTATATATAAATTATTATCTTACTTATGCTTGGTACTAATTCTTATTCTTTTTATGTGTCCAATTTAGTCCTAAGGTTCAAATTTAATTCAAATGTTCCATTTAAGCCAAAGGGTCCAAAATAACTTAAGTGGATCAAAATATATTTAAAGTTCAAAAGTTTATAAAACTTAAGCATTTTTATACTTTTAATTCCAAAGCTGTCAAAAATGTTTATAACTTATTAACTTTCAAAAATCCGTTACTCACAAACCGTAAGTCCACAAATCCCGTTCTTTATATCCCCAGAAAGGTATACATTTGTACTAACAAGTTTTGTGGGTCCCACCGAGTCAAAAATTTGATTACATTAGTAAAACTATTTATTTGTCCATAATATTCAGTCCATCAGTTTTCAGATTTACAACTTTCCCGTGAAAAGTGTGATATATAGAGTTTTACTAACCCGATTAATTCTCCGCTTTCGGCCACGTTTAAGTTAAGATGTTATCTAAAACTTTTATGTTTTGAGCAACAGTGGGTTATTCACAAAAAAAATGACTTATACACGTTTCAAATCTGTTACTCAGAATGTGACATGTTTCACGAAAATAATTCTAGTTTAATCATCGTAATGAGTTATTTGATGAAATACCCGTCAAAATGACTACAAGACATAGGGCTACAACTACATATTTTTAGTTTAGTTCCAATGTTTACTGATTAAATCAGTTTATTCCGTTTTTACCCCTGAATCAGATTCACAGTTTGCATGTCTAGTCCTTTAGGGTTTTCTAGTGATTAAACTTATGCACCAAGCCTAACCAAGCATTATAATTTATATAAGGCTCAAATACATCAAGTAATATAACATTTACAGTAGTGAAAATAAAAATAAAATGAAAAATTAGTGGAGAGTTTCCTTACAAAAGATGAAGAACAAGAAAAATACAAGACCAAGGAACACTAATCCTATATTAACCAACAACACTTGCACCTTTTCTTTTCTTTAACCTATATCAACCAAGTTTTTAACCACCAAAACCCTTTGTAAGAACTTGAAAATCACAGCCTCTTGACCCTTGAAAATCTTTAGAAAAAAATCACCAATAGAAACCCTTTGAGGAAGAAAAGAACCAAGAATTAACTAGAACACATGGACCTTCAATCTTGCACCAACTCCTTAATAAAGATCAAAACACAAATGGGTGTTTTTGTTGTTGAAACTCACGACCAAGAGGGAAAGAAAACAGATTTTTGAGTGAAATATAGTTGGTGATACAAACAAGGATTAGTTTTTGAGTTTATATATGGTAGGAACAAAAGTGGAAGACATGTGGTGTCACCAATTTAAAAGATATAATTTAGCCAAGACACTTGGTGTCTTGGTTGCTCAAAATCTGTCACAAGGGGTGGAGCAAAAGGGTGAGTGGAGCTTATTTGATTTAATTTGAGTATTGAGTGTTATAGATGTAGTTTTGATCCCCGGTAGTTAAAACGTGGAGTTTTTAAGACGCGTAATGTAAAACCGGGTAGTATAAAACTTTCAAATATATTAAAACTTGTTTTCACAATGTATTTTAGTAATTTAGATGAGTGGTAAATTCTTTGGAGGGTTTAAACATCGTTAAAACCGAAACCGTGAGTTAAAAACGCATTTAGTGAAACCGGATCTTGATAAAAGTGATGTAGACTATAAAAAAAGATGAAACGACAAGTATAACACTCACTTGTAATCATAAAAATAGGTTAAAATGCATAAAATATATAAAAACATAATAGTCTCGGGTTGGTCCATGTTGTTAAAACCATAAAACGTAAATTTAAATCGCGTAAAACTTAAAAGGTGCAAGGTTTTCGTATAAATGGAAAAATTGAAAATTTGACTTTTAAAATAGGATTGTAAGGAAACAAAAATGCATAAAAAATGTAGAGTAGACATAGTATAGTAGTGGTTGAATAAATTGAACGAATCATGACGTACGCGGATAACTTCCGACGAAGTTAATTATTAAAAAAATAGTTAAATAATAAAATATTAAAATTAGTGGCATGAAATTTTTACGAAATGTCACTTTAAGAGACTTGTATCTAAGCTCTAAGGGGTTGTACTAGAGTCTAAGGGTGCTAAGATATCCTATTGTTCCTAAGGTAACTCATACATATGCCTTGAACACTTTAAACTAGTTTAGATAAGCAATTAGGGTTTTGTAAACACATAGGCCTAATTAGGGCTTAATTAGGGTTTATTAGGGTTTTATGATGAGTTTAGTGTGTTAGATTGATAGAGTACTTATTTTGGTAGTGTTGCGATCTTATGCTTGACATACCGGGAGTAAGTGTGAAGATATGTGGCTTGAGTGGATACGTGAACAAGTCTAGAGAGTCATGCAAGTAGTGAAATGCATATAAAAGTAAAAATTTGCATGTGAAATACCTGACATAGGTATTTGTAGTGGGAATGATAGTGGTGAGATTTTACAGGTGGTTACAGTCTTACCCCCTAAGAAGAAATCTCGTCCCGAGATTTAGTTGAACGTAGGGTAAAAGATGAACAAGTTGACGATTCGAGAAAGGAGAGGTGATAGAATAAGATAGGAATTGTACAAACGGAGTAGAAAATGTTTGTACATGTGCCAGATACTTAGGCTCATTTATTTATATCTCATTACTCACAAGTAGAGGCGTCCCAATTCTTGTAAGCAAGAGCTTATAAATTCATGATCCGTTTGATTTATAACTTTCTCATTAAAATGAAAGAGCATCCTAGTTCATTTTAATAGGATAGTCATCATAAATCATCCTTAAGTAGTATCGGCGGAAAATGGAGAGAGTTTACCACACTTAAGGAAGTGTGATACAGCAATGTTTTGGAGACAAGTTCCAGCCATGGTGAAGATAAGTTCTAGCCATGGTGAAGACAAGTTCTAGCCATAGTGACTAGTTCTACAGTCTCCCTGTTTAGCAACTAGTCACCTGGTAGCATCCCATGTTATGGCTAGAGTGACGAACGCTAAAGATCTCATTCTTGCAACTTTTGCAAGGCGAGATAGTATAATATCACAATCGAACATAATGAGGATTATGGTTCGACATAGATATTCTTACAAGATCTAACTAATAGAATCTTGTGATATGACGAGAAGTACAAGTTCTAACTCTTAGAACATTGTAGGATGAGGTAGGGAGAGAGTTTAGAGTAAGGAAAAACAGAGTGAAAAATGACGGAGGAATGAAAGGATGGGAGGAAGTGGAAAGGTGGATTTTATAAGAAGGAGTGAAGAGGAAGGAGGGAAGGCAAGGGATGAAATAGGAAAGTATAAAGGAGTGGGAGATAACGAAAGGGTGGAAGAGTAGGAATAGGTGGAGTGGGAAAAGGACGGGAGTATATGATTAAACGGTAGAGTGAGGAAGGCGGGAGAAAAAATTTGAATAGGAGAACGGAAAAAAGGCGGGAGAGTGAGATTTAAACGGGAGAATGAGAAAAAGCGGGAGAATAGAATTAAACGGAAGAGTAAGAGTATAGGATACATGAAAAGATGGTATCCTAATGGGATTAAGATTTACTAGATTCTTTCAAAGTTTGTTTTCCCCTTAAGGTTCTTCTAGTTTTCATAACTAGATTTAGAATCTAAGGGTGATATATTGGTCTTAATTGATGAAGAAGATCCTATAATAGGAGATGGGCTAGGTGATTCCTTATCTAGGGGTTTACTAGGAGTATCACTATTCCTAGGTAAAGTTTCGTGTTTAGTCTTTTGACCTAAGTTGTCTATCTTACGTCCTAGATACTTGAAACCGGGTAGAGTAATATCCATAGTATCCTCTACGTAGAATTCCTAATGTGTAACCTATGAAACGTCAAATCCTAAGAACTAAACCTGTTTGAATTGGTTGTATACATATTGGGTTTTGATGATGTTGACTATATTTGTTGAATGGAGTATATGAATCTGTGCTGAATTTTAGTGGATTTTTAGCAATTTTTGATGATGTAATGCTGATTTGAATTTGTTGTACATGCATTGAAGTTGTTGTTGTTGTTATCATTGGATTGGTTTGCAACAATTTTGAATTGTTTAGCATGAATGGAATTTGTGAATATGGAATCAAGTTCACTTTAGCAATATTGGTTTTTGATGTTAGGATAGACTTAGGGGGCGTTTCTTTTTCTGTTAAATTGTCTTTGTGCTAACAGGAGTGGGCCCAAATAATATATTAATGTTTTCTTTTGTGTTGGGGTCCACTAAAATCTGTTAAATGGTTTATATCCACAAGCCAAAAAAAACCTACTAGTCCCCATTCATATGCATTAAGTGAGAGAGGACCCACTTGCTTTTAAATCCACTCTTATCTAAAAGAAAAAGAAAATTTGTTGGCAATACAAAGGCCATAAGCCCATAAATCCAATAATATCAATGTAGTTACTTTTTTTGGATTCACAAATGTGCAATTTAAATTCAAGAAACTTGTAAAACCCACATTTTCATGACATGATTAAAGTACCAAAATACCCTCCAATGTTATTTTTTTAAGTTATGAAAAGACGACTAATAATTCAAAATATCGCAATATATTTAAACCTAAGTATTAAAACGATAATACTCAAATACTACGATACAAATTGAACCTATAACTTACAATAACATAAGATAAACATAACTGGTATACATAAGTTATATTACAAGTTTTAAAAGCGTAGAGCCGTTTTTTTTTAATTGGGTACACCAAATATCATGAAACATCACACGCCTAAATGAGTATTATGGGACTGATTTATATATTCTTTTGTACTCCACATGGTTCGGCTGAAAGTACCTATAATGTGGCCTAATCTTTCTCCATTTATCTCCCTATATCACAACTGTTTCCCTAGTTAAACCCCATAGAATCGCCAATCATAATTACACCAAATCAAGCAATTACTTACTTCCCTAAAATCATCACACGCTCTTTCCTTATCATTTGACATAACTCGTTTTTTTTTTCTTTCCCCACTCTCCCATGCGTATCTCACAATAAATAACCAGACATACATTTTAAACTCTCACAAAACCCTAACAACAAAAGGTGACGGCATGCATCTTTTCTGTTCTCCTATTCGACCAAAGAAGCGTACAAGGGGGCTGAGGAAGGTGTGGAGTCGTGGGCATGGTGGAGTCGACAAGATGGGGATAGCCGGTGTTAGTCGTGGCGTCTGAAAACATATTCGAGGGTGTGTTTTTGCTTGGAGTTCGACTGGTTGAGGGTTTTGCTATTGGATCGAGGGTTTTGGTTCTCTTACTGGGTTCGGTGTGAATATCGGCTTGGTTCGATCGTTGTTCGTGTTGTCTCCTTTCTTGACACGCTATGAGGGTAAAGTGCTCCACCCTGTTCGATTCTCTCCTTTATTGTTTTCCTTTTGATTGCGTTCCATGTCTTCTTAATCGGCTACATATTAAACGTATATAACGACACATAAAATCATATAAAACAACACATGAAATAACGAGTAGACGACATGTTTAATCAAATATAAACATGTGTCGGTGTGTTCGACTATTGATACGCTTATAGCTCGACAAAATTGATATTAAACCTAACTTAATTGAATCGTATGGCAAAAGGGTTAAGAACATATTGGTGTTTTTCATATTTGAATAGGTTAATATGTGCATGGTTGGTGTCGTGTGTATTTTGCTATAGAGGGTAGCATGCATGCATGAATTATAAGAATAACTAGGTAGTATATATATCAGTAATATATTTTCATCAGATAAAAAAAAAAGAATACATATTGAAAGGTAGTTAAAAACATGAGTATTATATTATGAATACAATGCAACGTAAGAAATCGAAATCCTATTAATTGAAAGAATATACAGTTCGACATAAATGTGAATGTTTTAATAAAAGTTGTGCTTGTATGTGTGTCGACTGTCGTGTGTTATTTAACTTGGTATATGTCGCGGTCAAAAAAAAAATGAGGTCGTAAATACGTTGTAGAACTTGCGAACACGATTGAGTCATAAAACGGTCATTTTGACATTTATTTACATTTTAAACCTTAAAGTTAAATATTTGACATATTCGAATATTAAACCTTGATAATTTACATTTTAACCCTAAACCTTACTAAATTGACAAATTTAACACTAGACTACTATATTTGTCATTTTAATCTTTAAGTTTAATTAATTATCATTTATAACCCTAAATTATCAACTTTATTAATTCGGGAAGCCTACTAAATATGGAGACTTATTAATTCAGGAAACCTACTAAATACGGAAAGTACTATATTTGGTAAGTTACTAAATATGAGACTTACTATTTTTGGAAAGTTACTATTTTTGGAAAGCTGCTATAAATGGAAAGTTAACTAAAAGAGGTGACTTACGTGATATGAACTCGTCTTGATTCGTATTCCTTCCATTCTCGTCTAGGTTCGGTGAAGCGGGAGTGATCCATTTCTCTCTTGATTGTCTTGTGACCTTGCTTTGTGTTGGACTAAGGTACAAATATTCCGTACTCTTTCAGTAAGAGTGCAACTACTTCTCTCATGACTTTTTTTTTCTCTCTTTTATATTACTTGATTGCACCCTTGATTGATATTGACCTTGATATTGAACCCTTGATATTGAACCATTGATATTGACCTGGATATTGAACCCTTGATATTGAAACCTTGATATTGACCTTGATATTGAACCCTTGATGTTGAACCTTGACTTGAACCTTTGATTATGACTTGACCACTTGTACTTGATATCGAACCTTGAACCCTTGACCCTTCAGTATTTTACCCAGGAGCTACTTGTTGTGGAGTAGCCACAACCATAGCATTGATGCACCAATGTTATGTACTCTAGTGGGGCTAGAGAGATGTCCCCCACCGTCCCTGATTCTTGTTATCGACTGCTGCTATGATTATTATGATTATTATTATTGGCCAGCAGGGGCGTATGGATGCATCCTAGATTTGTCTTGACTTGTCTTGGGCTACGGCCACCTTGATTATGATATTGGACTACATGATATATATTGCTTGGTGACTGGGCGTGTGTGCATTACAGCCCCTCACATCTTGGGAGTTGATCACTCCATCTTGGGATACTTGACTTGATATACTTGACTTGACTTGTGTGCCTGGGGGTTAAATACTGATAGCCTTAACACTTGATACCAAATACTTGATAGCCTTGACACTTGACACCTGGTAACCTTGACACTTGATACTTGACATTTGACACTTGATACCTAATACTTGGTACTTGACACTTGATACTTGACCTTGCAAACTATTGATACTTGACCTTGCTTAATTCTTGGGAATCTTGGGATTTGGAAACCTTTGATACTATACCTAAACCTTTACATTATACTTGACGATCCTTGAAACTAGTTAACCCTTACTATTACACTTGACGATTCTTGATACTTAACCTTGATGACGTTCATATTAAACCTTGAAATTTCCTTGATATACCTGGTGACACCATATGTACATTCTATTCATACTCTCTTATCGTATTACTTGATGTACTTGTTATCTTCATATCTGTTCACTGAGCTTTTTAAGCTCAGCCGCGTCTTCTTTTCCATGCGGCAGGTACTTAAGCTAGGATGCGGGGTTTAGCTTTGGGATGAGAGAGCATGGACCAAACTTAGAGTTCCTTCACATTATGGATATTGTTTTATTATTGAAATTCCCTTATCTTGGAATTTATTTGTAACCTTGTACTCATCGTATTGTTAAAGTATAAAGCTTGTGTTTGCTCTGTTGGACACTATTTATTGTGATATCTTTACCCTTGACGGGTTGGGGTGTTACAATTTATGGTATCAGAGACCAGGCTGACGACTTATAATACATAAACCTGGACCTGTGAGTTTTGGACCATTAGGTTTCCACTGTAGGAACATTGATGAACACCTTGCAAACTTGATTTAGGATTCTTCCCTGTGTCAACTTAAGTTTTAACCTGTGAGGATTGGGTAGATATTAGGCTTCCTTCGGCGTACCTTCCTTTCATGTTGTCCTTGACTTCCTTATTCTGACCATTTGGTAACCGTTAAGATGGTTAAATCTCGTCGCTCTGGACCACCTGACGAAAACCCGAAGAAAATGGTGATTCATTCCATTAAGGACACCTCGAGGCCGATCCAGCACGTAAGAAGGAGTAAGGGGACTACTGTTGATGCTACGGGCTGCCAGAAGATGGATGACAAGGAGAAAGAGATGTACGGAACTAAAGCAAATGATAACAAAAGTATTAACACCAAGTATTACGGAAAGTGCCATAAGTCTGTGAAAGAAGAAGAGAGAGATCGCAAAAGTGGTTTTGCTAGCCGCCGTTTGCCGCAACACGAGAATAACATGAATGGTTGGATTAGTTAAAGGGAGGAAGAGAAAGAAGAGAATGATGTAGACTCCGATTTAGAGTCTACGGCGACCAGCCCTTATAATCCAAATTGAACGAAGGGAATTTGTGATCGTGAACCAGTTTCTTTTACTCTTCTGTTTAGCCTATATTAGACTTCGAATTTCATTTCCATTTACAAGTTACTCGAAAAATATTGAAGTTTTGAATTAAGTTTCCCTTCTGTGAGTTTTGTTATGGCAATCTTGTTTGTGTTCATCAGCAAATTGTAATAGGAATTGTGATGATCTTGGAAGTATTGGTACGATAGTTTTGCACCCTAAATTGATTAACCTGATAGATTCCGTTACTTTCGGATAATTCTCATTCTTCTATTTGACTCCATTGACGATGCTAGCAACTAGTATTCCACGTGCATCACTTTGACAACAATACAATGCTCGTATTCGCAGTGAGGCACATTTGGGCTAAGAAGCTGAACAAAATCCCAACCTCCTTGAATGGTTAACTTATGTGCCTAAAGACTTTTGACAAACCTTGCACTTGATCCTAATTCGTGAATTATCCATCTGGTTTGGCAAATGTAGTTGTTATACAATTCCGTTTACCTTTGATATGATCTTGACCTACCTTCGAAAATCCGTTTCTGAAGGATTCATTAAAAGAATGAAGAAACAAATAAAAGAACTTCTAAGAAATGAGTTACTAACCGAGAGTAAGCCCGTAAAGTATATCAGCTTTATTGGTGAAGATGAGGAGAGATGATGTGGGGTGAACGGGAAGATTCCTTAAGATTATTTTTGAGTCCGTATTTGTATTCGTAATAATAAGTTAGCGATTCCAATTGTATTGGCTATCACGTCAACTATATCCGTGTACATGATGAGATTATGTTTTCATGAATAATTGGAAGAATTGTATAGTATGACCTTGTGGTATGTTCTTAAATGGATTTATGAGTTGAGGTCATTTTTTTTCGCCTTCCGTATTCGTGATGACTACTATGACAGTTAGTGATGCTAATAGTATTAGCTAAAGCTCTGACCATTTTGTGAATCTGATAAATAACGTTTTCTCGTGAGTACTTGGACAAATAGTCATTGTATGACGTAATAGTACATTCGAAGACGAGAAGGAACATGGAAACTATTTTATACCTTGTTAGAAATTGGGCGATCATTTGTACATTTTGGGAGATGATATTTGCTGGAGCAACAGTGTCCTTAGATTAGAACATCTCTTTAAATTCCGCAAGATCTGAAACTATCACCAAGTGATCAAGACCGACAATAAATTTGAAAAGCTAGTCTTTTGAATCTTACAGAAGAATCTTGGAAGATGCTTACCAATTTGTGTCAACTAGAAACATATGAGAAGATTAACTTCACTGCCCTGACCTGGAATTGACAACAACAGTGGCTACCATGAAGAGTGAAGACACTCCTTACAAGGCAGAAGTGTTGGCGATACAAGGAACAAGAGCTAGTCAAAGTAGCGAACCTGGAGCTGATGAAGACATGCAGTCTCACTTCCCAATTCATCTTGGTTGTACTAAGATGAATTAAGAGCGGAAGCAGACTGGATGATGAAGGAATTAAAGATCGTGTTAGGAATTCACATTACTCCATCGCATTTCAGGAAGAACTGCAGAAGGCTTGATGAATCATAACTCAAGTTCACAGTTTTGTTTCACTCCGAGATTGATAGGCGAAAGAAAACAGATTACTTGGACTTGAAGAGATTTGATGTCTTGAATGGATGGTTTTGGGAACAAACCCTTTTTGTTGTTTAGATAAGTTGATGAATTTAATGTTAACTAATGCTCACTCTCGTTAAATTCTTGAGTTTCGTTATCTGGTAATGTGATCCTTGGATGATTTAGTTTCTCCAATATCATCTCTGTTTCGTGTTCATTCTGCGTATGTTGATAATGGTCTTGCTTTGGAAATTTTGGCGAATTTTGGGAAAATTGATGCTTTTGGAGACGACGTAACTTACTTGCTGATATGATTAGATTTCGTTACTCTTGCGAATAGTTTGTTTTCCTTTAGTCATTCATTGAGACTTCTATTGCTTTGTCATTGAACGTTCCTCCTATGACGCTTGATTTTGGTTGACCTCTTGGGTGATAGAAGTAAAGGGTGAACTAAGATTGACTTGTTTGTTTACGACTCGTGATAGAGTATGACCATCATGAGAGCATATTTATATGATGCTAGTATTATGACGCCTGGCCAACGTGATAATACTCACATCATATAACGTGCACTTATTGTGGTTATAGGATATCTTTGAGAGTATCTAAGAAGTTTAGAATTTGGTCTCCGTTGGATTTTCTGCGACTTGTGAGACTTTAGGTTCATTCTACCAACGCTTTGACTCGGCATTCGTCGTTAAATAATTGGATAAATTTGAACTCTTGATTTTGCATTCTGTTGACCTCGATACATTTGTCACCAATCTAAAGCTCTTGTAGAAATCTCTACTGTTTGACACAGTTGACTTGATTTGAAATATTGTTCGTATCCCATGTGAACTTTCCAGAAGATACAATTATCATCCTCTACATATGGTGTCACACCCTTTTGATCAGATTCAACCAGATATAACCATTCTTGATAGACATGAGAGAGTCATTAGAAATAAGTTTTTCGTTTTGTTAAATTTCCTCGGAAGAACCACCCACCACGTGAGGCGATCTGGGAGACCGAGGAGTCTATGCGAGCCAGCTACCCCTATTCTTCTTGTGTAGTTTGGTAGGTGTTCGTTTTGAGTCGCTACCGTATTCTTTCTTTCATTTTCGCGGACGAAAATTCTTTTTGAGAGGGGAATAGTTGTAAAACCCACATTTTCATGACATGATTAAAGTACCAAAATACCCTCCAATGTTATTTTTTTAAGTTATGAAAAGACGACTAATAATTCAAAATATCGCAATATATTTAAACCTAAGTATTAAAACGATAATACTCAAATACTACGATACAAATTGAACCTATAACTTACAATAACATAAGATAAACATAACTGGTATACATAAGTTATATTACAAGTTTTAAAAGCGTAGAGCCGTTTTTTTTTAATTGGGTACACCAAATATCATGAAACATCACACGCCTAAATGAGTATTATGGGACTGATTTATATATTCTTTTGTACTCCACATGGTTCGGCTGAAAGTACCTATAATGTGGCCTAATCTTTCTCCATTTATCTCCCTATATCACAACTGTTTCCCTAGTTAAACCCCATAGAATCGCCAATCATAATTACACCAAATCAAGCAATTACTTACTTCCCTAAAATCATCACACGCTCTTTCCTTATCATTTGACATAACTCGTTTTTTTTTCTTTCCCCACTCTCCCATGCGTATCTCACAATAAATAACCAGACATACATTTTAAACTCTCACAAAACCCTAACAACAAAAGGTGACGGCATGCATCTTTTCTGTTCTCCTATTCGACCAAAGAAGCGTACAAGGGGGCTGAGGAAGGTGTGGAGTCGTGGGCATGGTGGAGTCGACAAGATGGGGATAGCCGGTGTTAGTCGTGGCGTCTGAAAACATATTCGAGGGTGTGTTTTTGCTTGGAGTTCGACTGGTTGAGGGTTTTGCTATTGGATCGAGGGTTTTGGTTCTCTTACTGGGTTCGGTGTGAATATCGGCTTGGTTCGATCGTTGTTCGTGTTGTCTCCTTTCTTGACACGCTATGAGGGTAAAGTGCTCCACCCTGTTCGATTCTCTCCTTTATTGTTTTCCTTTTGATTGCGTTCCATGTCTTCTTAATCGGCTACATATTAAACGTATATAACGACACATAAAATCATATAAAACAACACATGAAATAACGAGTAGACGACATGTTTAATCAAATATAAACATGTGTCGGTGTGTTCGACTATTGATACGCTTATAGCTCGACAAAATTGATATTAAACCTAACTTAATTGAATCGTATGGCAAAAGGGTTAAGAACATATTGGTGTTTTTCATATTTGAATAGGTTAATATGTGCATGGTTGGTGTCGTGTGTATTTTGCTATAGAGGGTAGCATGCATGCATGAATTATAAGAATAACTAGGTAGTATATATATCAGTAATATATTTTCATCAGATAAAAAAAAAAAAGAATACATATTGAAAGGTAGTTAAAAACATGAGTATTATATTATGAATACAATGCAACGTAAGAAATCGAAATCCTATTAATTGAAAGAATATACAGTTCGACATAAATGTGAATGTTTTAATAAAAGTTGTGCTTGTATGTGTGTCGACTGTCGTGTGTTATTTAACTTGGTATATGTCGCGGTCAAAAAAAAAATGAGGTCGTAAATACGTTGTAGAACTTGCGAACACGATTGAGTCATAAAACGGCCATTTTGACATTTATTTACATTTTAAACCTTAAAGTTAAATATTTGACATATTCGAATATTAAACCTTGATAATTTACATTTTAACCCTAAACCTTACTAAATTGACAAATTTAACACTAGACTACTATATTTGTCATTTTAATCTTTAAGTTTAATTAATTATCATTTATAACCCTAAATTATCAACGTTATTAATTCGGGAAGCCTACTAAATATGGAGACTTATTAATTCAGGAAACCTACTAAATACGGAAAGTACTATATTTGGTAAGTTACTAAATATGAGACTTACTATTTTTGGAAAGTTACTATTTTTGGAAAGCTGCTATAAATGGAAAGTTAACTAAAAGAGGTGACTTACGTGATATGAACTCGTCTTGATTCGTATTCCTTCCATTCTCGTCTAGGTTCGGTGAAGCGGGAGTGATCCATTTCTCTCTTGATTGTCTTGTGACCTTGCTTTGTGTTGGACTAAGGTACAGATATTCCGTACTCTTTCAGTAAGAGTGCAACTACTTCTCTCATGACTTTTTTTTTCTCTCTTTTATATTACTTGATTGCACCCTTGATTGATATTGACCTTGATATTGAACCCTTGATATTGAACCATTGATATTGACCTGGATATTGAACCCTTGATATTGAAACCTTGATATTGACCTTGATATTGAACCCTTGATGTTGAACCTTGACTTGAACCTTTGATTATGACTTGACCACTTGTACTTGATATCGAACCTTGAACCCTTGACCCTTCAGTATTTTACCCAGGAGCTACTTGTTGTGGAGTAGCCACAACCATAGCATTGATGCACCAATGTTATGTACTCTAGTGGGGCTAGAGAGAT
This sequence comes from Artemisia argyi, assembly GCA_030686995.1. Lineage (NCBI taxonomy): Eukaryota > Viridiplantae > Streptophyta > Magnoliopsida > Asterales > Asteraceae > Artemisia > Artemisia argyi. The sequence goes on from CM060702.1 coordinate 199,427,808, forward strand.
GTCCCCCACCGTCCCTGATTCTTGTTATCGACTGCTGCTATGATTATTATGATTATTATTATTGGCCAGCAGGGGCGTATGGATGCATCCTAGATTTGTCTTGACTTGTCTTGGGCTACGGCCACCTTGATTATGATATTGGACTACATGATATATATTGCTTGGTGACTGGGCGTGTGTGCATTACAGCCCCTCACATCTTGGGAGTTGATCACTCCATCTTGGGATACTTGACTTGATATACTTGACTTGACTTGTGTGCCTGGGGGTTAAATACTGATAGCCTTAACACTTGATACCAAATACTTGATAGCCTTGACACTTGACACCTGGTAACCTTGACACTTGATACTTGACATTTGACACTTGATACCTAATACTTGGTACTTGACACTTGATACTTGACCTTGCAAACTATTGATACTTGACCTTGCTTAATTCTTGGGAATCTTGGGATTTGGAAACCTTTGATACTATACCTAAACCTTTACATTATACTTGACGATCCTTGAAACTAGTTAACCCTTACTATTACACTTGACGATTCTTGATACTTAACCTTGATGACGTTCATATTAAACCTTGAAATTTCCTTGATATACCTGGTGACACCATATGTACATTCTATTCATACTCTCTTATCGTATTACTTGATGTACTTGTTATCTTCATATCTGTTCACTGAGCTTTTTAAGCTCAGCCGCGTCTTCTTTTCCGTGCGGCAGGTACTTAAGCTAGGATGCGGGGTTTAGCTTTGGGATGAGAGAGCGTGGACCAAACTTAGAGTTCCTTCACATTATGGATATTGTTTTATTATTGAAATTCCCTTATCTTGGAATTTATTTGTAACCTTGTACTCATCGTATTGTTAAAGTATAAAGCTTGTGTTTGCTCTGTTGGACACTATTTATTGTGATATCTTTACCCTTGACGGGTTGGGGTGTTACAAAACTACTTTCAATAACTATAAGAACTTAATTGATCTTATGCATAACATTGACTCATTTAGTTTTATGTATTCAATAACTATAAAAACTTAATATATATAGGAGCAACACTTAACAAAGGATTTAATCATGCGTCGGGGACATTTATCGCTTCCGGACTTGAATTACCTTTTGCCCAACTATCTGTATGGGCAAGAGAATAGCAAAAGATTATGATACTTTGCATTGCAGCATACTTATACAAGTAAGCTATTCCTCATTCCTTATGGCTTAACTAATTAAAAGCATTATGTATATTGAGGTACGTAAAATATTAAACTGAGATATTGATACTGTGACCAAGTATAGCTAAAATATTTGTTTCTTGCAGTATATTAAAGCGAATATGGACATGGTCAAGATACAACTTGGATGTTCTTTTTTGTACTTCTATAGTTATGTGGACTATTCTCATATATATCTGAATACTTGATGTATGCTATATGTCGGAATTACAAATTTTGTAGTCATGGAAACATACGTCAAATTATGTAGTTGTCTAATGTAATTTAGAACTATATAAATAAAAAATGCTCACAAATAAAAGTATAATGTTACTATCAAGTAATTGGAAAATGATAGCATACTGTACTATCAAAGTATGCTTTTTGTTTCTTTTGTAGTATGCAATATGATCGCCAAATTTTATTTTATATGCAATTTATAACGGACTAAATGAATTATAATGACAAACTTTGTTGCAATTTACAATCTTAATCTATTATCAAACTATTGTACTATTTATTTTTATCTTAAAAATAAAATTTTAAAAATAGCCGCCCATCGGGCGGGCCTTGAAGCTAGTATTGGGATAATATGAACTTTTTGCTGTATGTTGCGCGCATTGGTTTTAGATCCGCGAAACAAGTTGTATTATCTTAAATATTGTTTGAGGTTGATTTATGGTGAACCTGAAGAAAGCGAGGAGGAAATGTTTGAAAGTGATGATGAGGACCTTTCTAAAAGAGGGCAAGTTGTGAAATGTGTGAAATCTACTTTAAACGAGCTGTATAAACATTACACGATGAAAGCAGACAAGGAAAAAGCTCAAAACACACCCGTTGCTTCATCTTCTACTCCTACTTGTGTTGCTAGTTGCTTGAAAGTGGACATTGAGAGTGGTTTTGGAAAGTACATGGAAAAACGAGAAGGGATCAAGAATACTGAAGTTGATATCTATTTACGTGATGGGACTCAAAGAAGGGATGAGAAATTTGATGTCTTAGGTTGGTGGAAACAAAATTAAGAGAAATTTCCTATACTATCTCAAGTAGCTAGGCATGTTTTAGCAATGCCAATCTATACGGTTGCCTCAGAGTCGGCATTTAGTACCGGTGGTAGGGTTATTGATAAGTTTAGAAGTTCTCTTACCCCAAAAACCGCGGAAGGTTTAATTTGCATTCAAGATTGGTTACGGTCCACACCGGCTGATGTGGAAGATATGCAACTTAACGGCCAACAACTCGAAGACCTCGTGGAGAATTTGGCTAAAATTGAACTTGGTAAGAAAATTATATCCTTCCAATTTCTTTTGCTTTTGAATGCGAACACACTTAATATAAAAGTTTCTTGTTGCATATATTTCGTATTGATTTAAGTCTAATAATCTATTTATTGTACGATTGAAGTATGGGTATATATGAAAATTAACTAATGTTGTATGTTACATTTATGTAGAGATGTTTTCAACCCGCAAAAAAACATATAATGAGTCTTCGATGAATGAAGATTTGAACGGATGCAAGAAGGCAAGCAGCAAGTTATGAAATGTTATGTCTTCAAACTTTTGATTATATTGATTACGAAACAATGCATGTAATTTTGAACTATGTCCTTTCACAGTTACATGTAACTTATAAACTAGTAATCATTTGCTTTTAGTCTTTGAATCTTTAATCAAGTACGCAACTTATCATCATCTTATTTGTTTTAGTTACAGTTGATTATATGCAATTATGCATTGTTATAATAGGGCAAAATATCTATTAATGTACTATGCTTGTCACAAATGTTATTTTTGTGTATTGAACAATTTTTTTCCTTACATGGGTACTGAACTTTCATTTTTTGGTCTTTTTTTATATACTTTGTGACATTTTTGCCCCTGGATTTTTAATAATTTGAGGGGCAAAAACGTCACAAAATACATCAAAAAGATCAAAAAATGAAAGTTTAGTACCCATATAAGGAAAAAAAAAATTGTTCAGTACACGGAAGTAACGTTTGTGGCAAATATAATGCATTTTGAAGAAATTTGCCCGTTATAATAATGTGTTCAAAATTACTGTTGGGTTCAAGCCCAAATTACTATTGGGTTCAAGCCCAAAATTACAAGATGGCTAAATGTGGTGTGGTGCGGTTAAAACCGAAAAACCCAATAACGAAAACCGAAACCCACAAAATCCGAAACTGCAAAATCCGTATGGTTTCGGTTTCTACTTTTATAGAAACCACAATTGCGGTTGTGGATCGGTTTTAGTCAAAACCCGCACCGAACCGCCCTATGCTCACCGGCCCCTAGTTCAAGCTACAAGATAGGGAGAAGATATGTTCAAATTAAGTTGAAGCAGAAAATCGGCCGAACAACTTCATGATACCGATTAATTAATAAACTGTGTTAGTTTTAGTTTTCAAGGGGTTTGTGCGTCAATCAAGTTCTCCTTGTCTTCCTTCAAATGTACCATGATCAGACTTCTTAAACATCATTCCAATGCAATATCTTAGTTATCAAACAATTAGAAAATATTATTCATCTATTATACTTCACGAGTTAGGCAAAATGCAATACTTAAATAAGGAAAACCAGTAAGGAATCAAAGAGATACACTTGTATTAAACTTGGTTACTTATCACTAGCTGATTGACATATGTTCACGGCAAGAAGATATATTACACAAATCATGAAAATTTAAGTATTACTCCGTATATATATAACCTTAAAAAGTCTTATAACCTCTAAACCCTACGAATTCAAATGTAACGCATATACATACATAATACATTATTGGGACGCACCATACATAAACAAGATATTTCACGATAACCGTTTATAGATCCATAAACGTACTTATACCCGTCGAAACCAACCTCCGGGCTTTCTTCCAATTTTCCTAGTCGGGTCCATAGATACATTCTTCGGAATTCAACGTTACATCCAAGCATTTTATTTCTTCTTTTCCTTTTGATAAAAAAATGAACTTTGATGAATGAATGATTTTATAGGCTCAAGCTGAGCCGCTGAGGTAGATCCTAACGAGACAAAACCAAAGGCATTGAAATGCAAATACTACCATTGATGACATTGAAAAATTAATTTTCATTCTTGGTCTCTCAAGGCAAAATTTTCAAAATAGCCAACATATGTAAGGTGCATAGACAAGTTCTCTGGGAATTTTAAGCTTGGTCTAGTATTTTTTGCAAAGGTCTCCCGTAATGGTTAGGAAAAAAAATATTACTATATGTTCTTGTATACGAAAGTATTATATCACGTACATTTGACAGTTCATCAGCATTGAATTCACAATTGCATGAGTGAAATGGTGGTACAGGTGGGTCGTTATAAATGCAGACTTGACCCATTTATAGATCGGTCAACTTAAATTTGTCGTCCAACTAGATTCAAGGTTAAGGGTTCGAGTTGATCTACTAGGTTATAGAACCCGCAGAAAGTAACGGTGATACTACGTATATAGTTTAAGGTAAATTCAGTTTTTTTGGCAGTTTTAGAAGGTGTTTATGGCTGGGTTTAGGCAGTGGCCTATTCAAAGGTGCCAGTTTTGCATTTGTTAAAGAAATACAAGAGAAAAAATGGTACTGTTTTTATGTGTGTTTTGTACCTTGATATAAGAGCATCCGCTTAAGTTAAACTGTCATCTCAGCTAGGGTTGAGCATGGAAGGTTCAAAATAGAATTGGACTGACCGAATCAACAAAAACCAACCCGACCCAGCAGCCCTTCGGTTCGGTCTCGGTTTTTCACGACTTTCGGTTTTGGGTCGGTTCGGTTCAGCCCAAAACCGACAAAAACACACATAAACCAAACCGAACCGACGGACCCGACACAAAACCGAACTGAACCAACCATATTCGGTTCGGTTTCGGTTTGGGTTTTTCACGATTTTCGGTTTTTGGTTTTGTCGTTTCGGTTCGGGTCGGGTCAGTTTTAGATCGATGCTCCGCACTAATCTCAGCACCACTTCAGCTTTTTCCCTTTGCACTCACACTCCGAAAAACACTCCCTATTAACCCATCCAAAATCCTCACTTTTAGAATCCACCATATCCAATTAAAATACAAAACCCAATTTAACAAAAACAAAATACTGACATTTTACGCAAGCCAAAATATTGGCGAGGGACTTGGCGAAGGCACCTTCCGGTGCAACAGAGCTCAGATTGGCGAGGGTGCCTTGCCTGTTTACCCCATGCTAGAAAAGAATGTGGAATGTGTAATTTTCAAGTTGAGAGTTAATTTTAATTTATTTTTTTATTTAATATTTATGTTAAAGATTCATTCATGATGAAGGAGCCGTTTGTTTAGATAGATGATTGGGAGGCCTAAAAAATGTGTCATAATTCATGCCTAAACCACTGTGGCATCATCTTGTTGGCTGCAGTTAATAAACACACTTTTTTCACAAACAAACATGATCATGTCATATAAGTTTAAAAATAAAATTAGGTATATATTTAGGTTTCTCCATCTTTTTCCGTTTGTTTAATCTAGTTTATTATATTCGTAAGCTACTTTTTTAGGCTTATTTTCATATTACTATTAAAGTTTTTGAACTTGCTTCTCATCTTTAGTTAATTATAAATTCACAAGTCAAAATATATATATATATATATATATATATATATATATATATATATATATATATATATATATATATATATATATATACATATTTTTGTTGGGTTTTCGACTCGACATTACGAGCCGACTAATCGCACGGCGACTACATTTTTTGATAGCACAAAGTCAACGCAAGTGAACCTCTGTAGCCCACAAGGGGATTAATTTTCTCCACGTTAGATTCAAACTCTTGCCCTCCTCTTTGAAAGGCTCGTGTTCTTACCGTTGGGTCACACCTTGCGGTTACAAGTCGAGAAATATTACAGTAACTTTTACCCAAAAACCTTCTATACTTTCAACTCCAGCTAGGTGCTCAATATGAATTGAGATTTATTAACTTCCAAGTTTGAACGCATGGGACAACACAAAATTAAATAAGTGATTGTTATACATACGGAGCACGAGCAAAAAATTTCATTAGTATAAATTACAGTATAGAACTAAATATTTATACATACATAACATGAGCATAAAATCTCAACAGTGTGTATTTTACACTATACCTTACGTATCGATGTTCCCGTAGCACATACAGCTACAATAACCCACTAACTCCTATTGACACAAAACCGATGTGGGAATAATACAGTATAACCAAAACTCTACCCATGACACACCTTATTTCAAGTAATGACAACCCGCAACCAATATTTGTGGGATGCAAAACTACACAAATTTAAGGAACAACAATGGTGTTACCTTAACGTTGTTGACACACGCAATCTGGAACCGGGTATGTATATATTGACTGTTTTGGTTTTCGTTCCTTGATTTCCCCTAACCTGTTCCGTTGACCGTCCGCGACTGCATCTTGGAAATCTGACCAAGTCATGCTCTTGTTCATGAATATTTGACCCAACAAAGCCATGTTTGGTCTTATTGTCTTCATGTTGAGGTACGTTCTATGTCCCAACTGTGAATTTAGTGATCAATATTAGTGTTCGAATGCGGTTCTGTTGCTTGAAGTTGTAGCAATTATATAGTCAGATGTTAGAATGTTTGACATATTCAGATTGTTTAAGGAATTGACTGATAAGTAATGATCGGAAATGACATTTATGTAACAGAGACATTTTTGGAAATTGTAGTAAAAATCTCTCAAAATTGGTTAACAGAAAGGGATAAATACGTAATATTATCGTATCCATTAATAATTAGTTTTGTTGCAGCTGCAAGTAACTTTTATGTAATCAGATAATACGTTTCAAGATGCAAATAAGAACAATGCCAAAGATGCTTACCATTGCATTGTGCATATTTCCAGGGGAAGCAGAAATGAAGATGTCACTATGCATGCTAACATAATAATCAACCGCAGCCGACAAAGAAGCTTTTCCTTTTATGTGTGCCCTTTCCTCTGAGGAAGCGAGGCTCTTTTTGTCTTCCATATATGGAAACAGTCGCCGTAAGGCTGCAATCCTAGCTTCTCCACCGTAAACCTGTTTACATATATACAAGTCAGATGTCTAAAATACCCTTCAATAGCGATCAAAATATATTATACAAAGTACAAACCTTGTGTGAAGCAAGATACAATCGGGTAGTATTGTCAAAACCCAAAGCAACTAACAATAATCCAATTTCTTCAGGTGTCATTGGGCAACGTCCCTGGTTCCTCAACTCTTCGTCTGTGAACCGTGAGTTCATGACTCTTCCTTGCCAAATAGTTTGCCGGTATTTAGCCAGAGCCACTTTCTCGGCTTTTCCTCCACCAAAATCACAAGCTGAATGTGCAGCCATATCCTGAAAATTTCAATCATAATTAACCAAAATTTCAGGATGAATGTATATCAAAGGGCAAATTGCCAAATTGCATGTAAAAGGATGCTACTTTTAGTCAATATCTCTCAACGTCTAAGGGCCTATGTAACTATTACAGATTTTAATTACCAGAATGAGGTAACAAGTTAACGCTACTTACTGCCTCCAAAAATAATTGTTCATAAGACAACAATAAAATCTAAGAAAGTAATTACTACACTACAATTTTTATTTACCAGAATGACAATTTTACCCTTTGAATAATTAGTAGATCTGTAATCTGTTATTTGAATTGTGTGATATTAACTAGCGATAATATGGAACTCAACTAACCAAAACTAATCTTTTTTGGAAGTGGACAATAATTTTGGGATATATCAAAATAGTAGGTGGATAATAGTTTTGTAACGGATGGAGCATTCGATTATGCACTGATAAAATCGGCCCTTAAGGTAGGTTCCTTTTACTTGCAATGTGTTTTCTATTAACGAGTGAATCATTATGAGACTAGTTATATATGTACCTTGTCAAACCGGAGGTGTAGGGAAACAAACTTGCCCGCTCCATGGCCGTCTTTAGTGTCAATAACTTGTCGAAGGTACTTGGTCCCAACTGCATCGATACTTTCAACAATTGGGTACCGGAGACGACTAACGAGTGCTTCACCCAGACTTCTAACATGAGGAACAAAAACTAATGCTTCAAAGTTGACTTTACAACGTAAGCGTTGGATCTCAATTGGCATGTTGTCAAATGCTAGTCTGTGGGAAAATGGTGAAATCGCAGCAATCCCGTAGCTGAAAATCACAATTCAGATGTTTAAACATTGTTCAGTGGACATTGATTCTAAATCCTGATACTTATATTTTCAGAACTGTTATCGCCATGTACCAACCTCTCAAGAACGGGAGCAACGTTATCGAGATACCAACTTGCTGAAGCATGGAGAGGTGCATTTTTCACTCGCGTAGATCTAATAGCTGAAGCATAATATTCCCGTGTACTCCATGCATATTCATCAGGTAACTCCCTAATTATCGATATATCATCCTTCAATATATTCATAAAATGATCCACGTCAAAAATATCCGTGAAGGAGCTGCAGAAGCAGAATAGACACTTATTAATTTCCAACTTAAACAAAAAAGTAAATATACAATTTTACCAGGGTAAGAAAACCCTGGTATTTACCCAAAAAAAAGAGTAAATATACAGAAATGTTGACGGATATGTTTACTGACCTTGTGTCTTGCCATACAGGATTCACTTCAAGATACGGTATCATGAGTGTTGCATTGAGGATTTTAGCAATAGCTACTGCATCACAGATCTAACAAAAAATATCAAAAATAAGTAAAAAGGGGCATAAAGCAAGAATATGAGACACATGCTATTGATGTATCATGAAAATTGCACCTTTACTTTTTTCAAGAAAATATTCACGTAAACATTCCATATATGTCGATTATATGTATTCTGGTTTATGCAGGGTCCCTCACGAATAGTTTCTTAGAAGCCAAGTCATATATTGCAATTTTCAGTGACTAGAAGTACTCGAAAACATTTGTTATAGATTTCCAACTTCAACCCATTTAACAAAAAACGGTTGACTCAGGTAATATTTTATCTTTATCAGAGGAAAACAGTTATCAAGGATACAGGCCAAATGGTTACCAATGATCAAAAGTCATACCAAGTGTATTCAGCCGCTTGAAATAAATACAAATAATGAATGAACAAGTGTTTGCAGATCAAGTGAACCGTTTTGACCAAGGCTAAAAGATTACCCGTTTTGACTACTTACCCCTACCCCAAAGTTTGCCAACTCTAATTGTTAAGATGCTACTATTTGAAATGTAAAAAACATACCCCCATTCGCTGCTGGTTCAATCCTCCGTCAAGGAACACCTGGATGTATCCAGAAGACTCCGGTAACGATGCTTCAATCACAAATCAATCAGTCAGATATTACGAATGTAGAATCACTACTATTCATGACCCTAAATTGTCTCAAAATTCATCACTTACAAAAAGTGGAGGCAGGTGCAACATAAGGTTTCCATCCTTGGTTGGACAACGGCGTCCAGAGATCAGATAGTTGTTCGTTAGACTAAACAAAGAAACAAATTCAACAACAAATTAATCTAAAAAGTAAAAACATCAAAGATATAATATGTCAATCAAATGAAACTCACTGCTTTGTGTTGTAACGCGCTTTTGAATAGACGTGAGTGCCGAAGCTTTGAAGCATTATTTATATCCTGAAAATTTTCATCTTATAAATTCATAATTAAAAAAAAAAAAAAAAAAAAAAAAAAAAAAAAAAAAAAAAAAAAAAAATCTGCAGCATAATGGTGCCCTATGTTTAAAGGGGTATTTTGCAGTGATTCATATGGACTACTAATAAATAAGAAATTAATCAAATTATGGATAATTATTCTATAATTAGTTAAACAAGTTTCCCTAATAATAACTATTATCCTAAATATTATCTGCTACTATTTCCATATAATCAATCCTAATAATATACATTGTAACATAATTATTACTTCAACATCCACAATCTAAACATTTCATCAAATAAAACAAAAAGTGTAAAACCAAATAAAAATAATATTAAAAAAAAAAAGAATGAAAGGCTGTAAAAGGGAATTTAACAAATCATTTTTTACACCATTAAAAAAAACACCAAATCTACCTAAAACATAAACACATTAACATGACCAAATCCAAAACTCACCGACAAAGATTGTGTAGAGGCAAGAACAAAAGGACCAGAAAAAGACAAAAACATAAGCAGCAGCAAAAGAATAATAATAAATGACACACCACCATTAAGGTGGCGGTTAAGGTACATGATATAATATTTAGCGGTGGTGTTACTGTGGTGATGAAGATGAATAATAAGTAGAGTACTTAATAAATAAGCAGAAAAGAGGTCAATGAGTTGAGTTTTAAGAGGAAAATGCAAAGAGAAAGAGAGAAGAGGAGATGTTCACATGGGGTCACATCTACTTGTCATAGTACAACATTATATAATATAACCTTTTTCTACTTTATCTTTAAATTATTATGTTGGTGTGACTGTGGTGATAACAATACTGGTGTCATTTAATGATTTGTGCTTTTATATATACCGAGAAAATGTGATATACTATCACCGTCTCATATCTCTCCATCAAAGTTTATCGCTACGTACTTAAGTTTTTATTTTAAGTGAAAAGTGAAAGAAATTGCAAAAAATAATAATAATAGTAATAATAATAAAATGTGTTATTAAGTACTTTTAGGGTGAAAGTAAAACGCAAAAAGGATGATTTTTTTTTTTTTTTATAAATTGCAAAAATGGTCTTAAAATAGCTCAAATGCGCAAGGAATATATCGAGACAGAATTTTTTGCAAAAATGCTATTAATGTTTCATTTTTTTGCAAAAAAGCCACAAAGAGCTACTTTTTTGATAACGCCCGTTATTTTTCTCGTTAAGTGTCTGAATTTAGGAAGAATAAAAAGATGGTGAAGAGGTCTATGGATAAGGTTAAAGAAAAAATGGTTGATAAGGATGAGACTTTTAACAGGAAGAAACTGGTTTTACCAAGGCCTGCTAGTATTGTAAATGTGGGAGCTAAGGCTGCAAGTGTTTTGAGACCAAGAAGTGGTGTTAAAATCACTAATTGCGTATTGGGTCTAAGAGCACTGAGATCAATGGGAAACAAGGTGGTGTTATTTCTGACTATGTGAGTCTAATGAATTGTTTAGCAAATTTGTTGGATACATGGCATATTTGTATTACATATTATACTAATCTCATTACATTGCATATTTTGATTGTGCATGTTTAGTTGATCACTTGTTGGTTCATTCAGAAGAAGCTCTTTAATTTTAACAAATGGGTTCATCTTTTGGGATTATGTGATGTGTAGAAACAAAAACAGTTTTAATTTTGTTGTATATTACGTATGTAAGTTGGCTAATGTAACTTGAACTATATTACCTCTGTTTTGGATAGACCAAGGGTTGTGTGGAGGTAGTGTGATCGCTTCATCTTTTTGGTACATTCCGAACGATATTATGTAACTTGAAGTATTACATATGGGTTAATCTTTAGTGTTGGTTCACTCCTATTAATACTTTGTTATTGCATCCAATTTCTTATACATAATATGTTTGTGTTTGTGTTTTATGGTTCGATTAATAGCATTTACAAGTTTGTGTTTGTGTTTTATGGTTAGAATACTGTCATTTTCATGTTTGTGTTTGTGATACGAATCGAACATTGTATACAAAGAAAATCGGGATCAAACGACCCCTTACATTCATCAACCATACATGTACAAGCTTACGATAGGGGAAACCACAACCCCTATCTACATCTACATCTACATTCAACAGGGGAAGCAACAATAACAAAAGAAACCACAAGTCCCCAACCCCATACTACCTACATTCATCATAAACAACAAAAGAAACCATCCCAGCCTCCAGCAACCAACCCCCCTCACATGTAGGTTTGCCTAACAGCAAACTCAATCTTGGAAACAATGATGTCGTTAGTTTGCCTAAGCATTCTCATCAATCCCCTCATAATCCTTCTAAGCTTGTTCACATTGGACCTTACAACTCTTGAATCCCTTAAGTTTTAGAGCTCAGCAATCAGCTGCATCCTAATTTCGATCATAGTAGAAAGTTTTCGGCACCTATTCATCAATTCGAGTGCATGTTAAATGTCTTCCTGATCAACCTCTCGCTGGTAATGCATCATTTCTGATATTTCAAATGAGTTACAGGCAAGCATGAGATCAAGACAGCGAGACATGTTACTGGTTAAGGAAATGATAATTTTTTTGTTAAGGGTGTGTGTGTGTAATGACAGAAGACTTTGACAATTTAATATTCAAACATGAAAACTGACTTTGCAAATTTAGCCATTGAGGTCATGTCACATTGATATCAAAAGTTTGCCGGCAAAATGAACAATGAAATGATAATAATACACTCAGTGACGAGGCACTTAACGAGAAAAATAACGGGCATTAGCAAGTAGCTCTCAGTGGCTGTTTTGCAAAAAAAAAATGGAACATTAATATCATTTTTGCAACAAATTTTGTCTCGGTGTATTCCATGTGCATTTGAGCTACTTTAAGGACCATTTTTGCAATTTATCTTTTTTTTTTTTTTTTTTTTTTTTTATCTCATTTGTGGGGTAAAAAAAAGTAAAGCTGATATTTGTTGTTTAAATTACTTAAATGTCATTTTAAATTTATTAACGTATCTTTTACTATAAGGGCACTATTATAAAAAGAGGAATGATACATTCACAAAAAAAACATTCACAAAATGGTCTACAAAATAAGATGTTACTCCCTGATTGGTATACTTTGTGATAATTTCTCTCTTCTTTCTGATTTAGCCACTCAATCTCTAACACGTTATTTCGTGTCTGGTTTTGTGTATTTATTTTTGTGGATGTAGCATTTCCCTTATACAAAAGGTTTTTCTAACTTTTCCCCTGAAAGTACAAGTTAAATACGTCAAAAATACACAATACCTACGAAAAAGTACAAAAAAAGTACCCGGGAACACATGAATTTTGTATGTCCCGGGGTATTTTTTCTTTCATGACATATTTATTTCTTTCTTTCCTTTTATTCTTGCACAACTTGAGAACACATACATACAAGTTCCCTTTCTTTCTTTCCCTCTCATTTTCTTTACTTTGCTTTCCTTTATTTTCTTTTCTTTTCTAAAATTTATGTGAACATAATGTAAGAAAATACTTGGACTTTTTACTAATAAAATATTATATTTACTCACTAAAATGAACTTTAACATTTATTTAACACAAAAGGCAAATATAGACATTTAATATGAGACGGAATAAGTATCTCGTTACATATTCTAATAAATTCAGTTTTTACTATCGCATTTTGATTATTTAATAGCCTATCAAGTTCAAGGTTTTTTTAAAGTTGCCTCTTAACTTTGAAGACAATCTTCAATCGAGTTCTTTAAATTTGGAGTGGAAAAAAATCTTTTAACAACTTTTTTTTTTTTTTTTCAAAAATCATTTTTCTATATACTCCAAATATGAAGTATCTAGCGCAAAGCATTCAAGATATCTAATATATGATAATGTCAAACCAATTAAATAATATTATTGTATTTGAAGGATGAATGTTGATCCTCCAAACATAGAGTATCGTCAAACGAATCATCAAATATGAAGCATGGTTGAAGTTGTTTTTCATATCTTCATTCTTCAAATACGAATAAGTTTTTAAAAAGCATGGAATCAAGTTTGGGAAAAAGAAAAGTTGATATCTGCATTGCTAATGCGGGATAATGGCAAAACTGTTTGAAAGGGGTTTTGGGAATGTAGATGGCCAGTAACTTGTCGGTATCTACAAGTGTTTATCTCTCTCTGATTATGTTTGTGTACTTAGATGAAGTAGCAGACATTGTTTGAGGGATTAGATACTTGGTGATCTAGCATAAAGTGATTTCCTACAAGATTAGCTAAATGGCTTATTAGTGTATAAATGGATGGTGATTTAGTATTCATTATCCTAGTATGCAGAATTGAATTCAAGATAGTCTGCAATATATGATCTCATGGTTTTACCATAGCTCTCATCTTTATAAAATGAAGATTTGATGAGCTTTTAAGATCACTACTTCAGATGGATTTGTACTTTGGAAAGCTCACTTCTTATTATTTTTTATGGTATATACAGACTACAGTAGGCCTTTGTTAGGTAACTGTGTGTCTTGTATATATTATCAAAGTAGTATAAGTATAGTTCTTTCAATAGGTAAGTTCCCTGATGCGAAGGGTAAGTGATCTTAGAGGGTAATGCATGTTGCTTAGAATAGAGAATTGTGAAAGATGAAATTTCTTGGTCTAAGTAATGCATTATTAAGGGAGGTTAGGTTGGTATCACATTGTTGGGATCTATCTGTTTGATGAGTTTTTTTTTTTTTTTTTTTTTTTTTTTTTTTTTTTTTTAATGGCGATGATTCATTAAGTTAGCAAGAAGTTAGAACAAAACAATATTATAACATAGAAGTAAGAAGAGTTGGATTTTCAAGCCAACCTACCAAACTAAAGTTTGTAGATCCATACCTACTATTAAAGTAAAGTAAAATAACTCCCAATACAATCTTCCACGGATTATGAGTCCCAATACCGTCTTCCACAGTGTTTGAGGGAGGTTGAGACGTAAACAGTCTTACTCCTGCCTATGGTAGAGAGGCTGCTTTCGATTCTATCAAAGTGGAAAAGGACCTCCGGCCTTGCAAGGGGTGAGGATCGAACCCTTGACCTTTGTCTCCAGAGGCAAGGGTTTTAACCACTTGATCATATAGCATTGTCACCATAAAGAGAAGAACAAGGCTTGAAAATTTTCTACATTTCTACGCGCTCAAACATGCCACCATAAGGAGAAGAACAAGGCTTGAAAATTTTGTTTTTGCATCCGCTTCATCCGGATATTGGATAATCAATCTGACCATTGAATATAAGAATTTAATATTGGAACATCAAGATCCCACCATCGAGCAAGCAAGACGTAAAGCTGGCAAACAAAAGAACAAGAAAAGAAGCGATGATTGGCGGTTTCTGAATGCTCCCCACAAATAGGACATAACACCGAAGGCACATCTATATCGCGAGCATCGAGATTCATACGAGTTGGAAGCTTGTTTAACGAAAGACTCCAAGCCATAATATTAACCTTTATGGGGATTAACTTACACCACTTTGTAGGCTCTCCATCTGTGATCAACACTTTGTTGTCAATAAAAACCCGGGCGAAGGACACTGTAAATGAACCCGTGCTATGCAACATCCAAGCCCATCTATCCGTCGTTGAAGGCAATTGGACTTGTTATCTTTAGGGTCTAGCTCTTTATAAGTGAGGATGTAGCTACTTGTAAAGTCTCGATTAAAGGGGGATAGGAAACGTAGTCAAATAGCAGTGTCCTTCTTTTTTGAGGAAGGGTGCTATAACTTGCATGATGATGCATGTTTATGGTAAGTTTTATTGGTTTTTCAAGTTCTAGATGAACTGGTAAGCTTTCTATGTATGGGAAATGTAGTCATGAAGTTATGGTACGGTGAATTTGTGGTGAATTCTGGCCTATTGGTATGACTGTTATGAATGGAATTTTTAGTCTGGATAGTTTTTAGCATTGTATGTATTATGTTGCTTGGTATTCATTGAGATTTAGGTATTACTCCCTTCGTCTCAAAATAAGTGTCCAGTTTAACTTTTCAGAGTTAAACTAGTTCAACTTTGATCTTAATTATATTTGTGGGTGTTATATAATATTTGATGCAAAATATGAATGGATTGGGTTTTAAGTGTATTTTTTAATGGCATAATTTTTCATCAAGTATTATATAACAAAAAAAATATTTAAAATAAAAGTTGAACCAGTTTAACTTTGAAAAGTCAAACTGGATATATTGTTTGGTATTTATTGAGATTTGGGTATGTCCATTCTCTACTGATTTGATGTATAAGGTTTGGTTATTAATATATATTCACTACTTCTAAAAAATAAATAAATAAAAAGTACTTTAACTTTCAATAAGGTGAGACTGTAACTAATCGGGGGTAACTCAGTTTGTCACCAAAGGTAATCTTGGGGAGGTTGTTATCACATGTGAGAGGTCTCGAGTTCGAGTCTCTTCATGGGGTTTTCTTTCAAGGTGGGAATCTGTGAGGTTTTTCCTCATAGATGCGTTGATTTGAGGCTAGCAGGGACTATCTTCTGGATATGTACTGTGGAATCGAATCACTAATTATTATTCGAAGCTGTCAAGGACTACCTTCTGGGTAAGTACTGTGAAATCGAATAACTAACTTAGTAACTGAACTCGCCTTAAAAAAAAAAAAAAAGAAAAAAAAAAAAAAAAAGAAAAAAAAAAGGTGAGACTGTTTATATACGGAGTACTACTTTTTTGTATTTTGCTTGACAAAATTTGATATTTATTTGGTTTTCAATCACTTAACAGTGAATCATACTGTAAGATGTCAGTTATATAACGATGAACTGTAAAACGAAGTTTTCTACTGATCCATTGATGACGAGCCGTAGAAGAATGAGCAGCATTTACCTTTCTCATATAATAAAGTTGAAAAAGAACAGCTGCTAGCTAGCAATAATAAATTTGCTTTATTTATTTATGTCGCTTTCTTGGAGTATGATATATCATTGAAGGCGGAGAAAGTCACCGTATAAGTAAACCTTACGTGTCCTTATTTAGCAACAGCAATAGAATGTGTTATTATACTTTTTTTTTTTTTTAACTTTTGTCTCTAAACAAATACGGAGTGCTACTTATTTTATTGATGAAAGAACAATTATATATAAAATAAAATGATTGACTGAAGGTCGTTTTCTTTCTTTTTATAAAGTTGATTAGACATTTTTAGACTAGAACATAAAAGGTGGAGTATACAACGTGATTCACAACCTTAAATCTACATTGAGCTTAAAAGATGTTGTAACAAATGGGCAATTAATGCGATGACTAAAGAACGTAACTAGAGCAGAAACCATGTGAAATTCAAGTAAAATCATTTTGTTGAAATTAAAGATACTAGATGTGTGGTTGACCTTTTGATTATAACAAGTAAAATCATTTTGACATTCTTAATAATCTATATATAGAGTGTTTAGATACATTTCAATTATTAATTGTGTTGTTATTCGGATTGTGTGTAGGGATGAAAACGAGCCGAGCTGAGCCGAGCCCGAGCATGCCAGAGCTCGAGCTCGGCTCATTTATATACATAAAGCTCGAGCTCGTTTACTAATTTTAAGCTCGTTTATACGTATTGACAATATATATATACGTATATAGGGCTTGTTTAGGCTCGCGAGCCTACTCGAACTTTTTGTATAGAGCTCGAGCTCGATTATTAAATGAGCCCAAACTTAGGCTCGAGTTCTGGCTCGAGCTCGTTTAAGCTCGGCTCGTTCGAGCTTTTTACCGATCCGATCTCGTGCTTTTCACAAGCGGCTCGACTCGTTTTCACCCCTAATTGTGTGTTATGCATGTGATTTTCAGTAAAATTATGGTGGTTGTTTTTAGCTGTAGTTTTAGTTTAATAGGTATAAGTACTTAAGTACTGATAAGTAGTAAACGAAAGTTATACTGTTCTGTTGTATAACAAGTTGCGGGAGTAACTACAAAATGTAAGATAAATAAATGATATGGAAAGCTAAACGTTGGAAACTAGACGTTTTTTAGTACATCATTTGATTAAGGACACTTTAAAAAATATCAAAAAAGCTGAAAAGATTGATACCAAACTCCTTTTTTTAGAGTTTTTGCCTTTGGACAAATACGAGTTAGTGCCTTTTTAATATTTTAATGACGAAAGACAGAAGTATATTAAAATGAACGTTTCTTTTAATAAAGTCGAAGAAGAATAGAACATAAAAGTTTGAGCATACAACGTGAATACCATCTTTACGACGGCTTTCAGCTGAAATGATGCTCCTAAGATAATATGGTCGACAAAGCGCGTAACTAGAGCAGAAATCATGTGACTGTAACTAACTTAACATAAAAATAGATAAGAGTTATGAGTTATCTAATATTGATGTATGGTTTTTGTCGAATTAAATATATTCGTTTTTTTATTAATGACCGCCAAAATGTTCGTCAACTCAGCGTTACGTTATTTTTTTTCTTTTTAATCAACATCATCACTGATATAATCAGTGTTGTAATACAAACCAACATCATCATCAAAACATATCTAATTTAAACACGAATATACCTAACAAAAACAAAAATCACACACAACAACAACATACCCAATCCCGCAAAAGCGAGGTATGGGGGAGGTAGACATGTAGACAGATCCTACTCCTACCCCAGGTAAAACCCGGGATTAGAGAGACTGCTTCCTGGGAGACCTCCGGCAAATCACACACAACAACAACAACAACAATTTTCACAACTCAGTCGTCTGAACGACCGAATTCTCTCAAGCCGCAACTTCAACGCGTCATATGAGGTGAGTGTATTAAGAAGAGACGCGTCGCATGATGCCAAGGATGATGCAGACGCTTTGTTGAAGCATCTATTACCACAAGTCTAACATATCACTCCCCCTCCTCATTTTATTGTCTAAAAATATAAATTCTTGTATGTGCAGCACTAACCAAATGCCAATATATACTAGTTTTGGCATTCTATTTAAAGCTATGTTGACTTTTCAAACAAGGTTATTAAAATTTTAAATAATTATTTAAGGGTAAAATACGAAAAACAATCTTTTATAACTCATAATTAATGAAAAACGACAAGTTTTTCGGGATACATCTAAAGTGTTATCGTTGGAATTGTCGTGAAAAATAGTTAATGTATAAGCTAGCTAGCTAGGCTAGGATACATTTCATACATCCTATCTATAAAAAAACGAATATCCTTTATAGTAAGTAACTCCAAGGATTTGTTAAAAACAGATATAGACAGATGTTATCGGATTCTTTTCCTAGAAAGCGATCCTTATTTTTAAGTTATTATCAATAAAAGCTCAATTATATTTGGCATATATGGTATAGAGGCACTTTATTTTGGATACCCTTATTTTGGTGTATACCAATGGACAAATCTCCACCATTCATTTAATTTGATCTAATGCTTGGGATAAACCTAAGATTAAATATGGAAACCTAAGTCCATGTTTTTTTTCTTTTTTTGTCTTTTTTATTATTCTTTTTTTTTTCTTTCTTTCTTTTTGGTTTTTTTGTCACGCATCTTTTTTTTTCTTCTTTTTTTTTTTTTTTGTTTTTTTCTTTATTATTTTTTTGTCTTTCTTTTTTCAAGCTACATTTTTTTTTTCAATGTTTTGTTTCTAAATCACTTTTTCCCCATTTTTTTTGTCTTTTTTTTTTTCTAATAAATGTTTTTTCGTAATACACGTTTTTTTTCTTTCATACGTTTTCGTCCGTTCTCACACGTTTTTGTCTGTTTTTGTACGTTTTCGCCTGTTTTCATATATTTTCGTCCGTTTTCATACGTTTCTTGTCCGCTTTCTTACGTTTTTGCCCGTTCACATCTGTTTTCATACGTTTTCATCTGTTTTCTTACATATTCGTTCGTTTTCTTACGTTTTCGTTCGTTTTCGTTCGTTTTCATACGTTTTCATCCGTTTTCGTCCAGTTTTCAAACGTTTTTGTCCTTTTCATACATGTTTTTATAATTTCATACGTTTTCTTCCGTTTTCATACATTTTCATTCGTTTTCGTTCATTTTTAATTGTTTTCTGCCATTTTCAGACGTTTTCATATGTTTCTAAATATCGCAAGTGATATTCTGAATATCACAAGTGATATTCTGTGATATTCTAAACATCACAAGTTATATTATGAATATCACAAGTGATATTCTGTGATATTCAGAATATCACAAGTGATATTCTGAATATCACAAGTGATTTTCTGTGATATGCAGAATATCACAAGTGATACTATAATTACCACAAATGATATTCTGGATATCATAAGTAATATTCGTCCATTTTCATTTCGTATTCGTCCTTTTTCAGATGTGTTTTTAAGCTTTCATGAGTTTTCATCCACTTTCATACGTATTCGTTCGTTTTCTTGCGTTTTTGTTCGTTTTCATACATTTTCGTCCGTTTTCTTTCGTTTTCATCAAGTTTTCAAACATTTTCATCCTTTTCATACATGTTTTTATAATTTCATATGTTTTCTTCCGTTTTCATACATTTTCATTCGTTTTCGTTCATTTTTAACTGTTTTCTGCCATTTCCAGATATTTTCTGCCATTTCCAGACGTTTTCATATATTTCTAAATATCGCAAGTGATATTCTGAATATCATAAGTTATATTCTGAATATCACAAGTGATATTCTGTGATATTCTAAACATCACAAGTTATATTCTGAATATCACAAGTGATATTCTGTGATATTCAGAATATCACAAGTGATATTCAGAATATCAAAAGTGATATTCAGAATATCAAAAGTGATATTCTGAATATCACAAGTGATTTTCTGTGATATGCAGAATATCACAAGTGATACTATGATTACCACAAATGATATTCTGAATATCATAAGTAATATTCTTCCATTTTTCTTACGTATTCGTCTTTTTTCAGACGTGTTTCTACGCTTTCACACGTTTTCATCCGTTTTCATACATATTCGTTCGTTTTCTTAAATTTTCGTTCGTTTTCATATATTTTCGTCCATTTTCTTTCGTTTTCATCTAGTTTTCAAACATTTTCATCCTTTTCATACATGTTTTTACACTTTCATACGTTTTCATATATTTTCGTCCGTTTTTTCATTCGTTTTCGTCCGTTTTTAAATGCTTTTTTTTTGCCATTTTCAGACATTTTCATATGTTTCAGAATATCACAAGTGATATTCTGAATATCACAAGTGATATTCTGAATATCACAAGTTATATTCAGAATATCACAAGTGATATTCTCTGATAGTCAAGAATATCACAAGTGATATTCTAAATATCACAAGTGATATTCTAAATATCACAAGTGATTTTCTATGATATGCAGAATATCACAAGTGATACTATGAGTACCACAAATGATATTTTCATAGGTATTCGTTCGTTTTCTTACATTTTCGTCTATTTTTTTACGTTTCTGAATATCACAAGTGATATTCAGTGGTTCTATAATATCACTTGTGATTTTCTGAATATCACTTGTGATATTATGAATAGCACTTGTGATTTTCTTATGTTTTCGTCTATTTTCATACTTCGTCCATTTTCATACGTATTAGTCCATTTTTTTTTATGTTTTCGTCCGTTTTTATACATTTCCGAATATCACAAATGATATTCAGAATATCACTAGTATTTTTATGAATATCAATGGTGATATTCTAAATATCACTTGTGATTTTCTGAATATCTATCACTTGTGATTTTGTAAATATCACTTGTGATTTTCATGTTACAAAACATTTATTGAAAATCACTTGTCAAATTCAGAAAATTACTTATGATATTCGGAATATCACTTGTGATACTTTGTATATCACAGAATATTACTTATAATATTCAGAATATCATTTGTGGTACTCATAGTATCAGTTATGATATTCTCCATATTACAGAAAATCACTTGTAATATTCAGAATATCACTTGTGATATTCAGAATATCACTTGTGATATTCAGAATATAACTTGTGATATTTAGAATATCACAGAATATCACTTGTGATATTCACAAGTGATTTTCTGTGTTTTCTTATGTTTTCATCCGTTTTACGAATATCACAAATGATATTCAGAATATCACTTGTGTTTTTCTGAATATCAATTGTGATATTCTAAATATCACTTGTGCTTTTCTGAATATCTATCACTTGTGATTTTCTGAATATCACTTGTGATTTTCATGTTAAAAAACATTTGTTGAAAATCACTTGTCAAATTCAGAAAATCACTTATAATATTTAGAATATCACTTGTGATACTTTGAATATCACATAATATTACTTATAATATCCAGAATATCATTTCTGGTACTTATAGTGTCACTTGTGACATTCTCCATATCACATAAAATCACTTGTGATATTCAAAATATCACCTGTGATATTCAAAATATCACTTGTGATATTCTGAATATAACTTGTGATATTTAAAATATCACAGAATTTCACTTGTGATATTTAGAAACATATAAACGTCTGAAAATTGCCAAAAACATTTAAAAACGAACGAAAACGAATGAAAACGAATGAAAAAACGGACAAAAACATAAGAAACGAACGAAAATGTATAAAAACGTATGAAAGAGTAAAAACATGTATGAAAAGGACAAAAATGTTTGAAAAATGAACGAAAATGAAAGAAAACAGATGAAAACGAACGAAAACGTATGAAAACGAACAAAAATGTAAGAAAACAGACTAATCTGTATGAAAACGAACAACTACGTACGAAAGCGTAAAAACACGTCTGAAAACTGACGAAGACGTATGAAAAATGGACGAAAACAAAAGAAAACGGGCGAAAATGTATTAAGACGAACGAAAACGTATGAAAACTGACGAAAATGTATGAAAACGAACGAAAATGTAAGAAAACATATGAAAACGTATGAAAACAGACGTTAACGGGCGAAAACGTAAGAAAGCGGACGAAAACGTATGAAAACGGACAATAACGTATGAAAACGGACGAAAACGTATGAAAACAGACGAAAATGTCTGAAAGCGAAAAAAAACGTTTATTAGGAAAAAAACGTGAATTAGAACGAAAAAAAAAAAAAAAAAAAAAAAATAGTAGCGTGAAATAAAAAGCAAAAAGGAAAAGAAAGAAAAAAAAGGAAATAAAGAAAGAAAAAAAAAAGAATAATAAAAAAGACAAGAAGACAAAGAAAAAGGTGAAAAAAAACATGGACTTATGTTTCCCCATTTAAATCTTAGGTTAATCCCCACCATTAGATCAAACTAGATGGTGAGGATTTGTCCATTGGTATGCATCAAAATAAGAGTATTCATTTGAATTTTCCTCATATGGTATAGCAATTTCGTTGGGTCATTCACTCAATTTGGAAAGCGAGAAATCGCTTCATATTTGAACAAGTCAAAATTATTCCTACTAGTGTTATTTTGGAAGCTGAGATAAATGATGATGTTTTTCATTCAGTTGCTGTTTCTTCTGACACCACTTCTATGCCGAAAACCAATGGCATCTCGCATGAAAGTTCACGTAAGTGGATCCCCCCCACTTCGAATCTCGTGAAGCTTAACTGTGATGCCTCTTTTAAAGACTCATCGGCCGCTATTGGGATTGTTGCTCGTAATTGTAGTGGATCTTTGCTTCTATGTTTGGGTGAAAAATGTCGTAGTGAATCGGTTCTTGCTAGTGAGTTGAGTGCCATTCGATCAGCTTGTATCCTTGCTGCTACAAATGGATGGAATCATGCTTTTATTGAATCTGATTCTCTATCGGCAATTTCGCTTGCTTCTACAGAGGATGTGCCACCCTGGTCTTTAGCGGCTTTGGTTTCAGATATTCAATATTGGAGATCTCAAATGAATTTACAGTTGTGCTGGGCTCCTCGTGCATGTAATTTTGCGGCTCATCATGTTGCAAAAGTTGCTTACGTTTCTGATGTAAATTTCATTTGGCGTGATAACTTTCCTTGTGATATTACCTCCATAGCGAGGAGTGATGCTTTGTAGTTTGGCTTCGGCTTCTGTTTAATATATTTGATGTTCAAAAAAAAAAAAAAAAAAAAAAAAAAATTCACTCATTCATAGCAAATTTAGGGCAGAAAATAAACTAGCTAGTTGAAAATACTATTTTCGTAGTCATGTAATTATATTTTGTAGCAACAAAAATTCACTAACAACACATTTATACTTGTAATGAACATAATTTCGTCAAGTTACATGATCTTATTAATGAATATTGATGAAATTGATATATATATATATATATATATATATATATATATATATATATATATATATATATATATATATATATATATATATATATATATAGAGAGAGAGAGAGAGAGAGAGAGAGAGAGAGAGAGAGAGAGAGATGCACTCTCATTCAGCAAGCATGAATGCCTTTCACCCATCGTTATCACTCACATGTTTCTTCTTAACTTACGAAACGGGTTAATTAATATCCTATGTCGACTGTCGTATACAATATGTCATGTGTAACGTTATGTTGCGGTCATCCATAAATTCGCCCATGCGGGTAAACCCACAAAACGTATATTTATTTATAACAGTAGAAAATAAGTTTTGTTGTCAACAAAGAAAAATTATCTATACGTTTAGTGGCATCACATATATCCTAAAAACAGCTTCAAACGTACGGTGTATTAGCTAGTATTTGAACTATTGATGCACCTTGCAAACGTTTATAACCAAAAGTTATAACAAGAAATTACAGGTTTGCAGACAGATTGTTGATCAAGAAAGTGTCATGCATGAATTATTTATCTATGAAAAGCATATACTAGCCACAACTCCACAAGCCAACGGATCAGTATATATCCGTGACAAGCATTCTAATAAATAAAATGTTAGCATAATAACCAACCACTACTGTATGTCTCAAGTAATGAATCAAATAAAAATCGTGTTTATAATTATTAATCTAATGCAAGCTAATTAAGTCTAAAAGATGTCCCTTACATAAATACAAAATCATTTTTACCCCAAAATATGATACTTACGTGTCATCAAGGAACAATATTTTGGTGTTGTTCGATATCTGTTATCGTATACCTTTTTTTAACTTTTGTCTTTAAATAAATATTGCCTCTTTTGTATTTTATATCATAGTAAAATGAAGGTTTTCTTGAATAATAAAGTTGACGAAGACTAGAACATAAAAAGGTGAAGTACAACATGAATCTCAACCTTAAAACAACTTTGAGCTTAAATAATGTATCAAATGGATATTAATGTGATGGCTACTAATGCAGAAATCATGTGATCGTAACCAAATTATGTTGTAAGTGGTTGTCGACTATATTGAAATTATTGTAGATGTGGGGGCAGTGTGGGCAGATAAATATGATAATAACATGTATAACTATTTTGACATTTTTAGTTAATCTATAAGGTGTTTAGACTCACTTAAAATACATTTGTTGAATCGTTAATCTGTGTAGATAATAAATTCAGTTTTTGAAGTGTAATATGCATACCTAGGAAGCTAAGGTTTATAAACCGATACTTATATATTCTATAAATTTCTCTGAAAAGGCTCTATTATACTCTCTCCGTTCCGAAAAAGTGTCCACAAACAATTTTGTGTATGTTTTATATAGGTGTAATTCATGTTAATACAGTAAATGTCATTTGTACTATCAGCAGTGGCAACACATGCTTTTTTTTTTTTTTTTTTTTGAAAGGTGACTTTTTTCATATATGGTTTAGAGTCGCACCTTCTAAATAGCAGGCCCTCATCCACCACATACCCAGACTATGTTGTCTGAACCGGACCCACGCTGGCGCAGTGGGGATTTAAACGGCTTTCGCCCGGAAACCGTACCGCCTCCACACGAGATTACTCACTGGAGAAACGGCCGGATGAAAACCGGGGCCGGCTTGGATTCGAACCTGCGCAGCTAATGGCTTACAGGTTCTCCTCTTCATTGCCTGATATCTCCGGAACATATGGTCCACAAGTAGACCACAAGTGAGGACTTCCCGGATGGTCACCCATCCGGTACTACTCCCACTTGTGGCTCGCTTAACAAGTTAAGCCCCACCCACTAGACCACAAGTCCTTTGATGGCAACACATGCTATTTCGCCCATCTTGCAAGTTTTTCTTCACATGAAAAACCAACAATTACTATACTTTCACGGATAAACTATGTTGCTATGCCGTATATATGTACCCACAAATCATGTCTTTTTAGTTGTTACAATGTAATGGTTCTATGTCAAGAAACAACTAGTACGTATTGACGTCGGTTTGATTCTACGTACCATTTGCCATGAAGATGTTGAAACGGTTAAACATATTTTCTTTACATGTGAGATGGCTAAGGACTTGTGGACTTTGTTGGCTAGATGGTGGGAGCTAGACATTCCTTTTTGTGCGAACATCTCAGAATGGTTCACGTGGCTAGACTCATTGTATCTTTCGAATAAGGTGAGGTTGTTTCTTGAAGGAGTGGGAGGGACGCTTTTATGGTCTATATGGAGTTTCCTTAATCAATTGGTTTTTTCAAATCTTTCTCCTAAAAAGGCGTTGTTTTGGGACATTATTGTTTCTCAATTGTTCTTGTAGATTTCATCTAGAAATCCTAAGTTTAAATTTAATTGGGTATGTTGGTTGCAAAATCCTTTAGCTACTATAGCTTCCTTGTAATTTTGCTAGTGTTTTTTTTTTTTTTTTTTTTTTTTTTTTCAGATCCAATATATCACTTAATTAGCATTAGCATCGATCCATCATAATTTTACAAAACAAATACATCTAGACGGCTATAAATTTAACGTGTAAAATATATCTCCATGAAAGTAGTATACCACTATACCATATCATGCACAATGGAAAGTGGTATTACGTACACTATTACCGTATTAGGTACAACATGTTAAATGTGCGTGTAACAGTGTATATGCATGTATCTCAACTTCGAAGTGGAGGAATAAAAGACACAAAATATATATAATATGCTGCGGGACCACGTTCCACTGATTAAAGATGAGATCTAAATAGCTTATATAGTGCACTAGCCACCGCCCAATGAATCATTGTCCGTGATAAGCATTTTAAATGATGGAATAACATTAGCGTATCAACTCAAAGCTAGCTAGACCAACCTCAACTACTGTCCTCCTAGCAGAGTGTAAGACCATGACCCATGCAGTTAACTCGCGGGCAGGGTCGTAACCAGAGCATCCATGAATTTTTGTCTCGTGCTGTTAATTTTGTTAAAAAAAAAGCCTCTATTCTTTTATAAATGCATCCGGTCTTAAAAAATTGTGCATGTAATATTGTTTGATTTCTCATAAATGCACCTGGTGACTTTGTCTTCTGATTCCATCCCTGCTCGCGGGGTGCATAAGTTTCGGACGTTTCATTTGATGGGATTATTAATATTTTAAGTAGGAGCGTTTAATCAATATACGAAAGCTAAATATTCGTTTCCAAACAAGCATATAACATTTTAAACGCTGAAAGTTAAAAGCTAAACACTGCATACATGTAAAAGTTTCAAAGAACTCAGTAGCCAAACACAGTTAAAAAAAATTGCTCATAAATCTGATACGAAATCAGTTTTTTGGATGAAAAATACATTGGTTTATAAGTTCTGGTTGCAAACCACACAAACACAGCCACTTTATAAAGGTCTTGCTCACTCTAGTTGGCGCCTCACTGGACTAAGAGAGTTGTCAGAGCTATTTTTTGTAGAATCGACAATGACTGCACCCAGAGCTAGGGTGTTCCCGCTAATTCTAGATATTTGCATTAACTTTTTCACTATGGTAGGTAAATGTGGTATGGAATGTTGCTGCTCAAGTAAAAAAGTAAATAAATTTTTTATTACAGAAATAATGAAAAGAGAATAAAAGTTGGTTGAGATGTTGAAGTGAAGGGTTAAGACTTAAGGGGTTGTTTGGTACAGAGAAATAGAGGCAAAGAAATGGAAATGGGCTGATTTCCCATGTTTGGTAGGTTGAGAAATCAAATGGGTGGAGAATTTAGAATTCTCTGGGAGTTCACCTCTTTGTATTTTGTTAACTTTGATTTCCACCCATATTGTTGTGGAAATGGAGAGAATTGAGCTTTAAAAAATAATTTTTTTAAATATTAAGTTTTTTTTTAAATAAATTTTTTTCAAAATAAGTTTTTTTTTAATATTTTTTAAAAAAATACTTTTTTATAAAAAATGATTTAAAAAAATAAAAAATTTTAAACAATTTTTATAAAAAATAAATTTAATTTTTTTTTTTTTTTAAAAATGTTAAAAAAATAAATTTTAAAAAATGTAATTTATTTTTTTTTAAATATATATTTTTTAGAATTGTTGTTTAGAAAAAATAAAATTTTTTAAATAATTTTTATAAAAAATAAATTTAAAAAAAATATAATTTAAAAAAAATATTTTTTTTAAATATAATTTTTTTAGAATTGTTATTTAGAAAAAATAATTTTTTTTTTAAATCAATAAACATTTTTTTTTTCATTTCTCGGGTCAAGTCTCTGTTGTTACCAAACATTAAAATTGAACAAAATTCTCTACTGATTTCTATTCTCTCAATTTTTATTCTCTACTTTATTTCTATTCTCTGAAATTCTCTCTACCAAACAGCCCCTGAGAGTGTATCTAAAAGAACAATGAATATGAGCCAACCAAGCACCGACACTCAATGTGGAGCTAAATAATGCCATGTGTCACACTCAACATTCTTTTTTAGCTTCGTCAACCTTTTATTTATTTGTTTTTTTCTTCTTAAAGAAAAAGCTGTGATTGAGAAAAGAAAGCGACGTCAAAGTAGGTTAATTTTGTTTTACATTGTTAGTTTTTGACACGAGAGTAAATATCACAAAAGTCACATGAAGAATAAGTCACTATGGTTTCACGTATGAGTAACCTTACATCATTCTAGTGATATAGTGAAACGTTAATCATATATTCATATCCTTTTTTATATTTAGTCCTAAAAAGATTATGTGAAAAATAATGTTTACATTAACTGGTTCAAGTTTTGTTGAAGATATGCCAGATCGAATTTACGAATATGTGATGTAGATAGTAAAAATTGCTCTCTAAAAAAATAGTGAAATGTCGGTCTTATAAAAGCATACTATACTATTTTTTGCAAAATTGTTTCAACTAGTACACTGCAGTTTTTAGAATTGATCTTAAAGCTGCTTTATTTGACTATCGTAATAACTCATCTTAAAATTTTCAACAGTAGAATTAATAGATCACATGGACGAGAAGAGGAAAGAGTGGATGATAATACTTATCATCCTATTATAAAACTATTTAAAATAAAAAGTTTTACCTCGTATTATAGTATTATACATGTAAGATGTGCAGGATATTTTTGAAATTGTTTATATTAAAAAGTTTAGATGATGATTAGTAATAATCATTTTTGCAACTATATAAATAGACTGGCATGTCGACTGAATAATTTGACCAGAACGTGTGACCGGCCCAAATAATCTGACTAGGGTCCATAACATTTTACCATCTATCGTACTCTACAAATGAATATACTTCCAAAAATCATAAATACAATATACACAAAAGATATCTTTGCTATCGACATTATTTATAGTTCATAATGATGTCAATCAAACGATGTTTAAGTTTCAGATACAAATATCTTTCTGTGCCACTTATCGCTTAGATTCTCGTTATTTTATGTTACATTATCCTAGGAGTTTATATCAAATAATAGTTTAAGTTATAAGAGCGAACCGTATAGTCACGCCTTCTCAGTGGCGGATCTAGAATTTTTAATCGCATGTAGCACAAAAAAAAAAAATAATAATAAATAAATAAATAAATAAATAAATAAATAATAATAATAATAATAAATAAATAAAAAATAAAAAAATCCGCGAGTCGTCATACTACACCGAAACGAGTCGTCATACTACACCGAAACTAGTGTCTAAGCAGAAAAATCATTATTTAAGTTGCTTAAAGTTAAAACCAATGATAGGTGACACACGCATCGATTAAGACATTGGGATTCAAGTCTCGTCGGCGACATGTATTAAACAATGGTATAGCGTTTGAAAAAGTTTTCTTAAAAAAAAATTAGAAAAGAATTTACATGGGTATTCCAAAAGAATAAAGTAAATCAAAGTGTTTTAAAATGTAAAACAACGACAATGTATAACCATCAAATCATAATCGTATTGTATAAACCTTGTAAAACGTAGTTGACCAATTCCTAGTTATAATAACTAATAAGGGCTTAAACTGTTAAAGTTGTAAACCTTTTACACTTATTCGAAAATGAAACTATACAATTAGGGCAAAGTTGTAAATTTATAAACTTTAGGGGGCCAAAGTGTAGATTAATCAAAATCGTCATCTTCCCTAACCAACACAGATCTAAACGTTACAGACTTGCAGGCCTTGTTTCCATCTTTCATCTTATAATCATATAAAGATGCATTTTTAACACAATCTTATCAATTTACTGCTAGAAATCAAACAGCCTTTAGGTTGAAAATCTTAAGACAGTGTCGAAAATCATGACTATAAAATAAGAGGGAGTAAATGTAAAAAAAAATAATAGAAAAACTACTTGTAGCCTAAATAACTAATGAATGAAATGGGTTGATTAGGAGTGACTCAACGGCCATTTGAAATGTGGAAGGAATACACAAATGGTCAAAAATTATCTTTTTAATCCCACTTTTATAAATACTACCCCAATTAATCATTTTTTACACAACAATCCTAATTTCTCTACCAAAAATGAGTTCGGATGATGAAAATGTATTAGCATTTTCGACGTTGATGATTAAACTGATATTTTCTTTATTACGCAAGCTTATCAGTATCACCAATCGTTCGTAATCCGATATATCGTGTACGTGATGTTGCTGAAGAACGTTTGTTGGACGACTATTTCTGTGATAATCCAAAATATCTGGAGTACTATTTTAGACGTCACTATCGTATGAGCAAGAAATAGTCTAAGGTATTGAAACTAACGATTCTCTTCCCGAACAATTTGAATTCTTTAAAGTCACACCCGATTGAACAGGTCTAATGGGTTTTAGTGTTATTATGTATTGCACTTCTCCGCCAATAGTTATGTTTTATGTATGAAAATTTTGTACGCTTAGTTTTATTTTAAAGGCAATAGATTATTGAGCATCAATATTTGAAGCTAGCAAGATGTTATATGTAACAATGGTACAAGGTTTTCGACCAAACAACTTTAAGATAACACCTAATCAAACGGCAAAACCACAACGACAACCAAAACGACCCTTAAATTACAAAGGACCCTAATATCTCTAGCTTTGAAAATCTACCATCAAAAGTACAAACTCCAGCAACCAAACCCAAGTATAACGCATAACCACTATGGACAATTACCCGACATAATGTATGGAAATGGGTGAAAACCCGACCATAACCCTAACAACTGAGACGAAACCCACCGAAATCTCAAAATAAAAAATTTAGACCATACGATCTAAGTGAATGGTGGAAAAGCGAGATATAAAGATTGTTGATGAAGAAAATATCCTAAACCGTTAAACCAAAAAAGCTAGAATTGCCATGGGCTTTACCAACCTTTATGGTTGATTACAAATTACTTATATTTTCATCTTTAGTCTCATAGTAAAAGAAAAAAAAAAAAAAAAAAAAAAACATTAGTTTAATTTCTAGTTGTTTTTAAATAACATCCTAGCTAAGTTCCTATCCTTATCGACTCATAGAATAACAAAAAAATATAAACGAAATAACGCCAAGATGATTAACACTTTTTAACTTTATGACTCAACATAGACACGTTAGTTTTGCTTATAACACAACCACAACAATGATGCATGCTCCCCCTTTTTATGTTATAAGTCGGCTGTGTACAAGACCGTTTTGGATGTTGGTTGTGTGTATGATGTTCGTTATCATGGGTATATTTGTATATTAGTGGAGCATATTTGTCTATAAGTGGTGTATGTATGTGTGATGATGTTGGAGTCTTATTACAAATGTTTGTTAATGTTGATGTAAAATAGTTAAAGAATATTCTTATTAAGGGTGATGTCAATTACGTAAGATTTCATGCCTATTTATAATATAACGTAGCTCGGGAAAATTAGCAAAAGAGTCGCATTCAAGAGTTCCATTTCAAAGAGAGTCATTTTTTTCCAAGAATAAAAAATGATCAATTTAGGGTGTAGCACCTCGTCTATGAGATCATGTTCGTTAGACCACTTTGTGGAAAACTAGAAGGGGGTTGAATAATTTACCGCTTTTTAAATTCTTTTTAACTTGAATATCCTTTAAAAAACTTTACGTTTGCTTAAAGATATAAACACAACGTTATATGTTTGATTCTTTGAAAAGCTTTTCATGTGAATAACTATTCTAACTTTACTTGTTTCATAATTTGAAAAGCTTTACTTGTGATGATCCTAACTTTGCTTGTTTAGTTCTTTGAAAAGCTTTACATTTGTTTAAAGATATAAACACAACTTTACTTGTTTAATTCTTTGAAAAGCTTTATATGTGATTAGCCATTCTAACTAAAAGACAACATGTAATAAGCAAAGATAAAGAAAGAAACGATCAAACCACAACACGATTGTTTATCGTGGTTCGGCTACAAGGACTCTTTTTCCTTGCCCTACATTCACGCCCCGAGTTTCCAACTCGAGAGTTATAAGCACTAATCAACAAGCTCCTTTCACCGGCGGAGAAAACCTTTACAACGTTGCTTACACTTTTACCGACACTAAGCTAGATGTCGAGTTCTTTTACATGGGTACAACCACTCTCATCGTCGCTTACACTTTTACCGACACTAAGCTAGATGTCGAGTTCTTTACCAAGGGTACAACTGTTGACATAAATAATGTCTAAAAACATTGTTAGCATATTAACAATGTCTCTATGTTTTGATAATTACAAAGCATAAACTCATTAATCTAAAACTTATGACGTAAACAAGTTTTTAGTGCTTAATATTTATCTTTGCATCCATATCACTTAAGGTATGAATAAACAAAGGGTTTATTGCATTTCATGATCAAAGGAAATTTTTCTAATCACTAGAATTTTTATCAAATGTATTAAACATTCTATATCTTTTACAAAATTACTTTTGGAATTAAAAGAATATGTTTAATTCATTATAAATATATGATTTCAAATTTCCAACAAAAAATGGCAAATTTTATCCAGAAAAATATTTTCCACTAAAAGACAAGAAAATCCAACGTTCTGAAGGGGCGGCCCCCTTAATTCCTTAGGCGGTCCCCTTAATCATTAAGGGGACCGGCCACGCTCCAGAACAGTATTTTTCTCCCCTATAAATACTGGTTCATCCCTCATAATTTTCTTATCTTTTGCACTCCTAAACTTTCAGTTCTAGATCCACATTTCTATTCTCTTAATCCTTTGATCATAAGTGCATAATTCTTTGTTTCAAAGTGATTCAAACTTCATCCTCTCAAGTGCAAGAGAAGAATACTTCTATCCCCCAAGACAAGAAGTATTACAACTTGTTGTGACCTCCACATCCAAGTTGTTAGTGCATCATCAAGATTATTTACATTATTCTTTGTGAAAATTGTTGTGAATATTTGATTGTAGATAGTTGTGCTAGATATATAGATTGTGTGATTAGTTAGTTGCTTGGTGTGAAGAAGAAAAGTTAGGGATTAGATTGTAGTGAAGAAGCTAGGTGTGGAGTAGTTAGTTGTGAAGTGAATTGGTGTGAAGAAGATATGCGTGGAGTAATTAGTTGTGAAGTAGATTGATTTGAAGAAGTTGTGTAGAAGTTGTGACTTAGTTGTGAAGAAGTTGTGGTGTGTAAATTGGTGTGTAAGGTTTTCTCCGCCATAAGGGAGCTTCTTGATATAGTGAAGAAAACTCTCGAGTTAGGTGCTCGGGGAGTGGAGTAGGGCAAGGAAGGTGTCCTTGTAGTCGAACCACTATAAATCTCTTGTCTCGCGGTTCGATCTTTCCATCTCTTATTTATTTCATTACTTATCATTGTTATATATTATTGATTGATAGTTGTTTATATTGTGCAAGACTTGAGATCACATATTATCGAATCTAAGTTTTTAAAAAAAGCTAAGAAAACACTAAAACTATCTTTTATAACAAATTAAAAAGACGTAAAACTATTCAACCCCCCTTCTAGTTTTTCACAATTGGTATCAAGAACCACGTCGAGCAAGATTTTTAAAATATATTGTATTTTAAAACTTGTAACGATCTATGGAATTTGAAAAATATTTAGAAGGGCAATCTATGCAAAGACCACCACTATTTGAAAGTGATGGATTTTTATATTGGAAAAATAGATTCGAAACGTATGTGAAATCAAAAGATCTTGATCTTTGGCATATTATTACCTTTGGTGATTTTCCCCCTATTCAATATAATGTTGAAACTAAAATGAATGAAATCGTATCTTTTGAAAAACAAAATGATGATTTGAAAAAGAAACTAGCAAAAATAATGAGGCTAAAATGGTCATTTATAATGCGTTACCACGCAAAGAATATGAAAGAATTTTTATGTGTAAAACCACAAAAGAAATTTGGGATTCTTTACTAATTACTCACCAAGATAATAGCCAAGTCAAAGATAATAAAATAGATCTTCTTGTACAACAATATGAACAATTTACGATTCCGGAAGAGGAATCAATTGATAATGCTTTTGCTAAATTTAACACTATTATCACAAGTTTAAAAGCACTTGATGAGACATTTTTTAGTAAAAATTGTGTTAGGAAATTTCTTAGGGCATTGCATCCGAAATGGCGAGCTAAGGTCACGGCAATTGAAGAATCAAAGAACTTGATGACGTTATCACTAGATGAACTAATTGGCAACTTGAAGGTTCATGAAGAAATTATAAGAAGAGATTCGGAAACGGTCAAAGTCAAGAAAGAACAAACCAAATCCATTGCTCTAAAAGCCAAAAAGGAACCTAGTGATGATGATGATTCAAGTGACGAAAGTGAAGACGAAGAATATGCAATGGCCGTAAGAGAATTCAAGAAATTCTTCAAGAGACGAGGAAGATTCACTAGATCATCACGAGACGAAAGAAAATCATTCCAAAGAAATAGAAGTGACAACTACGGCAAAAGAAAGTGCTTTAGATGTGGAAGTCCAAATCATCTCATTGACGAATGCCTAAAGCCGCCGGGTTATGAAAATCAAGGCGCATTTGTTAGCGGAACATGGAGTGATAGTGACAAAGAAGAAGTTGAAAAGCCAAGAGACGAAAAGTGTTTTATGGCAAAAGAAACCGACGAAATATGTTTAGGAATTGACTTGGAGCCTGACGAATGGATCAAAGATAGCGGATGTTCGAGGCACATGACGGGGAACCGCAAGCTATTCTCTACATACAAGGCATACAATGGAGGTAACGTTATTTTCGGTAGTGACTTACGTGGAAAAATCATTGGCAAAGATACGATCTCTCAAGACTCACTTACTATTGAAAATGTAGAGCATGTAGATAATTTAACATATAACTTGCTTAGTATAGGACAAATATGTGATAATAAATGTAGAGTCACTTTTACCGAAGAGGATAGCGAAATAGTTAAGAATGGAAAAATTATAGGTAGAGGAATTAGGAAAGGTTGCATATATGTTATGAAACTAGGAAATAAGCCTGAGGATAGGATATGCCTAACGATCCTAGATGAAAACTCTACATTGTGGCATAGGAGATTAGGACATGCTAACATGCAACAAATACAATCTTTGGTCTCTAAGGAATTATTTAGAAATTTGCCTAATCTAAAATATGACAAGCATTTTTGTGATGCATGTAAAATTGGAAAACAAGCTCATGCTAGTCACAAAGCTAAGAATATAGTATCCACTACTAGGTGCCTAGAATTATTACACATGGATCTTTTCGGTCCATCCGCTGTGCGGAGCTATGGAGGAAACAAATATACCTTAGTAATAGTAGATGACTACTCACGATACACGTGGACTAGGTTTTTAAGTGACAAAACCCAAGCCTTTGAAAATTCGAAATATTTAGTAAAATGATTCAAAATAAATTAGGATGCTCAATAGTTGCCATTAGGACGGACCATGGTAGGGAATTTGATAACGAAGTACAATTCGGAAAATATTGTGAGTTAAATGGAATATCTCACAATTTCTCCGCTCCTCGTACTCCTCAATCAAATGGCGTAGTAGAAAGAAAAAATAGGACACTACAAGAAATGAGTAGAACAATGTTAAATGAACAATCCATCCCACAAAAATTTTGGTGTCACACCGTAGATACATCGACTTATATTTTAAATAGGGTATCAATTAGGAGAATTCTAGGAAAAACTCCTTATGAGTTACTAAGAGGTAGAAAACCAAACTTAAGCTACTTTAGGGTATTTGGAAGTAAATGTTATATTCTAAACACTAAGGATTACCTCACTAAGTTTGATCCAAAATCATATGAAGGAATATTTTTAGGATACTCACAAAATAGTAAAGCATATATAATACTAAACAAACACTCCATGAAAGTAGAAGAATCACTAAATGTACAATTTGATGAAACACCACCTCCTCCTAAAACATTACCTTTAGAAGATGATGACTTAGTCGAAGATGAAGCTATTGAGGTTAGTAAAACAAAACCCATAGGAAATAATAATGAAGACATTCAATTAGAAAACAACGAAATTGTTAATGTTAAGGAATCTAGATCACATCCATTAAAGAATATAATAGGACATCTTAACCAAAGAACCCTTAGGTCACAAGCCCAAGATAAAAACAATTTCTTTTGTTTCCTCTCAGCAATAGAACCTAAGAATATTAATGAGGCTTTAAAAGATGAAAGTTGGGTTATAGCTATGCAAGAAGAATTAAATCAATTTAAGGCAAATGATGTTTGGGAATTAGTCCCAAATCCAATGGATATGACCATCATAAGAACTAAATGGGTATATAGGAACAAATTAGATGAAAATGGAGTAGTTACTAGGAATAAAGCTAGGTTAGTTGCCCAAGGTTATAATCAACAAGAAGGAATTGATTATGACGAAACTTATGCCCCCGTAGCTAGATTAGAATCAATTAGGATACTACTTGCCTATGCATGCGCCCTAGACTTTAAGTTATTCCAAATGGACGTGAAAAGTGCATTCCTTAACGGTTTTATCAATGAGGAGGTATATGTGGCACAACCTCCAAGATTCATTGACTTCGCAAAACCTGATTATGTTTATAAGTTAAAGAAAGCTTTGTATGGACTCAAACAAGCTCCCAAAGCTTGGTATGATCGATTGAAAGCTTTTCTTATTAAACATGATTATTCCATGGGAATGGTAGATAACACTCTTTTCACTAAAATTAAAGACCCAAATCTCATCATTGTCCAAATATATGTTGATGACATTATATTTGGATCGACTTGTCAAGACATGTGTGACGAATTTGCCAAAATCATGCATGATGAGTTTGAGATGAGTATGATGGGTGAACTTAACTTCTTCCTAGGATTACAAATAAAACAACTAGAAGATGGAATATTTTTTAACCAATCTAAGTACATTAAGGTAATGCTTAAGAAATTTGGCCTAGAAGACTCAAAACCCATAAAAACTCCCATGTCTACGGAAATAAAGCTCACAAAGGATAATGAAGGTGAGTCCGTAGATAACACCAAGTATAGAGGAATGATAGGTAGTTTACTATACTTGACGGCAAGTAGACCCGATATCATGTTTAATATCTGCCTTTGTGCCCGTTTTCAAGAGGATCCCAAAACCTCTCACCTAGAAGCGGTTAAGCGTATCTACCGATACATTAAAGGCACTATACACTTAGGATTATGGTATCCTAAGGGATCCGACATAGAAACCATCGTCTATGCGGATTCGGATCATGCGGGAGACTACGTAGATAGAAAAAGCACTAGCGGTATTTGCACGTTTATGGGATGTTGTCTAACATCTTGGTTTTCGAAGAAGCAAACAACTCTTGCTATTTCTACCATCGAAGCCGAATATGTAAGCGCTGGAAAGGCATGTCAACAAGCACTATGGATGAAACAAGCTCTCATAGACTATGGCATTAGGTTAGAAAATGTCCCCATTATGTACGATAACAAGGGTGCGATAGATTTAAATAAAAATCCGGTGCAACACTCCAGGACTAAACATATAGAAATACGCCACCATTTTCTTAGGGATAATGTACAAAAAGGAAATATATCTATAGAAAAGGTTGCATCGGAAGACAACATTGCGGATATATTTACAAAACCCCTTAAGCGTGAATTATTCAACCACTTGCGTTTAGGATTAGGAATGATGGAACAAGTTGACTAAATTATATTGAATTAATACAAATTTATACTTGCATAAAATTTACTTTTCTTCCACTTCTTCATTTCTGAGTCTATAAATCTATTTTGCACAAAATTAAAGATTGGGAAAATTTATTTTCTTTGCATAAACTCCTTTGTAAAACCCAATCAATTTTCTTTAAAAATTATTCTCACATCTAGGAATCACATGAAGATCATTTTCCTTGCATTGTTGACTAATACTAAAAACATTGTCTTTCAAAATCATGCATAAACTCTCACATAAATTGTCAAGGTATATAATCTAATATATATCTTTGACATTCATGATCGAGCATAATTAAATCAAGGATATCTTTTGGATTGTTTCTTAGGATCGTTATTTCTTTTTGCATTTAGGAGTCGAAACAATCACAACTCCACATTTGTTGCATATAGACACACACTAGGACAAATTCACTAATAATGTTATCATCTTGATCCATCACTAGTTTTTCACTCACTAGTTGCCTTTGCCTTTGATCTAAGATAGGTGCCTTAGGAAGTTTAAGTGATCTTGCCTTTACTTATCTCCTCTTGCTTATTATGTGTTGATTATTTGCTCTTTTGCTTATGTGTTCTTGCATGCATGCTATATCTTGATTAGATTAGATTCTATATTGCCTAAAGGAATTGAACTTGCTTGAATTCTAATCCAAACACACAACCTTTCTGCAAATTTTCTACCAAAAACCCAAGTCTGGCAACCTGAAAATCACCAGATGGGCGGCCCCCTTAATTTTGTAAGGCGGCCCCTTAATCATTAAGGGGACCGCCCCCTAATTAAGGGGACCGGCCATCTGATGGTCGGGTTTACAGAATCTGTGGAAAACTAGAAGGGGGGGTTGAATAGTTTTACGTCTTTTTAACTTTATTTTGAAAACTTAGTTTAGTTTTAAAACCTTGTTTGCTTTTAAAACTTTGATTCAATCTTATGTGAACTTCAAATGTTGAACAATATGAACAAGTATATCTAAGTATGAACAATAATAATAATGTACTCTAAGTATGTGAAATCAACACATGCATAATATAAACAATTATAGCTATATATGAGAGATAAGTACGTAATCGTTTATTTTATAATCCTTAGTTATATTTTGTATGAAAACTATACTTGATCGAAATGATCAATTATAAGTATGTAACCTTTTTTTTTTGTTTGATTGTAAAAACTTTGTTTTGTGAATGAAACTTTCGTTTGATCTTTAAGTAAAATCAATACTAGCACTATATGAACAACTATATATATACGTCTACGTCTATAAAAGTAATAGCGATATAAGTAAGATAATAAGTAAGATATGGAAAAATCTAACCGCGAGACAAAGGATTTATAGTGGTTCGGCTACAAGGACACATTCCTTGCCCTACTCCACTCCTCGAGTCACCTACTCGAGAGTTTTCCTCACTATGTCAACAAGCTCCTTATGGCGGAGAAACCTTACACACCAATTTACACACCACAACTACGTCACAACTTATTCACACATTCTACACAACTATTTCACACCTATTCACTACTTAATCACACCACTTCTTCACACCAATTTCCTACACACCAATCTTCTTCACTCCTATCTTCTACACACCAATCTTCTTCACAACTATCTACCTCCCAACAATCTTCTTCACACCACTACTTATATCTCACTACTTCTATTCACAACTTCTACTCCTAGATCTATCTAGTTACACTACTATCACACCTTTACAATGAATATACACAACAACTAGACTATATACACAAATCTACAATACTTCACAACTTGATGTTGAAGGAGTATTCTTCTCTTGCACTTTGAGAGATGAGAGGTGAGGGAATGAATCACTTGAAACAAGGATTAACAATTATATGATCAAAGGGTTTTTAAGAGGATGTTTAAAGAGATTTGGATCTGAAAATTTTCGTGCAAGAGGTGAGAAAAATTCCAGGTTTGAGGTGGTATTTATAGGAAAAAATTTCTGACAGAATCTGACAGGGGAGCGTGGCCGGTCCCCTTAATTGTGTGCCGGCCCCCTTAAAATTAAGGGGGCCGCCCAGACGAAAACTGCAGTTTTCTTGTCTTTTTCTGTGGAAAGTTTATTTGGTGAAAAACTAACTGATTTTGGTTAAAATTTTGAATTCATATATTTATTATGAATAAAACATTTTCCTTTATTACCAAAAATGTTTTTCAAAAATATATAATAAGTTTATTTAATTTTATAAACTTTTTATTATTTAAATAAACATCCCTTTGATCATAAAATGTATTAGTCACTTGTTTATTCATACCTTAAGTGATTATGTTGGATGAGATGATATAAACTTGCTTAAAACTTGTTTACGTATTAACTTTGCGTTTAATGTTCTTATATTTTGTGATCGTCAAAACTTAAGGATATCGAAAGATATTAATAACGTTTTTATACATTATTTATATCAACAATCTCCCCCTTTTTGATGATTACAAAATCTAAACTCATTAAACTAAAAATTAATATATATGCAAGTTTTTAGTGTGAGTTTATATCACTTCTCCCCCTTTTTGTTAACATCAAAAAGGTTATCCCGACGAATGTATAGCTCCCCCTTGAAGTATACTCCCCCTCGTTTTGAGGTCATAAGAGATCGAGATATGGAATGCTTGCAAGAAAAATAATAGAAGCGCAAGCATATACAGAATAATATGCAATAAATAACAAGCATAGCAAAAATATATATATATATATATTAAGGATGCATAACAATTAATTCAAAGTGATTATGTTAAAGATCCTAATTTGCCAAAGAGAGCCATCGGACTTGCTTGTAACAAAAGGTTGGTTGATTCGTATTTGAGAGTGAAAATCATAAGCATATGGTATGATTAGATGGTTGATGATGAGGTGTTTGAAATGAAGATGGTTGAGTTAGGGTAAGGTTGTTGGATTAATGGAGGTATATGTTTGGGTCATGAATGTTGGAGAGTTTGGTGGTGGAGAGTTTGTAGCGGAAGAGGTTGATTAAGGTTTTGGATGTTGTTCAAGTGAGGGTATTGGATGTGATCTAGTGAGAAGATATTCAATCCAAGTGAAGTGTTCATTGAATGCAATGGTTTTTAGGAGAAAGATGCAACAAGGTCAATTGTTGACATGTTTTTCAACTTGATTCAAGTTGTGGGGTAATGAAAGGAGAGCTAGAGGAAAGTTGTTCCAAGTTGCATTGAGCAAGGTGTCAGGCAAGAAGAGCACAAAGCTCATGGGCTTCCTTGAGTTCTTCAATGAACTTCAAGTGTTCGGAGGAAGGTGATAGGACATGCAATATAGGGATAACATGTGTGTTGGTAGAAGGTGGTGGTGATACTCTTGGTGGTGGAGATATTTATGAGTTTGGGTAATCATGAATGGATGAGAATGAAGTTGTGGAGGATGTATCATGAGTGGAGGATGTTTTGGATGGTGGATTGGTAGGTTGAACAAAATGTGAGGTGTTAGGAATGAGATTGGGATTGTTGTTTCGAGATTGAATATGCTCTTCATTTGGCTTATGTTGGTAAGATGAAGGTGTATTTTTAGGAACAAGGATGGATGTTTGGTTATTATGATGAGGTTTGTGAAAGGGTTCATTTGAGTGAACATGAGGTTTGTGTATCATGAAATATGGTTTGACCTTCATGGGTTAAGTTGTGGTGGTGATGACCCACTTTGTAGAGTGTAGGAAATGGGTATATGGTTGAATCTTTTGTGAGGATGACTAGGTTGAGTTATTGGTGAAGATGGTAAATGAGTATCAAGTGATGTAGGTTAGAGTGAAAGAACGATGTTCATGGAAGGGATTACTTGGTAGGAGGGTGTTATAGATGGTGCATTAGGTGCACTAGGAGATGAATTTTGAGGTTAGGTGAGTAAAGGTTATGAGGTTTGAGTGTGTAAAGGTTATGAAGTTTGAGTGTGTAAAGGTTATGAGGTTTGAGTGTAATGTAGAAGGATATGGGTGAGTAAAGGTTGTTGATATGTAATGTTGAAGACATAGGAGGATTTTGGTGTTGGATGTTTGACAACATCATTTGGTTTGATGGGCTTTTAAAGGAAGTTAGGCTTTCTTCTCCAAACAAGTTTTTTGGTGGTTTTGGTTTAATGGGAGAGGAAATGATGAGATGAGTGGAGATTGAGAGGAATGAGAGTGTTTATAATGTAGGATTGGTAGGATCAAGGATGGATAAACTTTGATGGAAGGTTTTGGATAGGTTTGTGAATTTTGGGAAGTGTAGGATGAAATGGGCTAAAAATAGAAAAAGGAAACAACACCTTCGACCATCAGATGGCCGGTCCCCTTAATTGGAGGCCGGTCCCCTTAATAATTAAGGGGACCGCCTTATGATTTAAGGGGGCCGCCCATCTGGTGATTCTCAGATTGCCAGAAAAGGGTTTTTGGTAGTGAATTGCAGAAAGGTTGTGTTTTTGGTTTCAAACAAGTCCAACTCTTTGAGGCAATTAAGCATATACTAATTATGTAGGCAATTATGTAGCCAAAGCATGTTAATCAAAGAGATTAAGTAAACAAGCAATTTCATCTAGCATGCAAACATACTCATCAAGCAAGTAAAATATAAGTGCTAGGAAACAATAAGCAACATCAAGTATTTCATAACTACATAACTAGGAGGATTAATCCTAATGTGTATCAATGTGCAATAAGTGGGTAGTTATGATATCATGGGTATCTAGACTTGTTACAAACAAAGTCTTAATGAACAAACCATGGTCCTCTTGATTTAATTTAGTTCACTTATAAGTGTCATTTATATAAATATAGATGACAAATATGAGATCACCATGCATGATTTTAAAAGAGACGTTTTTAGCATTATTCAACAATGTTTGAAAGTAAGTTTTCACTTAGATGTGAGAGTTATTTGAATAAAATAGATTGGGTTTTTACTTCAAAATGTGTGAATGAATGGTAAAGAATATTTTCCCAATCTTTAGTTTTGATCAAAACAAAATTGTGGATATTGATAGTGAAAACATGTTATTTAAAAGTGGGATAGTTATTTGAAAAACTATTTTCCAAAATGTGAGGTTTTTGCATATTTTTAGAGATATTAGATTTTTGACAACAAATATCATAAATCAAATATATAAAAAAAATGTTTATTAAAGATCTCATGCTCAAGAGGATTGGTTAAGCCTATTATTATCTCATGCTATCATTTCTATATATCCTATGATCCTAAAGGAAATGAAGACGATAATTTATATGTTAGATGCGAGAGTGTTGAATGGGGTATAACCTAACATCTATAGTTCTTTTGTTTTCGCATGCTTATCTAACTTAATGCCATAGTCTACGAGAGCTTGTTTCATCCATTGTTTTCTTACGCGAGGGATCTAATGCTACTTCTATATTAA
Source organism: Artemisia argyi (assembly GCA_030686995.1). Lineage (NCBI taxonomy): Eukaryota > Viridiplantae > Streptophyta > Magnoliopsida > Asterales > Asteraceae > Artemisia > Artemisia argyi. The sequence goes on from CM060702.1 coordinate 199,471,369, forward strand.
CGATAGATCCACTTAACTCATTTCACTTCATCACCATGAGTTTGCTAATAGTGGATATAGAAGATTTCCATTTTCTATTTCGTTCGGCAATGAACAATTTTATCTTATTCCTAGGAGTGTCAACCAATGATGTTTTTAGGTTATAAGAATATAAGCAATTATGTACTAAGCATTAATCTAACAAATCATTTATCTAAGCATGCAAATTAAAGTGATGAACTTAAAAGAAACGCGTACCTTTTAGTCTTCAATGGAATATCTTCAAGCACTTCAAGTGACCATATTGACTTATAGAAGTCATTTGTAGATGATATTCCAACATCTTCCAAGATTGACAACTTAGCCACTTGGTCCCCATTGTCTCATTGATCCAAAGTTGCTTGGTCCAAACATATTTAACATTTGGCTAGGATGCATGTATGGTGGTAATATTTCCCAAGGATTGTAACTTGGTTGATAATTCCACATTTGATTTCTAGTATTATTGTAATATTGTCTATTTTGATTTCTTCTAGGTTGAGGTGTTTTAGATCTTGGATGATGATTGTTAGGTTTTCTTGGTGGTGGAGTTTTAGATCTTAATTTAGGTTTGGAGGATCCTACTTCGGTTTTAAGGATGGTTTATAAAAAGTCTTTACTTTTTCATCATTTGCAATGGGTATTTTTTTATCTTTTGTAAGTATATACTTAGGATTTGATTCTAGTGATTTTTGTGTACTAGATTCACATTCAAACTTTATACTTTTATTTTCACCAGTTGAAACATTAGTTGAAGTTAATCCTAGACCGGTTTTATCTCCCGAAGTTTCTTGAACACTTATTATTTTCTTAAGTGGGTTACAACAATTTTTAAACTTGTCAAGTTTGAAAATTTCATTTTTAAGTTTTTCGTTTTCATTTTTAACCTCTAAGCATGTTTTACATTTTATAAAAACTTCTTTTCCTTTTTCCAAATGTTGTAGTTTAATTTTTAATTCGAGTACTTCATTTTCTAATAGATTATTAATATGTTTTAGTGACTTATTTTTAGCTATAACCTTTTAACCTAATTTGCATAACCTATTATATTCACTATCTAGGTCTTTTTCGTCTAATGATAAATTTTTGTCACTAAAGTATTCGGTTTCGGAACGTACCTCGCTTAATGTCTTAGCCATAAGACACTTTTCTTCATTTGTGGTTTCTTTCTTGTCCTCATCGCTATCACTCCAAGCACCTCCGATAAACGCCTTTTGATTTTGATCTCTTGACATCATTGGACATTTTCCGATGAGATGATTTGGATTGCCACATTTAAAACACTTCCTTTTATTATATGGTTGCCTAGCATATCTTCCTCGTCTCTTGAAGTATTTCTTGAAGTCTCGTACGGCCATAGCATACTCTTCATCGTCACTTTTGGAGGTTGAGCATTCTTCATCACTAGAGTCCTTTTTAGCTCTCAACGCAATTGATTTGCTTTGCTCCCTTTTTCCTTTGACCATCTCGGAGTCTTTCTTTATTATTTCTTCGTAGACCTTTAAGTTGCCGATCAATTCGTCAAGTTGTAGGGTTGACAGATTCCTTGATTCTTCAATAGCCGTGACTTTAGCTCGCCATTTTGGATGAAGAGCCCTAAGAAATTTCCTAACAAAATTCTTACTAGAAGAATTCTCATCAAGTGCTTTTAAACTTGTGATAATAGTGTTAAATCTAGCAAAAGCATTATCTATTGATTCCTCCTCCGGAATTGTAAATTGTTCATATTGTTGAACAAGAAGATTTATTTTATTATCTTTAACTTGACTATTACCTTGGTGAGTGATTAGTAAAGAATCCCAAATTTCTTTTGCGGTTTTACACATAAAAATTCTTTCGTATTCTTTACGTGGTAACGCATTGTAAATAGCCATTTTTGCTTCATTGTTTTTAGAAAGTCTTCTTTTTAAATCATCATTTTGTTTTTCAAAATGTACTATTTTCTTCTTTTTAAATCATCATTTTGTTTTTCAAAAGGTACTATTTCATCTTTATTTGTTTCGGGATTATTTTGAGTAGGTAAAAAATCACCATTAGTAATAACATGCCAAAGATCTAGATCCTTTGATTTCACATAAGTTTCGAATCGATTTTTCCAATATAAAAATCCATCACTTTCAAATAGTGGTGGTCTTTGCATAGATTGCCCTTCTAAATATTTTTCAGATTCCATAGATCGTTACAAGTTTTAAAATACACACCACAACTACGTCACAACTTATTCACACCTTCTACACAACTATTTCACACCTATTCACTACTTAATCACACCACTTCTTCACACCAATTTCCTACACACCAATCTTCTTCACTCCTATCTTCTACACACCAATCTTCTTCACAACTATCTACCTCCCAACAATCTTCTTCACACCACTACTTATATCTCACTACTTCTATTCACAACTTCTACTCCTAGATCTATCTAGTTACACTACTATCACACCTTTACAATGAATATACACAACAACTAGACTATATACACAAATCTACAATACTTCACAACTTGATGTTGAAGGAGTATTCTTCTCTTGCACTTTGAGAGATGAGAGGTGAGGGAATGAATCACTTGAAACAAGGATTAACAATTATATGATCAAAGGGTTTTTAGGAGGATGTTTAAAGAGATTTGGATCTGAAAATTTTCGTGCAAGAGGTGAGAAAAATTCCAGGTTTGAGGTGGAATTTATAGGGAAAAATTTCTGACAGAATCTGACAGGGGAGCGTGGCCGGTCCCCTTAATTGTGTGCCGGCCCCTTTAAAATTAAGGGGGCCGCCCAAACGAAAACTGCAGTTTTCTTGTCTTTTTCTGGGGAAAGTTTATTTGGTGAAAAACTAACTGATTTTGGTTAAAATTTTGAATTCATATATTTATTATGAATAAAACATTTTCCTTTATTACCAAAAATGTTTTTCAAAAATATATAATAAGTTTATTTAATTTTATAAACTTTTTATTATTTAAATAAACATCCCTTTGATCATAAAATGTATTAGTCACTTGTTTATTCATACCTTAAGTGATTATGTTGGATGAGATGATATAAACTTGCTTAAAACTTGTTTACGTATTAACTTTGCGTTTAATGTTCTTATATTTTGTGATCGTCAAAACTTAAGGATATCGAAAGATATTAATAACGTTTTTATACATTATTTATATCAACATAATCTTTTCTGCTTTTTAGCCCATTTCAACCTACATTTCTCAATTTTCACCAACACATTTTGTCCTAATCTCCCAAACAAACCAAAACCAAAAGCCTCAAGGCTTGCAAGAATGACGGAAAAACCCGTTTGGCGAAGAAAAAGCCCTCGAAACAAATCCATCATAACCAATGAAGTTGGAAATCACTCAACACCACCAACCACTTACTTCCCAAACTTTACATCAAATTCACAAGGTCATTCATTTGATCCTCTTTACAAACCATATAACATTGGCCAAACATCTTCCTTTATGCCAAACCACTCATCTCATCCTCCAACCATTTGTAATGATCCATACAAGCTTGATCAACCATCCCACTACAACTCCAACTACACAAACACAATTCATCCATATCAACACAATGACTTTTCCCGTATTGCCACGGAAAAGCAAAAGTTCCGTGATGAAATATCACAAATCCATGATCTTTGTGATCTCAATGCCATGCATCTTGCACAACGCAACAAAGGGCAACCTCCATCATCACCCTACAACAATTGCCTTCCTCACTCTCTTAACTTGGATCAAGTTACAAACCACACTCACTATTGCCCTTGTTGCATCTTCCTTCAAAAACAAATCCTATACTTGAGTGAAGACATTTCTTGGATTGAATATCTCTAATGAGTGCGTAAATACTCATCATTTTTACCTTTTCTGAGCTGCCAAAACATCCAAAAACACTCAATATTGCATCAAAATAGTGAAAATATCCCAGGAATGTGTTTTATATGTTTCAGATGCAAAATAATCAAAAATAGATGAAAAACGTACAAAGTTTGCATAATTGGCAGTTTCAGTCCCTCAAATTTCAAAAGTTGTCAAAACTAGTCCTTGGTTATTCAGAACATGTTAAATATCATCAAAGGTCCTTGGGGATTCATAATTTGTCAAAATAAGTCCTTTAAAGTTAAAAAATTACAACTTTAGTCTCCCAAGTTTCAAAAATGTCAAAATTAGTCCTCAGGTTTTAAAAAATGGAAAATATTAAAAACAAACCTTGTACTATTCATTAATGGCATAATTGGTCCTTGTGGTATTTATTGAGAATTTACAGGTTCAACCCTTCACTAATTCAGACATTACAGATTTGGTCCCTGGAGTTTGAAGATTTGGCATAATTGGTCCCCGGGTGGTAAAAAATGGAAAATTACATTTAAGGTCCTTTGGTTTATCATACTTGGCAAATATGGTCCTTATGAATACTTTGGAGCAGTTTCATATTCAGTCCCTGGAAAATCAGATAATTACAAAATTGGTCCTTGTGTTTTGCTAACCATAAAACCAAACGGATCCTATTATATTACAAAGCCAAATCCAAAAATAAAACACAACCATTACCAGCCCACTCCCAAGCCCAAAATAAAACAAAAAGCCCACCCTTATTACTCCACCAGGTTTGACCCCGGTCAACCCATCCCAAAACCACCATCTCCTTCCCTCCAAAACCAACCAACCCTGCAAAACCACCCCAACTTGCTCTGCCACCACCACCTCCTTTATCCTCTTCCCCATACCACATCCCAAGGGCATTTAATGCCACCCCCTCCTAGTCTATACTTCCACAGACCCCAATGGTCAAAACTCCATTTTTCCTGCCAAATTGATGAATGAGACAAGACTCATCCAATGGATGAATAAATTGATGGGAAATGATTGTGTGGGTCCCACTAACACCCTGGAAACCTTAAAAAGAAGAAAGAATACATAGAGAAGAAGTGTTAGATTAGTTTAGTATAGCTTAGTGTCGTATTAGTGTAATTTCAATCTTTCAGTTGTATTTTCAATTAAAACAGCTTGTACCCAGTTAATTTCATGTAATTCAAACTTTATTTCAAGTTAATTTCAAGTTCTAGTTACTAAATTCAAATTTGCAGATTTCAAGTGAATATGACAAATTCATTTGAAACTTGTTAATGTTGATGTTTCTTATTCCTTAAGCTCAAATCAGTTACCTTGTAAGCTTTTTGAAATTTTTTAAATCATTTAGAGGACGTATCATTCAGTTTACTAAAAAAATAGTCAAAAATCAAGAAAAGTAGTAATTCAAAAATCATCAGAGAAGGATAAGCAAAGAAGCAGGGTGAAAGATGGATTGACTTTGGTATTAGAGACCTCATGGGAGGTCAATAGGATTGATTCTGGTTCCTTGTTCTAGTTCTCAGCTTGGATAAGCACTCTTGTAAGGATTTTTGTTACTTTTCTAGTTCTACTGTTCATGGCTTATTAACTGTTCAATTATGCTTTTTTATGCTTGCTATTCCATATTAGATTGATGCAAATCTGTTCCTTAGGTTAATTTGGTCATATGCTTTGAAAACATTTGAAAACAGTCCAAATAGGAGTGTTTGGTTTAGGGCAGTGTTTCATGTTCTTGTTGTTTGTTTGCTTGTTTCATTGCATTTGTAGTTTACTCTGGTGATAATAAAGTCAACTTAGTCATAATATTTTCATTTTTAACTCTAAAAGTCTAAATCCTCTTTTAAAAGTCATAACAGTCCACTGTTGGATCTTTTGTATTGCATAATCATATATATAGGTCCATAAGTGTTTCACTTAGCTTAATTCACTCTCATTTTAGCTTATCATAACATGTTCAGTAGAATAGAAGTGCTCAAAACTCAACAAAGTCAAAATTCCAAGTTTCATCAAAAAGTCAAATGGCATAAACTTAGTTTTTTTTCCAAAACTTGGGGGATTTGTTTAGAATTCTGTATTAGGTATTAGACTTTGATCTTTTCATGACTTGTAGTCCACCACCTCACATATTGAATCCACCCTTTGTTAGATTTTTTGGATTTTTTTGTGGGTCCCCACATCACCCCAAAGTAACCTGCAGGGCTGTCTGCTCCCCTACATCAGCAGCCTCACCACCACTCCACCACCTTTGGTGGCTGTTGCAGCCCTCCGCAATGGTCCCACAACTCCCCCCCCCCCCTCCTTGGTCCTTTCAACACCCCTCCTACCAGGCTTCAATGTTTGACCAACCATTTGACCTAGGGACCTGTGGACCCCACTTGGAATCAGCCCTATACATTGTCCCATTTCTGTGTTGGCTTTTGCTTAATCAAGTGCTTAATTTGATATTATAGCTTATTCTGAGGACCCCAAGTGCTTATTTTGGCTTATACATGTTTACTTAACTCAATTGAATCAGAATCATCCATAGTGGGTCCCACTTAAACTCATTTGAGCTTATTTCTTGTTGTGGTCAACAAAAGTCAACTGTGAAGCCAAAAAAGCTTCCACAGTGCTTATTTTTAAGTTCCAAAAAAAGTTGTTTTTACAAAAGTTAGTTGTTTTTAGTTTTAAAATAAGTTTCCAAAAGAAAATTCCAGAAAAGTCAATTTAATTATAAGTGATAGTTTCTATTTAATGTAATTTTAATTTAAATTTTCATTTTTAGATTTTTATTAAGTACTTGGCATTTTTATATTTTTATTAATTACCTTTTATATTAAAGTAATTTTAGAAATTTTCTCAGATTTTTATTTTGTCATTTAGTATTAATTAGAATTAATATTAGTTTTATTAATAATTAATTAATATTTAAGTTTTAAATATCATAATTAATTTTTATAAGGTAACACCTAGTTTTAATATTTTTCCTAGCTTTTAGATGTTATAAAATAATTTTAGGAATTTTTCCATAATTTTCTAAGTCATTTAGGTATTATTAGTTATTTAAAATATTTTAATTAGTATAATTAATATAAATAGTTTTTAATTAATAGAAAATCCATAAAAATACAAAAATATTTATTTTAAATTTTTATACTTTCCTCAAGTTCATTTTAAGTTTTAGAAATTATTTTTGCAAGTTTTAAGTTTAATTTGTAGTGTTTATCATCTTTAGTTTTATTTAAATTAGGTTTAATTTACTTTTTAAATAGTTTTAATTAATTAAATAGTATCTAAAATATTAAAATAATCATTTTAATAATTTCATTTTCATTTTAAATTTTCTTTTTATTTTAAGTTTGTCAAAGTTTCATTTTCACCCCCTGTAGTTTATTTTCCTTAAAACTCACCTTTTTCCCAGCGCGCAATCGCGTCTGATTTTAATTTGGTTTACGTTTATACGTTTCTGTTTCCCGTGATTGTTAATAATGTTATTTCTAATCATTCCAGTAGTGTAAACAAACTCAAATCATTATCTGGTTACTTCCCATTCAATTCACCCGATCATAAACCCGATTTATACCATCCACACCTCGTCAGGACATAACGACCCGGGGAAACACTGTATTCCACGGAAGCATTGGTTTAAGCTATTTGACTATTATAGTTGACCATTCACAAGTGGTTGACCAATAATAATCTGACCGTTTCACACCAATCAATCTCCTCACTCGACCTCATCCCATACCACCCTTAACACGATACAATATCGTAAGGTCCACCTCTTCCGCTCCATACCCCACTCCATATCCTTCTCCATCTAACAACTAAGCTTTATGCTTATGTTATTCTTCAAGCAAATAAAACAATCAACCATGGGTTGCAAGCAAGTCCAAGTGCTCTTTTAGGCAATATAGGACTATGTCTTTTCTTTTGTTTTATTATGATTCATATGCCTTAAGCATATTAAATGTTGTAATGCTTTCTATGATGCTTGAATGAATCTATTTTTATTTGCATTATTATTGCTTTGCATGTATATGTGCCTTGTTCTCTTCTAATATTTTGTGTAGCCAAGATTTCCATAGCTCATTCCCTTGGTGCTCTCAAATGAGGGGGAGCATACATCAAGAGGGAGCATTAAGCTTTTTGATTTTACAAAAAGGGGGAGAAGAGAATGTTAAACTCTAATAATACTTGCCTAAAAATTAATTTTTAGACCTAATGAGTTTAAGGTTTTGTAATCATCAAAAAGGGGGAGATTGTTGACATAAATAATGTCTAAAAACATTGTTAGCATATTAACAATGTCTCTATGTTTTGATAATTACAAAGCATAAACTCATTAATCTAAAACTTATGACGTAAACAAGTTTTTAGTGCTTAATATTTGTCTTTGCTTCCATATCACTTAAGGTATGAATAAATAAAGGGTTTATTGCATTTCATGATCAAAGGAAAATTTTCTAATCACTAGAATTTTTATAAAATGTATTAAACATTCTATATCTTTTACAAAATTACTTTTGGAATTAAAAGAATACGTTTAATTCATTATAAATATATGATTTCAATTTTCCAACCAAAAATGGCAAATTTTATCCAGAAAAATATTCCCCACTAAAAGACAAGAAAATCCAACGTTCTGAAGGGGCGGCCCCCTTAGTTCCTTAGGCAGTCCCCTTAATCATTAAGGGGACTGGCCACGCTCCAGAACAATATTTTTCTCCCCTATAAATACTGGTTCATCCCTCAGAATTTTCTTACCTTTTGCACTCCTAAACTTTCTGTTCTAGATCAACATTTCTATTCTCTTAATCCTTTGATCATAAGTGTATAATTCTTTGTTTCAAAGTGATTCCAACTTCATCCTCCCAAGTGCAAGAGAAGAATACTTCTATCCCCCAAGACAAGAAGTATTACAACTTGTTGTGACCTCCACATCCAAGTTGTTGGTGCATCATCAAGATTATTTACATTATTCTTTGTGAAGATTGTTGTGAATATTTGATTGTAGATAGTTGTGCTAGATATATAGATTGTGTGATTAGTTAGTTGCTTGGTGTGAAGAAGAAAAGTTAGGGATTAGATTGTAGTGAAGAAGCTAGGAGTGGAGTAGTTAGTTGTGAAGTGAATTGGTGTGAAGAAGATAAGCGTGGAGTAATTAGTTGTGAAGTAGATTGATTTGAAGAAGTTGTGACTTAGTTATGAAGAAGTTGTGGTGTGTAAGGTTTTCTCTGCCATAAGGGAGCATGTTGATATAGTGAAGAAAACTCTCGAGTTAGGTGCTCGGGGAGTGGAGTAGGGCAAGGAAGGTGTCCTTATAGCCGAACCACTATAAATCTCTTGTCTCGCGGTTCGATCTTTCCATCTCTTATTTATTTCATTACTTATCATTGTTATATATTATTGATTGATAGTTGTTTATATTGTGCAAGACTTGAGATCACATATTATCGAATCTAAGTTTTTAAAAAAAGCTAAGAAAACACTAAAACTATCTTTTATAACAAATTAAAAAGACGTAAAACTATTCAACCCCCTTCTAGTTTTCCACAACAACCACTCCCGTTAGTTCTTTTACAAGGGTACAACAACTCCTGACACACTACGTATTTTGAGGCCTAAAATACTAACCATTCACTTCTGCATACATGACACAAATGAGGTATAAACTACCAAAGCTTATACATGACCAAGCTAACAAGACATACAACTTTAGAGTTGAAGCTTGTAACTTCTTGAATGATCTTGTGAAGTCCCTTGCTACATAAGAGAGTCACACAAGTCAAATGTTACTGAGTTAGTTTTAGAGAGTATATGAAAATTGTGGAAAACTAGAAGGGGGGGTTGAATAGTTTTACGTCTTTTTAATTTTATTTTGAAAACTTAGTTTAGTTTTAAAACCTTGTTTGCTTTTAAAACTTTGATTCAATCTTATGTGAACTCAAATCTTGAACAATATGAACAAGTATGTCTAAGTATAAACAATAATAATAATGTATGCTAAGTATGTGAAATCAACATATGCATAATATAAACAATTGTAGCTATATGCGAGAGATAAGTACGTAATCGTTTATTTTATAATCCTTAGTTGTATTGTGTATGAAAACTATACTTGATCGAAATGATTAATTATATGTATGTAGCCTTTTTAGTTTGATTGTAAAAACTTTATTTTGTGAATAAAACTTTCGTTTGATCTTTAAGTAAAATCAATACTAGCACTATATGAGCAACTATATATATACGTCTACGTCTACAAAAGTAATAACGATATAAGCAAGATAATAAGTAAGGTATGGAAAGATCTAACCGCGAGACAAAGGATTTATAGTGGTTCGGCTACAAGGACACCTTCCTTGCCCTACTCCACTCCTCGAGTCGCCTACTCGAGAGTTTTCTTCACTATGTCAACAAGCTCCCTTATGGCGGAGAAAACCTTACACACCTTGGCTTACACAAGTTAACGACACTAAGCTAAATGTCGAGTTCTAATCATAGCTAGAACCAATCTCACACCAAATATCACACCACGTGATCTTCACACCTTAATCACACCTTCACACCTTTTTCAAGACTTCACACCGTCTTCACACCTTGTCAATCTTCACACCTTCTTCACTACTACTTCACACCAATCTACTACACACCTATCTTCACAACTACTTCACACCAACTATCTTTACTACAATCTACTAGCCAATCACACTATCTATATTCCTAACACAACTATCTACAATCAAATATTCACAACACACTACACAAAGATATATGTAAATATTCTTGATGATGCACCAACAACTTGGATGTGGAGGTCACAACAAGTTGTAATACTTCTTGTCTTGGAGGATAGAAGTATTCTTCTCTTGCACTTGAGAGGATGATGTAAGAATCACTTTGAAACAAAGGATTATGTATTTATGATCAAAAGATTTTAGAAGGATGTTTAGAGAGAATTGGATCTGAAAATATTTGTGCAAAGAGGTGAGAAAAATTCCAGGTTTGAGGTGGTATTTATAGGGAAAAATTTCTGACAAAATCTGACAGGGAGCGTGGCCGGTCCCCTTAATTGTGTGCCGGTCCCCTTAATTATTAAGGGGACCGCCTAGTATAATTAAGGGGGCCGCCTAAGAAAAAAATATTTTTTCTTCAGATTTTTTGTCTTTTTGTGGGGGAGGTTTTTCCTGAAGAATGTAGCCGTTTTTTGGGTTGAAATTTGAATTCAAAATATTTATTTTGAATAAAACATTTCTTATAAATACAAAAATGTTTTGTATAAGTTTAAAAATGTTTGTCCCACTTTAATAAAATGTAAGGCTTGTAAAAATAAAAATTCCTTTGATCATAAAATGCATTAGACACTTTGTTTATTCATACCTTAAGTGATATGGATGTTAAAGCAAATATTTACGACTAAATACTTGTTTACGTCATAATTTGTAGTTCAATGAGTTTACGTTTTGTGATTATCAAAACATAGAGATATCGATATATGTTAATAATGTTTTTAGGCATTATTTATATCAACAATCTCACCCTTTTTGATGATTACAAAACCTAAACTCATCAAGTCTAAAAATTAATTGTTAGACATGTATTTAGTGAGTTTATATTCACTTCTCCCCCTTTTTGCAGAATCAAAAAGGTTATGCCGACTAGCTTCATAAATGAAGTTAGACGGGATGAAAGCTCCCCCTTGATGTGTGCTCCCCCTCGTTCGATGGCACCAAGGAATCGAGATATGGAATGCTCGCAAGAAAAATAGCAGAAGCACAAGCATATATAGAAGAATATGCAATATACAAATAACAAGCATAGCAAACAAATATTAAGGATACATAACAATTAATTCAAAGAGATTATGTTAAAGATTCTAATTTGCCAAAGAGAGCCATCGGACTTGCTTGTAACAATAGGTTGGTTGATTCGTATTTGAAAGTGAAAATCATAAGCATATAGTATGCTTGGATGGTTGATGATGGAGTGTTTGGAATGAAGATGGTTGAGTTAGGGTAAGGTTGTTGGATTAATGGAGGTATATGTTTGGGTCATGAATGTTGGAGAGTTTGGTTGTGGAGAGTTTGTAGCGGAAGAGGTTGATTGAGGTTTTGGATGTTGTTCAAGTGAGGGTATTGGATGTGATCTAGTGAGAAGATATTCAATCCAAGTGTTCGTTGAATGCAATGGTTTTTAGGAGAAAGATGCAACAAGGTCAATTGTTGACATGCTTCTCAAGTTGATTTATGTTGTGTGGTGATGAGGGTGATCTAGATGAAGGTGGATCCAAATTGCGTTGAGCAAGATGTAAGGCTAAAAGAGCACTAAGCTCATGGGCTTCTTTTAGCGCCTTAACGAACTTCAAGTGTTCGGAGGAAGGTGATGGTGGTGGAGCATGATAGTTGTCTTGGGTGATGGTTTGAACATGCAACATAGGAATGGCATGTGAAGTTGTAGGATGTGGTGGTGATACTCTTGGTGGTGGAGACATGTTTGAGCTTGGGTAATCATGAAAACATGATATGGGTGGAAAAGATCCTTCATGAGTGGATGGTGTTTTTGTTGAATGAGCAACATGTAAAGTGTTGGTAATGAGGTTGGGATTATTGTTTTGGGATTGTGCATGCTCATCATAAGAAGGAGCATTAGTCGAAGCACGAATGGATGATTTGTTGTTAAATGGATCATTTGTGTGAGAGTGAGGTTTAGGTGTTGGTTGATTATGAACAACATCGCTTGAGTTGTGAAAAGATTATGAGGTTTGAGTGTAATGAAGAAGGATATGGGTGAGTAAAGGTTTTTGATATGTAATGTTGGTGAGAAGGAAAGTGAGGTGTTAGGTAAGTAATGTTTGAAAACATAGGAGGAATTTGGTGTTGGATGTTTGACAACGTCATTTGATTTGACGGAATTTTAAAGGAAGTTAGGCTTTCTTCTCCAAACAAGTTTCTTGGTGGTTTTGGTTTAATGGGAGAGGAAATGATGAGATGAGTGGAGATTGAGAGGAATGAGAGTGTTTATAATGTAGGATTGGTGGGATCAAGGATGGATAAACATTGATGGAAGGTTTAGGATAAAATAGGTTTGTGAATTTTGGGAAGTGTAGGATGAAATGGGCTAAAAAAATAGAAAAGGGAAACAACACCTTCGACCATCAGATGGCCGGTCCCCTTAATTGGAGGCCGGTCCCCTTAATAATTAAGGGGGCCGCCTTATGATTTAAGGGGGCCGCCCATCTGGTGATTCCCAGATTGCCAGAAAGGGTTTTTGGTAGTGAATTACAGAAAGGTTGTGTTTTTGGTTTCAAACAAGTCCAACTCTTTGAGACAATCAAGCATATACTAATTATGTAGGCAATTATGTAGCCAAAGCATGTTAACCAAAGAGATCAAGTAAACAAGCAATTTCATCTAGCATGCAAACATACTCATCAAGCAAGTAAAATATAAGTGCTAGGAAACAATAAGCAACATCAAGTATTTCATAACTTCATAACAATGAGGATTAATCCTAATGTGTATCAATGTGCAATAAGTGGGTAGTTATGATAGCATGTATTTCTAGACTTGTTACAAACAAAGTCTTAATGAACAAACCATGGTCCTCTTGATTTGATTTAGTTCACTTATAAGTGTCATTTATATAAATATAGATGACAAATATGAGATCACCATGCATGATTTTAAAAGAGACGTTTTTAGCATTATTCAACAATGTTTGAAAGTAAGTTTTCACTTGGATGTGAGAGTTATTTGAATAAAATAGATTGGGTTTTTACTTCAAAATGTGTGAATGAACGGTAAAGAATATTTTCCCAATCTTTAGTTTTGATCAAAACAAAATTGTGGATATTGATAGTGAAAACATGTTATTTAAAAGTGGGATAGTTATTTGAAAGACTATTTTCCAAAATGTGAGGTTTTTGCATATTTTTAGAGATATTAGATATTTGACAACAAATATCATAAATCAAATATTTAAAAAAAAAATGTTTATTAAAGATCTCATGCTCAAGAGGATTGGTTAATCCTATTATTATCTCATGCTATCGTTTCTACATATCCTATGATCCTAAAGGAAATGAAAACGATAATTTATATGTTAGATGCGAGAGTGTTGAATGGGGTATAACCTAACATCTATAGTTCCTTTGTTTTCGCACGCTTATCTGACTTAATGCCATAGTCTACGAGAGCTTGTTTCATCCATAGTTTTCTTACGCGAGAGATCTAATCCTACTTCTATATTAGCGATTGATCCACTTAACTCATTTCACTTCATCACCATGAGTTTCCTAATAGTGGATATAGAAGATTTCCATTTTTTATTTTGTTCGGCAATGAACAATTTTATCTTATTCCTAGGAAAGTCAACTAATGATGTTTCTAGGTTATAAGAATATAATCAATTAAGTACTAAGCATTAATCTAACTAATCATTTATCTAATCATGCAAATTATAGTGATGAACTTAAAAGAAACGCGTACCTTTTAGTCTTCAATGGAGTATCTTCAAGCACTTCAAGTGACCATGTTGACTTATAGAAGTCATTTGTAGATGATATTCCAACATCTTCCAAAATTGACAATTTAGCCACTTGGTCCCCATTGTCTCATTGGTCCAAAGTTGTTTGGTCCAAACATATTTAACATTTGGCAAGGATGCATGTATGGTGGTAATATTTCCCAAGGATTGTAACTTGGTTGATAATTCCACATTTGATTTCTAGTGTTATTGTAATATTGTCTATTTAGATTTCTTCTAGGTTGAGATGTTTTAGATCTTGGATGATGATTTTTAGGTTTTCTTGGTGGTGGAGTTTTAGATCTAAATTTAGGTTTAGAGGATCCTACTTCGGTCTTTAAGGATGGTTTATTAAAAGTTTTTACTTTTTCATCATTCGCAATGGGTATTTTTCTATCTTTTGTAAGTATATACTTAGGATTTGATTCTAATGATTTTTGTTTACTAGATTCACATTCAAACTTTATACTTTTATTTTCACTAGTTGAAACATTAGTTGAAGTTAATCCTAGACCGGTTTTATCTCCCGAAGTTTCTTGAGCACTTAGTATTTTCTTAAGTGGGTTATTACTATTTTTAAACCTGTCAAGTTTGAAAATTTCATCTTTAAGTTTTTCGTTTTCATTTTTAACCTCTAAGCAAGTTTTACATTTTACAAAAACTTCTTTTTCTTTTTCCAAATGTTGTAGTTTAATTTTTAATTCGAGTACTTCATTTTCTAATTGATTATTAATATGTTTTAGTGACTTATTTTTAGCTATAACCTTTTGACCTAATTTGCATAATCTATTATATTCACTATCTAGGTCTTTTTCATCTAATGATAAATTTTCGTCACTAAAGTATTCGGTTTCGGAACGTACCTCGCTTGATGTCTTAGCCATAAGACACTTTTCTTCATTTGTGGTTTCTTTCTTGTCCTCATCGCTATCACTCCAAGCACCTCCAATAAACGCCTTTTGATTTTGATCTCTTGACATCATTGGACACTTTCCGATGAGATGATTTGGATTGCCACATTTAAAACACTTCCTTTCATTATATGGTTGCCTAATGTATCTTCCTCGTCTTTTGAAGAATTTCTTGAAGTCTCGTACTGCCATAGCATACTCTTCATCGTCACTTTTGGAGGTTGAGCATTCTTCGTCACTAGAGTCCTTTTTAGCTTTCAACGCAATTGATTTGCTTTGCTCCCTTTTTCCTTTGACCATCTCGGAGTCTTTCTTTATTATTTCTTCGTAGACCTTTAAGTTACCGATCAATTCGTCAAGTTGTAGAGTTGACAAATTCTTTGATTCTTCAATAGCCGTGACTTTAGCTCGCCATTTTGGATGAAGAGCCCTAAGAAATTTCCTGACAAAATTCTTACTAGAAAAATTCTCATCAAGTGCTTTTAGACTTGTGATAATTGTGTTAAACCTAGCAAAAGCATTATCAATTGATTCCTCTTCCGGAATCATAAATTGCTCATATTGTTGCATAAGTAGATCTATTTTGTTATCCTTGACTTGACTATTACCTTGGTGAGTTATTAGTAAAGAATTCCAAATTTCTTTTGCGGTTTCACACATAAAGATCCTTTCGTATTCTTTACGTGGTAACGCATTGTAAATAACCATTTTTGCTTCATTGTTTTTAGAAAGTCTTCTTTTTAAATCATCATTTTGTTTTTCAAAAGGTACTATTTCATCTTTATTTGTTTCGGGATTATTTTGAGTAGGTAAAAAATCACCATTAGTAATAACATGCCAAAGATCTAGATCCTTTGATTTCACATAAATTTTGAATCGATTTTTCCAATATAAAAATCCATCACTTTCAAATAGTGGTGGTCTTTGCATAGATTGCCCTTCTAAATATTTTTCAGATTCCATAGATCGTTACAAGTTTTAAAATACAATATATTTTAAAAATCTTGCTAGACGTGGCTCTGATACCAATTGTGGAAAACTAGAAGGGGGGGTTGAATAGTTTTACGTCTTTTAAAGTTAAAAAATTACAACTTTAGTCCCCAAGTTTCAAAAATGTCAAAATTAGTCCTCAGGTTTTAAAAAATGGAAAAATATTAAAAACAAACCTTGTACTATTCATTAATGGCATAATTGGTCCTTGTGGTATTTGTTGAGAATTTACAGGTTCAACCCTTCACAAATTCAGAAATTTCAGATTTGGTCCCTGGAGTTTGAAGATTTGGCATAATTGGTCCTCGGGTGGTAAAAATGAAAAAATTACATTTAAGGTCCTTTGATTTATCATACTTGGCAAATATGGTCCTTATGAATACTTTGGAGCAGTTTCATATTCAGTCCCTGGAAAATCAGATAATTACAAAATTGGTCCTTTTGTTTTGCTAACCATAAAACCAAACGGATCCTATTATATTACAAAGCCAAATCCAAAAATAAAACACAACCATTACCAGCCCACTCCCAAGCCCAAAATAAAACAAAAAGCCCACCCTTATTACTCCACCAGGTTTGACCCCGGTCAACCCATCCCAAAACCACCATCTCCTTCCCTCCAAAACCACCCAACCCTGCAAAACCACCCCAACTTGCTCTGCCACCACCACCCCCCTTATCCTCTTCCCCATACTACATCCCAAGGGCATTTAATGCCACCCCCTCCTAGTCTATACTTCCACAGACCCCAATGGTCAAAACTCCATTTTTCCCGCCAAATTGATGAATGAGACAAGACTCATCCAATGGATGAATAAAGTGATGGGAAATGATCGTGTGGGTCCCACTAATACCCTGGAAGCCTTAAAAAGAAGAAAGAATACATAGAGAAGAAGTGTTAGATTAGTTTAGTATAGCTTAGTGTCGTATTAGTGTAATTTCAATCTTTCAGTTGTATTTTCAATTAAAACAGCTTGTACCTAGTTAATTTCATGTAATTCAAACTTTATTTCAAGTTAATTTCAAGTTCTAGTTACTAAATTCAAATTTGCAGATTTCAAGTGAATTTGACAAATTCATTTGAAACTTGTTAATGTTGATGTTTCTTATTTGTGGAAAACTAGAAGGGGGGTTGAATAGTTTTACGTCCTTTTAAATTTATAAACACAAGTTTGTTTTAAAAAAAATCGATTCTAGTTTATGTGAACTCAATACTTGCACTATATGAACTATTGTATGGTAACTAACTAACAAAGCTAATATAGTAAAGGTAAATAAATAAGTAATGAGAAGAGTTGGAAAGATCAAACCACAACACAAGGATTTATAGTGGTTCGGCTACAAGGATACCTTCCTTGTTCCTACTCCACTCCCCGAGTCACCTACTCGAGAGTTTTCTTCACTATGTCAACAAACTCCCTTTTGGCGGAGAAAACCTTACACACCAATTTACACACCACAACAACTTCACAACTTGATCACTACTTCTACACAACTTCTTCACACCAATATACTACACACCAATCTTCTTCACACCTATCTTCTACACACCAATCTTCTAAACACCAATCTTCTACTTCACACCAATCTTCACAACTAACCTACTTCCTACACAACTTCTATATCTTCTAAAAAATATATAACAGGCACAACACAATATTCACAAATGAATGTATATATACACTATGCACAACTACTCTTCAGCACTTCTCGAACTTGGTTGTTGAAAGAGTGTTCTTCTTTTGCACTTTGGATGAGAATGGATGATGAGGGATTGAATCACTTGAAACAAGGATTAATATACAAATGATCAAAGGGTTTTAGAGGATGTTTAGAGAGTTATAGATCTGAAAATTTTGTGCAAAAGGTGAGGAAAAAATCCAGGTTTAAGGTGGTATTTATAGGCAAAAGATTCTGACAGAGGAGCGTGGCCGGTCCCCTTAATTTTAAGGGGACCGCCCCTTATAATTAAGGGGGCCGCCCAGCTGAAACAGCCAGAATCTTTGTCTTTTAGTGGGGAAAGTTTATTTGGTGAAAAACTAACTGATTTTGGTTAAAAATTTGAATTCATATATTTAGTATGAATAAAACATTTTTCTTTATTACCAAAAGTGTTTTTCAAAAATATATAATATGTTTATATAATTAAATAAACTTTGTGTAAGTTAATTAAATACCCCTTTGATCATAAGATGTATTAAGCACTTGTTTATCCATACCTTAAGTGATTAAGTTGGATATAGTGATATAAACTAGCTTAATACTTGTTTACGTAGTAATTATACGATTGACGATTTTACATTTTGTGATCGTCAAAATATAGAGATATCGAAAAATATAAATAACGTTTTCACACATTATTTATGTCAACAATCTCCCCCTTTTTGATGATTACAATATTTAAACTCATTAATCGAAAATTAGTATATATTCAAGTATTACTGTGAGTTTATATCACTTCTCCCCCTTTTTGTTAGCATCAAAAAGGTTATCCCGTGTTAATGGAAGCTCCCCCTTGAAGTATACTCCCCCTCGTTTTGAGGCCAAAAGGAATCGAGATATGGATATCTTGCAAAAATATTTAGTGGCAAGCAACATATATATGTATATAGCATGCAAAAGTGTAAACTAAACATAACCATATCATAAATCAAGTGAAATAAATTCATCAAGCATTAAATCAACAAATGAAATAAGTAATGCAACTAACAAAAGCCTTTAAAGGCTTACAATCATCATTGAAATAATAAACCAAAGCTCAAATGTGAAAGTCCTCTCTAGAGCTTGCCATCCAAAATGGTTTAATATAATTTTATTTGTGAGACACCAAGCATGTTTAATTGGGAGGAATGGATGGTGAACATGGAGATGGTGATGGAGGAGGAGTGTTTGTTGATGGTGGTGGAGGAGTTGAGTTTGTTGTTGGTGGTTGATGCAACAAGTTTTCAATGTGAGAAAACATGTATTGCATTTCATCTCTTAGTCCGAACACAATTATTCAGTTGTGGATGCAACAAAGGCAAGTGTCACCATGAGCTTCAAGTAAGCTCCATGGGACGGGATTATAGGTTGGTGGATTGATAGGGGTTGATGAGAAGTGTGCATCAAGAGGTGTTAATGGTGATAGTGAGAGAGTTAATGCAAGGGTTGTGTTTTCATTGGTAGGTTTTGATGGTTGAACTATTGGTGGAGGAGATAAGTGGGTGTTAATGTAGTCATTAATGGATGAAGTGGATGGTATGGAGGAAGTAGAGTTTTCATTTGTTGAAGGTGTTTTGGAGGGTGCATTTGGTGCACTAGGAGATGAACATTGAGGTGGTGGAGATGGAGTGGTGTTGTCTTCATTTGTAAGATCAATGAAGAGTTGTTTGGGTGGAATGATGACAAGTTTTTGTTTCTTGGCATTGTTTGAATAGGTGGTTCTTGGTGATGACATGATGATGTTTGATGAATGTTTGAGGATGATGGAATGTGAATTAAACATGCATGGGGATTATATAGTGGGAAAACATGTTTAGAAGTGGAATTAATTTGAAATTGTAATGTTATATTCCAAAATCAGTTTAGTTTTTAAGGGAAATGGTAGCTGGGACTAGCAAAAGGTATCACAAGATGCAAAAGAAAACAGTGTAAAAACTGTTTTAGATGGCCGGTCTCCTTAAATGGAGGCCGGTCCCCTTAATTTTAAGGGGGCCGCCCTTATGATTTAAGGGGGCCGCCCATCTGACGACCCAGAAACCAAAATTTTTCAAAAAAAAATTCTGGAAAAATGTTGAGTTCTGTTTTGTATTTGCAGCAAGCACCATTTGGACATTTCACATTTGTTTTGGTCTATTATAAGCATACATGATATATATATATATATATATATATATATATATATATATATATATATATATATATATATATATATATATATATATATATATATAAAAGCCAATCATGCAAGTATGTATATAGATTAAGAGTTAAACCATGCATTCATAAGCATAAATAAAACATAAATAAGCAAGTTAACAACCTAATCGAGTGCACAAAACAATTATCCAAGAAAATAACAAGTACTTCCGAATATACTTCGGACAAATAGTACACAAGACATAAAAATTAAATATTGTTCAACAAGCATAATCCAAGCATATCATCTCTTTTTCTTCCCGAAGATACCCTTCAAAGTCTTCCCGATCGACTTGAAACCACCTCTAACTTCTTCATGTAAGCTCTTTTGTCTTCTATGTATTTCGGTAGTTCGTTCATGAAGCACTTCTTCGTTTTGATCACTAGGAGATGGGGTAGAATAGTCGGGATAGTCAAGATTCTCTAAATTGTCAACGAACTCAGAGAACGAAGGGGTATTAGCATCATGGATGTCTTCATCCTCATCGTCATCGTCTTGTCTTGAAGATGATCCATGAAAGCTATGACGACGAGATTTACCCTTGTCACTTCGAGTTCGTCGAGCTTGTTTTAGAGCGAGAGGACGTAAAGTGGGGTAGATGGACTCATAGATACTATTGTCAAGATCGGGGTAGTACTCGATAACATGACGATAGAGACGAGTGAGGAACATTCCATATGGAAGATTGGCTTTGGGAGTTTTTCTAGCACACTCAATCCGTTTGATGAAGAAGTAGGCCAAATTGTACGGTTTTTCGACAGCTATACAATACAACATGTGAGCAAGGCACGCCGGGAGATGGTCCCGGTGACCTCCAGTACCAAACGCATTCTCACGAATGAGTTCTTCCCAACGCTTCATGTGGGGGCTTAACTCCTTGAGGAGAAGTTGGTATGAAGAGATTTGAACATTTTTGGATTTTATTTGTCGGCTTGTGGTGGCACGTTCCACACCAAGCACTTGACGAATTTCATCGAAATAGGGACCGAAGGTTGGTCGATAGCGATTAAGAGATTCGAGGTCCCACTCGTTTGTGAAAACGACTTAACCTCTAAATGCAATTTGGAGGATTTGACCAAATTGTTCGAGAGTTAGGGTGATAAATTCATTTTGAATCATGAAAGAGATGGTGATGAAACCAAGATCATTGGTTTGGACGGTGACTTGGCTATAGAAATCCATTATGAAGCGAGGAATGATAGGTTCATTTATTTCATAAAGACAATTGAAGTTGATGCTTGAAAACAAGCGATTTATGAAGTCGGATTGAGCAAAAGCAAGATCTACTGCACGTCCTTCATGAACATTTTTATCTTCAATTTGACGATATATAAGTCCAATGGAAGGAGATGTGGTAGGGAGTTGGGAAACTTTAGGAATGTAGTTTTTCGTGTGAGAAAGATCTTCGGTAGTTGCTTTTGGCATTTTCACCTAAACACATCAACAATACAAAAAGACCAAAATAAATATAAAGAAAGATAAAAGTATATGTATATTGTTAAGGCTTATGTTGGAACGTAAACATACTTCGTTACTAATCCTAAGAAGTAGATTACCATGTTCCTTAATATTGTTTTTAACTCGTTCTAGATATACTTTACGATGTTTAATAAGTAGTTATGGACAAATCCAAACGCCCTTTTAAACATCTTAATATATCATGAAATTTACTAGATTTACATTAGATTGTAAAACTAGCCATTTCTTGCGAGTTTCTTATGCATGTGATTTGTTTTTGAAAAAGATGGTTTGTATTTTTACTTAAAAATGTTATTTTTAGTAATAAACCAAACGCTTCCTTAACTAGTGACTTATACCACTAGTATGTCAATATATATATGAATTATATATCTTGACAAGTCCGATTAGCAATTTTTAGGTTTATAATTATAACAAAGTTTTATAAAAATTATAATGACTAGGTTTCGATATTATTTGGACATAATCCAAACACCCCTATATTGTGAACCAATATAATTTTTCTTGGTCGAAAAATGTAATTTCAAGTTTTACAAGTTACAAAAGTATAATGTGATTAGTTTTAACACGTTTTCAAATCATTATTCAACAATGAGTTTACTAAAAATTTTGAAAAGGGGTGTAAGAAGTTTTTCAAAAATTTTCGACATGATAGTTTATAATTACTAGTTTCTAGTGTTGATTAATCATTCTAATCCTAGGGGAAGCATTTGGTTATGGAGTTTTAGGACTTAATTCGAAATAGATTGTGAAATTGAAGAATTTTATAAAACATGCATAATCATGAGTATGACCAAATAAGATGAAATTAGATGAAATGTGTTATGAAAAACTTACAATACGTAATGGTGATTGTGTTAGATGAATTTGCCCTTTGCGAATTAACCCGAATTAATTTGGAAGTGATTTGAGATGTTTTTGGGTTTTGGTTTTCGTCACAGCAGAAGCAGGGGAAGGGGAGTATGAAAAAGTGGAGTGTTTGGCAAAAGGAACAAAGGGAAAAGCGGGTTTGAGCTATCAGATGGCCGGTCCCCTTAAACATTAAGGGGGCCGCCCATCAAAAATTTTATTTTTCAAGTTTTGGTTTCTGGAACACACAAGAAAATATATATATATATATTAGATTTATATTTAATCAAACATAAGTATATATATATATATATATATATATATATATATATATATATATATATATATATATATATATATATATATATATATATATATATATATATATATATATATATATATGCATATTTATATAGTAACGGCTTATAAGTCGAGAATATAGGAGGGTGACGTATGCAACGGAAGCCGGGAGTTTGTTTCAACCATAGATTTTTTGACTCATCTCTCTTCATCAGCATGAGTGTCGTTAAGAAAAATTCGATAAGGAAAATAGGGAAAAGAAAAGGTTCGTAAACGAACAATTTCTAGTTCTAGAAAATCAACAAATGAATTTTCCAGGTTATAAGATCCTAGATATATCTAAGTGTATATATATGTGTATATATATATATATATATATTTATTTAGATATAGTATAAGTAGATAAGTATATATATGTATAAAAAAAATAGAGGGAATAATGAACCAATCAAAATCACATAAAAACTAGATACTAAACTAAGCATGCATTTGTTGACAAGGAAATAAAAGGAAATGTGTACCTTACGTCTTCAATGCGTTTAACTTCAAAATCTTCAAGAGATAGTCCGAACAAGAGGTGATATCAAAGATTTCCATGTTTGAATGGCGAGAATTTTTACGTTGGTCCCCATTGTCTCATTTGACCAAAGTTATTTGTCCCGAACATGTTTTGTATTTGACTTGGGTGCATATATGGTGGAAACATTCCTCATGGATTGAAGTTCCACATTTGTTGATTATTGTTAAAGTTTCGTCTATTTTGGTTTACTCTTGGTTGAGGTGTCTTAGGTCTAGGGTAAGAATTATCCGGTTTCCCAGGTGGTGGAGTTTTAGATCTTGTTTTAGTTTTAGACGATTCTACTTCGGTTTTTAAAGATGGTTTATAAAATGGTTTTATTTCTTCATTACTAGCTAGAGGTATTTTCTTATCATTTATGAGTATATACTTAGGATTAGATTTTGAAGGTTTTAGTTCCTTGAATTCACTTTCAAATTTAACATTTTTAACTTCACTTGTTGAGGCTTCGGTTGAGTTAAAACCTAGACCGGTTTTGTCTCCGGATATTCTTTGAATACTTATAATTTTACTAAGTGAGTTACAACTATTTTCAAATTTATCAAGTTTACAAATTTCTTCCTTAAGTTTGTTGTTTTCACTTCTAAGTTCTTGACATGATTTACATTCTTCAAAAGTTTCTTTACCTTTTTCAAGTTGATGTATTTTAATTTTTAGTTCAAGTACTTCATTTTCTAATTGGTTGTTTATGTATTTTAGTGATTTGTTTTTAGCCATTACTTGTTGTCCTAGTTTGCATAATCTATTGTATTCACTATCTAAATCTTTTTCATCTAATGATAGATTTTCATCACTAAAATATTCGGTTTCGAAACGTACCTCACTTGACGTTTTAGCCATGAGACACTTTTCTTCCTTTGTTGTTTCTTTCTCATCTTCATCGCTATCACTCCAAGTTCCTCCAACAAACGCTCTTTGATTTTGATCTGTTGTCATCATTGGACATTTTCCAATAATGTGATTTGGATCACCACACTTGAAACATTTTCTCTCATTCTTGCTGTACTTGTCATCATTATTCTTTTGAGGTGTTCTCCTTTCATCGTGTGGTTGTCTAACGAATCTTCCTCGCCTTTTGAAGAATTTCTTGAAATCTCTTACGGCCATGGCATATTCTTCGTCTTCGCTTTCGGAAGATGAGCTATCTTCGTTGTTGGATTCCTTTCTAGCTTTCAAGGTGATTGACTTGCTTTGCTCTCGTTTCCCTTTAACCATTTCGGAGTCCTTCTTTATTATTGCTTCGTAGACTTTTAAATTACCAATTAATTCATCAAGTTGTAGTGTTGACAAATTCTTTGATTCTTCAATAGCCGTCACTTTAGCTCGCCATTTTGGGTGAAGAGCTCTAAGAAATTTCCTAACAAAACTCTTACTAGAGAAATTTTCATCAAGTGCTTTTAAACTTGTGATGATAGTGTTAAATCTAGCAAAAGCATTATCAATTGATTCCTCTTCCGGAATCGTGAATTGCTCATATTGTTGAACAAGTAGATCTATTTTGTTATCTTTGACTTGATTATTAACTTGGTGGGTTATTAATAAAGAGTTCCAAATTTCTTTTGAGGTTTCACACATGAAGATCCTTTCGTACTCTTTACGTGGTAACGCATTGTAAATAACCATTTTTGCTTCATTATTTTTAGCAAGTTTTCTTTTTAAATCATCATTTTATTATTCAAAAGGTACGATTTCATCTTTCTTAGTTTCAGGGTTATTTTGAATAGGTAAAAAATCACCATTGGTAATAATATGCCAAAGATCTAGATCTTTTGATTTCACATAAGTTTCGAATCGATTTTTCCAATATAAAAATCCATCACTTTCAAATAGTGGTGGTCTTTGCATAGATTGCCCTTCTAAATATTTTTCAGATTCCATAGATCGTTACAAGTTTTAAAATACAATATATTTTAAAGATCTTGTTAGACGTGGCTCTGATACCAATTATGGAAAACTAGAAGGGGGGGGGGTTGAATAGTTTTACGTCCTTTTAAATTTATAAACACAAGTTTGTTTTTAAAAAAATTCGATTCTAGTTTATGTGAACTCAATACTTGCACTATATGAACTATTGTATGGTAACTAACTAACAAAGCTAATATAGTAAAGGTAAATAAATAAGTAATGAGAAGAGTTGGAAAGATCAAACCACAACACAAGGATTTATAGTGGTTCGGCTACAAGGACACCTTCCTTGTTCCTACTCTACTCCCCGAGTCACCTACTCGAGAGTTTTCTTCACTATGTCAACAAACTCCCTTTTGGCGGAGAAAATCTTACACACCAATTTACACACCACAACAACTTCACAACTTGATCACTACTTCTACACAACTTCTTCACACCAATATACTACACACCAATCTTCTTCACACCTATCTTCTACAAACCAATCTTCTGCACACCAATCTTCACAACTAACCTACTTCACTACTAATCAACTTCTACTTCTTACACAACTTCTATATCTTCTAAACAATATATAACATGCATAACACAATATTCACAAATGAATGTATATATACACTATGCACAACTACTCTTCAACACTTCTTGAACTTGGTTGTAGAAAGAGTGTTCTTCTTTTGCAATTTGGATGAGAATAGATGATGAGGGATTGAATCACTTAAAACAAGGATTAATATACAAATGATCAAAGGGTTTTAGAGTATGTTTAGAGAGTTATAGATCTGAAAATTTTGTGCAAAAGGTGAGGAAAAAATCCAGGTTTAAGGTGGTATTTATAGGCAAAAGATTCTAACAGAGGAGCGTGGCCGGTCCCCTTAAATCAAGGCCGGTCCCCTTAATTTTAAGGGGACCGCCCCTTATAATTAAGGGGGCCGCCCAGCTGAAACGGCCAGAATCTTTGTCTTTTAGTGGGGAAAGTTTATTTGGTGAAAAACTAACTGATTTTGGTTAAAAATTTGAATTCATATATTTAGTATGAATAAAACATTTTTCTTTATTACCAAAAGTGTTTTTCAAAAATATATAATATGTTTATATAATTAAATAAACTTTTTGTAAGTTAATTAAATACCCTTTTGATCATAAGATGTATTAAGCACTTGTTTATCCATACCTTAAGTGATTAAGTTGGATATAGTGATATAAACTAGCTTAATACTTGTTTACATAGTAATTATACGATTGACGATTTTACATTTTGTGATCGTCAAAATATAGAGATATCAAAAAATATAAATAACGTTTTCACACATTATTTATGTCAACAATCTCCCCCTTTTTGATGATTACAAAATTTAAACTCATTAATCGAAAATTAGTATATATTCAAATATTATTGTGAGTTTATATCACTTCTCCACCTTTTTGTTAGCATCAAAAAGGTTATCCCGTGTTAATGGAAGCTCCCCCTTGAAGTATACTCCCCCTCGTTTTGAGGCCAAAAGGAATCGAGATATGGATATCTTGCAAAAATATTTAGTGGCAAGCAACATATATATGTATATAGCATGCAAAAGTGTAAACTAAACATAACCATATCATAAATCAAGTGAAATAAATTCATCAAGCATTAAATCAACAAATGAAATAAGTAATGCAACTAACAAAAGCCTTTAACGGCTTACAATCATCATTGAAATAATAAACCAAAGCTCAAACATGAAAGTCCTCTCTAGAGCTTGCCATCCAAAATGGTTTAATATAATTTTATTTGTGAGACACCAAGCATGTTTAATTGGGAGGAATGGATGGTGAACATGGAGATGGTGATGGAGGAGGAGTGTTTGTTGATGGTGGTGGAGGAGTTGAGTTTATGCTTGCTATTCCATATTAGATTGATGCAAATCAGTTCCTTAGGTTAATTTGGTCATATGCTTTGAAAACATTTGAAAACAGTCCAAATAGGAGTGTTTGGTTTAGGGCAGTGTTTCATGTTCTTGTTGTTTGTTTGCTTGTTTCATTGCATTTGTAGTTTACTCTGGTGATAATAAAGTCAACTTAGTCATAATATTTTCATTTTTAACTCTAAAAGTCTAAATCCTCTTTTAAAAGTCATAACAGTCCACTGTTGGATCTTTTGTATTGCATAATCATATATATAGGTCCATAAGTGTTTCACTTAGCTTAATTCACTCTCATTTTAGCTTATCATAACATGTTCAGTAGAATATAAGTGCTCAAAACTCAACAAAGTCAAAATTCCAAGTTTCAACAAAAACTCAAATGGCATAAACTCAGTTTTTTTTCCAAAACTTGGGGGATTTGTTTAGAATTGTGTATTAGGTATTAGACTTTGATCTTTTCAGGACTTGTAGTCCACCACCTCACCTATTGAATCCACCCTTTGTTAGATTTTTAGGATTTTTCTATGGGTCCCCACATCACCCCAAAGTAACCTGCAGGGCTGTCTGCTCCCCTACATCAGCAGCCTCACCACCACTCTACCACTTTTGGTGGCTGTTGCAGCCCTCCACAATGGTCCTACAACCCCCCCCCCCCTCCTTGGTCCTTTCAATACCCCTCCTACCAGGCTTCAATGTTTGACCAACCATTTGACCTAGGGACCTGTGGACCCCACTTGGAATCAGCCCAATACATTGTCCCATTTTTGTGTTGGCTTTTGTTTAATCAAGTGCTTAATTTGATATTTTAGCTTATTCTGAGGACCCCAAGTGCTTATATTGGCTTATACATGTTTACTTAACTCAATTGAATCAGAATCATCCATAGTGGGTCCCACTTAAGCTCATTTGAGCTTATTTCTTGTTGTGGTCAACAAAAGTCAACTGTGAAGCCAAAAAAGCTTCCACAGTGCTTATTTTTAAGTTCTAAAAAAAGTTGTTTTTACAAAGTTAGTTGTTTTTAGTTGTAAAATAAGTTTCCAAAAGAAAATTCCAGAAAAGTCAATTTAATTATAAGTGATAGTTTCTATTTAATGTAATTTTAATTTAAATTTTCATTTTTAGATTTTTATTAAGTACTTGGAATTTTTATATTTTTATTAATTACCTTTTATATTAAATTAATTTTAGTAATTTTCTCAAATTTTTATTTTGTCATTTAGTATTAATTAGAATTAATATTAGTTTTATTAATAATTAATTAATATTTAAGTTTTAAATATCATAATTAATTTTTATAAGGTAACACCTAGTTTTTATATTTCTCCTAGCTTTTAAATGTTATAAAATAATTTTAGGAATTTTTCCATAATTTTATAAGCCATTTAGGTATTATTAGTAATTTAAAATAGTTTAATTAGTATAATTAATATAAATAGTTTTTAATTAATAGAAAATCCATAAAAAGACAAAAATATTTATTTTAAATTTTTATACTTTCTTCAAGTTCATTTTAAGTTTTAGAAATTATTTTTGCAAGTTTTTAGTTTAATTTGTAGTGTTTATCATTTTTAGTTTTATTTAAATTAGGTTTAATTTACTTTTTAAATAGTTTTAATTAATTAAATAGTATTTAAAATATTAAAATAATCATTTTAATAATTTCGTTTTCATTTTAAATTTTCTTTTTATTTTAAGTTTGTCAAAGTTTCATTTTCACCCCCTATAGTTTATTTTCCTTAAAACTCACCTTTTTCCCAGCGCGCAATCGCGTCTGATTTTAATTTGGTTTACGTTTATACGTTTCAGTTTCCCGTGATTGTTAATACTGTTATTTCTAATCATTCCAGTAGTGTAAACAAACCCAAATCATTATCTGGTTACTTCCCATTCAAGTCACCCGATCATAAACCCGTTTTTATACCATCCACACCTCGTCGGGACATAACGACCCAAGGAAACACTGTATTCCACAGAAGCATTGGTTTAAGCTGTTTGACTATTATAGTTGACCATTCACAAGTGGTTGACCAATAATAATCTGACCGTTTCACACCAATCAAATTTTGGCGCCGCTGCCGGGGAGGTTGTGCGCGTATTCTAAACGGTTTTTCTGATTAGTGATTTTGGAATTCATCCATTTGTATATTTATCCACCTTTGTTCATATTATCTTATTATCATATACAAATCTGTTCCCAAAAACAATTTAAATCAGTTTTCAACGAACACAAAAAACACAAAAAGATTTTCTTTCTTATAAAATGTTTATCAAAAATCCCAAAAATATCCATCCTTACCCTCCTACCTTTTTTATTCTCTATTTCTTACCCTCCAAAACCTTTTGATTCTTTCTATGTCTCATCCACACCTTCTTGATTGTCAATGGTGTGGTGGTCCTTATAATGGTGGTAATTGTCCCAGTTGTACCATGGTAGAGTCAGGAAACGGGTCTGTCTATAACCAGAATCCCTATTCCTACCATGACACGATTGATTTATTCCATCAGCTACCACATCATGAGACTCAGCAGTTTTACTGTTGTGAGTATTGTGGTGGTTCACAATATAGTTCTGATTGTCAATCGGGAAATACGCGTGTCTATGAGCAGGTTCCTAATAACAATTATGACTACAACACATACGACTCACAGCCATATCAGTTCAACTGTTGTGAGTACTGTGGAGGTCCACACTTTAGCTCTGATTGTCAAACGAGGAATCCATTTCCTTGTAACAATTTTGACTCTTCGTATCAAGACCAACCTCCACGGTACCAAATGATCCAAGCAACTCCTCAAATCCAACAAGACTTTTTAGAGGTTCTTGAAAAACTTAAAGAACTTAAGGAGGAGTTAGCTAATATTTCATTCCGCCATACTCCAAGTTCTTCTTGTGCATATTGTGGGGGACCTCATGATGATTTTCAATGTCAACCTTCCAGTTTTGACACATCCACACCCCCACAATTTCCCCTCATTCCAAATTCTCGTGGGAAAACTATGGCAGAATTACTTGCTGAAGAACAAGAATCTGGAAAAAGCATGGAAGAATTATTGGCTGAGCAACGAGCAGCTAAATTACATGCCAACATTCGCAATACTGCTCTATTTGATGACTATGATGATAGTGATGATGATGAAGATAACATTGTTATTATTCAAAAAGATTCATCAAGTTCATCAGTTGATATCCCAGCAGTTGAGACTCCATCTCAAACAACTGCTATCACACCCAAAGTTCACACTCACTCTCTACACATGGGGGATGAGCATCTTAGCACTATTCCTAATAAGGAATCGGACGAATTCATAAAGTCTAGTGCTGAGAACCTTATCCCAATCCCAAGAGAGTCACAAGGAACTTCTGATCATATGTGTGATTTAGCTTCCCCTCTTGAGTGTCCAAAAGCTCAATTTGAGATTTTCTCCGATTGTAGCGAAGATTGTGTATCTTATGGAGACATCGAGTATGTTGAGGCATCAATTCCACATATTGATGCTGATCATCTTCTTGAGGAGATCACCAAAATCAATTCACTTCCAACAGGAAGTGATAATGGTCTCCTTAACTCCGAAGCCGAAATTGAAAGTCTCTTAAATCATGATCCGTCACTCACTTATGATCCCAACAATCCAATAGAGAATGTTAATCTCTTTGTTCCCGAAACATTCAATACTACTCTCACCAATCCTCTTTTTGAATTCGAATCTGAATTCACTTTGATTTCTGATAATCCACTCTTTGATATTCAGAATGAGGATTGTGATGAGTCTATTCCGGAACATGAGTTAACAAATTTAAATCTTGTGAATGATTCTCTTCATGAGGAGTTCTCCGGTGAACTCACTCATCATATCATGACTCCTCCGGAGTTTGATATCCCGGGGGGAGATGCACTCAATCATGAGAATTTGCAAATTCCCACCCACCCTCCCGGGATGTTTTCGAGCTTAACCTTTGAAATCCAAAATCAAGCTAATGAGCCTGCTTTCGAGGAAGAAAATCTTATCATGATTTTCATCATGGTTTTCTTCCTTTTCTTCACCAATAAGGTGACTTCATCTCTTCTTCACTTCTTCGGGAATGAGGATACCATCTTTGATCCTGGCATTTTCATTTACCATTATCTTGAGCCGGGATTATATCTCATCGGTGTGGAACTTTCACGTGCTTCAAATGTTTGTCCAAACATCTTGAATGAAAGTCCGATGGAGATTGTTTCTTCCACATCATGCTTCCCCAAGGACAAATGAATTCGGGGTCGAGTCAAGCTAGCGACTCGGTAAACAAAAACAGTAGCATGCTTATAGGGTTTTCACCCTAAGTGTGGGGGAATTAACCCCACTGTGGTTACCAAAATAAAGTGAAAAAAATAGTGTTTTCCACATTTAGCTTGTAATGTTGCCCTTTTACGTTCAAGGAATCGGCATAATAGCCGGGACTTTGAATATTAGTGTGGGGCGGTATTTCGCTATTCTAGCGAATTTTATCCCATTTTACTATCTTATACCCCCGTTTTTTGCAAAAATTAAAAAAAAATCACTAAAGTTTCAAAATTTTTTGCGGTAATCAATCCGCCATGTCTAAACGACAAAAGGATTGGCTAGTCCAGGAGCAATCGGCTCTTGGTAAAGACATCTCAAACCCGTTGATGGCTTGCAATTTGCCCAAAATTGTATGGTAAATCAACTCGCCATATCCCATAAAGCGAATGAGTTGGCTAGCCCACAAGATTATGGCTTGTGGTAAAGGCCGTGGAAAATCCATAATTGGTAATCAGCTCACCAAGATGTTGACTTAGTCCATCAAGAGTTGGCTAGTCCAGAAGCAAACGGCTTTTGGTAAAGACTAATCAAATCCGTTGACAGCTGGTGGTTTGCTCAAAATCACATGGTTGTCAGGTGGACCATAGTTCTTACATTTGGCTACTCCAGAAGTGATGGCTTTTGGTAAAGAGTTTTTCAAATCCATTAAGTTTTTCTCAAAAGATTGCTAGGGACTAGCAATGTTTTAGTGTGGGGGATTGATGAGTGTGTAAATACTCATCATTTTTACCTTTTCTGAGCTGCCAAAACATCCAAAATCACTCAATATTGCATCAAAATAGTGAAAATATCCCAGGAATGTGTTTTATATGTTTAAGATGCAAAATAATCAAAAACAGATAAAAAACGTACAAAGTTTGCATAATTGGCAGTTTCAGTCCCTCAAATTTCAAAAGTTGTCAAAACTAGTCCCTGGTTATTCAAAACATGTTAAATATCATCAAAGGTCCTTGGGGATTCATAAGTTATCAAATTAAGTCCTTTAAAGTTAAAAAAATTACAAATTTAGTCCCCCAAGTTTCAAAAATGTCAAAATTAGTCCTCAGGTTTTAAAAAATGGAAAAATATTAAAAACAAACCTTGTACTATTCATTAATGGCATAATTGGTCCTTGTGGTATTTATTGAGAATTTACAGGTTCAACCCTTCACAAATTCAGAAATTTCAGATTTGGTCCCTGGAGTTTGAAGATTTGGCATAATTGGTCCCCGGGTGGTCAAAAATGGAAAAATTACATTTAAGGTCCTTTGGTTTATCATACTTGGCAAATATGGTCCTTATGAATACTTTGGAGCAGTTTCATATTCAGTCCCTGGAAAATCAGATAATCACAAAATTGGTCCTTGTGATTTGCTAACCATAAAACCAAACGGATCCTATTATATTACAAAGCCAAATCCAAAAATAAAACACAACCATTACCAGCCCACTCCCAAGCCCAAAATAAAACAAAAAGCCCACCCTTATTACTCCACCAGGTTTGACCCCGGTCAACCCATCCCAAAACCACCATCTCCTTCCCTCCAAAACCACCCAACCCTGCAAAACCACCCCAACTTGCTCTGCCACCACCACCTCCCTTATCCTCTTCCCCATACCACATCCCAAGGGCATTTAATGCCACCCCCTCCTAGTCTATACTTCCACAGACCCCAATGGTCAAAACTCCATTTTTCCCGCAAAATTGATGAATGAGACAAGACTCATCCAATGGATGAATAAAGTGATGGGAAATGATCGTGTGGGTCCCACTAACACCCTGGAAGCCTTAAAAAGAAGAAAGAATACATAGAGAAGAAGTGTTAGATTAGTTTAGTATAGCTTAGTGTCGTATTAGTGTAATTTCAATCTTTCAGTTGTATTTTCAATTAAAACAGCTTGTACCCAGTTAATTTCATGTAATTCAAACTTTATTTCAAGTTAATTTCAAGTTCTAGTTACTAAATTCAAATTTGCAGATTTCAAGTGAATTTGACAAATTCATTTGAAACTTGTTAATGTTGATGTTTCTTATTCCTTAAGCTCAAATCAGTTACCTTGTAAACTTTTTAAATCATTTAGAGGACGTATCATTCAGTTTACTAAAAAAATAGTCAAAAATCAAGAAAAGTAGAAATTCAAAAATCATCAGAGAAGGATAAGCAAAGAAGCAGGGTGAAAGATGGTTTGATTTTGGTATTAGAGACCTCATGGGAGGTCAATAGGATTGATTCTGGTTCCTTGTTCTAGTTCTCAGCTTGGATAAGCACTCTTGTAAGGATTTTTGTTACTTTTCTAGTTCTACTGTTCATGGCTTATTAACTGTTCAGTTATGCTTATTTATGCTTGCTATTCCATATTAGATTGATGCAAATCAGTTCCTTAGGTTAATTTGGTCATATGCTTTGAAAACATTTGAAAACAGTCCAAATATGAGTGTTTGGTTTAAGGCAGTGTTTCATGTTCTTGTTGTTTGTTTGCTTGTTTCATTGATTTTGTAGTTTACTCTGGTGATAACAAAGTCAACTTAGTCATAATATTTTCATTTTTAACTCTAAAAGTCTAAATCCTCTTTTAAAAGTCATAACAGTCCACTGTTGGATCTTTTGTATTGCATAATCATATATATAGGTCCATAAGTGTTTCACTTAGCTTAATTCACTCTCATTTTAGCTTATCATAACATGTTCAGTAGAATAGAAGTGCTCAAAACTCAACAAAGTCAAAATTCCAAGTTTCATCAAAAAGTCAAATGGCAAAAACTCAGTTTTTTTCCAAAACTTGGGGGATTTGTTTAGAATTGTGTATTAGGTATTAGACTTTGATCTTTTCAGGACTTGTAGTCCACCACCTCACCTATTGAATCCACCCTTTGTTAGATTTTTAGAATTTTTCTGTGGGTCCCCACATCACCCCAAAGTAACCTGCAGGGCTGTCTGCTCCCCTGCATCAGCAGCCTCACCACCACTCCACCACCTTTGGTGGCTGTTGCAGCCCTCCACAATGGTCCCACAACCCCCCCTCCTTGGTCCTTTCAACACCCCTCCTACCAGGCTTCAATGTTTGACCAACCATTTGACCTAGGGACCTGTGGACCCCACTTGGAATCAGCCCTATACATTGTCCCATTTTTGTGTTGGCTTTTGCTTAATCAAGTGCTTAATTTGATATTATAGCTTATTCTGAGGACCCCAAGTGCTTATTTTGATATTATAGCTTAAAATAAGTTTCCAAAAGAAAATTCCAGAAAAGTCAATTTAATTATAAGCGATAGTTTCTATTTAATGTAATTTTAATTTAAATTTTCATTTTTAGACTTTTATTAAGTACTTGGCATTTTTATATTTTTATTAATTACCTTTTATATTAAAGTAATTTTAGTAATTTTCTGAGATTTTTTTTTTGTCATTTAGTATTAATTAGAATTAATATTAGTTTTATTAATAATTAATTAATATTTAAGTTTTAAATATCATAATTAATTTTAATAAGGTAACACCTAGTTTTTATATTTTTCCTAGCTTTTAAATGTTATAAAATAATTTTAGGAATTTTTCCATAATTTTCTAAGTCATTTAGGTATTATTAGTAATTTAAAATAGTTTAATTAGTATAATTAATATAAATAGTTTTTAATTAATAGAAAATCCATAAAAAGACAAAAATATTTATTTTAAATTTTTATACTTTCTTCAAGTTTATTTTAAGTTTTAGAAATTATTTTTGCAAGTTTTTAGTTTAATTTGTAGTGTTTATCATTTTTAGTTTTATTTAAATTAGGTTTAATTCACTTTTTAAATAGTTTTAATTAATTAAATAGTATTTAAAATATTAAAATAATCATTTTAATAATTTCATTTTCATTTTAAATTTTCTTTTTATTTTAAGTTTGTCAAAGTTTCATTTTCATCCCCTGTAGTTTATTTTCCTTAAAACTCACCTTTTTTCCAGCGCGCAATCGCGTCTGATTTTAATTTGGTTTACGTTTATACGTTTCTGTTTCCCGTGATTGTTAATACTGTTATTTCTAATTATTCCAGTAGTGTAACCAAACCCAAATCATTATCTGGTTACTTCCCATTCAATTCACCCGATCATAAACCTGTTTTTATACCATCCACACCTCGTCGGAATATAATGACCCGGGGAAACACTGTATTCCACGGAAGCATTGGTTTAAGCTGTTTGACTATTATAGTTGACCATTCACAAGTGGTTGACCAATAATAATCTGACCGTTTCACACCAATCAATCTCCTCACTCGACCTCATCCCATACCACCCTTAACACGATACAATATCGTAATGTCCACCTCTTGCGCTCCATACCCCACTCCATATCCTTCTCCATCTAACAACTAAGCTTTATGCTTATGTTATTCTTCAAGCAAATAAAACAATCAACCATGGGTTGCAAGCAAGTCCAAGTGCTCTTTTAGGCAATATAGGACTATGTCTTTTCTTTTGTTTTATTATGATTTATATGCCTTAAGCATATTAAATGTTGTAATGATTTCTATGATGCTTGAATGAATCTATTTTTATTTGCATTATTATTGCTTTGCATGTATATGTGCCTTGTTCTCTTCTAATATTTTGTGTAGCCAAGATTTCCATAGCTCATTCCCTAGGTGCTCTCAAATGAGGGGGAACATACATCAAGGGGGAGCATTAAGCTTTTTGATTTTACAAAAAGGGGGAGAAGAGAATGTTAAACTCTAATAATACTTGTCTAAAAATTAATTTTTGGACCTAATGAGTTTAAGGTTTTGTAATCATCAAAAAGGGGGAGATTGTTGACATAAATAATGTCTAAAAACATTGTTAGCTTATTAACAATGTCTCTATGTTTTGATAATTGCAAAGCATAAACTCATTAATCTAAAACTTATGACGTAAACAAGTTTTTAGTGCTTAATATTTGTCTTTGCTTCCATATCACTTAAGGTATGAATAAACAAAGGGTTTATTGCATTTCATGATCAAAAGAAATTTTTCTAATCACTAGAATTTTTATAAAATGTATTAAACATTCTATATCTTTTACAAAATTACTTTTGGAATTAAAAGAATATGTTTAATTCATTATAAATATATGATTTCAAATTTCCAACCAAAAATAGCAAATTTTATCCAGAAAAATATTCCCCACTAAAAGACAAGAAAATCCAACGTTCTGAAGGGGCGGCCCCCTTAATTCCTTAGGCGGTCCCCTTAATCATTAAGGGGACCGGCCACGCTCTAGAACAATACTTTTCTCCCCTATAAATACTGGTTCATCCCTCAGAATTTTCTTACCTTTTGCACCCTTAAACTTTCTGTTCTAGATCCACATTTCTATTTTCTTAATCCTTTGATCATAAGTGCATAATTCTTTGTTTCAAAGTGATTCAAACTTCATCCTCTCAAGTGCAAGAGAAGAATACTTCTATCCCCCAAGACAAGAAGTATTACAACTTGTTGTGACCTCCACATCCAAGTTGTTGGTGCATCATCAAGATTATTTACATTATTCTTTGTGAAGATTGTTGTGAATATTTGATTGTAGATAGTTGTGCTAGATATATAGATTGTGTGATTAGTTAGTTGCTTGGTGTGAAGAAGAAAAGTTAGGGATTAGATTGTAGTGAAGAAGCTAGGTGTGGAGTAGTTAGTTGTGAAGTGAATTGGTGTGAAGAAGATAGGCGTGGAGTAACTAGTTGTGAAGTAGATTGATTTGAAGAAGTTGTGTAGAAGTTGTGACTTAATTGTGAAGAAGTTGTGGTGTGTAAATTGGTGTGTAAGGTTTTCTCCGCCATTAGGGAGCTTGTTGATATAGTGAAGAAAACTCTCGAGTTAGGTGCTCGGGGAGTGGAGTAGGGCAAGGAAGGTGTCCTTGTAGCCGAACCACTATAAATCTCTTGTCTCGCGGTTCGATCTTTCCATCTCTTATTTATTTCATTACTTATCATTGTTATATATTATTGATTGATAGTTGTTTATATTGTGCAAGACTTGAGATCACATATTATCGAATCTAAGTTTTTAAAAAAAGCTAAGAAAACACTAAAACTATCTTTTATAACAAATTAAAAAGACGTAAAACTATTCAACCCCCCTTCTAGTTTTCCACAACAACCACTCCCGTTAGTTCTTTTACAAGGGTACAACAACTCCCGACACACTACGTATTTTGAGGCCTAAAATACTAACCATTCACTTCTACATACATGACACAAATGAGGTATAAACTACCAAAGCTTATACATGACCAAGCTAACAAGACATACAACTTTAGAGTTGAAGCTTGTAACTTCTTGAATGATCTTGTGAAGTCTCTTGCTACATAAGAGAGTCACACAAGTCAAATGTTACTGAGTTAATTTTAGAGAGTATATGAAAATATGTCCTAAAGGGGTGACTCAAAACTAACAAATGGTTTGGTATGTATAGCAAACCATTCTGCAGGTCTGGCGGATCAGGCGAAACCCTCAGATGGGTTCCGCTCGTGTACCCCCAGGGTTCCGTCAGGGCTGCAGTTGGTTTTGCAATAAATCTTCCAAACCAAACAAGGTCACATCTCATTATACCTAGTCAAACACAAGACTTGCAAGCAAACATATGGTTAGTCAAACACTCTTTCTTACCATAAATGTATATTGACAAAGCTTGCCCTAAATGTGATGTGACATTACTATTTTAAGAAATAAATGTGATGTGACAAGACACTTTCTAATTTAAGAAATAAAAACAATGTTTTGTTTAAAAGAAAATGTAAACCTTAGTTAAACAAGACTTAAACACTTGAAGTGATGATTTACTTCTAGCTAAAGTTCATACTTTGTCATTAACAAAACTTAGCAAAGATCGTAAAATATAAATAACGTTTTTAGGCGATATTTGTATTAACAATCTCCCCCTTTTTGTTGATGACAAAACATAAACTTTATTTTTAAGTAAGTCACAAGTTTTAGTGTTAAGTCTTATAAAGTTATTATAAAAACTTGTTTTTGCAAAGATGGGGTGATAAGCACAAGTTTATATAAATTCTCCCCCTTTTTGTCGAAACAAAAAGAAGAGTAGCGAAGCGGAAGTAAGCACTTGCTCCCCCTTGGACGATACTCCCCCTAAATGGAGTGCCAAGAGAGGAGACATGGATTTTGAACCTAGAAGAAAAAGGTTAGTTGTCACACAAGACAAGTTATGAAAGCATTTCTTGTGTAAAACACAACTAAGAGTTGTGGAGCGGAATAATGTCATACTCATGCTCCCCCTTGAATATTTCTCCCCTAAATGGAGTATCAAGGAAGGAAAACATGGATAATGATCCTACAAAAAAAAAAAAAAAAAAAAAAAAAAATTAGTTTCTAACACACAAGATATATGTATGCTAGCATGGCAAGGAATAGTTCACTCATCATACCCAAATGGTAAACAAATAATGCAAACCTTTTAGTAGAATTAAATTCATTTCATGTAAAATTTTGACTCTTAAAAAGTCAAAGACAAGAAATTTTGATGACACCATCCTACTTCTAAAAATTAAGAAAAACTAAAAATAAACTAAGATCATGAAAAGCTACAAGGAAATCATCATTTTCCTTAATGAGAAACATTTTCCAAAAACAAGGCAAAGTTTGTTTAAGGATGAAAATGTGTGTTGGAGGTTGTAGCGGGCTTTATTTTGAAGGTTGAAAGGATGACACGGTTTTGGTTTGTTGGTTTAAATGGGAAACTTTTTCCAAAAGAAACTGTTTTGTTTCATTTTGGAGACCCTAAGGTTGAGGCGTGTGAGACAAGGATTGTAGAAGATCCAAAATGTGGTTTAGTATAAACCTCATTTTTTCGAATAGCTCACGAATTTCCCCTCGACACCCTTTACTAATATGAGCGGTTCTTTCGCAATGTCCGCAACCATGGCGAGGAAAGTTTGGCGAAAGAGAGGTTTGATTTGTTAGTGGTGGATGGTTTGAACTTGAAGGAGCAAAGGTGGATGGTTGAGTGGTGTTTTTGCTTCCTTCATTTGTTGAATGTAGTGTTGTTTGTAAAACCATAATATGGTTGATTTGAGAGTCAACCATACGTTTGAAGGCATGAAGGTGGTTTAAATGAGTGTCAATCTCATTATGAAGGTTTGGAGGTTTTTCCCATATGGATGCTTCTATTTTCTTATAAGAAGAAAGTAGATATTCAAATTGTTGGGAAGGTTCTTGTGGTGATGGTTATTGTTGTTGTGGTGGTTGTTGTTGTTATGGTTGTTGATTTTGAACAAAATGGCGAAAGCTTGGTTCGCCGGAAGGATTGCCATGAAGGTCTTTGTAAATTGGGTGAAACACAAATGATT
This sequence comes from Artemisia argyi, assembly GCA_030686995.1. Lineage (NCBI taxonomy): Eukaryota > Viridiplantae > Streptophyta > Magnoliopsida > Asterales > Asteraceae > Artemisia > Artemisia argyi. The sequence continues at coordinate 199,511,187 of CM060702.1, forward strand.
GTGTTTGGGTATGGCCTTGATCATTTGGAAAAATGGATGGTCTAGCATAACGGTAAGCCAACCATTCTATCATTCATCATCTAGTTGTTCACTAGATTGTTGTTGGGTTTCCATTTGAGCAATGGTGTCAAAGAGTGATAAGGATGGTGGACTTGATGATTTGGATGATAGGTCTTCTAATGTTTCCAAATAAGGTAGTGGTGATGTTGGAGGTGTATGGAAAAGTTCCATTGGTGAAATTGTTGGTGATTGAGGTGATGAAGTTTTAGTTGGTTGAGCTTGTTGAGAAGGTGATGTTGAATCACATGAAGGTCTAGTAGGTGAAGGAATGGTGGCTATGTTTGTGTAGCAATGTGTTGGAGAGGGTGTTGGAGTATCAAGATTAAGCAAATCTTGAAAGGTGATTACATTGGTATTACGATGTGTTGGGGATGGTGTTGAGGTAGTGAGATTAAGGAAATCTTGGATAGGTGAAGAAATGTTAAGAGAAGCATCACTTGAAGAAGATGAGCTTGACTTGATGGTTTTGTTGAAGCAACAGGGTTTAACACTAATCCTAGTGGTTTTTTAGAAGGATTTTGATGACTCGGATGATGTGTTGGATTTAGTCATTTCAAAGGTGTGGTTTTGATGTTTTGAGAGAAGAAGTTTTAATGGTGATGGTATGATTTGAATTGTTGCAAAACTTTCAAATTTATAGGGTGGAGGAGATGTTGAAATGGGTGTTTGGATTTGATGTTCTACCACTCAAAGATTGAGGTTTCAAATGATTTACAAAGTTTTCATGAACATGTCAAATCATTGCATGTCAATCCAATGGAATAAGGTGGTGTGAAAGACCAACATATGCACTCAATGCTTTGTGATCATGGGATGTGATTTGGTTGAAAATGTTTCAATGGTTTGAAGGATCCTTTAAAAGGGTTCCTTGGGTTAGTTATGTTTGAATTTGAATTTTTGGAGGGAAGTGGCTTCCTAATTGTTTTAGGGAGTGAGAGTTGTTCTAATATGGTCATTGGAGTTAATGGGAGATGTTTCTCACTTAGGATAATGGTTTTGACACTTTACAAGTTTTGGACTTAAGAAAAATGACAAATTTTCTGCAGGTGTCTGGCGGAACCCTCGCGGTACACAGGCGGAACCCATTTGAGGGTACCGTCTGGTCCGTTGGGCCAATTCTGGGTTTCCCAGAAAATACACTGGCGGAACCCAATTTTGGGTACTGTCAGATCCACCAGGGCTGAAAAATTAGGCAGTCCGCGATTTTGACCCGCGAGACGATTTTCAAAATTTTCGAAAACTCCTAAAATCAAAAAGATAATGCATTTCTGGTTAGGCAATGCAAAAATTAGACATGTAAACATACATATCATAGGACTTTGACCTTGAGGTCGAGGATTTCACTATACTTAGTAAGAATTGCCATAAGCATAAAAACTTAACAAACACCTCAAACATTGTCATTATGCATAAAAGCTCATACAAACATAATCCAACAAACATAATGAAACATGAAAGTGAAAAACAATAAAAATCACGTAGTTTAACACATAAAAGGTTCTGAAACATTCATAAGCCAAACACTCCTTAATCTTCTCACAACCGGTCTATCTTCTTATTGAGCTTGCTTAGGTACCTTCCAAAGCATTTGAACATTCCTTTGGTTTGCTTGAACTCTTCGGATGCATTGTCAATGACGGGAAGTGCTTGAAGGTATTCTAAAGGAGATAACTTAGAGTTAGGAAGTTTATCATCCTCGCTCATGTTAGATGATGATAATGATGGTGTAGGTGAGCAAGTACGTTTGCCCTTACCCTTGAAAACTCGTTTATCACTTAGAGGAACGAAAACGTGAGGAACGAGAGAATAGTCAAGGCGCATTCCATTATTGTTAGGAGAAATGGGTGAGATTGCTCTAAAGAGGCGAGTAAGAAGCATTCCATACGGAAGAGCAGTTGTCCCAACTAAGGATACGTCGGCCATTCTTTTGGCTAGGTAGTAGGCTAAGTTGAATGGTTGATCGGTTGAAATGCTATAGAGCATGTAGCAAAGACATGTGTTGATATGATCTCTATTTCCTATGGTACTTATGACGTTAGCTCTAAGAATTTCTTCCCACTTCTTAAATTGTGGTTTAAGCTCATTGAGCTCCATACCAAAAGGATCCTTATCCACAATATTCCCCGAACGATTCTTTCTTGTGGTAGAGGTTCTAATGAAGAGATGTTCCTTAATTGTTTCCTTACTAACTAAAGGGTTGTCGTATGGATAAAAACGCTCAATAGAATCAAGACTTGAAATGGGCCACTTATCCGTGTAGAGACTAGTTCCCTCATTTGGGACACCAAGAATGATAGCTAAGTCTTTTAAATCTATGTAATGTGGTGTTTGATTGGTTGTGAAGTTTAATGATATCTTACCAACAACACTTGTGGAAAGGTTTACGGTTGCATAGAATTCTAAGATGAACCTAGGACAAATTGGCTCATCAATATCAAGGAGACAATCAAAGTTGATTGCAGCAAAGTTTTGGCGAATGGATGTTCCTTCTAGAAAGGATGGATCAATGGTTCTACCTTCGTGAACATAGCGTTTTTCTAGTGCCTTAAAGGTTTCTACTTGAACATTGTTGAGACCTTTGGCCATATGGTGTTTGGGCATGTACTTAAGGGTTTCCTTGTGATCAGATCTATTTGCGTGAGGCATGTTGATTCCTAGAAAACACAAAATAATATGTTAATGACTTTTAACAATGTGGATGTTCTAATATATTCCTATATGCAAACAATGTGGAGACTTGGGTATCTTGACTCATTTTGATTCCCAAATTGTTTTGTCTTCCAAGTTTTGTTATAAAAATAAAAGATAACCAACACTCTCCTAATTGAATGTGTCTTCGATTGAATGTACCCGAAAATACATATTAGTTATGTATCCCCTTTAGCATTCAAGAGATAGTATGCAAGTGATGTTTTAATGATGTTTTTCATTTGTTTTAACAATGTAGTGATGAATCATGTTCTAGTCTTGGATTGCAAATTTTTGAAAGACAATGCACTTGGTGTGTTTGGCAAATCTAAGTAACAACAAAAGAGATACAATTCTTTAACTAATGGAAGACATGATTGGCTAGCCACCAAGTTTTTCATGAATCAAGAAGTTTTATGCATAAACCCTAAGATTCTAGTTAATGAATGTAAATAAGAATGTTATACTTGAATCAAAAATGCAATTGTGATTGGAACACTTACAAAGTTAGTTGGATTTGAATAGATTGGATTGAAAGCCCTAAATTTCGTGTGGTTATGTGTTTTTGAGAGGGTGATAGCTGTTTGAAAGTGAATGATTAAGTTAAGAGGGTGTTTGGTTTTGAAATTAAGAATAAAACATTATGTGGCTATGGCGGACTAGACGGAACCAAAAATAGGGTTCCGCCCGTATGGTCTGAGGGTACCGTGGGAGCTGCAGGGAAAATTCAAAAGGAATTGTCTTGATTTTTGTGGTTTTATCCTAATGTTCAAAACTAAGGTTTTAGGTCTTATGAGTCTTTGACTAAGCCTAGGGATGATGACTGCTTCTCATTCAAGAGATTTTGTGAAAACGTTGATAGAATGGTTAACATTGTAGACTTTCTTAGTTAAGATGTTCCTCAATGAACGTTTTTATCAAGATGTTGATGATGGATCACAATATGTCAATTAAGAACATAATGGATTGAATTGTCGCTGAAGTCGATGCTTCCTTTGTTGAAGAGATAACAATGTTGATAAAAGAATTCCGTTGTTGACGCGTATATGCTTGTTCAAGCGGAGCTTGTTGATGTGCTTCTCCATTCGAAAATAATTTGAGAACCTTACGTGTTTTGGAGAATCATTGGGTAAGTAAGTATAAAAGTGTAAGTACCACTTGTGCTTTTCTTATCAACTTATTACCGCCATAATTCCATTTGGCATACACTATGGTTTCTATTCCCGTTCTTTTGGGATACCATAATCCTAGTTGTGTAGTACCTTACGATGTATCCAAACAAGCTTAACTAAAGAGTTATTTAAAGATCTTCTTTAAAACGAGCACATAGACAAACACTAAACATAATGTTGGATCTAATTGTTATGAGAACAAGTAGTCTTCCGAACATTTCTCTACGTTTAGTTTTACCTACGGATTTACTAATCTCATTCTTGATAAGTCATCAATAACTTAACCATTGAGAACAAGTGAGTAACTAGGAATGTCTTTGAGTTAAAATCCCTTGCTTTTGGAGCTTGCTTTTATTATCAAAAAGACTTTCAAAAATTGACACTTATAATCACATGATTACTTCGAAACACTTATTTTATTTCACTAGTTGTTTTACTCTAAATTCCAAAGACTGTTATTGTTGAATTTGCTTAGACACAACTATGACCTATAAATCAAGTTTTATAACTTATGTCAATTTTGATTGATTCAATGTTTGACTCAAGGTGGGACGATGTTATTTTGTACTTTTTATTCTTAATGTTTTACACAACATACTTGTCTTGCCATCATTGGACTTTCGACTAAATCATCATCTACCAAAGATGATATCTTAGAAGGAGGAGATTACTCGTTAAATGTTATATTCAACGACTCCTCGACTCTTTGGGTTTTCTTACGTAAGACACTATGAACTCCACTTATTTTGAAAAAGTCCAAGAGGTACAACATCATAAGACTAAGTGTCACATTTGATGTGTAAATCCTAGATATTGAAAACTCATTTTCTTCCACACATTCTAATGTATGCTAATGTGATTTATTTCACCTTGTGTGTTTTATGTGAGATTGTCATAAAAGAGTGATCGAAGAAAAACACAATTTAAGACTCAAAGTATGGTGTTTGAGAATGTTGTTTAACAAAGGTTTGTTTTGCAAGCATCTCAAAAGTGTTAGACATTTTAACACTTAGAAAATTCTTAGTTAGCTTACTTGTAAGCAAGAGTTGAGTGAGACTCACTCAAGAGTTTCTCGTGTTTATCTCTTGATGATTAAAGAACCAAATCACCTTATATCTCCTACTAGTACTAATGACAAAATTCCTTGTTGCATAGAATCTGATCTTAGTTTTTACTAATAGCAAGTAAACACTTTTAGAGTATTACTAATAACACATATTCCAACACATAATGCTAGAAACAAGAGACAATCAAAGTCAAGTTGAAGTAATGCGTACCTTTTAAATTGCATAGAGATGCTATCAAGAGGATAAACACAACACGTAAAATCTTGGTTTGACGACAAGCTTTGAAACTCAATTACTCATATATCCAAGAAGGTTAGACAATCATGTAAAAGCATAGATCATGATAATCTTAATTCTTTTATCATGAGTTTCTATTAGAGATTGAATTATCTCTAAATCTCTCTTCTAGGTTTGACAAGTTTTACTTGCTTTGTCTTATTAGTTAATGGTGCTTTTGAGTTAAATCCTAATCCGGTTTTATCTTTAAATAACCTTTGACTCCTCAACAATCTTTCAAGAGATTTTGAGCTTTCATCAAATTTAACTAATATTTTTCCTTTCTCATATTGCTTTTTAATCTCATGTTTGTAATCTAGACATAATTAACATTCTAGATCAATTTCAACATTACACACAATTCAAAACATTTAATCTTCTAACAAGATTTCATTTTCAAAGATATTCTTAAAAGATTTTGAAGACTCATTGTTAAAGATAGTTTTCAGGTCCATGTTGCATAAACGTTTAGACTCATTTTCTAGTTTAGAAAACTCTAGGATAAATTTGTCAAAGCAAAAGTGTTTGGTTATAAAATGTACCTTGCTTGATGTTTTATCTAGTTGAGAATCACAAACCGGGTGGTTGGCTTCATCTTCATCCGTGTTATTCCATGAATCATAAGCAAGACCACAAAGAGCTCGACATGAGTAATCATCTTCACTTACACCTTCATTTAAAATATTTAAACTAGTAGTACATGTATTTATCACAACTAAATGTCTATCTTTTAATATTTCTAAGATTTCTAATTCATATGTGAGATCAAATTGATCATCTTTGATTTGACATATTTCTTGATGAAAGTTTAACATATTTTTCCAAATATCATTAGCCGTTTGACAAAAATACATTCTTTCATATTTGGTACTAAAGCTTTATAAATCATTGTTTTAGCTTTAGTATTTTTATTAAGTTTAAGATAGTTATCTTGGTTTTCAAAAACTTGTTTTCTTTGGTTTGAAATCACCAAAAGAAATAATATGTCAAAGATCTTGATCAATTGATTTCACATAGTTTTCAAAATTACTTTTCCATTCAAGTAAGTTTTCTTTTTCAAATAGCGGTGGGTTTTGAATAGGTTGCCCTTCTTTGAGATTTTCAAAATCCATGGATCGATCCAAGTTTTAAAATACATTCTATTTTAAAGATCTTGAGTAACGTAGCTCCTGATGCCAATTGTGGAAAACTAGAAGGGGGTTGAATAGTTTACCGCTTTTTAAATTCTTTTTAACTTGAATATCCTTTAAAAAACTTTACGTTTGCTTAAAGATATAAACACAACGTTATATGTTTGATTCTTTGAAAAGCTTTTCATGTGAATAACTATTGTAACTTTACTTGTTTCATACTTTGAAAAGCTTTACTTGTGATGATCCTAACTTTGCTTGTTTAGTTCTTTGAAAAGCTTTACATTTGTTTAAAGATATAAACACAACTTTACTTGTTTAATTCTTTGAAAAGCTTTATATGTGATTAGCTATTCTAACTAAAAGACAACATGTAATAAGCAAAGATAAAGAAAGAAACGATCAAACCACAACACGATTGCTTATCGTGGTTCGGCTACAAGGACTCTTTTTCCTTGCCCTACATCCACGCCCCGAATTTCCAACTCGAGAGTTATAAGCACTAATCAACAAGCTCCTTTCACCGGCGGAGAAAACCTTTACAACGTTGCTTACACTTTTACCGACACTAAGCTAGATGTCGAGTTCTTTTACACGGGTACAACCACTCCCATCGTCGCTTACACTTTTACCGACACTAAGCTAGATGTCGAGTTCTTTACCAAGGGTACAACCACTCCCGTTAGTTCTTTTACAAGGGTACAACAACTCCCGACACACTACGTATTTTGAGGCCTAAAATATTAACCATTCACTTCTACATACATGACACAAATGAGATATAAACTACCAAAGCTTATACATGACCAAGCTAACAAGACATACAACTTTAGAGTTGAAGCTTGTAACTTCTTGAATGATCTTGTGAAGTCCCTTGCTACATAAGAGAGTCACACAAGTCAAATGTTACTGAGTTAGTTTTAGAGAGTATATGAAAATATGTCCTAAAGGGGTGACTCAAAACTAACAAATGGTTTGGTATTTATAGCAAACCATTCTGCAGGTCTGGCGGATCAGGCGGAACCCTCAGATGGGTTCCGCCCGTGTACCCCCAGGGTTCCGTCAGGGCTGCAGTTGGTTTTGCAATAAATCTTCCAAACCAAACAAGGTCACATCTCATTATACCTAGTCAAACACAAGACTTGCAAGCAAACATATGGTTAGTCAAACACTCTTTCTTACCATAAATGTATATTGACAAAGTTTGTCCTAAATGTGATGTGACATTACTATTTTAAGAAATAAATGTGATGTGACAAGACACTTTCTAATTTAAGAAATAAAAACAATGTTTTGTTTAAAAGGAAATGTAAACCTTAGTTAAACAAGACTTAAACACTTGAAGTGATGATTTGCTTCTAGCTAAAGTTCATACTTTGTCATTAACAAAACTTAGCAAAGATCGTAAAATATAAATAACGTTTTTAGGCGATATTTGTATTAACACACTTTATCTAATAAAAACGCAACACGTGTGCATAATTTTTTTATTTAATTTGGTCACACCTTGTCCGTGCGACATGGGGCAAACGACCAATTTTGTTTTTTCTAAAAAAATTGACTTCTTTTAAATAAAATAATCGAATACGATTGTTTTGGTAATTTTTCCCCCTTAATAGAATGCTTTTTATTTATTTATTTATTTATTTATTTTTACAGAAGCACATAAACTAACGACATGCGATTTTAACTAGAGTGATTCTATATAAACAAACCCTATCTTCTACATAAACATAGCTTATTTATTAGTTCATCCGTCTCAAAATTATTGTTAAGAGACAAAAATCACATAGTTTAATAAAAATGTGCTCATTTTAATTTTCAACCAATCAAACAGAATATTTTCCTACTAAATTCTTTATTTTTTACATAAAAAGAAAAGTGAACAATTATTTTGAGACATCCCGAAAAGAAAAAATTAACTATAATTTTGAGACGGAAAGAGTATAAAAGTATGAGTCGCACAAAATGTGAGTTGTCACCCACTTACTGGTCATGCAAAAATAATAAAATAATATTAAAATTTTGCTGATTGAAGTGTTTGTATAGAAGATTTTGTACTTGAGGGGTGTTGCTATAAGAGCACCCTTATCTTGGTCATGACAATCATATCTTAGGCTAAGCACGTCACACCTTCTCACTCGTGACTCATACAGTGTCACCCTTGGGCTATGCGCCAGCATTGGAAAAACATGCCAACATTGGAAAAACATGAGAGAAATGCTGAGCGTGCTCATCACATAGGTTTTTTTTTTTTTTTTTTTTTTTTTTTAGTGTGTGAGGTATTTTGTGTGCTATGTTCGTATAAAGTGATTTTTTTTGGAGTTGACTGGAGTTGTGATCATTGTGCTGAAAGTTTAGGGGAGTGATGATGTATTAAATGGTGATGTTACTCTGACGGTGAGACTTGAGAGTAGTGATGACCATTGTTGGTCCTTGGATTTAATGAACTTTTTAAATTAAATTTGTAAGCAAAATCAACCAATCTCTTTGGTTAAGGATGGGTTATAAGGACGGGGGTGGTTTTTTTATATTGACCCCCTCTCATTTTTTTTTTTTTTTTTTTTTTTTTTTTTTTTTTTTTTTTTTAATTTTGTTTATATCAAAAAGCTATAAACTTGAAAGTGCGGAACAGAAAATATAAAGTTTAATAAGTCAAACACTTAAAAATGTCAGAAATACGGAATAAAAACTGGCAAAAAACTGTGTTTTACTGAAATAAAAGGGACAAAAATAGAGGGACAAGGACTGCCCACACGCAGTCTAGGGGTAGACCCCGTTAATATAGGGCATCCCCTTTGGGATGTGTTAACCGGACCCTCCCTACCATGAGGGTCCACCTACTTTAATCAAAATGTACAAGTTTTAATATAAACAGTACAGGCGGCGGCAGTACTGTCTTCCACAAACCCTCCCTACACGGGGTCCGGTTAACTCATGCCTCCCCTTTGGTTATTATCAGCTTTTTGGTACAATTGGATCATGTTACTACTATATTGTTTGGACCAATTAAAACATGAGTAGCTTACCTGGCTCACGGGAATTTTACCGTTGAAGTTTGACTGTATCCGTGACACATTCCGTGCTCCAATCACTATCACCCTTCCATGCCTTCCCAAAAAATCATTGGATTTGGATACTAGTTTTTTTTTTTTAGTGTTTCCTTTCTGGCAAAAGAAAAAAAAAAATGTAAAAGTTTATTTAGTTATATTATTTTATAATATCTTTGTACTAAACAATTAAAATTAACTCGTAAAGTTTGTTTAAGTGATGATTATAAAGTTATAAAATAGCTTATACTTTAGTCAATTAACTACGGTATATGTCTATTAGTTAAATGGCCTTAAAAGATGGTGGGAAACATTTTTTAGTCAATTAACTACGGTATATAGCTTATACTTTAGTCAATTAACTACGGTATATGTCTATTATAGTTCGTGAATAAGAGTTTCACCTTTAAATATCTTGAACGTGAGTACATGATGCCAAATTAGTTAATTCAAAACTGTGGTTTTATAGTAGGGATTCAAAGTATTTAGACTTAGACAACCATGAAACTTCAATGGACAAGAAAGTTAAATGCTTAATCCTTAAAAGTTAAAACAGTGTTATGCTCGGAAGTGCAATCTACTATCAATGCAAACGTCGCTAGCATCCTTTTGTGGCGTTACAAGAAAATTGTTATTAGTGATTGCCATGTTTTAGTCATTAACAGCTAGAACGTGAGCACAACATCTGTGGTCACGATTTGGATGATCACTCAAGGCTGTCTCGCTCATCATACGAAAAGCTTGTCACTGACTACTTGACTAGTAACCAAGTCAATATTACAGGTTGTAAAGTTTGAAAAACTTTCATTTAAGGGTCAAAACTCTGCATAAATCCATCTGTTGTGGGGCTAAATCTTGTTTTGTTCTACGAAAGTACTATCGGATACGAAATCCTATGCTAAAACCATCGCTAAATACAGTTTTATAACGTACTCACGAGTCAAACTCGGAGAGTATGATTTGCCCTAAAGATGATCATTGATTCCTTCCCACACATGTTCTCATGTCTGCACAGGTCTTACTTTTAAGTCTTGGCTAGCAGCTTAAATTTGTATATGTTGTTCAAAACTTGTGTTTTAATTTCTCTAACATGTTATTGAGCATGTATCTGCAAGTCATTTTGGCATTACTAATAGACTTGGAAAATCAGTAATAACTTGTCACTGCAAGAACCAGAATTTGGTCATAACTGCTCTCATCTACCAATTTTTACCATTGACCAAAAAAAAAATTAATCACGTGCTACTACTTCACCTTCTTTGAATCGGTTTATACAGTACAACTGTTCTGTTCTTGGTTCAAAACTGATGTGAGAGCCCAAGTGCCACAAGTGACCTTGGGGCTTCTCGGTTTTCGATGTAAAGATAGTTCAGAACCACATGTTGAGGGTTGGGTAGGGGTCCATCAGCGTAGACATTGTTGGGATAGCTCAATACTGTGTGCTGCAAGTGTTGCTACGGGAGGGTCCCGAGCTTCGTCTTCATTAGCTGTATAGATATTGCTCTAACTTGCATCTGGTGATCCGGGAACTTCAAAACCAGGTATAACTGGTGTTTCCTGCAGAATTAAAAGCTGATTATACGTACACTTGTGAATAGACTAGAGGTTGCGAAATGAAAGGGTTGTGTAATGCGTATAGTTTTTGAACCTTTAACTAAAAACGGAATAGATTAAGATTAAATGGGTCAAAAGTCCCCCAAAATGTTCTCAAATGTTAAAAGCCTCTTATATGGTTTTCTTGACATAAGTAGCTTATTATCTGCAATACTATATCAAGCTTTAAGGTCTTCCTTTTAATAGATTTTAGAGCTAAGTCCTAAGACTTATCCAAGCGTCGTCTGATACGATTTCGATCATGTCCATTTATTCTAGGTCGTCTAATGCTGTTAACATGATACAATTATATATGGAAACTGAAGCAAAACAGAAATAGAACTATCGGAGTATTTGTTTCAATAAGACCAAAACAAATTAATAAAGGGCTTTGTTGCTTACTTGATCTTGTCCAAACAGATTGTTCATTGCTTGATGGATATAAACTTGGAGTTGCAGTTAGAAGTGTTTAACCTGGAAAACAACACTTAAGCCAAGTCAAAATTTTGTATACTGCAGACATAAGGAAGAAACGCTTTGTACATTAGTGCCTTTTTAACATGTAATGGCGAACAGAAGCAATACCACGAGGTTTTGTCAGTGACCAATTTTTATACACATGCAACATGTCAGTCACGAGTCTTCGCATTCTTCTTCTGTCCTATACCGACTGAACAAAAAACTGGCATATATACAGATAACCTGCACTGGTGCTTCTTAATAAAAAGGATGAGCTTGTCAAATTAACTTGAGATTCGTGTTAGAAATATTTAGTCAACAATAAAAAACTACACTGGTAGAGTAATCTTGTGTGTCCCTGAATCCTTATATCTTTTTCAGTTTTTTGTTTACTACACTTGACTCACATCATCCACTGACAATCATTCTAAAACTCTCTCCAAAGATGAATTAGGGGTCTCCTACTATCTCTTATACAGTAGTAATTTGGCACATACAGATGGCCATACAAAAGTTTTTGACAATAAGAGAATACATGCAGCATGTTCAAGTTCTTTTGCGTCTAATTTGAACTCTATTTTAGTTGTCTTTTTCTAAAACTTTAGTTGAGACGATTGCATTTAAATGAATCAACATGGTATTATAATTCATGTCAGGCATAATTTTGACATTTCATTTTGCTTGGGGCGACGGACATTCGTTTAGGTTGGTGGCAACAATGAGAGACACTGCCTCATAGGATGCGAGGAAAGAAAATACTAGCAGTAGGGAGAAGTGTTCGATGATAGCATCGGGACGTTAATTGACAAGAGCACACGCTTGGTGACACGCATTTTTTAGGAAAATTATTGAAATTTAAGAAACATAGCTAATTAAGGTTTAAATGGTTACATGTGGTTGGAGCAAGAGTAGCTTCTTGGTGAACATTATGTCACAGAAAAGAGATTTGGATCCCATAAAGAACATATACCAATAATTTTGGCCATTCACTTTTCGAATCTAGTCTCTTTATGGGAGGGAACTAACCTTAGTACCTTACACCTACTCGCATTTGTGAATAACATAAAATGCTAACACTTGCCTGAAGTTGACAACCTCATTATTTCGATACACATATTCCCCTTCTTTCCATACCCTTTAATGCTTTTTCACGGCAATGCTTTCATTTATACCTCAAGGAATGATCCAACAAGAACAGCATACGCCTCGTTGTCCCATCCACCGAGTCAAAATGTTACTCCGTAATTCATTTCCTTCCAAATCATGTAAATTATTGGATGACAATTACGAACTTCGACCATTTTAATACTATTGCAAGAACACAAAGCTACATATATAGTCACTACGTACTACGTGCCTAACACTTGTATTGCTAGTATATATGCATGAACGCTACAGAAGAAAAGGGATATAGTTAAAGATGTTAGATCAAGAAGGATAACAAGTGATAACAACACACAATCCAGATAATATTCAAAAACATAATGCTAATTTAAATTCCACACCGAAGATATCCAATAAAGAAAAAAACTAAACAGAAAACTCACTTTGATGATCCATTTTCCTCCCTGAAGTGACCAGAAGATGACTTGCTAAATACATTATGCAAAAAAAAAAAAAAAAAACAAAAAAAACTAATAATAATGTGTTACCTATTAATAGAAATGATTAAGGTACATATAAAAATATTACGAGTAAAATAAGTTCGAAACTAGGAAACGAATCAAATCTCTTACTCCATACACGAGAATTTTTTTTTTTTTTTTTTTTTTTTTTTTTTTGAAAATGATTGTTTCCATTAACCAGTAGTAGATCATGCCCTTCTATTGCTTAATTAAAAGGGATAATTATTTGAAAATGTAATGAACTTGCCACGTTTTGCTATATTGTGTATGTTGTTTTTAATTTTGTTAAATAATGCAAAAAATTTACTAATCAGCCTATTATGTGCATGATTTATGTTTCCCCGTTTGTGTTGCTGACGTGTTAACGTTGACTAACAGTTGACCCGTGTATATTGTGTCTGCGCCCACATGTAACGGTTATAATATATCTTTTGTTTATTTAAACACTTTTAAGTGTTTCTCTCTCACCCAAATTAATCCCCCACCTCCCCCAAATAGTAAAAACACCACGATCTTCATCCATGGCTGAATATGCGCCTGGTACCCCACGTGTAATTGGCCAGTACGTTCGTCCCTATTGTAAATGTGGTCATCGTCTGACTGTGAAAACGTCATGGACACCAGATAATCCAGGGAAGAGGTTTATTGCTTGCCCCGATTATGTAAGCCCTAATTTTTTTAATTGGGTTTTTTTTTTTTTTTTTTTTTTTTTTTTTTTTTTGTTTTTTTGTTATCTTTAGTCTTGTATAACTCATGGGGGTTTTGTTGTTTAATTATAGGATAAGAGAACAAAGTGTACTATAGGGAACTGCTACTTGATATGCATTCTAGGGTCAGGAGAGGTATCCAAACCACAACTATGCAAGAACACATTGGTATGCTATCAATGGAGAAATCAAGGCTTGTCCAAGAGTTGACTGTTGCAAGGTCAAAGTTGCAACTGTATGACAAAATATTTGTCATATTGGTAGGGTTATTGTTGGTTTTGTGTGTTGTCTTAGGTATGAGGTTTGGGTAGGATTATGTATTAATATGCAGGATTACGTAGTATTGTGTAGGATAGTGTAGGATTGTGTAGGATAATGTATGACTATAATGTGGTATGTTAGTGTTTGTTGTAATGGAATTTGACTCCATAAAGTCAAACAACTATTAGCAATGAAAAATTTGCAATTTTGTTGTATATGCATTACCTCTCTTTCTCTATATTTCAGTTTACACACAAGTTTGTCAACACAACATTACACAATGTTTGATCATTAAGAAACCTTACAGTTGACTTTAAAAAGTGTCTTGCAATTCAGAATCTTCACCATCACCTTTCAACTTTCTCAACAAATCACCTATGAATTCATCATGCTCAACCAACACTTCATTTTTGCTTGAACCATTAGTCCTACTACTACTTGCAGAACCACCCATGTCTGGAATTGGATTTGGACTTGTCTTAGTTCTGTTTGCTTTTCTTGTTCTAAGCTGTATGACCTCTTCTTCACCAGGACTGAGATGATCAATAGATTTTTGAGAGTACTCACTGTCATCACTGTCACTACCATCTAACATACCATCATCCCCACTTTCAATATCACTTTCAACAACCATTGTAGCTTTTCCCTTACTAGCAGTGTCACTATGATCAACCATTATAGCTTTTCCTTTACCAGCATCTAAAATGGCCCTCTCCCTACCTTTTTGTTCATTTATAACTATGCCTCTACCCCTATTAACCACATGCTCTTCTTCAGCCTCCTTCTCAGCCCAACTCTCCATTTCTTCCTGTGTAAACACATTGCAATACCTCCTCTCAGGTGTTGCTCTTTTCCTAGAGGTCCCATCACTTAATGTACTAGGGTCAGGCTCAGCCAAATACACTGACAAATCAATATTACAATGGTCCAAGAATACTTCTATTCCACCATACTTCTTTGACAGATCATACATGTGAATCATATCAGAGTCATTAGACAATTTCACTAAACCCTTCTCTAGATCAAGTTGTGACATCCTATAGTAAGCAGCAAATAGACTGGCACAGTTGGTTCTCTTAACTACCATCCTCATAAAGTCTACATACTTAAGTCTAGCAATAAACATGTTCAACATTACACCATCTTCATACCTTAGTGGTTGGTCCCTGAAAAATCCATCATTCCAAACATCCACCTCAATACCATCGGGACCAGGTATAGTCATTCTGAAAAATAAACAATAGAAAATTAGGTTTAGATTAACACAATAATTAGGCAAAATTATCCGTATTGAATATTGGAATTAATGTAACCACATACCTTAACTTGCATAAATGGGGCGAATTATTTTAGCAGGGGTTTATAATTATTATGGTTTGAGAGAAAAAGTTATAAAAAGTTGTGTTTGTGTGCGCATTTGGGGAAGAAATTAGGATTTATGTGTGGCAAAAGGTGTTTTTGGCGGGGAAAAAACACCCACGTGGGTCACAAAAACGCAAAAAGTAAAAACATAACGGGTCAATGCTTTTGTAACGGAGTCAACGTTGACACGTCAGCAACACAAACGGGGAAACATAAATCATGCACATAATAGGCTGATTAGTAAATTTTTTGCATTATTTAACAAAATTAAAAACAACATACACAACATAGCAAAACGTGGCAAGTTCATTACATTTTCAAATAATTATCCCTAATTAAAAAGACAAGTTTGAATTAACTGATCAAAGCTTATTAAAAGTTTGATAAATTTATAAATATTCCGAGACTTTTTATTTTCTAAACTTTATTTTCTTTTAAAAACCTCATTTATTTTGTTTCTATTTATTATTGTCAGTATAGGTTCGGGATGGAGCCGAAAATCAACAATGGACTGAGCTTCTCGCTATGTTTAATATGGTAAGTTTTTCTTCATCAGAAGACCGTTGGTTTTGTGATCTTAATGGTGATGGTATGTTTCATGTGAAAGATATTCGCCTGGCCATTGATGACCTCTTTCTTCCCAGTTTGAACGAAGCCACCAGATGGGTCAACTTTGTCCCTATCAAGGTTAACGTTATGGTTTGGCGTGCTCGTCTTGATCGGCTCCCAACTAAAATTAACCTTTCCAATAGAGGGATTCTGTTAGATTCCGATATATGTCCGATGTGTGGCAATCTTCCTGAAAGTGCTAACCATACTTTCTTCAGGTGTGATCTCTCCAAAGCTATTGGTAGAAAAATATGTAACTGGTGGGATTTAAACTGGTCAGACATGGATTCTTTCGTAGATTGGGATTCTTGGTTTGCTAGCATTCGTTTATCGGGCAAGGCTAAAAGATTGTTGGAAGGAGTGTTCTTTACTTCATGGTGGTCTATATGGTCCTTTCGTAACAGGTGTATTTTTGATCCTTCGCCGCCGAAGCGTTTCACGTTGTTTGATGATATTGTCTCGGTTTCGTATCTTTGGTGTGCTAACCGTTGTTCTAGATTTATTTCTCATGAGAATTGGTTTAAAACTCCTTATTTAATTTCCTTGTAATTTTTCTAGCGCCTTGCTAGTTGTTTTAATAATATTTGCCGTTCAAAAAAAAAATGTATACATAGAATTATAAATATCAAAATAAAAGTAAAAGTAAATGTGATATGTAGTGTGCGAACGACTCATGTTATTTCTCAAGATTAAGTAAGGATGTCTCGAAAAATAAATTTTTTACTATTTAAGTTCAATAACGACTCACATTCAATAATAGACTCACGTTATTTTTCTTTATAAATTAAATTAATTTTTATACTAAAAACACACGGCGTATGTCCAAACTCAGATAATACGACTAATGTTAAAGTCACATGTGCGCGTACGCGTCTAAAACTATTATGAAAATAGGGAATCAAAATATGGTAGAAGACACAATATCGTATCAATTGCCCGACAAAAGAATCATAAACGGATTTTCTTTATATTCATTACTTTTTGTTTTATATAAAACTAGTTATAATGCCCGCGCACGCGCGGGGTTTTATTTAATTTTTTGAATAATGTATTTTAATTTATTTGAGGTAGGTGACGGGCCGCCACATTGCGGTGGGGCGTCATTTCACATCGTTGGTCATTGCACTGATTTTTTTTAAGTAGAAAGTTGATCTACCACAGATTACACAACCCTGTGATCAAGCTTCAGTTGAAATTTGATTAAATCTTAGCTTAATCATATCAAAGCTTGATCATACAAAAGTGCAATAATCATATTAACTTAGTAACATAATTTAGTGTTCAAAATGAAATATTAGATTAATAAAGATAACTATTTTAGTTCATTAGATTAATAAAGATAACTATTTTAGCTTTAAAATGATATAATTAGATCAATACTTTTCAAGAAATGGACGAACTATCAAATTAACAAACCATTCAACCTATTTAGCATCTCATCGATAGTTCTAGAGCCAAATTTAGACTTGCTAAAACCATGTCCCCGGCCTGCACATACAAAACATGTGTAAATCTGCATTGCTTTTTTTACTAACGATAAATTAGTAAAATAAAGCATAAAAAACATACACACTTAGCTTGCATTATCCATGTACGTAAGTATCACCTCATCTCACTTGCATTATACATATGTGGCTTTAGAAAAGAGGCATTAATGAATTAGATATGACGCAACAATATTTAGAGTTTTGCATGTAAATTGTTTTGACGATTAGATGAACACAAAAAGTAAGTGGTTTCATAAAACATGCATTACTATGTTCTATTAAAATTGGTCTATATTAGCATGGGTCAAATTATGGAGTTTTGTAACGGGTAACACGGGTAATATTGGTATGGTTTAAATTGTTCGACCAACTTAATCCAACCTGTAAACAGTTGTTTAATTATCTCCAAGTATGACGTGAGTGCATTATACGTAATTACCTACAACCAAGAAACAAAGTGATTTAACAATTGATATGGCAAAATGAGCTGGAAGGTGATGGGTCAAAATAGGTTCATACTGAAACATGTTATCATCTCTTAGTCTTATAACGGGTTAGACTGCGTTGGGTTGATCCAAAAACCATTCTAACATCTCTTTATAATTTCTTATATATATTTATTAGTATATGAGTTTGTGATTGTACGTTTGACTAAAACTATGTTCATAACTTTTGTACCTCCATTTGAAACTCTAACTAATGACACCTTACGTACATTCGTATATTTTGCATCAAGTGATATATAACACAACAACAAAATATTTCAGGTCAAAATTGAAAAAAAAAAAAAAAAAAAATAATAGCCTATTTTGGGATGGAAGAAAGTATTAGTTGCACCTAGTTTGGTCATACAACATCAACTTGAATGTAATCATGTGAATATTTAATAAATTGTGTACACTATAAGTCAATAAGGTAGTAAATCTAAATGTATAACCTGATCTAATTACCAGGTCATAAAACTAAGCAATTATAAAGAAAAAAAAAAACAATTTTGGCCATTTATCTATAACTATATTCTACAAAACCTGTAAACAAAAGCTCATCCAAACATTACTATATAATCAACCTGTAAACAACCAATTATCTTTTACAACTTCACAGCAAAAGCTCGTCCAAACACTACTATAATAATCACTTTCAGTAGGTTCATCCAAACACTCCCTTAGATTAACACAATAGTCAAATTTCCATGTATTCCAACAAAACTATTTCATTTCACTTCTTAGCACAGTTAAGAAGAAATGTGGGAGTACCTTGGTGCGGAACTATATTTGACGAATTGGATAAATGGAAAAGATTCAACTTTAGGGGCATATTTAACAGCCTCAATGCCAAACTTCAAAGGTAAAATCCCCTTTAGATGTAGAGCATTGATGCCATCTTGGCTTTCAACGAAGTGGTCAACAAAAGGACCCTAAGGCTACTAAATCACTTTTCCGCTTAAGCCAATTATGGACTTTTAAATATCTTTTCAAACATGCATCAGTACAGTATCGTGAGTCACGTCCAGTAAGGGGTCCAAGAGCAGATCTAATCTCATTGACCTGCACACCACCATGAGGCTATCAATCAATGTTGAAACTTGAAACTTGCAGATTAACCCTTCGACGAGTTATCTAAACTTAAAGATTCAATTTCTACTCATTATGCACTCTTTGCCTTTCCTTGCTTGTGCAAATGTTGTATCTGTCACCTTCATAAGACACCAAAGCGATTTCTGAAGTAGACTTATATTTCTTGATTCAACATTATAAGGCTGCCATACTACAAAGGGTCACAACATATAGTTTAATTTATTAATATACACATTTGATTATTGTTTCAACATAACAATTAGATGTAGTAACCACTTCAAATAGTATGGTGGTAATTATTAAAGCAAATATAGATAAACCTTACCACTTTTGGAGATGATGTTGAAATCCTTGTGGTTTTGTCTAATGCATTGACTTGATGATGTTTTCATATCTTTATTTTGCAATTTTGAATGATGATTCTGCACGAACAAATGTTATGTTAGAATGCGACTTATGTAAAAACCCAAGCTCTTAAAGACATTGATTGTTGCAAACAAAAACGGTAATTTCAAAGTCATTCAGTCATATCATAATAAGCACAAATACTATGGCTATAACACCTCTTAAAATTGTTTATTAGTCTTCATATACGAAATGCACTTTGTACAAAATATTCATTCTAAGGATATGTATGTGCTTGACTGTCTTTTGAAGTACATAATGAAAACAGATCAAGGTGTAACTACGGCTCAGTTGTATCAACATGTTTCTTCCATATACTTCTATGGTGCATGCAAAATTTTCTATTACACCCGTTTCTCCCATATACTTCTCTGGTGCTAATACCTAATAAGGTTACCCAAACACTCCTTAATCTTATTTGCAATTAACAGTTATTTTTAGTACAATTAGCAAAATGGTAAATCTATTTTAGGCGTGGTCATAAAGTTATAAACTAATACGTACCTATTTATACCGTTTTAATGACTACGCATTAACCTTTTTGGTACTAATTCAAGGTATGATTAGAGATGGATATCATGAACTTGATAACATGTTGAAATTTAAATGGAGTGACCCATATTTTAAGAACTTAATGGTATTATGTACCCATTAAGAGCTTATGGTTTTTTGTATACTGGAAAATGTTTTTCATCAGAAAAATATAAGGAGCTGATTTAAAAATAAAATTCACAACTAAGATAGCAATTGATATTTGATAGTAAGTGGATTCATTGTTTTCAAAATCAAACATCGACAGACTTTAACTTTAGAACAAAGCATACCTGTATACTATAAGCATCTACATAAGGTAGATAATTTCTTTTAGAGTTCAAGAAGATTGTTTCCGACCTGATTGGCCTAGTCTCAGTTTGCCACCAGGAAGCTTATATAGGTTGTGTATTGTTGCACCTGTGATAGAATGAAAGTGGTTTAAGGGTGAAAAAACCATCTCAATTTGGCATTAAGCAACCAAAAGCAACATACCAGACGATTCAATTGCATAATTTCAGTGTGTTGTTTGGTGCAGAACTCTTCCAGGGCTATTTCTCGTCTTATGGCTCCAGCTAATACCTTTTCTACCGCCTATAAGAATGTTAAACATGAATAAAAACGATAGAAGAAAACAAAACTTACTCCTGTAAAACTTACTTTTGGAACAATCTGCTTTGAATTATTATCAACCAATGGTGAATCATTTACTGGAACTAAATGCATGTCTGATCCATCCTTTTTCTCTTTAACTTCATCCAAGTTCTTAGGTTAAGAAAGTCATCTTTATGTAATCGTCTAATATGTGAGGTTAAAAAATCCATAATGGAGATAACAATGCTTATATGGGGGTGCTTAAAATAGATGGGTTCAATCACCCCATTACACAATCTTTGTTTTTATTATCTAAACACTAAAAATTGCTCATCTGCTCTACAAAATTACATAGATGAACTCTATACTAAGTAACCCAAAACCCAATCTAATTACACAAATTATATGCAAATACCAACCTGCTTATTTTCAAATGCTTAGTTAGGAGAGTTTATAACCACTTACTATAAACTGCTTATATGCAATAAGCAGGCTTTAATAAGGAACCCCAAACATCCCCTTACACAAGTTTTTTTATCTAAACACTAAAAACTGCTCATCAGCTCTAGAGAAGTTCATTGATAAGATCTATGCTAAGTAATCCAAAACCCACCCTAATTATGTAAATTATATGTCAATACCAACCTACTTTGTTTCAAATGCTAATTTAGAAGTGCGTGAAATGGCTTACTATAAACTGCTTAATTGCTTTGAAATATTCAGGTACGAACATGCTTATTTTCAAGTACTATTCTTCAGAAAACTGATGTGTAGCCCAAGTTTCGATTTTCCAGAGCCCAACTCACAAACAAACTAATTACGTCTTTTTTCAGAACCCACACACAAAAAACCAATCACATAGCTGTCTTAGCCCCAGTTTTGACATCTTTAACCAAATTGTTTAATGGCCTAAGCCACTTAACCAGCCTAGCTTTAGTATTAAAAAGTTATGCAAACCTATGAAATCATTAACCATTTCACAGAACATATTAAAAAAAAAAAAAAAAAAAAAAAAAAAAAAAAAAAAAAAAAAAAAAAGTCAAGAATATAGGTTTACGTGAGTCCTAAAAGTCCAGAGACAAAAATAGCTCATCTCATTCATCATTTTCAAGGTGTTTCCTAAACTGTTTGTGGATGGCTACAAAAACTTATATAAACTGAATAACATACTTAAACAAATAATTTGATGCATAGAAAGAGCATACCTTGCTTATCGAAAACTATACCATCAAGTACATGGTCCCAACAAAAGTTGATTGATCTTCACCTGCAAAAGATGAAATAGCTAATAAAAAACCAACTGTGTATATTAACCAAGTTCCATTATAATATTAATAATTTTATTTAATAAAATTGTTTCATCTTCCAATATACCTTAGTTATAAGATCGTTTTTCGGAGTTATATATTCATTTAAGTGAAATAGAGCCATACGAATAAGGACGCTTTTCATCTTTTACTGTAGATTTAGTGGTAGAACTAAGCTTAATCACTCTAATCTTCGTCCCCCCTTTTTTTTTTAAATGTAACCATCTGAAGTGCACCGTTAGGTGATAAGCTAACCCTTGACGAACTCTCATCTTTCCTTAAAATCCTGTCACTTGCTCTAACACAGCGTGGCCCATAGATAGTCCCTGAGTTATACTTGGCATGCCATGGATAGAAATCTTTCTAAGTGCACCGGTAAAATCTTTATTCAGTGACATATTTTCGGCCACAATTTGCTAGCTTTCATCTTGGAATGCTGCAAAAGGATTTCACTTATAGAATGCAATACGAAGTCCAATTTTAGTGGAGACGAAACAAAATTCAAGTTTAGTAAAGAATGTGCAAAGAATACTTAGAAGTTAAGCAACACGATACCAAGTAATGCCATATTCATCCTATTTGTGTAAAAATGGTCAGTTTTGGTAATATTTTATTGCTAACAGGTTGAATGGGTAGAATTTAAAAGTTAACTAATAGGAAATGGGTCAAATTGTTTATTTGTAGTCCATGGTGTACTCAAGCCCAACCCCATAGATTGTTTTATCAAAAAACCTGGAGCGTTATATTTTTTATTGAATCGGCTCCAGATCCTTCATTATATTAAAAACCAAAATTACCTTGAAAAAAAAAGTAATAAATGCTGATGATCTTAGGATGGGGTTTGGTGGATCCTTTTTCTTTTAGTGGGGAGGGTGCATTGGTTGCTGGTGATGGAGACGAGTAAAGATATTTAGTGCAGGTTTTGTTTTTTGGGTTTGTGGATGAATAACTAAAGTTTTAGGTTTTGTTTTTGCTCTTGCTCTCGGTTTTGCTTTTGCTTTTGCTCATTTTGTTGGTTTTGCTCTTCTTTTTGCTCTTGCTCTTGGGTTGGAAAGTTCCATTGACTACGGTATGAAGGGAACTATATGATTTTGTGTCTTGACAATGGTTTATGAACCTCTCCCTAATAAAGAAAACATAGCAAAAACTATTAGTCAACAAAACTAAAACATTATTCGGCTTATACTACTCGACTCTCCTGCAAAGCTTCAAGTACTCTGCCTGTCACAACTTGTCACAAGTGTGTTCTGCAAAAGCTTGTTTGAAAGCTTAAAATTTAATATTTATTAAGCGGAGTACTCTGATTCAGAAAACAAACATATTAACTGTTAATGTCAAATGCTCAAATCTAACTTGAAAGTTTGAGAGATTATATTGATAAAGTAAAACAGTCCCTACAACATATACCAAAACTACATTATTATGAAAACTTAACAGAACAACAATTAATAATTAACGATATTATTATGAAAATTTATACAAACAATTTCCGCATATGACATAAACAATTACCACATAAGCAATTTTATGTACAAAACAAATATCACCAAACTTTATGGCCATCCAAGAAGCAAACAAAAGAGACGAAACACAATTTAACATGATTAGCAAGATATAGAGAAACACACCGTTGATAATTTAAGAGCTGAGGTTGTGCGATTTTAATAGGAACATAACTTGAATCCATGGCTTTTGAAGAACACATGAATTGATAAAAAAAAAAAAAAAAATGGGCGATTTAGGGTTTTTGGATTTGATAAATTGTTGTGTGAAAGAATTGAGTATCAGGGAAGAAAACGATTTAGGGTTTTGAGAAACAAAAGGATTAGGCATCGAGTGCCAAGTGTGGGGTATGGCAGTGAATTGTTGGGTGGTTTTGTTTGTTCTAATTTTCAGTTTAATCCCTAACTTCTTTGGTGATTACTTCTGGTTTTTTAAAGTTTTATTTATTATACTTTTGACACATATACTTTTATACAAATTTTTGTTAAAAAAACATATAAAAACGAATTTTTATAAAGTTTGGCCAAATAAAGAAATATTTAGGGTTTTTTATTTAAAAATATTTTTATAAAATAAAATTAAATAAATAGATTGTTACTTAATAAGGTATGATTTGATTTTTTTGAAATGAAAAAGTCCCTACTAAGGGTTTTATTTTATTATATAAAAGATGAATGAACGTAAAATGAATGAATGAATGGCACATATGTCTGAACTTTTTTTTTTTTTTTTTGGTTATAGCATTTCTTCAATGTGTCAAAAAGAATTTAGAGAACAACTCATAGATGAACAAATTCAATATATAATGGCAAATCATCGCGCTATAAACCTACTGATTTGTAAAATTATTTTCAGCATGTATAAACGTGTATAACTTATTAAATTAAATTATATAGTTTTTAATGAGTTTTTGGTATGTCCTATAATTGCGGAGGCCCTTAAACAATGATAGGATTTGTAGCTTAAAAGAGATGAAGAAAGTACTTTATTCTTTGTTCACTGCTTTCGAATGTAAAAATTAGCTAATGGCAACTACTTTTAGATTAATTAAATCATTGTTACTATATCGTTTGTTACTATTGGTGTGCCACCACAACGCGACATCATCCTCTCCCAATAATACACCAATAATTAAAACATCCTTCCTTCATATCACACCAATAACATTTTATTGGTATTTGTAGATCCTACAAAATACCCCACCAAATATACCTATTCACCAAAAAAAAAAAAAAAAAACGTAAGCCATTGCAATGGTAAAAAGCCCAATAGCATGTTGGCCAGTACCGTTGGCACATAAATTGATAAATGGCACAAAAAAAAGGATGCATTTGGCGTGTAGCTTAATCTAAAATAAAATATACTCATTATATATATCTTCTAAAACCCAGGCATGCTTTGACAACGCGACACGTGTCAAAACACTGTAGCAGCTACAGTGCTACAGTAATCGCTACAGTAACCTTTTTTGCGTTGCTACAGTACTCGATCCATCTTTTTTTTTTTTTTTTTTTTTTTTTTACATAAATTTCCTTAAGAATTTTTTTAAAAAAAAAAAAACATAAATAAAAAAAATAAAAATAAAAAAATACAAAAAATAATATATTTTTTTTTGCGTCGCTACAGTACTCGGTACAGTTTTTTTTTTTTTTTTTTTTTTTTTTTTTTTTTTTAACATAAATTTCCTTAAGAAAATTTGTTTTTAAAAAAAAATACAAAAAATCAAAATAAAAAAATACAAAAAATAATACACTTACAAAAAATTTCTTATACAAATTTGTTTATTTAAAAAAAAAAAAAAAAAATCGGTAAATATAAACAAATTATGCTTCCAAGTAAACATATGCATACTTCAAATAACAAAATTATTAATTATACCGTACAACCGACAAAATACAAAACACAAAACACACCCGCCGCAACGCGCGGGCAACCCCGCTAGTTATATATATACTAAAAGGCAAAAGGTTTACCGTAGCAAACACTGTAGTTGCTACAGTTGACTCTACAGTAATTTTTATTTATTTATTTTTTTTAATTTATTTTAATTACAGTACTAACGGTCGTTAGTTATTTAACGGCTGTTAACTAACGACCATTATCTTTTAACATTTAAACAAAAAATTTGTACTCACTTTGTCTTTCATCTCAGCGGTTCATTGCAAATTTAGTCCTCACATAATTTACATAAATGGTCCTTCATGTTATACACCAATTGCAAAGTCAGTCCTAAGTAACTAACTTCACGTTAAGTAGCTAACGGCAAAAAAAAAAAAAAACCTTTTAACCCAATTACCATAACCCAAAGCCCTTAAATATTTGCAACCACAACCAAAACTTAACCGACACCCAATAACTACTTACAAAAATATATAAACTATTTCTCTCTTTTTTTACAACCAACGCACAACACCAAACAATTATCTAAAAACACCCGCCGCAACGCGCGGGTTACCAAACTTGTATATGTACTAAAAGTGGAGGATGATTGGGGCAAATACTGTAGCTGCTACAGTTGTTTGTACAGTAACTTTTTTTATTTTTATTATTTATTTATTTATTTATTTTTTAATTTTTTTAGTACTAATGGTCGTTAGTTATTTAACGGCTGTTAACTAACGACTGTTATCTTTAACATTTAAAAAAAAATGTACGCACTTTGTCCTTCATCTCAGCGGTTCATTGCAAATTTAGTCCTCACATAATTTACATAAATAGTCCTTCATGTTATATATCAATTGCAAAGTCAGTCCTAGGTAACTAACTTCATTTTAAGTAGCTAACGGCAACAAAAGAATTTTGCAGCAACGAGCGAGTACTAACACTCGTAGATACTAAAAGCAATGTTCAATGTAGAGCACTACAAATTGTAAGGGCATGAATCCGATGTCAACAATTAGATGGGTAGCTTTATTGATTTAGGAAAAAGTATCTTTACACATATATCATCATTGGGACGAGATGTGCTCGAATGTTTCACAGTATATTTGTATCCATACTAATCTAATACACGGCCCACTTTAATATCGCAAATTGGCAACTCATCTTAATTAGCCCAAAAAACTATGCTTCCTCCAAAGTCCAAAGTGGAACTTGATATATTACAAGCACTATTCACTTATCCAGCATCTACGAGTAGAAATTAATAGTGCTTCATGTTAATCTCTTTCCTAGAATAATTTACATAGCCTAAATTGGTAGTTTTGTTTTTTTATAAAAATTTTGCTTACTCCAGCAATGAAGAAAAATGTAAAAGATAAAAACAGTTATAAATAAGAAATCGACCAGAAAACTATGCCATTTAATATTGAAAATCGACCAGAAAACTCCAGAAATGAAGATTTTATTTATTTATTTTTTATTTTTTTTTGAAAATCGTTATTTAATGCTTCATCTATGGCATTTAATATTTTAGGTACAACAGTAACAAGCTAGGTGGGCTTCAGGCCTTTGTAGATCACTAATTTGTATTCAAATTGCCAACTCTTAAGGGGTGGCAAGGTGATCGGTATGAGTTCGGCATCGATCGGCAAAGCTCGGCATCACATTGCCACTTCATCGGCATGACAAAATCGGCAACCGATTCGGTATCATTTGAAGCATTCAATTTTTTCGACCGTTGGGGACATTTTAAAAAAAAAAAAAAAAAAAACCTTTAAATACTCAAGGCATGGTTAGGCATCACATTGCCATTAAAAATATGTAGTTAGGCATAGTTAGGCATGAAATGTGTTGTATTCAATCTATTGGCTAATTACAATTTAGTTTGAGGTATTGTTAGGCAACATTGTCACCTCTCTTAAGACCGCAATCCCTGTGGCGATTGTGTAATTTTGTGCTATATTAGCGTCATATCAATATAGACCGCCAAAACCCATTATGGTTACACCTTCATTGCCTCACTTAAAAAATCTCGCCAATTTTAAACCCAAAAATTTCACCAACCACGCGTGGTGTTGGTGTAGAGGCTGACCACGTTGTCACGATGCTTACTAGTTGTGTTATGGCAAATAGTCTATACAGTGCCATTTATAAAATATAATCCTATACATTGTTCAAACATCACATAAATTTGTCTTCCTAAGAAACGCCATTTAAATCACAACATATTAAACAACACAGGGTTCTCTGCATTAGAGTGAAATTCACTACACAAGTTTGCTCTATGCCCAAAACTGTACCGTATATAATGCCAGTCATGACATATATTTATAAGAGCTTACATATTTGATACTCCGAGATACTAATAACGTCACCATTTTTCGCTTTTGTGTGGATGATCAAAAAACTGAACCAATATCTGTTGACAACGAGCAAAATCCACAATGGTTCGAGTACAGTATAATAATAGTAACAAAATAACAGCGATAATAGATTAGGTTGGGAAGCAAGAAAGTGAAGAACACTTACAGCTATGTGGAGACATATTCCCAGTAGATTATATTCAATACTATATAAGATAAAGTCCCCGTAACTGATGACTAGCGTAAAATCTCAGTTCTTGATTTTGGGAAATTATGAATCCCCTTTTCATGTCACGTTTGTTGACATCATTTTGTCAAAAACTGGTGGTCTTATTCTCTGAAGAGGGGCTCGAAAGCATCTGATCCATCATACGATCACTATCAGACATATCATGAAAGACAAACGGGTCATCGTTTACTCTCACTGGTGAACCACACATAAAATCCATATTCTCTATAAGATCTTTAACTTCATCAGAAGTAAGATCCATTTCCAGTGAATCTTCAGAAGTTGAGCCGTGCTCTACAAACGGTGGCTGATATTTCACAATTGCACCCTCACAAGGTTTAACCACCGGTTCACTATCTTTCTTAACAGGGTTCAATATGGTATTGCTATTGAGTTCAGACTCGCGCCAGTTACTCTCTAATGACCGCATGGCTACGACTATAAATGACAGCATTTGTTGCTGGTTTTGTTCCATACCTTTTAGTTGGTCTCGAAGAACCAGCATTTTATTTTGTGAAGTTGTCTGGTGTTGCCTTTGTTTTATGAGCTCATGCATTAGCGCATTTTTATCAGTTTTGAGACTCTCGACTTCTTTCCATAGCACAGCATATTGGTTTCCTTCGTTTGGAGTGGCGGTTATCATCTTTGGTTTAGTAGCTTTCTGCTGAGGCATGACGTGTGACGGTTTCTTTCTGTTGATTGACATCAGCAAATGCTTTTGGTCTTTTATAAATCCCTCATTTGCAAATTCCCATCTATCTGTATCATTCTTTTTAAACCCCTGAAGCAATTTTTTAGTCGAAGATTATTAGGCTGAAATTTTAGTTTCTTTTTCCAACAAGGACATGTAAGACAAATATATTAGCTAAAAGTCATGGTACCGATAACAAATATTAAACATAGCAACATATAGCAAAATAATTGTGTCTAATCATAACTTATCAAATAAAACTGTTTCTTAGCATTGTCACAAACCCTCAAATCATATCTAAATCACGAGTTTCATCGATAGATTGTTCATAAATACATGTACATAACCACACAAAGAAAAAACTTGGTTTTAATCAACAAAGGACCATTGGCGGTTGGCCTAGCGGTATGTGAGTGGCCCACCAACCAATAGGTTGTGAAAAATAACTATAACCGCATATTATCTAATTGAATTAGATGCGTCTTTATTCATTTAGATGCATCACAATTAGTTTCGAAAGTGATTTTGAATTGAAAATGATGCAAAGTAGTACTACCAACAAATTTGACCCCGCAGAAGACGAAAAATACATAGATTCGTCTAACGTGGTGAATTGCATCTAACATATGTATATGCAACTAGTTTTTAGTTAGAAAATATATTATGATCACATATGCATCTAATTTAAATTGACGCATCTCTAATGTGCAGTTATAGTTATTTTTCATCGAGCTGTTTAAAGTTGCTTAATGGATTTTTAAATTTCTAATTTAAAGTGCTTATCTACATTAAAATTAAGCACTTTAAAAGAATTACAGAAGTGATAGAAGAAAAAAGGACTTACATAGATATTGAGTTGGCGTTGGAAGCTAGAGAAAGTATTATGCTTGAAATATTTAGGAAGCAATTGAGAAGTAAACAAAGATTCATTCCAAACAATGAAACTATCATTAGCAAGACTCCATGATATCATATAATCTGTTGTTGGGTCATCCACCATCTCATAACATTTCAATATAAACGGTGCTATACTATTATTATTCTTCACCATACTGTAATTCTTCTCTAACAATTTTGAGATCTTGCTGATAGTTTGAATTTCAAACTGGAACTGAAACCTTAATATTTTATTTAATGATACGAGAATCGAGGAGACTTTGACTCGGGGTCACCGCTATCAAATATATCTTCTTTCTTTTTGTTTGCCTTTTCAGTGGAAAATATCTTGGTCATTCAGAAACTATCCTTTTTTTTTTTTTTTTTTATTATTTTCTTTTCTTTCTTCTTTTTCTTTTTGTTTAAATCTAGGGGTGATCATCGGGCTGGAACCGACCCGTCCCAAGTAGATATATATACACACATATTAGCAATACCTGCCAAGTAGATAATGCCACTTGGCCAAAAAGAATGCCACGTAAATGCCACGTTAAAGCCAGCTCACCAAAACACGCGCCTTGCACACATCTCGCTCTTATCTTCTGATTCAAAACACATACATCTTCAAAATTTCAACCCAGTCAAACCTATAATCATGCCTCCAATTACGCAATACAAAATCAAATCCATAAACACAGACGCCCGATCAATCTATTCAATCATGATGTGTGTTTTAAACGGCACATATACGTACCCTAATTTCACCCAGTTGAGATCGACTCATCAGTTAATGAAGAACCATAATTTCAGAAAATATGTAATCGATGGCTTGACTGATAACCAAGGTACAAATTGTTGATTCAATATCTTTTGGCATTAGTCATATTTGCAGTTTTAATTAAAATAACTATGTCTTACATGATAAAACCTGCGGTAGATTCTTTATACATGAAAGGTGTTTGATGAAATGTTTTAGAAGAATTTTGGTTCTTATTTGATGTATTGACATGCTATATTATCATATGATATGTTTATTTTAATAGGTAACAAGCATGTTTTCCTGTTTGGTATCCATAGATGCAACAAGACGAATAATAACAAGGGTAATAAGAAGTTTTTGTTGCCGTATAGGTTTTAAGTGTTGAGGGGAATGGGTGACAAATAGCTAGACAACAATACGAACGGTAAATGAAGCCGATAGATAGTCTTAAATTTCAAAATGTCAATATGACCAAGAGAAAGTATTGTATTGTTTAATTGTTAAAATCGGTGCTTACATTATAGGAACTGAATAACTACTAATAATGTTTATACAAAGGACTAAATAAATAAATTTTGGAATGTAAGTCATATGGAGGATGATAAATCCATAATTATTTCAAACATATTTTGTATTGTTAGATTTTGTCTAAAATTTTGTTCTTCTTTTTTTTTAGCGGATTCATCAATGGAAGCCACGTCTTACAACTCCCAAGACACCCCACTACAAACATTGTTGAGAGCACGACACCAATGATGAAAAGTACAAAAAAACTTGAAAAAAAAAGAGCTGAAGAAAGCTCCTAAAGTTAAAGGCTAGACCTTTGAACAAGAAGATATTAACAAATGAAAGTTTACTTATTTTATTTAGTTCTGAGTGTTTAGGATTGCTTATTTACAAGTAGAAAAAGTGAAAACAAAATTTTTTCAAGTAAAGAAATAGATTTTATAAGCGGATAATGATAAGCTCATTTCATGTTACTTGCTTTTCAATTCCACAATTTCTCTAAGTGAAAAACAAAATTTTTGAGCACCGTTATGATCTTTGTGTCATTCATGGGATATACTTTTACAATGCAGTGACAGAGGTCCATCTAAGTTTGGATAATGCAACTAGCGTATAGTCTAAAAGCCTAAGCAAGTTTGGGTGATCCAAATATTCATATAGATTCAAACGAAATAATTTTGTTCTATCTTCTGTATACTATTCTTCTTTTCTTTGTTAATAAACAAACTCATATCAGATTGTACGGGTATTCATACGGTTTCCTCAATTCATTTGGTTGGTTTGGTTTTAAACAAAAGATGATTTCAAGCTTGTTTCGGTTCCGATATAGTTTGATTTTCGATATCTTCAATTCGGTACCAATATTCGTCACCCTATCATATTGAAACTTAACCAATCTCGATCACACCCATGAATCTATAAACCGTCTTTCTAATGTCATTGGTAGTTTAAGATATGAGCGTTCATAGACTAGAGTTTTTTCATTATTAAACAATTGAATAACAATAAGAACGGAAGTGAGACTTCATATATAAGTGTAATATACATATTAATTCGAATATTTGACTACAGATATACTCTTGACGCAATTAGAGGTGGATCGAGATAAGAGTGGGTGATAAAAGTATGGCCACGATGACGTTAAAAATGGTGGGAACAGAAACGCGTAGAGATAAACAGGGGATATGAATATATGAAGTGTGAGGGCATAAATGTAATTGCACATTCAATTGTTGTGGATTTATCAAATAGAGTCGTGAATTTATCAGCTCCCTTTTTAAATAGCCAATCTAAATTAAGAAATCCTAGAAAGGTAGGTTCTTTAAAGAGTTAGTATCAAACGGGCACCATAATAAGATGTTTTATGAATGTATCATACTCATGAAGCACCTCTTTTATGTTTGACTCTAAGTATAAAATTTATAAAGGGTTATGGTACACATAAGTCACTAAAGTTTCACCAAAATTTGTCTTAAAGAAACAAAGTTTCATTTTGAACTTCTAGGTTACTGAATTTTGAAACTTTGTTCACTCATGTAACTGAACTTACAAAAGTGAATGTTCAAGTTATTGAACTTTGAATTTTGTTCACTCAGGTTACTGAACTTATCAAAAAATATACATCCAGATTACTCGGACTAACACTGAATTTTCGAAGTGTATGCTTACCGAAAGTTCAGTAACCTAGAAGTACAAAATGAAACTTTGTTTCCTTAGGACAAATTTTAGTGTAACTTTAGTGACTTCCGTGTACCATAAACCCATTTATAAACATGCAATTGAAGTTTGCAATTTTGACACATAATACAAATGGGTCATTTTGGGTTAATAAGTTGAATAAATGTAATTTAGCTTAAGTCATGCTTTTGAATTTTTAAAGCAACAAAATGGGTTCTATAGGGCCTACGGAACTACCGAGTTAAGTAAACATAATTATTGTTCATACATAAATAGTAATGTGTGTGTATATATATATATATATATATATATATATATATATATATATATTTTAAGGAATGTAAGGAGTAATAAAAATTAAAAAAAAAATTATCAAATAAAGGAAGATTTAGTTTTTCAAAAATACAAATTGCTAAGTTGGGTTTTCCTTTATTATATAGTAAAAGATTATTTTGAACTCACTAAAATGTAAAAGAACAATAAACAAAATAGACGGACTAAAAGTTTAATAAGTGGTGCAACTACCAGTTAACCAAATTTATGTGAATTATCATACCACTATATCTCTTAAGATCAAAAATCTCTCTCCCGGAATCACAACCTATTCTATTCTTTACTCTCTACCAAGCTTCTGAAACATCTTTTCCTCCAATCATTCAAGTTATGTTATGAGCTTGATTTTTTAACAATTTAACCAACTACAAATTTTGATAAAAAGCATGTATGGTTCAACTATTGAGTTAAATAAGCAGATCATCTATGGTTTCGAGCCCAACTACCGATTTAAGTAAACATATCATCTATGGTTCAAGGGTCTACGGAACTACCACTACCGTTATCCCTCAAAGATTCTCATAGAATAGCCGCTGACCACCAGGGTCTCAATATTAGATCGACCACAAAGATAAAAACAAAGGTTTCAACATAAAACATTGAAAACTCTTTTGTAAATTGTGTGAAGTTTGATTTTACAATAACACATAAATGAGGTTTTAATTAACAAAATCCTCATTTGTCATACTTAAGTAGATTAACCACAATATTTACTATCAACTATGTACCAGTTTATACAAATCACAAATTTTTATATCCGAATTTGCGATTACGGTTTTATGTTATACCCGTTATTTTAGCTATGTTTTTTGAATTCGGATATCCAAAATTACGGATAACATTTTTATATATACGAATATCCAAATATCTACAATTTTTTAGAAAGTTTTATATGAGTTCTAAAACTAACATTTCATTAAACCTAACATTTTAATAAATTATGATTAAATTTTAGGATATTTGAATACGGATTTTTTGAATACCCAACCTAAATCAAGAAATCCTAGAAAGTGAGTTGAATTTTGTTATCAAATAATTAGATTACATAACACGTATATAAAGATGACATGCTCTACATATATGAAATCTTTCATATAATAAAACAAAACCTCAAGTGGGGACTTTTTATTTCTAAAAAATCAAATCATACCTTATTTTGTAATAATTAAATTATTATTATTTTCTATTTAAAAGATTTTAAATTAAAAAATCTTAAAATTTTCTTGATTTGGCAAAAAGAAACTCTAAATTCATTTTTGTATGTAAAGTGGGTACAAAATTGTATGTGTCAAAAATATGAAAAAAAGAAAAGTTTAAAAAGGTGGGGTAAATCTACAATAATATGAGGGCCAAAACCAAACTTTTAAATTTAGACATCAAAGCAAAAGGGGAGTTCTTCGAGTTCCATGCTCCACCGCACCCAAAACTATACAAAAAAGCGACGACTTAAAAATAGAACAACATTCAATCCTTATAAATAAGTAGGTGCTCTCAGATAAGTATTTTGTATAGCCATTGATAGCTTATTGTGTTCAATATCCATTTAATAACTAAAAATATTATTGGTTTGTTGTTATAATAGATTATTTTATATGCTTTAAGTTGTTTGGGTTATATATGTGATAATACGATTTTATTGATTTAGTTGGGTTATGTATGTGATAATGGTTGGTTGTTGTATCTATTGAATTAAGGCTTTTGGTTATTCAATTGCTAATTATGTTCACCAATATGTAAAAAACTTTCAAATCAATTGACCACAATTGTTATTTAGAATTATTAAAAAATTTATATTAATTCTGGATATCGTATGTTGTTTGTTTACAGTATATTCTACTAAAAAGTTATTATTAAACTAACTTAATTGTTGGATTAGCTACAAATATGCAACTTTAAGGGGTGTTTGGATATGAAAGTTTCCTCAATCAAACGAAATTAGGGAAGTAACTGTGATGTCTCAAAGATTGGAGGAATGGTGACAAAAATAATGGAATGTGAGGAAGGAAGAGTCGAACGGCAAAAGGCGGCAGTGGGGGACTCCAGCTCCTCCAGATTGAGTTATGAAATTAACACAGCCATGAACCCACAAGTAAGTGTAGATCAGTGTATGAAAACAAAGTCAATGAAGGTAGCATGTCGTGTCTAACTGAAGAAAGGTTCTATAAGAAAAGTCTCAATGTTGGACATAGAAGAAAATCAAATTGCAGATGACCACATAAAAGTTAAAGGAATTAGTAGTGGCAGATTTGCAACAACATATCTATTTAAAAGAAATTGCTTATAAGTCAATAGTTTTAAAAAAATAGAATTATGGAATATTTAGAAGGTCAAAGAACAATGGTTTATTAATAATTTGACCAAACTCAATCAAAGGATATTTGTAGATGTATAACTCTAAATATGTTTTTGTTCTTTGTTTTTTTATTAGCGTTGTTTATACAATTGGGCACAATAGATAGCGGATGGGTTCAAGAACTCCAACTTATTTGATTAGTGAAATCATTGGTAAGTTTTTTTTTTTTTTTTTTTTTTTTTTTTTTTTTTTTTTTTTTTTTGTCATTTTTATGGATATTGTAAAATTGTTTGTTTATTTTGTTGGTGCCCAGATGAAAAATTGTCATTCTGGTATCATTTTTGAATAATCTAATGATTGTTACAGGTATTTTCATCGAATTAGGTACTGATCACAGTAAATGAATTTTGTCGAACCATGGAAGTAGGTGTTGTAAACAGTTTTGAAAAGGCGGTGACGAGGTGGATCTCAAGCCCATAGGATCTTGATTCAAGATTCTGTTGCATTATTGTTGTGAAGGTAATTCGTGCTTAAGGTGCAAACTAAATTTGTTAGTAACATCGTATGTGGATTAGTATATGATTAGTCGAGTTTTCTGCGTCGTTAACATGATTAGTTTTCAATATAGTTATCATAGGTGTGTCTTGCTATGGTTTTCATAACGGTTCATTTAACTCTTTTGGGATCAAAAAATAATTTCTTTAATATGTGTTACATGATGTCAATCACATGATATATAATGTACATGACTTGTTTATTTGTTGAGATTCAAATTGTTAATGAAGGTTTATATATAACATGAAGCAGATCTGCAAAGGTTGTCTCGGTCTCTCGGATAAATACATGACTTTTTAAAAACCAAATATAAATGAGTATGAGATTATTATAGTTATTGTTGTTCGAATCAGCCATCTGCAATATATCATGCGACCATGTGAGGTACTAAATAAACAAGTTATCATTTTCCATAATTGATGGGTTTGATTTTACAACCAATCTCAATCATTAATTACCAGACTTAAATGTTAGTGGTTTTGGTGATAATAACAATAATGAGATGATGATTAAGATGATGGAATTTATCCGGTTAAGAAAGTAGTTGAAACTAAACATGTTTTTTCGTTTATGGATTATAATATTGTGTTTTTGTTTTGATTGCATTGGTTAGGTTTTCTGCACAATCGATCCACCACATACATGTCGATGTAGAGCTAGACCAAGGTTCCTGAACAAAAAGTAAGTTATGTTCTCTAAGTGACATATGCTTAGGCCCTTTTGGCCAATTGGGTATATTCGCCTTAATTTCACTTTTTCCTTAAATGTAACGTATGTATAGTAAAAGTAAATAGTCATCATAACATGTACAAAGAAATGGACAACGGTAATGAGGTTAGTCAATCTGCAGCAAGTCACAACCACTTGAATGGAGAAATTAATGTTTGAGTTAAACAAAATAACTTCTAATCATTTATAAGGATTTTATTATGTGTATGGTCTCCAGTTCTATGACTAAACAACTCGGGAAAAACCATGTACTTTTATGGAAGGAACGAAACTGCATATTTGGTGTTCATATATTTCACGTTTTGTTATCACTTTTGCTATTTTCTGTAATTTACAACTAGTCTCTAGACACCAAAAGTAGATTCTTTTATTTTTATCATATTAGAAAATGAATGCCACATGACCTTAAATCATTGGAGAAAATCCCCAGAAACCGTTAGTGATGGAATGTTAGGAACCATTTAGATATAATATGAATTGAGCAATAAAGAAGCAATACATATTGTCGCTATTAAGGTTTCACAATTAGTTAAAGCAAGCTTCAGTGAAAGAATGATTTGTGAATGATTGAACTAAATGCTAACATTGTTCAACCTTATAATGAAAATAGATTTAGTAGTTCAATGATCGAGAAAGTGATTATATAGTATCCTTTTTTAGTAGAAGGGCTGGTGAACCGGGAATCAATCTCACTGCAGTCAATACCTGCATTTTATATGATAGTGATTGGGTAAATAAAATAAATCGGATTTAATGTTAATTGTTGTCATTTGATAATTTTTTGGGTTTTAACAACTTACATGTATTTGGAATACAGATCCCTCAAATGGATTTACAAGCAATGGGTAGATGTCACGGAAACAAGCAGGCAAACTAATTCATGTGCTCCATGAATAAAATGTAACGGTACACATTTCCGCAAGAACATGGATGGGGTTGAGGCAAGAAATTCACAAGCAACAACTTCATGTTATTAGGTATTGTAAATTTATAGACATTGACAGTGTGCGAATTGTCAGATATAAGGCAACTATGCCTTGATAATACCTTATGTATGTCGATAGTATTTCGATTTACTTATTGATATACACTATTAAATAAACATGGATAATAATATCTATACTAAATTGATTCATGCGTAAAACCCGATTAGCTGTCATGCATCAACCATTTACACTATTCAAGTTTTGGAGTATCAACTGAAAGTGTGATATCTCTGTGCAGGAACTGTATCCGACATTTTCAAGAACACGTGAATATAAATTACTGGCGGTATGTGATTAAAAGGTCATCGTTTTAATTTTTGAACTTTTATACTGTTGAAGTATTAATCATTGTGACAAAGTGAATGGCACAAAAGAGGACACTTCCCATCATCCCATGTATGCATGCACATATGGACAAGCATATCGAGTTTCCTCAACATCATGACTTCTGCATCCGTGAAAACCCACCAAGGAAAATAAATACTCACTGTAATCATTACACCTGACTGATATTTTGTTGGTTCATTGTTCTTGGACAAATCATGCTCATTATTCTTGGACAAACTGTGTAATATTCTATAAGCATCTCAGTGCATGGACGATACTTTGGCTTTAAGTAAATTATCCTCTCTTTCTCAATGGCAGGATTTTAGCGGCTGCTATGGATGAAGAAGATGTTGCAAAGTTCCTTGATGCTGTCAAGGAATTTGACAGCATGATTAAGCTGGTAATACGTAATATAATAGTTCTATTGTCGTCTAACTGAGTTTTTGGTTATACTTGACCCTGCTATGTATTTGAATTTCCTAGCTTGCCCAGTAAACTTAATAACTCCCAACACTTTACGATCAAGATTAGTATATATTGTATCTAACTTATGAACATTAAAAAAAATAAAATAAAATAACAGTGCTCGTGCTTACTTGACGTCCTTCTATTTGACATTTGGAATCCTTTTTTTTATTGGCATTTTTGTTACACAGGACGAGTCGAAGACAACTCTTTTGTTGAGAGTGAAATTGTTGTTGAAGCATAAGGAAGAGGAAGATGATGATCTTATTTAAGCTCATTTTATTTTATGTAAAAGAGAATTTTTGATTTTCCCCCTTTTTGTGCTTTGTTGCTACTCATGTTGTGCTTTTTGTGCATTAATCATTTTAATTATTTTACTCATGTTTATTATTTTACTCATGTTTATTTTCCCCCTTTTTGTGTATTACAACCTGGGCAACTTTTGTTGTTTTTTATCAATCAAAACATCGGTATCTGATCTCTCACTGTGCTCACCTTATGTGGCAATTTTAGTTGATATCATTATGCGCCTATAACAATTTGTACTCTTTCAAAAGAAACAATATATAACGTCGTTTTTATCAAAAAAAATACAAACAGAAGCTAAACCATTTTGAGGTGTAGTTGTTTTTCCTTTACTTTCATTGATCATCTATCTACTTTTTTATGGAAGTTGGATGGGATCCAAAGAAAATGAACATACGGACAAACTCTAGCCTAATAGTTACACCTATTCCTTGCATTGCTTATGGCATTGCAGTTAAGATCAAATGAGAAAAATAATTAAAATATGAAGAATCAGAAATAACCGCAACCACACATTTTAGATATACCTACAAAAATGAATGCATTTTACTTCAAATGTGTCCTCCTCATTTGAATTGTGTGCATAGAATTACTTATAACCATTCTTATTTTAATTATTCATCTTATCGGATATCTTCCTCTTTATTAATTGGATAATAATGTTGTTGCGGAACGTTGATGTTACATCTGGTATTATTTTATTTACATTCTATTGTTTAGCTCTGTCGTGTTTTCATTCTTTCGCGGTCTCTAAAGTACTATGTTTGGTGGTTGATGGATTTCTGAAATGTCAAAAATGGATGCATAATGATGTTGCCGATTTAAAAGAATCACTCACATCTTCATGGTTCAAGCGATTTATAGGACGTGCCCAGAAGAAGCGTGCCTGAAGTGACTTGGCCATTTCCTTTTTTTAGGGTACATCACTTTAAACTCATCCAGGTTTATCACCACAAAGGGGGTAACACATGGAATCATGAGTAGAAGATAATCATTATTGATAATCTTGCGAAGATGATTAATAACGATGAAGATCCTCTCAAGTTCGCTTTCAACTTGATAGATCAAGTTGAGGTTTTTGTGATTAGGGAAAAAAAGTGAGCCCTCTAAAGTGAGATTTTTATCTTATTTTAATTCAAATCTTACACACAACAACACTAATTTGATCTATCAAGTTAAAAGTGAACTTGAGAGGATCCTAATCCATTTATAACATATCAAAGACTATTGTAGATATGACTATATGAGTAGTCATAATATAATGGAATCTTGGAGAACTTTAATCAAGATCTTGCAGATGGTAAGTTAGAAGTGAGTGACCTTAGAGTTTTTCTTACATATTTGTGTGATTTTTACGAATGTATTATTTAAGTTCAATAATTTGTTTGATCCACAATATTTGCGTATTTACAAGTTACTAGACTGAACTGAAAGTCTGTATTCATTTATATGAAATGTGTAAAAATATGAAGGTAACCAATAATTTTTACTGACATGCACCATGTCTTTTACTATTTTTACTATGACGTTGGTGATAACATCAAGCTTAGATTCCAACGGGGAGAAAATTAATCCCCTTGTGGCCACGGAGGTTCACCTGCGCCGACTCCGGGCTACCCAAAAGGGTAGTCGTCGTGGGATTAGTCGGCTCGCAATGTCGAGTCGGAAACCCATGTTACCAAAAAAAAAAAAAAACAAAACAAAACAAAAAAGAAAAAAGAAAAAAAGAAAAAAACATCAAGCTTAGATTCCAAATGGCATTGATAACGACAATGAGATCATTGAGTGTAACCAATTCTGTCGAATGAAGTTCAGTTTCCCAAGGCCTTGACAAATAATAAGAGCAATGAGTGTAACCACTTTTGACGAATAATGGGACTAGAGTTAACTAATGTTGTCACAACACTCAAATTGGGTAACATTTACTTATTAAAAGCTACTGCAACAACCGGTGTGGTTTATATTCTGGTTGAGGATGTTATTTCGGATCGTGACTGTTGGGAAAGACCCAAGGACTGTTTTTGAGGTTCCTCATGATTATCTAGGGTCTCATTTGGCTGGGGAGACTACCGCGGTAAAATCATTATATAAAACTAATTAATAAAAAAATACATATATATTATATAAATAAGAGTTCCAATTTTTTGGCCAGTAAGTAAAAGAGTTTAGAACACGTTAATTTGTTTGTAACTCAATTTATAATTCCTAATAAAAAGTTTTTAGAAAAAACCCCGTGCGTGCACTGGCATTATAAATAGTTAAAAAAAAATAAAGGATAATTAGTAAAATAGTCCGGTTGCCCTGAGTCTAGGCATATTTAGCCCATTTTTGAAAAATTTTCGTTTTAGCCCGGGTTGCTCTGGGCAACTAGTGCATAGCAAACTACATGACACTTGTCATCTTTCGGTTGGCTATACGAAAGTTGCCCATGGCAACCTGGGCTAAAACAGGAATTTTTCAAAAACGAGCTAAATATGCCTAGACCGCAGGGCAACGGGCCATTTTGGTAATTTTCCCAAAAAATAAAATAAAGGTGTATGTATTTATTGTAGCGTTAGTTAAATAAACATCTGTTACGAATATCTAATACATGTGTCTTTTAGTTTTTTGGATTTTGGTAATTACTTCCATCAAAACTAACATGTATATTTTTTTTAAGTTTTACGAATATTAGATTTTTTTATTTTTTTATTTATTTATTTTTTTTTTTTTATTTTTGGTTTTCATATAAAACCAAAATTGAACCAAAACTTTTGGATTTTTAAAAACCAAAATCTCACCATCGGTTTTAAAATTGATTAAGTTATTTTGGGCGGTTTTTCGGTTTTTCAGTCTTTTGTTCGATTTTTTGGTTTTGTTGCTCTCCCTTATGTTAAAGATAACTTTATTCTTGGAATTGTACAAATTTTCAATAAAAATTTAAACAAACTTGATACAAATAAAAATAAACACATATTTAAATAGCTCATGAGTTAGTTTAGATAAATGAGTGGCTTGAAAATAAAAAATAAAAGTTTTAATAGTTAAAGTTATCAGAATGCATAATCTCTTTTAGGGTGTGTTTGGTATACCGCCATGAATGACAATGGGTATGAGTTTGATAGTAGTGGTGGGTCCCTCACCTATGAAAGATGCATACCTAGGTCTTTTGATGTATATGAGTATGGATTATATCTATCATTCATTACCATAGTGGTGCGGCCTCTCATATTAAACAAATACCTTTAATCACTTTCATAGTGATAGCCTCATTCCCATAATGCGATACCAAACGCACCCTTAATATGAAAGGCCAAGTGTCAAATTTTGTTCTCTACATTTAAGTTGGAAGATAAATTAGTTTAACTCTATGGGAATATAGATAGGGGTCGACGTAAAGACTTCAACTTTTTTTCTTTTTTTAATGCTCATGAATTATTAACACTTATTATCTATAAATATATAAGATTGAGTCCTAAAATTTAAGAGGGAGTATTAATGACATCAATTTTTTGAGGAACATTGATGACATAGTTTTTAGAAGTGAAAAATGTAGCATGCAAGAATCAAGATTAAACATATAAGATTGAGGGAGAAAACTTAAGCTACCCACAAAGTAGTCTACTCACTAAGAATTAAAACACAATTAAAACATAATTAATGATTTGTTGGAGGAAAGAGGAGAATATTATTCATTCTCTCCCAATGAATTAGTGACACCTCATCTGAGTAAACAACCCAGTGGGTAGGTGTATCAATGCCCAAGATTGAGTCTTAAAATTTAAGGGGGAGTATTAATGACACCAATTTTTTGAGGAGCATTGATGACATAGTTTTTAGAAGTGAAAAATGTAGCCATGCAAGAATCAAGATTAATGCCACGTCCATGTCAAGCGTCCATGTTTATGAGGGGCATGCGAAGTGTTCATGTATTCATTGAGGCACTTATGATTGTAAAGGTTACATGAAATAAAGCATTTGGAGAGTCTATTTTAACTATTAGAGTATGCATTACTTGATCTTTAATAGGAAGATTAATTGGGTAACTCTTTCAACTAATGCGAAGTGTTCATGTATTCATTGAGGCACTTATGATTGTAGAGGTTGCATGAAATAAGGCATTTGGAGAGTCTATTTTAATTATTAGAGTATGCATTACTTGATCTTTAATAGGAAAATTAATTGGGTAACTCTTTCAACTACTTCTTTTGAGTATAAATAGCAAAATTTGGCAACCCACAACAAAGTATTCCACCGCCACATCCACCAGAACCGACCAACATCAACTGTTTCCGCCGCCGACACCACGTTCAACCAAACTCATTTTAGTCATCGTGGCGTGCATGAGTCATTGATGAAGAAGGTTATTGAAAAATTGTTGTGATGTATATTTATTTATTTGAATTGTTTCTTTTGGTAATGTGTTATGATACTAAGTTTAGTTTTGGTTGTTGTCGTGTGTAATGAGCAGCTCCAAAATGATTAATAACGTTGGCAAACATACTGACATATGACATATGGGTATTTGTTTGTGATTGTATTGTTAATGATTGATTTTTAGTAATTTTATATGTGTTGTTTTTGCATGATAAGTTTGGGCAAGAAGATGGTATAGGAGATGATATCTTCACCAACAACCGTATGTCTTTTTTTCCCTTTTACAAAATATATTTATACACGTAAAATGTATTTGATTTTATACAAAATATATGTGTATTTAATGATTCATTCATTTTGTTTTCTTAAAAAAAGTATTCGTGGGGGATAAAGTTAGTTCTATTGTTATATCCATTATCGATTTTCCAAATGTCAGGGAATGGATGAAGGAAAAAAAAGAATTAGAGTAAAAAGAAGAGGAAGAAAGCAAAACAACTAACTCAACTCGAGTTGTAACAACAAAAATATGACGAAGAGAAACTTAAAGTCCACTTGGAGAAAGAAGAAAGATTAAACAAGAAACTGATCACTACCGAGAAACAATTATGTTCATGCAAAGCTTTCCTCACAAGAAAGATGGCAACAACAATCGTCTTCGAGCTTATTGGATGATTCCATTGCGACACTCAATAGTTAGATGGATTTGAATGTTAATATTTTGTTTGCGTTTAATCTTTTTGACTCTTTGATATCCATATATGTATATACTGAATTGTTGAAGGATTAATTAACCTGAGCTTTAATTTTGTAATCTCATGATGTGAAAGTTATATTTTATAACCTTTTTATCATCATGATCATGCTAAAATATAAAATTCAAACTCTATTAAATAAAAAAGTATGAATGAATGTTCGTCATATAATAAACTTCCACGTTATAAGCATATACGCCATGTCATTGTTAGGCAATAATTTTTTATACTCAATCACTTTTTCAAGAAAATTAAAAAGTCGAACAAAAAATATTAGTTTTGTTATTTGTTTTTGGAATCATTAAAGGACAATGTCATTTGTGTTTATACTGATTTGGAGAGTATTTGGAGGGTGCTTTTAAAGTGATTTTAACAACTAAGAGAAACTTCTAATATACTCTCAATTTATTGATCAATTACTTGCGAAGTGCAAGTGTGTTTATTGAGAGGCAAAATTAAACGCATATTAAACTTTGACCAATTAGATAGACGCCGTGTGCTTCATATTACCAAGCAAAAACCGTCTAATAGACAAGTATCGTAGAGCAATGTAATATACCAAAAGAAACAAAGGCATATTTTTTTATCATTCAATTAAGTAATAGGCCAAAAGAAACAAAACCATCACAACTTAATAACTAAACGCCATATATAAAATACAATACCACAAAACAAAAACAACATCAAACATTTTTAAAATTTTATACAACAAAGTTAAAACATTTCATACAACATATTAAACAATACTTAAGTATACACTCGCCAATATACAGAAAGAATACACGATTAACAATTAGATTCTCAGCCCGTGCGTAACACGGGTTCTGCAATGCTCGTTTGTATATTTTACTATGGCATGTTGGTTATTGTTAGAGCATTGCAATAGCCAATAGGGTCCATGTATTCCCTTATTATTGGGTTGTCTTGCGTTTATG
This sequence comes from Artemisia argyi, assembly GCA_030686995.1. Taxonomy (NCBI): domain Eukaryota; kingdom Viridiplantae; phylum Streptophyta; class Magnoliopsida; order Asterales; family Asteraceae; genus Artemisia; species Artemisia argyi. The sequence continues at coordinate 199,555,671 of CM060702.1, forward strand.
TTAATTTAGAAACGTTTCTTTTTCTTGAGTTGATAAGATGTGAAAAAGTTATTTCTGAATTTACATAACACAACACCTCCTAACATTGCGCGTAATGGTTAACAGATCGACCTCTCTCACGTCAGTGACACAACAAGTGGTGAAACGAACCATTACACAGCCTAGAGCATTTGGACCAAAAAAATACTTGAAAAATTAGTTGGGGTGATTGACAGTTGACACATTATTATCTAGTTAAACATCATTAATCATTTATCATTTCCCTCTGAATTTTGAAAGCAGGATTCTACAATGAAATTTTGGCCTAGAACCCCAATTCCATTCAACTAATTGTCTAATTACGTGGTGCTATTGGGCTGCTGTATTGTTGGGCTTGAACCAAATTCACACAAACTATACTAGAAACTTTCTAAGGTCCAAACACAAGAAAAGCACCGATGCTTGTTGATTTTGTATGTCGTATTTTTTTTGCTATGCAACAAAATTAAGTCAAATTACAATTATTCATAAAAATATACACTTTCCCCTGAAAAAGTGTACGTATATTTGGTGCCATCTTATATAATATCTCATATATAATTTTAGCTGGTTTTCGATTCAAAATTATGAGTAGTCGATCGTTGATATCAACAAAGTAAGTCCTAATGTAACTTTAGGACAAATACGCATCGTAGCACACATTAGTACTGCAACTATAGCAACATATGATATAAACTTCAACCGTCACGTTGTTTTTCTGGATTCACGACATCAGTTTTAATTGTGTGTGTGTGGTGAATATATCAATAAAAACGTTGTCCCTAATACATGAGATGTATGTAAAACTTCTTCACGTCAATACATCATCTTGTCAACTTTTTTTCTTTTTTTGTTTTGTTTTGTTTTGTTTTGTTGTTGTTGTTGAGAAAAGAAGTTTTAAAATGCAGTTGTACTCTCTTGATCTAATCTAAACTAACCAAGTCATCACACAAAACCTTGTAAAAGGTATATAACAAGATGCCGGTTTATCCATACTTAGTTTTGACTTACTTTGTTTTATGTTTTGGCTGAATTATAGGAGAATAAACCACAACGTCGCTAAGGAACAAAATGCTCACTCGTCATCTTTATCATATTATGGAAATTGAAGTTAACTAACCAAACAAAGTACACATCTTTGAGTATGCAAACATCTAAGCTTTTTATCAAAATTTTCAAACTAAAAGCGAATCAACTTGAAAGATACATTGAAAACACAACAAACAACTTTATGGTCTAATAAAGCTAGGCGCAGTTGCAAGTTATAAGTGTGTCATTCACCGTCATTTCAACACATACCTTATAAAATCAATACAATATAAACATTTTCTTCAATAAAATTCAATAACACACCACCAAAAATATATTACTCGCTCACAAAAAATCAAAAATAAAAATACCCATAACTCTCGCTAACCCAACCACATTTGGCTCTATAACATGTCTATGGTATTATAGGCGGTGCAGTTTGACTATGCCATAAGGTAAAAAAATCCCTATAACATGTCATAGTATATCATCATTGCACCAGGCACTAACAACTACTAACAAATAATACTTGAATATTAGAGTGCGAAAGAAAGCCATCATAACACATCACAAAAAATAAGTATCGATCAATCTAAACGATGGTACCAAAGCAAATTCGTTAGTTAATATGTCCGCTTTAGGAGAATTCATGTTTTCTTTTTATAAAATCCGTTCGTGCCATATATCAAAAATTAGTTAGTTTGTCAAGGCAAATTATCCTAAGTCGTATACTCGTTCACAACCACGCATGCTGTATAAAAAGGACTCGAATAGCTTGCTACAAATAATTTTGATTCCTTGTAAACTTGTTTTGCTACAAATTAGTTTGAGCCCAAAGTTGTACAAGTTTGACACTTCGACTCATGTGCTACACTAATTTAGATTGCCTATTAAAAGTTGACTGCATTTATACGTCTTAACTATCTAAAACCCAATAATAATCTAGAGATTTACATCATTTTCACGAACATGTTAAAGGATTGGTTAAAACAAGTCTTGACTGTCTAATCAAAGATTTATCTTCAAGTAAAAGAAAATTTGAAGTTGAACACCTTATCCCTTTTTTGTGGAATATAGTCTGAAAAAGAAGAAAACAAAACTTCGAACACAAAATTACTTGAAAAGGTATATTTGCATTATCAAGCAAATAATCCCTTTTTTAATTAAGTACTTATAAAAATAAGAAGCCGGCTAATGGTATTTGTACGTACCATGTAGAGACAAAGGAAAAAAAAAAAAGGCCTAAATACTTCTTGTGCAAATGAAACATTTTTATAAGTTATATTTTAGAATCTAGAAAGAAATTTGTTGATCGTTTGTAAAAGATGGTAGATAAATTTTTTAACATTTATAAAATTTAATAGGTGTCCTTCAAAGTTAAAGAGATATACAGAATAGGACGTTAGTCTTTGCAATTACCCACCAGTACTATACTCATATACATGGCATCTTTAGAACCACGACTCTTGATATTATAAGAGCCTTCTAGCAAGGATATTATACCATACACGAATATTCGATAGTTGATGATAAAATTTGTTTATATTTACCATTAATACAATAGACACTAATCGAGACTTTACTGTCAAAGCTATAAAATTTAATTTTTTAAGACATCACATGCTTATAGAAATTTCCATATACATGGCAAAACAAACATAATTTATTTGCTTATAGATTTCCATTTATGATATTTGCTTATAATAATTGTTATGGTCTATTTCAAGTATTGATTGATTTTAAATTCATAGTTCTATTTTCACGAAGCATGATCATCGAAGTAACTTTTTGCAAATAGTTTAGAACAAGAACGTAAAGAATGAAAAATCACCTTTGAAGTTTGCAATAATTTTTAGATTATTAAGCTTTTTTCTTTCTGTTGAGTATTTTTATGTCCAAACCAATATTGCATTAACATACAACTGGTTACCATTATTGCCAACCTTATATGGTGTGCGTGTGTGGCTGTATGGTTATTAAACAGCAAAACAAGATATGGTTTGAGGTTTGGTTGTGGCAAGAGTGCATATGGAAAAGTAAAATATCAATTACCAAAATTTACTCTTATCAAACCCAACAATGAAAATTGATCTTATTTTTTCACATTATTAGAATCAACATAACAAGCAAATACATTTACCCTTCCATCACCATTTGCTCGCTACTTATACATTGGGCTCGTCACTTTGTTCAAAAAAATGTTATTTAATAATAAAAGAAAAATTACATGACAAGCAAATGAGATAGAGAGCAAATAATTTTGCTTGCTACATTGCTTGGTACATTTTCGACGAGTAAATGAAATGGAGAGCAAACAGTTTTGCTTGCTACATCCAATTTTAAGTGAGCAAATGAGATGGAAAGCAAACAATCTTGCTTGCTACATCCACTTGTCAACATACATAGCCTAAAAAATAATTTATAGTGAGTTATGACATGCAAAGCGTTTTGCTAGCCAAAATCACATGTCTACACCATATACAATTAAATGAATTGTTGAGCAAATTTCAATTAATCGTTATGTCATTTTTTAACCCAAAAATCAATGATCGAAATTCATAAAACCCTTTTCAAAATGTTTATTCTTGAAATTTCCTCGAAAAGTAATCCACTAGTGAATATCTACTTACATATTTCACTTATCCTAAAATTATTAAACTACAAAATAATAATATACAGTCTAAACTGAGGTTTTTGATTTAATGTTATGTGAGTAACCGTTAGATTAAAAGTCGTTGGTTCAAATCTCGTTAAAAACATCTATGAAATACATAAAGAATAAAGTCAATAAATTATCCTTGCATTGTTGCATGTAATCTTCTTCATTTCTTTCAAAAAACATTCTCCATCAGAGTTGAATTCAAAAAAGGCGGTACGCCTCGCGCCTTATCTCATGTCACGCTTAAAGCCGACGCCTTAGTCTATTTCATAACATGAAGGTCATGTATCACGCCTTAGTGGCGCCATGTCGCACCTTTTAGAACCCTGATTGAGAGTGTGGGTTCCATGAATTAATCTTCCATTTATGCTCCGTGTGTGTCTTCTATGGTGGACAACTTTTCAATGGTTGCAAGGTTGGGATCGAGGAAACCAGCTCCACATTTCAATTATATTACTCCCTCCGTCTAAAAAATTTTTGTTAGGAGACAAAAATCACATGATTTAATAAAAGTGGTGTCTCTTTAATTTTCAACAACTTAAATAGAACATTCATCCACTAAATTATCTAGCTTTTACTTAAAAAAAATTAAATAAATAAAAAAAATTGAAGAATTATTTTAAGACATCCCGAAAATGAAATATGGATTATTATTTTGAGACGAAAAGGTATTAATTAACATGCTTTAGTTAACGACACCTGATAGCTACTAATTTATACATGCTTTTAGCTATCAAATTCTCCCGATAATTACTCCTTTTTGCCTTGTTTTTATTGAATGACATGCTTAATTACTCTAAATTTGTGTTTTAAGAATTATTTGGAGCAAATGGAGAATTCTTGCGGAAAACAATAGAAATCAAGCTAACTTGTCAAAGTATGATGAAGGGCACCTTTTCACCAGTTGCATACCGTGTATGACCCTTTATAGCCGTGCCTTCTAATTAAGAATTATCCAAGTTTTAAGATGGATACGTCGTATGACATCCCAAGTCGTACGGCGTGTGAGCTCTCCTCATGCATTTATTTTCCCAAGTGTGAAGACCTATTGATGCGTGGGAATTGCACCCTCACAAAAGGTTTTACCTCTTGAGGGATCTCGAGAAGCTTACAACCCTCACCAGGCAGTGTACCTGATCGTTGTAGTATAGTATAGTGACAAGCTCCGGGGGATTGATCGTTCAAACCAGGAATAGTATCGCTAGGATTAGAAAGTCTACTAAATTAAGTCTAGAGGTGAGGGATGATTCTTTTTGTATTTTTATATTTTATGGAAAGCAATTAAAATCTCGGGTTTTGAAGGAGTGGGGGGAATTAGTTGCTAGCCAACTAACCCAATTTATCTAACGATGCAATCAAAATAAAATAAATAAATGAAAACAAAACTATTATACTAATGTGGTGGTGACAATAATGAGGAAAATAGTGTTTGCTTAGATTTCATTACTTCCTAGATATCTTTTACAGGTTAATTACTTGTTACAATTGCATGGATGACGGGTCATATTCCTTAATACTAGTCGTAGAGCCGTGTACAATATTCCCTAACTCTATAGGATCCTACTTCACTCCTATGTCGAGCCGTTAGAAGCTCTTAACATGGGATCATTAGAATTCTCCTACGCATTAAATACAACCAAAAATCATAGTACACCTCTGATCATGTTTCTTAAGACGTTCAAGCAAGTTACCAATAGACGTCTGCCAGTTTTCTTAAGCCTAACATCGAATACAATCATCCGTAACAATTATAAATAAGCAATCAACTCATAATCAACATCTAGGTTTCACTACATCTAAGCAAACACAAAGAAATCTAGCCTAGCATGTTAAATAGAAGACAAGCGTAAGATATAATCAAACAACACATAGACATATTGATTGATTTGAAAGAGTACTTATCTCCAATTAAACATGAAAGATTCAAAGGGTTGAAACCCTTGAAAAAGCTGGAAAATTCGACCTAGGGTTTTTCCCTCAAAGTTGCATACTGATAAATGAACTTTGGAAAACTATATATAGATTTTACAGGGTGACGGTGTCAAGAAGGAATTTCTGACGCCGTCAACTCGCCGTCTTAATAAAAATCATATTGCCTAGATCTGATTTTGACACCGTCATGTAGGAATTTCTTCTGGGCCGTCACTAACAAATGGACCATGACGGCCTAGGTGACGCCGTCATTTCCTATAGTTAAAAATCCTCTGGACCGTCACGTGTATCTTCCACTTCCACCTCTTTTGTAACTCTTGACGCCGTCACTTGGAGACTCTTGACGCCGTCAGGTACTGTTCCCAGCAAGAAAAATTGAGGCTTTGCCATTTTCTTCACTTTTATGCTCCAAAAACGTCCAAAATGCTTCCTTCTTCAGATTTCTCTCCAAAAGTACCTAAAATGACAAAAGGAACGATTTAGGGCAATATTTGATCAAATAAACACGAATTCGGGCTTAAATGACCCCTTAAAAGCGGTTCATTTTTTGCCTCATCAAATACCCTTACACTTGAGATTTGCATGTCCTCAAGTAAGTGTGCTTTTATTCTAATCAAAATACAAGTTAGGGGTCATTTAACACTAATATAAAAGTAATTACAACAAATAATCGTTCCACTAAAAACCAAAGACAAGCACAGAGGTCATACACTAGCACCTCACAAATAGTGTTTAGATACTCACATCTCTCGGGTGTAATAAAGTATATATCACAATATGGAAATTGAAAACATCTCTCACTACCTGTCATAGCAAAATAGATTACCATAGGCTTGGGAAAGGATCAAACCTCCACCACTTGGCGTAAGCACCTAGGATAAACTATTAAAGAGGTCTTTCAAAGGGTTATAACGTTGGGTGTAGGAATATGGAATACACGGTTTTATTGGATAAAGGCAATATTTACTGGTGGCGAGTTAATCATCTTGGTTAATTACATGTACAATATGGCGTTGCTAAGCCAAGACTAGACTCGACTTAAGCTAATGAATCAAAAATAACAAAAACATAAAACAAACATAGAATGAAACGGGATGGTAGTCCGTATGTTTTTTCTCTTTTCTTTTTCTATTTTTTTTTTCTTTTTCTTAATTTTTTCGATTTTTTTTCTTTTTTTTTTTTTGGTTGCATACACTCTTACCCTACTATCCAAAATAATACATCATAGGGAATGCACATTCCCCTTACACTTGAATTTTTACATACTTTACAATAAACTACTCTAATTACTCGAATCAAGATAATCAAAACACTTGAAGTACTTTTTAAGATTAACGCACATATGAGGGTAATAGTTTGATGTTCTTCCCATTACTCAATAACACAAGTACTTTACCCATGAGTCTCAATCGTCCCAAAACAATATGTACAAGATATGACTCAACTTAGCAACCATGCAATCAATTAGATAATTAACTAAGGGTTTAGACATGTAACAATAATGCACTAAAGATGAGTGCATACACGGAAGGCTAAGGCGATTTGGTTACACATTTTTGGTGGGTTGTAACAAATTCTTCATTTAAATAAAATGCTTAAAGTTAGAAACGAAAAGATAAGCTCGGAGGGGTGTACTAGGGGTTTCGTGTACTAAAAATGAGTACAACGCTAAGGTGTGGGAAAAATTAATTGACTTTACTAGCCAAGTAATGTGACTTAAATGGTCAAGTAATTATGATACGGGTTTAACGCAAGGGTGATCCTAATGCCTCTTATCATGTAGTAAATCCTAACTACACGAATGTATTCTCACTAGCGGTCTCGGGATGCATCACTAATACAAGTTCTAGAATCTAAATGCTACCGGTACACTCATATGCACTAATAATGAATGCTTTTCCTATCAAATCTAAAGGCGAACCTCACATATTTGGGTGGAAAATTTTTCTGAATGGTACAGTTTTATGCTAGTCATACAACTCCTATCCATGAGACGCTTGTTAAGGCTAAAGTTTCACTCCTTAATGTTGTAAAAAATTTTAAATTTGGCGCTAAAATTACACTAACAAGTATTTCTCTTAGTTTTATTACACACCTACCATCAAACAAACAAACTCAAGTGCAATTGTATCCTATAAGGTATCATCATTTACCCTCCCCTTACACTTAGGATGAACATTATTCCCAATGTTCAATTAAAAAATGTAAAAGTAAAACAGGTAAAAGAATGAAAACAAATACTCCCCTGATTCGTTCGGTGTGGATAGTGTGGTAACAAGTTTAGATCTTCCTCCAAGAAAATGAACATTCAAAGCCTCCCTTCCAGAAAATAAATCATTTTCTTGTCATATATAACCTGTTAAACCTGAGAAAACAAACAAGGCAACCTTGCATAAAATTGGCGCCAATCTATATATACTAACAAATCCTAGAAAGCAATTTAAGATATAATGCTTGTGGAATGAATGTTTGCAGATTTCCTGGAGTTTATAAAACAAAAGAATTAACAAAAACTTTAAGACTCCGTTAGAAAAACAAAACTCGAAAAATTTCCAGAATTTTACACATGACGCCGTCAGAAATTAATTCATGACGCCGTCAGAAATTAATTCATGACGCCGTCAGAAGTGACCTGCAGAAATCTTTACGTTAAGTTTCCAGAAAATTTCTGGAAAAACTTATGTCCTACTTACTGGAAAATCCTGCAAAACATCATTATGACTCGATACAAGCATTTGACTCTAACAAATACTAATATACATGTTCATTTAGTATTGTGGCGAATCGTGATCAATTTCGTTCTTAAAAACAAATTTGGGGTTTCCCCTTACACTTAGCTTTTGCAAAATACCTTTATATAAAGTTAAGACGAAGTTAAATGACAAAATAAAGCATTTTCACAATTTTAGTTTGAAACATGATCTACCAACAATAAAAATAAAGCATGCATATGGAAACAAATAACAATCAAACAAATAAAAATCACACAAAACATGGGTTGCCTCCCGAGAAGCGCTTTTCTTTATTTACGAGTCTTGTAGCTAGACTCAAGGTCATGGACTATCCTATATGTGTGAGCTCCTCATTGAGGACATCTTTGGGATCAAACTTGGGTTTCAACTTCCTATCGATTTTCTTGGTACGGTATGACCTCTCAAGTTTTCTCCATCCGGATCATATAAAATCATCTTCATATGCCATGATAAATCACCTTCCTTAGGTGGCTTGTCCCACTTCCACTTACACTTATCCCCTTCCATTTTCCACTTGTTCATCTCTATGTTGATAGGCATTACGCTTAAGAACTCAATCATTTTCCTAAAGACTAGGGGTCCTCAAAATGGTCTAGTTCCTCATCTCTAGCTATGAGTTGTTCCACCGAATGTGTTTGATCGACGAAATCTTTTTATAGATAGAATGGGCGTTGAGGTCCTATAAAGTTTCTTTCTATCCAAGGCCCATATCTAGATGGTTTCCTATTCATCTCTACCCAATGTGGTGTCGGTTCGTCCTCACAATCGTAGCTATGCTTCTTAACATCATAAACCAACCATGTCTCACCCTCTCCTACCGCAATCTTAGATTCCTTACAATCTATCATGGCAATAGCGGTTGCTAAAAATCCTCTTCCTACTAACAATGGGCATGTAGTATCACTAACCATATCTAGGACGTGAAAATCCGCTAAAATAGTTAACTTTCCTACGTGAACAACTACATCCTTGATCATTCCAACCGGGTGGGCAATACTTCCATCCGCTAGACCAATTAGTACTTCCGTCTCCTCTAACTTTCCTAGCTTAAGAGTAGTGAAAAGGGATAAGGGAATCAAGTTGAGGCTTGATCCTAAGTCGGATAGTGTGTCGAAAGCTTCGGATCTTCCTATCTTACAAGGCAAAACAAATATACCCGGATCATCAAGCTTCTTAGACAACTTGTTTTGAACGAAGGCGGTCCCATTTTTACCCAATTTAAATTTCTCATATTTTTCTAGGAGGGCACTATAGTAGGGAGCACGGGCTAAGACATCAATGACGGGGCGTTCAAGGTGGAGCTCCTTGAATTCATCGTCAAGGTCTTGTGTAGGAGGTGTTTCAACTATGCTTTTGACCGGTTTGATATTGGGTGTTTCATTCAATTGGTCATTGTCACACCCCCAAGATTGGGTCCAGCGGAAGCATACATGTAGCTGGGGTGTAACTCAATTGGTATTACAACACAAGTTCAAAAATGGTTTTCACTTCAATCATTTAGAATAAAATAGTTAAGTCAAAAATATTGTATTTACATCGTTAAAAGTAGTGCGGAAGTAGGCCCTTAAAATAGTTTAAAACGGTCCCCATATAAATAATCAGAGTCTTCTATGACCATGCCATGCCCTGCCAAAGCCTCCAGTAGCGTGCCATTGCTTAAAACCTGAAAATACATGCTAAAGTGTCAACACGAGGTTGGTGAGTTCATAGAGTTTGTTTAACAAATAAAGTCTATAGAAAAATGATCACACAGCAAAGGCATCGTAAATCCACTCAGTTACAAGTCCCGCCATAAGAGACTTGTAACCTGTGTGTTTACAACCCACTGCTAAAATATAGTTGCATGTTTAGTAGTCAAGTACCCGCGGTCATAATAAGTCACAATATAAGCACCACCTATATAATAATGTATGCCATGCAAAGCCCCTAATTAAATAATATGCGTCCCGTAACATGGTGGACGAGAGGTTGGCCGACCTCTAATAGCGCTATCCATACTACTAATAGGCGTCGAACAATGCGAATGTACGAACAGTACATCATACAACTATTATATAAGATTAAGAACGCTCCAAACATGGGAGACTTAGCACGCTCCACCAATAAGGTGAGACTTTAGGGTTAAGAACGCTCCAAACAAGGGAGACTTAGCACGCTCCACCAATAAGGTGAGACTTTAGGTCATAGTACGTACGGTACATTAAGTTCAAAAGTTCAAGTTGAGTTCAATAGTTCAAAACAAGTTATAAGGTCAAGACAAGTCAAAAGAGTTCGTAATAATCAAAGGGTTCAAAACAATGTTCAAAGAGTTCAAGTAATAATTCATGTAAAAACGAGCATGTATTCTCCCCCAAAAAGTTAACAAAACAATTTAAAAGAGTAGGGGCTATGACTCACCTGATATGATGGTACCATGAACATGTAATGAGCTGAAAAACAAGGCGCGCACACTAGCCGCAACCTAATATGAATGATGTACGATCTACTTTAGATCATGAAATGATGTTATGAATGTCCATGCACATGCTCCTATACCACTCTTAACTTGAAAATACTTGTTATTGTCAAAGTAATATGTTTTTCCATAACTTGGGAAAAATAAGTCTAACTAGACTTATAAAACTAGTCGTAATATATATATATCGTATATATAAATGGTAGTGGTGAATACCTTGCTTTGAAAACCTTGAAATAACGTTTAATAGTCGTATAAATAAGCTTGTAATCATAAGTACTTCGATGGTTAAGAATTTGACACTTTGGTAGTATTTATAGAAAATCTAGGATTTAGTACGTAGAAATATTATTACTTCTATTAGTGACAAAACGGTCTCATAAAACTAGTCGTGAAATAGTGAATATTAAGAGTTAGGAAAGAAGCTCAGTAGTTTTGAGAAGATTTTCACCATATCTAAAAAGTCACAGAAGTGAAGTTTGTCCATACAGGTCTCGATCATAAAGATAATTAGCCGTCAAGTGAGGTATTTGGGCTGTTTTGGCAGATTCTGGGCAGTTTTTGGGAAAGTTTGGAAGTCCATAAGTTGTTCGTTATAAATCCTTTTGACAAACGGCTGGATGTTTTGAAAACTAGGCTGGGTAAACTAACTTTTTGTCAATGATGTAAATTTTCCAGAAATGAGTTTATCAATGAGTAAATTGGCTCTCAACATGATGTCTTACAAAAACTGTTTTTCTATACTTAGTAATATTTTGCTAAAAAGCTGATGGAAATAAATAGAGTTTCGCCGATTTTGAAACGTGTATATCTTGGTCGTTATAAGCTTGTTTTCTACGTTCTTTATATCCCCGAAATCGTGGGACAACATACTAATATATTTTTGATAAGTCGGGATGGCTAGGTCAAGTTTTACACCTCAGATTGCCCATTGAAAATCGTGGGACAGTATGTACAATTTTCAGAAAATAGTTTTCGTCGTTAAACTTGCAAAAATCATATCTCCTTCGTTATAAACTCGTTTTAATCCGTTCTTTCGCCTACGGATTCGTTTTTGAAAGTATTTTCTAAAAAGTTTGCCAAAGTTTACTTTGTATTTACTGATTTTCCTGGATTTACAAAAATGGGACAGCATGTATATATACTTGTTACAAATCGATTTCCAAGGTTCAAAACTAGTTCCAACCTCAACCAAAACTCTTGAAATCTTCACAAAACTAAACTAATCCTACCATACACCTTCTTAGGGTGCCATGGGTTCCTAATGACTACTAATCAAGTTAATTTAACAAGGGAACACCTAAATCACAATCTAGGGTTTGTATGTTCAAAAGTTAACAAAAATAAAGTGGTATAGCTAGTTTGTGCATGAAATTAAGCATGAATACTATAAGATACATATGTTAATTAGATGAAAACATGAAAATAAATTTGAATACTCACTTTGAAATAATAGGTGATTAGATGATGAGAAATCTTGGATTACTTGTGTGTTTGATGCAATATTCTTGATTAGAACCATAAAATGAATAACTTTGGTGCTTTAAACTATGAAAGATCATCACTTGATCATGGAGTTTGGTTTATGGTCGTGGTTATGGGGTAGAGGATGAGAGAATAGTGAGTTTTTGATTATTAGAAATTGTATGATTATGTTATATGTGTTTAAGTATGAAATATCTCATCCAATGGCATTTTTGTAAATACTTGGTCAAGTTGACTAGATATTTTGAGGGGGGGGGGGGGCTGCACATGGTGGATGAGTATGTAAGAAGCTAGGTGTTATCTGGTTCACGGAGTCGGTTTTGGTTCCGTTAATCGCAAACCGTAAAGTTTTAAATCGCGAAACGTAAATTCGGGTATCGTAAAAATATGAAACTTGAAAGAATGACTTAACTTGTCAAAATACTCCATAATAAAATATAAAATGAATGGTAAGTTCCATCGGGTTGCTTAAACGCTGTTAAAACTGGAAACGCGGGTTAAAAACGCGTAATTCGCGTAAAACGCTGAACTGAAAAACGTAAAATTTCAAAACTTTTAGAATTGTCGTAAAATGAAAGAAAATCATATTTTTGTTGTTTATATTGTTTTATGGACATATCGGGGTGCCGGAAGGACGTTTAAACCTGAATGTAAATCTCGGACACGGCTTCGTGATTTTTGCAGAAATGATCCGACGAGCGCCAAACTCTCGGATTACCGTTAAAATAGTTTAACTTATGAGAATATGAAATAAAAATTTCCGACATGAATAGTGTTTTGTGAATAGTAAAAGTGAATAGTAACTTCCCGAGATAAAAAATTGGAATTTCGACGTTTGAAACAGGACATGAAATTACGAGTTGTGACAGTCATTTTGAAGAATGAGGGTTTGCTTGAAACATGTGCTCATTGCTTTGACCGAATAGTATTGTGAACACGAAGTACGTGACGAAACCGATGATATGGCATTAACGTTTAGTTTCGGGTTCTTGACAGTTTCGCTTGGGAGTGCTCCCATTTCTCGGTCATTGAGAACTTTTAACAATGTGTCGATTTTGGTGGTCATCTCGCTTTGCTTTTGTTTGAAATTGGCTTCAAACTTAGATATGCGAGCTTCTTGAGATGTCATGAACTTGGACATCAATCATTCAAGATTATTGGTACTACCATAGTTATTAGAAGTATTGTTGTTGAAAGTACGGTTAGAGGATGGACCGTTTGGTTGGTAACGATTAGGTGGATTGGAAGAATTGTTTTGGGGCATGTTTTGGTTTTGTTTTCACCTAAGGTTCGGGTGATTTTTCCAAGAAGGGTTGTAGGAATCACCGTAAGGATTTGGCTCGGGTTTGAAAGTGTACCACTTATCTCACACTTCGTCGGTACGCAAGGATGCGTAATCCGCAAAAGCTTGTCCGGGGAGTTCCATGCAATCACGAGTGTCATGGGGACCACTACATAATTCGCATGAAGAAGTGATTTTGTTCACTTGGCTTGAAGGCTTAGGAGCTTCGTAAGATTTCATGAGAAACTTGACTTGGTTCTTTAGTTCCATGATCATACGGTCGGGAGTGCTAGAATTGTTCGAAGGCAAAGATATTGCCTTGACTGTTTTGTTCAAATCACGGGGATCATTCCAACTTTCGTTGTCATAGAGAGCAAGATCTTCTATGAGTTCCCATGATTCTTCAGCACTTAGATCACGTAGCTTGCCACCGGCCGATTGGTCAATGGTTCGCCTTGTGGAGAGGTCGATATGGTCATAGAAGATTTGGACTTGGAGCCAAAGATCTATGTCATGATGAGGGACGTTTTGGAGTAAGTCCTTGAAACGAGTCCATGTTTCATATAGAGTTTCACCTTGACGTTGTTGGAACATCAAGATATCATTTCTAAGCTTGGTAGTTCTCCCTGGTGAGAAAAATTGAGCAAGGAAACGAGTGGTGAGATCATCCCATAAGGTGATGGAAAACAACTATAAACAAACAATCAACCCATAATTAACATCTAGGTTTCACTACATCTAAGCAAACACAAAGGAAATCTAGCCTAGCATGTTAAATTGAAGACAAGCGTAAGATATATTCAAATAACACATAGACATATTGAATGTATTGAAAGACTACTTATCTTTAATTGAACATGAAAGTTTCAAAGGGTTGAAACCCTTGAAAAAGCTGGAAAATTCGACCTAGGGTTTTCCCTCAAAGTTGCACCCTCAAAGTTACGCACTAATGAATGAAATTTGGAAAACTATATATAGATTACAATGGGTGACGGCGTCATGTGTTGGGTTGTGACGCCGTCAACTCACCGCCATAATAAAAATTGTATTGCCTAGATCTGATTTTGACACCGTCATATATGAAATAGTTCTAGGCCGTCACTAATACTTGGACCATGACGGCCTTGGGTGACGCCGTCATGTCTAATGCACAAAACGCTCTGGATCGTCACGTGTATTTTCCACATCCACCTCTTTTGTTACTCTTGACGCCGTCATTAAGGAAGTTGTGACGCCGTCAGGTACTGTTCCCAGCAAGGAAAATTAAGACTTTGTCGTTTTCTTCACTTTTATGCTCCAAAAACGTGCAAAATGCTTCATTTTCCAGATTTCTCTCCAAAAGTACCTAAAATGACAAAAGAAACGATTTAGGGTAATATTTGATTAAATAATCTCGAATTCGGGCTTAAATGACCCCTAAAAGTGGTTCACTTTTCACCTCATCAATCTTCCATTTCCACCTCTTTTGTAACTCTTGACGCCGTCACTTGGAGACTCTTCACGCCGTCAGGTACTGTTCCCAGCAAGGAAAATTGAGACTTTGCCGTTTTCTTCACTTTTATGCTCCAAAAACGTCCAAAATGCTTCCTTTTCCAGATTTCTCTCAAAAAGTACCTAAAATGACAAAAGAAGCAATTTAGGGCAATATTTGATCAAATAAACACGAATTCAGGCTTAAATGACCCCTTAAAAGCGGTTCACTTTTCGCCTCATCACCTATATGCATTATCCAACATCTACTGATACGACATATGAAAGGATTCTAGAAGATTCGATTGAGCTAATTAATAAAGATACGACGTATCACCCTAAAGGTGCTTACGCCATATTAATGGACGGCCCAAACACTAATTTTGACCTATAAATACAACCCAATTTTACATAACTGAAGAGTTCTGAAGTTTGGAAGAGTTGCAAGGTCTTGAAGTTCCACAAGGTTTAGAGAACCCTAGAAGACACCAAGAGTGAAGGTTTAACTCATCATAAATCTTAGATTATCAATTTTTCATTATAATTTCGATTATCATGTCTACTTTGAATAATATTTGTTTATCTTATGTCAAGGAAGGCTAAGCCTTTTTATGCTTGTATTGTTATGAACCTAATTTATATAATGACTGAAGTTCCTTAGTTTATTCTATGTGTACTTTGGCTGATTTATGTACTGTTATAGACTAATGTCTTTGTGTTTACCATGGTAGCTTGCGATATTACGTCAGCTGGAGTACAAACTGGGTGGTCAGCAATAGTAGAATTCATTATTAACACTATTGGCACGTGGTTTTAGTGGTTAGGCAGGACCGATAGGCGCTCACCTTGTTTAAAGTGGCAAACTATAAGGTTTAAGATTTAGTAGTGACATTGGTGATTGATCCATAACCCATGCTTTTTACCCTTTGTCAGAAAACTAAGTGGCCTGGCAAACCACACAAAAACGTAGGTTACATAAATCAGTTGAATGAACTAAATGCTTTGAATATTAGTTTGGGTAGTAGAACCTGGTAGGCGTGCCCGGATTTTTGGAAGAATGTAGGGAGAAAATCGATAACCAAGTGACTCCCTACACATTTGATTTTACCAAATCATGGTTGTCCGGATCTCGATCCTGATCTTAGGATCTTACGATTTTACGATACTGCAAAGCAAAAACGACCCGGATCTTACATAGGATCTTTGAAAGCTTAATATTTTATAGGATCCCGATCTTGACCATAGGATCTTAAGATATAATCCGATCCGACCCTACTTTTCTCGGATAACAAACTAAAAAATTGTACATTTCTAGATTTTTTTTTAGAATTTAAAAAACAACATGTTATTCTTATTAAACATTTCATAATCATAATTTATGACAACATTTTGATGCAACATTCATATAATTTTGTTTTTATAATATATAATAATTTGTAAATTTGTATAATATAACAAAAACTATTAAGAAAATAACATTATAGTAGGATCTTACGATCCCGATCCGATCTTACGATCACGATCTTGAAAAGATGAAAACGATCCTGGGTAGGATCCCGATCTTGAAAACCTTGTACCAAATCACACCAGATGAACATTGCACTAGAACTTGATCATTAATGATTAGGGAATTAGCAAGGCAAGCACGCCTTTATCTTTTGATATTCTCTTTACCAGAACCAATCTATTAGTTTATTTATTTTCTGTTCATTAGATTAATTAATACAAAAAACATAATTTGCGGATTTAAAACGTACGTGACAACCCTTAAAAACAGCTAGACATCTAGGGCATCTTCACTACCGGCTACCGACTCGGTCTTGCTGACTCACTATATTACACTGATCGAGTACACTGCTCATAAGTGTCGGTGATTGTCTATAAAATTCGGTATACTATAAATTTAAAGCTCGATACAACACATCAGCACCTCTCTTAACCAAACATTTGCACGTTATGAGCAACTTCATTGAAGACCTGATGGACGAAGCTTTTGTGCATACAGTGCTCGAAGGTGTCAATTTGGTCAGTCCCAGGTTATGTAACAAACGATCCTAAAACTAAAACATCTTTTTTGGTGGTTGTTCTTTAAGCCTTTGATGTATATTGTGAATGAGACTTCAAATGGTGATATCGGTATGATATCATTAACAGATATATGCATATATGAAGTTTTCATACGTCTAATGGGGATGTGGATAAGACTTTAAATTTACTTGCTTTTACGTGTACATGCATGCATATATAAAGTGTTCATACGCCTAAAAACAATATCACTAATGGATGTTATGGTTGAGTAGGTTGTATTGGTAATTTCGTATATATGTTGATACATTGCGTTATTTAAGTTGTATAAGTTATAAAACCTTATGTGAAACTTTAGAATATTTTGTCTCAATTAGAATAGTGTACTTTTGTATGAGTTTTATATCTAATGATTGCAATTTTGTTTTATGGCAGGGATTTATATTTCTCACGTTTGCTAAAAGTGGCTAGATAATCATATGCATTTGTCGACGGGTGATGTCAAATCCTAATGAGCATGATTAGTGTAGAAATCGAGAGATATCTGAATAGGAGGTGGATATGTGGTATATAATCTAAATGCAAGTCCATGGCCACATGGGCCCGCCTCTCTTTTGCTTCTATCTTTTTTGGTTTTAGTAAAACATTTTGTCCATTTCAATTGATAATGTTGTATAGCAAAAGACACGTTGGGTTATCGAATCTATATTCTCGTGAAGTATGAATAGGGTATACCAAAAATGATTCATGTACTTCTGTATGAGTTTTATATCCAATGATTCCAATTTTGTTTTATGGCAAGGATTTAATTTTCCCACGTTTGTCAAATGTGGCTAGATATAATTATATGCATTTGTTGACGGGTGATGTCCAAATCCTAATGAGTAAAATTAGTGTAGAAATCGAGGTATTTAAATAGGAAGTGAATATGTGGTATATAGTCTAAATGCAAATCCATGGTCACATGAATCGTCTCTCTTTTGGTTCTAGTAAAACATTTTTGTCCATTTCAAAGGATAATGTTGTAGAGCGAAAGACACATTGGATTTATCAAATCTTATATTCTCGTGAAATATGAATATGGTATACAACAAATTATTCATGTTTAACGCTTTATAACTAATATAATTTAATTTGTTTGTTGATATTAATATAATTCACCCGTTTGCGCGCCCAAAAAAAATAAATAATAATAATAATATAACTTAAAAAGAAGTACTTATTTGTCCGTAGAAAAACAGTTATAGTTTTTGACAATTATTTTATGGTTGTATTTTTCTTTTCGAAAAAATAAAGAATTAAGTAATTGACAGAAAGACATTAGTCTATAACAGTATACCACAGTAAAATAATTGTTTTGTGTTGTGATACACTCCGTCAATCGATAAGTATCTATTTTCAAATATCATTTTTTTTTAATGTTCATATGTTGTAAAACAAAGAAAATTAATGAACCTTATATTTTACTTGAAAATAATCTTAATACTCCGTATTTATTAATTTTTATCTTATTGGTTTAACATTAAAAACCTAAAAGACCAGCATTAAAAGATCTATATCCATTGTTTAATATCTTAGACTGAAGGAGATACAAATAATACAATGACCCTATGGCTAAGAATAAATCATTTGCGACTGAAAATACAAATACAAATACAAAATTCGACAAGACCCCACGTATAAATCTTTATAAGTATATATACATAGATACGGCAGACAAAATTACTTGGATTAGAACGAGATTTCATTGAAGAGGTACAAGACAAATTGGATATGCGGTTGGGACGTCGTAAAGTACTGAAAATTTTGTAAAGTTATTATATGAAACTTGCTACGTGTCATCACATGCAACTACTTGTTTCCTAACCATATTTATAGTCCAAATAGAACCAGCTCTATTCTGGTTACAAACCGATTGCCCAGTCCACAAGTATATTTCTTGTTACAAATATATATGCTTTAAGTTCGAAATTAAATGAATATAAAAAATCTACCTACCAAACGTCTAAATTAAATATTAAATATTAAATATATTATATACTTTTAAAACTAAAATAAAATACATCATACTAGGTATATGAATGTGCATATGTATTCCACGTTAAAATAATTGTTTGTGTTTGTAGAAATGATACTCACTCCGTCATCAATAAGTATTCATTTTCAAATATCATTTCTTTTTATGTTCATATGTTGTGAAAAATTTTAAAAAAATTAATGGATCTCCTATTTTATTGAAAATGATCTTAATATTTTATTAATTTTTATCTTATTGATTGAACATGACAAAAAATAAAAAACCAACATTAAAAAATTTATATTTATTATTTAATATCTTAGACTAAACGTAACAAGATGCGTTCCTTCACCCCTAATTTCTTTCTATGAACGCGTCCCCTCTCCCTACTCTGAATGGACCATACCACCGAACACCCCCTTCCCGTCACCCTATTTTGATCTATCATGTTAGTAGACCGAAAGAATTTAGATGATTTTGTGTGTGTGAGTTATTTATTTATTTTTGTGAGGCTGTTTTTTGTTGTGATTGTAATTCTTTTATTAAGAGTATTTAGTTTGTGTTTGATATAGAAGACATAAAGTTGAGTTTGCACTTATGTGATGAGTTTGTTTGTGATGTTATTACTTATTACTATGTGAATACTTTTTATAAAAAAAAATACTCCGCATTTTTATATGATATATCAATCCGGCATGCTATATAATATAAAAAACAAGTAAAGATAAACTTTTCTCTCATGCTGTCCAAATTCAAGATGACAGATCACATGATCATAGTTATCAGCTAATATTGTTTTTAACCTTTACAAGAAAAAAAGTTTGTTTTCTTTCTGGAAATTAGAAAACAAATAAAAAACCTTATCTAAACTCATACTTTAATCAGTTTCCAATACAAAACATTTTAAAAGAGTAATACAGCATATTCCTTTTTCATCACAAATACAGTGTTTTCTTTTTATTTTTAGTATGTCTAAAAACAAATATTTATATTTAAACTTTAACCAACTAAAACTTTTTAAATTGAAATTTTATTAATGCACTATGTAATGAAATAATACTACTTACATTTATGCATTAATTTTATATTTATTCAACTTAAACACTAAAATCATTTAAAATTTATATTTTAAGTAAATATAGCATTTTGATGTTTGAATTAAATATATATGAAATTATCTACTTTAGTAAACTATGTATTCACTCGTCTCAAAAAAAAAAAAAAAAAAAAAAAAAAAGTCTACAAACAAAAAATATAGAAACTATGATATTTGTAATTAGTGATAGTTTTGATTGATAAAAAGTCATTTTTACTCTTATAGTTAATATAAAAATGAAAAATAAGTAATTAATGCAGTTTTAATTAGAAAGTTAAAGTAGAAAAAACAGTAATTAATGTTCATATATAAAAATTGAACACTTATTTTAAAACAAATTTAAATAGTAAGATGTACTTTAAAGGAGTAGAATTCAACAGAAATGATACTAAATTTGAAATGAAAATAAAGTCTATTTATTTCGCTAATGGATAACTTTTCTTCCTACACTCTTCCCACAACCAACTTCAAACCATTGCACAAGTATGAAAAAACAATGTACAATTCTTTAAACTAACCATTATCTTTCTTTAGAACATTTTGTCTACAACAAGCTCTTTAAAATCATTAAATATAGTTTCATCATAATCCACTTAGCAAAAACATTTTTGTATATATAACAAGCTCCTTAAAACTCACAGACAGACTGAACATTTTTGTCTCCCACCCTCTTCCCTTTACACTTCCTCTTGATCACCTGGTATAATCTCATAAACTTTATTTGAAATTTTCATATAAGTTTATATATATTCAGTTAGTTATTGTACATGCATATTTTCATAAGTTGATAACTATAGTATACGTGTTTAAGTAACTAGTTCTGATAGGATACGGTGCATTAGTGCTGGTATGATCACACCCGTTAATATTTATTATGGTATCTAAGTCATATTCAAACTTGTTAGATCTTGTCTCAGGTGACCTTCCATCACCTTCTTTCACACGTATGACACGACAACAACTACCTCGTATCATGACCTTTGCCGACAAAGTATCCGACACAGACACAACATATGATCATAGCCCTTCACCATCATCAGACCAACATGACCGTTTGATCATTGTAGCAAACCAACTACCCATTCGGGCTAGTCGAAAAAAGGATGGTGATAAAGGATGGGACTTCACTTTAGATGAGAACTCATTAGTAATTCAGCTAAAAAATGGTTTAGGGGATGAGGATATCGATGTTATTTACGTAGGTTGTCTTAGTGTAGATATAAGTCCTAGTGAACAAGATGAAGTGTCACAAACGTTGTTGGAGACTTTTAAATGTGTCCCGACTTTTTTCCCACCAGGGTTGTATACTAGGTTTTATCACGGGTTTTGTAAGCAACAGTTGTGGCCTTTGTTTCATTATATGTTGCCGTTGTCACCGGATTTAGGTGGTCGGTTTAGTAGGTCGTTATGGCAGGCGTATGTGTCGGTTAATAAGATATTTGCTGATAGGATTATGGAAGTGATTAATCCTGAGGAGGATTTTGTTTGGATTCATGATTATCATCTTATGGTTTTACCGACGTTTTTGAGAAAAAGGTTTAATAGGGTGAAACTCGGGTTTTTCTTGCATAGTCCTTTTCCTTCATCTGAAATTTACAAAACTTTGCCTGTTAGAGATGAGATTCTTAGAGCGCTGTTGAATTCGGATTTGATTGGGTTCCATACGTTTGATTATGCACGTCATTTTATGTCTTGTTGTAGTCGAATGTTGGGGATTTCGTATGAATCCAAACGAGGGTATATTAGTTTGGAGTATTATGGGCGAACGGTTAGTATCAAGATTCTGCCAGTTGGGATTCATATGAAACGACTGCAGTCTGTGTTAAACTTACCTGAAACAGAATCTAAGGTTTCTGACCTCATCAAGCAGTTTAAAGATCAAGGGAAAACTATGTTGTTAGGGGTCGACGATATGGATATATTTAAAGGTATTAGCTTGAAGTTATTAGCTATGGAACAGCTCTTGATTCAGCATCCCGAGTGGCAAGGGAAGATTGTTTTAGTACAGATAGCAAATCCTGCTAGGGGAACTGGGAATGATGTTAAGGAAGTTAAGGCTGAGACATATTCAACAGTCAAACGAATCAATGAGACTTTTGGGAAGCCCGGGTATGAACCCATTATCTTAATTGATAAGCCTGTTACGTTTTATGAACGTGTAGCCTATTATGTTGTTGCAGAGTGTTGTTTAGTGACGGCTGTTAGAGATGGGATGAATCTTATACCTTATGAATACGTTATCAGTCGTCAAGGAAATGATAGGCTTGATAAGATCTTAGGTTTGGATTCGTCTAGGTTGAAGAAAAGCATGTTGGTTGTTTCTGAGTTCATAGGATGCTCCCCGTCTTTAAGTGGAGCTATACGGGTCAACCCATGGAATATTGACTCAGTTGCAGATGCAATGGACAGCGCTTTGGAAATGAGTGAGCCTGAGAAGCAGATGAGACACGAGAAACATTATAGATATGTGAGTACTCATGATGTCGGGTATTGGGCTCGTAGCTTTTTACAAGATCTGGATAGGACCTGTAAAGATCATGTGAGAAAAAGGTGTTGGGGGATCGGGTTTGGATTGAGTTTTAGAGTTGTTGCATTAGATCCAAACTTTAGGAAGCTATCGATGGAGCATATAGTTTCGGCTTATAAGCGAACCACAACACGTGCAATTCTTTTGGATTATGATGGTACTTTAATGCCTCAATCTTCCATTGATAAAAGCCCGAGTTCTAAAACCATAGAAATGCTCAACACCTTATGTAGGGATAAGAATAATATGGTTTTCATTGTGAGTGCAAGAAGTCGAAGCACGTTAGGAGAATGGTTTGCTTCTTGTGAGAAACTTGGACTCGCAGCAGAGCACGGGTGTTTCCTAAGGTATGTGTACCTTTACTTTTTTTTTCATCATTTTGCTTCTTTTGGAACATAGGGGTTGTTAAAGCATGGTATTTTCTAAATCAATTTGAATATATGTTTGAAAACTGTTGGATTTATATATAACTGTAAGTTTCACAGAACAAAAGATGCAAAGAAATCGTTGCCAAATGACCCAAAATGGGACATAAAGCTATCTGTCAGTAACTCGATGACAAAAATAAATACAATGCCTAGAACGCGATAAATGAAAAGTTACAATGGTATCATAAGCCAAAAAAAGACTTTACTTTCGATAGATGTACATATATCAGATGGTATATGATTTTTTTTTTGTTATTTTCAGGTTGAAACGAGATGATGAATGGGAGACATGTGTACAGGTGGAAGGCTCCGGATGGCAGCAGAACGCTCATCCAATTATGAAACTTTACACCGAGACTACTGATGGATCATTTATTGAACAGAAAGATACATCCATGGTGTGGTGTTATGAAGATGCAGATCCTGATTTTGGATCTTGTCAAGCTAAAGAACTTCTTGATCATCTCGAGAGCGTGCTCACCAATGAACCAGTTACAGTCAAAAGAGGGCAAAGTTGTGTCGAGGTTAAACCGCAGGTATGATATTAACTAGTTGTACCCATATAGTTTAGGGAAATTCACCAAAATAGCTACATTACAAATGGTTTTTCAACATGAAACTTTTGTGAAATGAGCTTTTTTTGCAAATTTTGACTTTCTTCAGCAAAGTTTTTTCTGTGTACTTGGACTCTTTTACAAACGTATTTTGCAGAAAAAGAGAGTTTGTAATAACAGTTAGTTATTTGTAAATTGGCTATTTCCATAAACTTTCCATCATTTTACTACTCTTTATAAAGATTGGTTTACATGATTATATTTATATTTATATCAGGCTGTAAGCAAGGGAATGGTTGCAAAACGACTACTCATCACAATGCAAGAAAAAGGAATAACACCAGATTTCGTGTTGTGTATAGGAGACGATAGATCAGATGAAGATATGTTTGAGGTAATTACTACTTCTGTAGCTTCTAACGAATGCATCGCTCCAAATGCAGAAGTGTTTGCATGCACGGTGGGGAACAAACCTAGCAAGGCTAAGTATTATCTCGATGATACTGTCGAGATCGCTAGAATGATGCAGGGATTGGCTTATGTATCCGAACAATCTTTCAACGTTGGTTCGCAGTGACCGGTAATTATAAATTACACAGACTGTTTGTTTAGGTTTGTTTAGTTGTAAATTTGACGGTAGACTAATATAAGCTACATTTGTTACATCTTATAGTTAATATGTACATCGCGTTGTTTGGTTTGCAGTTTTGGCTAGTTATTTACTTTGGTGTTATATATTGAGCATCAATAGCGTTTACAGTCAGGTGTGATATACATGTGAACTAGAACAAGATTACAAAATTAGACCATAGAGATATGTTAACTCTGAATTATTTGATCAAGAATTTATAGCAGCGCAACAGTAGAAAGCGATAACTTACTGGTTTTCAGTGGAGAATTGTTGATCTTTTATAGAATTGTGTGAAATGGAGGTGAATTGCATGATTCTGGGCCTTACTGGTTGGACTTTGAACAGATGAGATCCAAAGTAGCGATTAAGACGTACAGAGGGATGAAAAAATTGATCATTTGTGTGAAGGAATTTGAATGTGCAGGGTATGGCTACGCTGTTGAGTTCGGTACCAAATTACCAAGATTTGGTTACAAGTGCATTGTTCGACTGGTTATTATCCCTTTGCGCCAAACACAAGTTGCATATTGTTCATATATTTGGGTTGCCTAGCATTGTTAGTTTTAACTACTCATTGCATATTCTTGGATATAAGTAGCACCTGCAAAAACATACTCCGTATAAGATATCATATGCGCTACAACGAAATCAGATTGCTTGCTCTTAGACTATATTAACCAAACATTCGATTTCAAATTATCATTGATGAAAATTCACGTTACTTCGCAAGCATTAGCTTTTGTACTCCGGATGCTGTGGGAGAACGAAAATGTATCAAAGAATCAGATACCAGAGGTGCTGGAAATATTTGATGATTTTTAGATTTTCATATATATTAGCCTTCATGTGTTTTGCATCATCACTGGGTTCATTTTCATCAGTTTTATGTTTTATAAGCAAATTCTGAACTGAGATGGATGACATTACTCACAATATTCAAGTTCTTGCCTTAAAATCTCATAATACAGAAGGGTAATGAATCTATCAGTCTTGCGCCCGCCAACCGGTACATCGCATTAGTAGCAGAATGGTTGCAGCATTCTTCATCATGATTGTTGCGCGTTGCAAAATGTATATGAGAATGTCATGGTCAACACATACAGGTACTTGATAAGCATCACAAGTGATGAAATGTTGTTTCTAGTTTGTTGTGGACTCGGAGACACTAAAACATCTCGTTTTGCTATTAGAGCGTTCATAATACCAACTCGTGTCTGAAATCCGCCTTAGGACTTCTCTCTACCAGATTCATTTAGACATTATATGAAGAAAAAAAAATAGAAAAAATGAACACATATATAGAGAACATGAAACATCAACAAAAGGAAAGCTCCCCTACAACAAAAGGTACTAGTCAACTAAAGCAAACATTAAACCCAAGTTTTAAGTCATGACACCAGCAATTACAGCTACTAAACCAGCTTACATCAATGTGCATTTACATGCACTCATACGCGTTTTGGTGGAATATATGGCACCCGTTCTTCCTCACAAATAACCTGCACCAAAAAAATAAGTAAACATTTATATACAAGGTGCATAAGGTTTTGGTAAACTCCAAAATCAAAGATAAATCAGACTAATGGCGGAACCTGCAGATCCTCCGGTAGTACTTCTGAGACTGCGAGCGTGTAGCAACCGGGAGCAAATTTGGCTGCAAAATGTTTCCAGTAAGTAGAAGCAAGAAAGTAATAAAACATTGTTTGTTCGTAAAATAGCAGTAAATGGAAACTACTTTCGAGGGTTTCTCACAAATGACTAGATAGTTCATGACTTTATGAGTGAAAACTGTTTGCTACAATATCATGTCTAGTCATAATTAACTGAAAATTTAGTGTACTGCACTAGTAATGGCTAGGTAAAACATAAGCAGGAAACTGGAACATGTCACAATTTGAGTTGATCAGATAATGAAAAGAAAGGATGCGCAATCTCAGAAGTGAATGGTTCTCAATGGAACCTTTATTATACTTGAAATTTAAGTCATTAGGTAATTTCAAAATTAACACAAATATGATTCAAGACAAGAGGTCTCAACCAGTTGTAACCACTTATAAAACAATTCATAGATATATCAACAAAAAGAACATGAACACGAGAATATATCAATATATGTGACACGTGAATACATAACGACAATAGGAAAGACACGTCTATTTTCCAAAAATACAGGAATATAAAATTACTGGCTAGTTTTTACCAAGAAAAACTACTATTAGTATATGTTATCAGTGCGAGATACATAAATGTTGACAAGAATGGTAAAAAGATGCATGCACTCTGAGATTACAGAATATCGACACTGGGAGTATGTACTAAAGAAGCAGAGTCGACACGAAACATATAGCACAAAGTGATTTATGTAGTTGAAATGAAATAGGAAGATGGAATTAGAGAGAACTTGCTGAGAGTTCAAAATGAGGACTGAAACGCCAGTCTTAAGCACAAAATCAATTTAGAGATGGCAACTGCTACTATAAAATAGAAGTAAAGTCATGATGTACAATGAAACACCTTGCACATACCACAATGCACATACTAATATACTATAGTATAAATTGTAATGAATTCCTCATAACATGACCTTGAGACTTGTTCCAATATTACCACTGGTACTATTTACAACTAAAAACACGAAATTGTATGACACATCGGACTCCAGGTCTTCAATCTCCATTAGAAGTCTTTGCTTATTACATATACGAAACTTTCATGTACACAAATAAAGGTAAAATCAAAGTTAACATCTAAACATGAATATCTAAAATACCTAGGGCATCCCCAACACACAAGCTAACAGCGTTGCAGGGTTTGGTAAGATAAATAAAGATAAGTTTGAAGAGGTTAATTGCCAACTCAGCTATATCTCTATCCAAAACCAACTATACTAATCTTTAAGTAATTTCCAACAGTCACACACTCGACTATATTTCCATACTCTGACTTAAGCCAAAAAGCCTAATTTCTCACATACGTCAGTGGTCACAAACATATGCAGGTATATCATCAAGTATCTATCATTTATTATACGTAGACTATAAGCAGGATTTAGAAATTAGTCATACCAATTCTTAGCCACCTAGCAGCCCAGCTTCGAGTAGGATCCATAACCGAGATTATCCTATAGCAAAACAAAAAGCACAATTAGCACAGCACAAAGTCATAAACTTCAGATAATAGTATTAAACCAAGGAAAAGGTTAAACAGAAACCAGTATCATAGATTATTACTTCATGCTTCTATCTAAAAACACAGAACATTTGAAAAAATTTAGCTAAAACATAACTCTCAAATCGGCGTATGGGATTGAGTTTTCAAGAATTATGCATTTGCAGATTATTTGTCTCACAAACGCGACATTGCGACAAACAAATAATCTACAAAACACAACGAAAAGTCGAAAACACCCTCTAAGCCTATAATAAAAAAGACAACATCTCACATTTTAATCACACACCATTAGATCTTTTTAAAAATAAACTTAACACCTCATCAATCAATCATTAATTTTTTGGAACAAATGTATCTTTTCTACTGAAAAGAAAAACAACCCTCTTTATATTATTAAATAAAACATAAACCCTAATAATCAATTAAAAAAAGATTACCCAGTGAAATTAGGAGTAGTACAATCACCAACACGCTCAGAATCTTCATCCATCTTAAAGAAAGGACAGTTCTCACATCCTGTATCCCTGAACTGTGACATATCCAAACACAAATATTTATTAGGTTTAAGAAAAACAAATTTTAAGGTAAGACTAGATTTGGGGGAAACAATACCTGGTCAAAGGTTTTCACAAGGCGACAGCGAAGACATGCTCGGAGCTCGTGACCGAAGCTCGTCGGAATTTGGGCGTTCGACATTTTTTATTCTTTTCTGGAAGGTTCAGGTTTAATGGTGTGTTACATACAAATGTATGGTTTTATAGTGTCACCACTTTATTATTAAGGGTTAATGTTAAATGTCGGTTTGGGCCTTGTGTTTTGTGGTTTTTCCAGTTTTGGTCCATAAAGTTTAAGTTTTTGCGTTTTTGTATTTGAAGTTTTATTAACATGATTGTCTTATTAGGGCAGAGCAAATTCACCCGAAAACTCACCTGAATTGACAAACTGACTTAAACCGGACCGAACCAAACCGATCTTCTTCGGTTTGATTTCGGTTTTGTATATTTTTAGGTTTTGGTTTGAATCGGTTTTTGTTAGTTTTCTCGGTTTGAAATAGCTAAACCAACCTGAACCGAGTTATTCTGTTCGGTTTCGGTTTTGATATTTATTTCTCGATTCCGTTCTTGGCCTTTTTTCCTTTGTCAGTTTTTGGGTCGGGTTAGTTTTTATTGATTCGGGGCGGTTTTGACCCGATGCCCACCCCTAGTCTTATTATATGTTATCTTTATGTCTCCGTTCATTTACATTGTACACGAGTTTTGTACTTACACTGTGTTCTTGAGTTTTGTATTTTAAAGAAAATAAAGGTACACGAGTTTTGTACTTACACTGTGTTCTTGAGTTTTGTATTTTAAAGAAAAGAAAGGTACATGAGTTTTGTATTTAGACTGTGTTCTTGAGTCTTAGCTGGTGTTGTTGCTAGTTGGTGGTGGTGTTGTTGTATTTGATTCTGAAAAAGATTAAAATCATAGCTTTTTATTTTACAGTTGTGTTTTGCAAACTAGCTATAATTGTAGAATAAAGTATAAATTGATATAACTGGACATACAAATAACAAACCAAATATTAAAAGGAATAATAAATAAAAAGGCAACTCAGTAATTTTATAAAATATAATTTCCAGTATGTTTCTAAAAGCTAGTTTACGCAACTTATTTTTTTAGAACCTATTTTTATAAAATCATCAAAAATCTTTCACTCACACAAAGGTTATTTTTTTAAGTGACATTTTTTTTAACAAAATAATTTTAAGCTCTTATAATTTTTTATAATCTGTTGGGCCAAACACGCCTTTATAAATGTATGCACAAATGATAGATGGTTGATGAATTTTCAGTCGAAGTTTTAAGTATAACACGTGTTATTTTATTTTTTATTTTTTTTAACGGCAAGATATTATAAGAAGAAAACTCTAGTAATAAACTAGAGAAATTACAAAGGAAGCTTAACCCAATCTAACCAATTACAAGATTTATCGCCTCTAGACTTTAGCCAAGAAAAAGAGACTAATCGAATGTTATCAAAAAGACCGCTTTACCTCATGAAGTGAGAGCTAAAAGCAATACTATTCCTAAATTGCCATAAAACCAAAGAGTGGTAGCAATAATAACATACAAACAGATATTCTTGAAGAAGTAGATCTCCAATTGTCAATCCACTCGATCCATTCCCTATTGGAACTAAAACCCGGTAATGAAACATCAGTCCAAATGCAGATTTTATGCCAGATATTTGCCGTTGTTGTGCAAGAAAAGAAGAGATTATCAAAAGACTCCCCGCTCAAACTGCAAAATGGACAAATAATCGAAGGGATTTCCAACCCACGTAATGAGAGATTTAACCGATGGGGAAGCCGATCCAAGAGAAAACGACAAATAAAAATATTTACCTTCCTAGGCAAAGACTTTTCCATCGAGTACCGAAAGACATTGAAGGAAGTAGAAAATTGTCAATACGTTTTCGAGTTGATCCCACAGAAAATTCCCCATCATTGGATATATACCACTGATGCGCATCCAAACCTGCTTCTACTTCGACATTTGCGAGCTCGAAAAGCAGCATGTTTAAAGCTTCAAAGTGGCGACTAACCAAGTTTTGTCTGCTCCAACTCCACTCCCAATTGCCATTTGAAAT
The DNA here is from genome assembly GCA_030686995.1 of Artemisia argyi. Classification (NCBI taxonomy): domain Eukaryota; kingdom Viridiplantae; phylum Streptophyta; class Magnoliopsida; order Asterales; family Asteraceae; genus Artemisia; species Artemisia argyi. Next base: position 199,585,834 of record CM060702.1, read on the forward strand.
ATGGTCTCTAATAAAACAATCTCCACTACTGTCAAGATAAAATCATCTGTTATAGGGGTCCATCTCCTATCCACATATCTTTCCAAAAACGAATCTTAGAACCACAATCCACTTTGAATCTTAATGTTTGGAGAGGAATAATTCCGCTTGAATGAAGATGGTTTATGGACACAACAATCTTTGCCCACAAACCTTGCGTGTTGCGGCCGTGATGATCAAAACCGGTATCTGGACCATGAATAGCCTTAATCAGGCGAACCCAAATAGCATTCGGGTTTTGCATCAAATGCTAACACCATTTTTGAATAAGCGCGAGGTTAAACGCTTTCAAACTCCCGATACCTAAACCACCTATATCTAACGGAGCTAACACATTATTCCATTTAATCTAAGCTAATTTCCTTATGCATTCAGTTCCGCCCCAAAACAATCCAACCCGAATCCGTTCATGAAGTTTAAGAATAGTCTCCGACACTTTAAAAATAGACATAAAATATATGCCAATTGATGAGACGAAAAGTGTACCGCTTTTAGGGGGTCATTTAACCCCAAAGTCGAGATTATTTGATCAAATATCGCCCTAAATCGTTCCTTTTGTCATTTTAGGTACTTTTGACAAGAAATCTGGAAAAGGAAGCATTTTGGACGTTTTTGGAGCGAAAAAGTGAATAAAACTACAAAGTCTCCAATTCATGCTGAAAATAGTAACTGAAGGCGTCAGGATTTGCTTATGACGTCGTCACCCTTTGACAAAGAGGTGGATAATCAAGTTACACGTGATGCGCCAGAATGTTTTTAGAGGAATTACACGTGACGGCGTAACCAAGGCCGTCACGTACAAAATGCAAGAAAGGCCAAGACCAAGTTTACATATGACGACGTCAGAATTGAATCTAGGCAATACGATGATAATTATGGCGGCGAGTTGACGGCGTCAGAACTTACTCTTGACGCCGTCAGACCCAATACGCTATATATAGTTTTTGATTTTTCATTCATTAGTATGCAACTTTGAGAGGAGAAACCCTAGACGAATTTTACCTTATTTTTAAGGGTTTCAAACCCTTGTTTCATCCATGCTTAATTGAAGATAAGTTTTCCAATAATCATTCAATATGTCTATGTGTTGTTTGATTCTATCTTACGCTTGTCTTTACTTTAACATGCTAGGCTAGGTTTTCTTTGTCTTTGCTTAGATGTAATGAAACTTAGATATTGATTATTGGTTGGTTGTTTGTTTATAATTGTTGTGGATGAATGATTTCGATGTTAGGCTTAAGAAAACTGGCAGACATCCAATTGGTAATTTGCTTGAACGTCTTAAGAAACATGATCGGATGTGTACTACGATAAATTGGTTATATTTAATGCATAGGTAACTACTAATGAGGCCATGTTAGGAGCTAGTAGTCGGCTCGACATAGGAAGAGGTAGAAGCTTATAGAGTTAGGGAAGATCGTACACGGCCCTACGAATGGTATTAAGTAATATAACCCGTCATACATGCAATTGTAACAAATTAATCAACCGGTAAAAGATAGCTAGGGAGTAGTGAAATCTAAGTAAACACATTTTCCCTTATTATTGTTTTCTCCACATTTACTTTAGTGTCATTTTATTTTATTTTGTTTTGCATTTGTAGACATTTGGGTTAGTTGACTAGCAACTAATTCCGCCCATTCTTCAAAAAACCGAGATTTTTACTTGCTTTCCATAAAATATAAAAATATAAAAAGAATCATCCCTCACCTCTAGACCTAATTTAATTGAGTTTTAACCCTAGCGAACACTATTCTTTGAGTTGAACGATCAATCCCCCGTTACTTGCCACTACACTATACTACATCGGTCAGGTACACTGCTGGTGGGGATTGCAAGCTTCTCAAGATCCTTTGGGAGGTAAAACCTTTTGCAAGGTTGCAAAACGACGCATCAAGTTTTTGGCTCAGAAGCCCGGGGAATAGTTATTGTCTAGGTTGAAATCTCCTTTTTAGGTCTACTTGCTAGATTCCTTTCTAATAAGATTTTTATTTTTATTTTTATAGGTCTTCTTTAGTCTATCTTTTTCTTTGTTTCCTTTGTTCGTAACATTTGCCATCCGCCATCATGGAAGGTGGTAATCTCTTTGACCCCATCAACCCACCACAACAAAACCATCCACAAAACCCACCACAACCAAACCAACCTCGTAGACCCTGAACTTTAGGAGAGTACTCCCGTCCTAGCCACCAAGGCTATCGAAATACCATTGAGCTCACTCAAGGAGCCAATGTGTCTCCCTTGCGATCCGACACCATCCGGTTGGTGCAAAGCGGATGTGCATTCCATGGACTTCGTTTCGAAGATCCTAATCAACATCTATTTCCTCAAAATTGTAGATTCCATAGACATTGATGTTGAAACTCGAGAAACGACCCGATTGCGTCTTGATGAGTGTGTAAATACTCATCATTTTTGGTCAATCTTAACTGCAAAAATGTTTAAAGACACCCAGAAAATACACCAAAATACATAAAATATCCCAAAGATCATGTTTTATATGTTTCAGATGCAAAATGATTGAAAACAGATAAAAACCGAACAAAGTTTGCATAATTGACAGTTTCAGTCCCCCAACTTTCAAAAGTTGTCAAAATCAGTCCCTGAGCATTTGTTTTGAAAGAAAATTCAACCCAAGTTCTTTAAAAGTCAAAAGCTATCAAAAATGGTCTTTAGGTGAAAAGTTTGAAAAGTGTACAAGTTTAGTCCTTTGAATTTCACATTTGGCAAAAATGGTCCATGTACTTTCAGAAATTTTCAGAAATGGTCCCTGGAGAGATTTTATGAAGAAAAGTCAACAATCACCCTCCTAGAATCATCAAATGACAAATTTGGTCCTCAGAGTGCAATTTTGAAGAATTGGTGAATTTAGTCCCTCAAGTTTGAAATTTGGCAAGTTTGGTCCCCGTATGTTTAAAATTGGAAAATAAACTTCAAAGACTCTTGTGGAATCACAACTTGGCAGGAAGGGTCCATTGGATTAAATTTGAAATATGGCAGAAATGACCCCTCGACTTTTCAGCAAATTACATCTTGGGTCCTTATATTTGTCAAACTTAAAAAACCATTTACCCAATACCAAATAAACCCAACACCTAAAATACTACCTGATCCATACTCCCCATCAGCCCAATTCTCCTTCCAAGCCCAACATCCCAACCCTTTGAACATTACTAATAAAATACGCCCCCTCACCCCTTTTCCTTGTCAAACGTACCCTTCTCCCCCACTCCCTCCTTTACCCAGTTAAACCACCACCACCATTGCACCACCTCTGCCACACTCCACCCCAACCCCAAGAACCTCAAAAGTATACTCCACTCACACCTTCCCCAACCCCTCACAATCCTATACCTACCCACTGCCACCTCATCAATCCACAACACTTTTTGGGCGCCAAAACTGAAGGCTGAGATTGTTTTGCTTTAATCAAAGGGTTGAGATGGGTTTAAGAAAGCACAAGGTGGACAACAAGGCTCTCCCACTCAGAAAGAAAGCACGTTAGCAGGATCAAGAAACCCTAGTGTTCAAGTATAAATTGAGATGATGTATGCCATTAAAAGGCTGTAGGGAGTCTTAGTAGAGTTTTAGTTAATTTTAGTTTTAATTTTAATGTCAGTTTTCTTTTAAATTCACAATCTCAGTGTAATGAATTTCAAAAGTTCACAATCTTAGTTAATTTTAGTTTTAATTTTAATGTCAGCTTTCATCGTCCTTTATTTACCATTATCAATTAAACTACTTATTTGAATTTTAATTATTGCTTTTAAATCATCATTCATGTTTTTTTAAGTGGTTTTGTTCATAATCTTGGCATTAGAAAGTTTAATTCATTCTTATATTGCAAAACTATTATCTAGGGGTGTTTGGGTTAAGTGGTTATTGGTAGCATTAAGTCAGTTTGCAAATCATTTGATGCAAACCTTCACATCACACCTAACCAGCTTGCCTCATAAGCCCACTTAAGCTTAAAATTGGTTCATGAATTTGTGATGCTGGATTTATGTCATTATGTGTTAAAGTTTTGTTTTTAGAATTGCTTGTTAAAACTAGCTTACTTTGGTAGTCAAAAACTCCCCATTTTGACCCATTCACCCAACAGCCCTGTTGTACCAAACCACCATTTTGTATATCAAATTTAGGATAGGGCAGTTAGGATTTAAGATTTCCCGCTTAGCTTTTCATAAAGATAGTAGTGTAGAGATTGTCTTTTTGAATTCTCTTTGTAGCTTTTTAGTTCTTTTCATTGCTTAAATTTTAGCTACAAACTGTTGTATTTGCCCAAACCAACCCATTTTAGTTCATGTTTTGCTGTCGCAAAACCACCCTACAGCCCTTAGGTGTGGTATTTTTCATTGATTCATTGTTGGTCCTCATGACCCGAAATTCAATATTTAGCTTATCTACCAGCTTGAGAACATGCGTATATTTTTAGAATAATTTTAGAATTTTTTTTGGAAGCCTGTGCATGCCTTTGAAGTAGCCCCCTAGGCTGTTGTACCTCAGCAGGCCTGTGGGAACCCTTAGCTTATTCAGTGCCTTTAAGCTTATCCACTTGCTTATTTCCTGTCCCTTAGTGCTTATTTAAGGCTCCCCCTAGATTCCCTTGTGTATTTCTCCCCTAGTAGCTTTTGTTAGATTATTTGCGCCACTTATTGGTTGTTTGCTTATGCTTATGCAACTGCAATCCAATGTTAGCTTGTTGATTATTAATGATATCTTGTTATTGGTTACTTGAGCTTATTGATTCTAATTTCTGTTTTACCTTGGTGTCAATTGTTAGTTTTCAGTTGAGTGTGTTAGTATATGCTTACTTTGGCTTGTATTTGGTTTTAGCTTGTACCACTTTAAGCTTGCTACTCTTTTTCATAATCTAACTTTTGCTTAAACATACCCTCTGTTGGATTTTTGAAGTTGTAAAAGATTGATTTAAGCTTTTCAATAAAGATTGTTTTTCAAAAGTTGCTTAATTTAGTTGTTAAAGTGATTTCCAAAAAGAAAAATAAATAAAAAATAGCTTAGTAAAAAAATGAGTTGTGGGATTCGAACCGTGGTCACTTGACACCAAACAGACATCAACACACGACTCACTTCCCATCTCTGCTACACTTTATTATTATTAGTATTTGTTTTCTTAAATGCTTTAGGTAGTTGTTTGTTTTGCTTATTTAACTAGTAGCTTTCTGTTTGCTTATTTAGAACTGCTTATTTTATTTTCCTATTTTTCCTTGCTTCTCTATAGTATAATAAGCTTTTCTAAAAAATTTCATAATTTTTCACATTGTTTTACTATTTTTCTAGCATTTTTTTAATTATTTTAGTTTTTAAATCAATATATATATATATATATATATATATATATATATATATATATATATATATATATATATATATATATATATATATATATATATATATATATATATAAGTCCAAAAAAATATTTTTCTTTTTTTAAAAATTTTCTTTTAACGTTAGAAAGTAGAAAAAATTAACTTCATGCCCGTAGGACTAGTGTAGATTTAATTTCACGTTTTTGTGTGTGCGTTGACATTTATTTAGAATAAACGTCACGTTTATATGTTATATTGTGTTTTAAGATTTCCTGATACCTAATCATGATTCCCGTAGTGTTTTAGGACTTCCCTAGTTTTTTCCATTTGCCTTCTGTTCCCTTTAGGTTGTTTTATTTTCATTCTCGTTCGTTAATTTCCAATTTTCGTTAATTTAACGTACAAACAAAACCAAACAATCTTTTCCAAGAAAACATACAAGGTTTTAATCTCGATCTTTTCATGAAGCTTTCCATTCACACCTCATTGGGATACGACCCGGGAAATCACTTCCCGGTCTCACAAATTAATATCACTTCCATGAGTTTACGAGATAATCTTTTTCCTAAAAGGTTTACTCGTATTTCTCCACGTCTTGTTGTCTCACGATAACATTGACATCACATTTGTTGATATTTTGATATAAATTGTTTTGCACAAAAAGACAACGAATCACGTCTCTTCCAAATCTCTCTACGTGACCAAGCTAGTCAATGGCTTGAGCGTTTACCCGCGGGATCCATCACCTCTTGGGATGATCTCACCACTCGTTTCCTTGCTCAATTCTTCCCATCGGGAAGAACTACTAAGCTTAGAAATGACATCTTGATGTTCCAACAACATCAAGGTGAAACTCTCTATGAAGCATGGACTCATTTCAAGGACTTACTCCAAAAAGTCCCTAATCATGGCATAGATCTTTGGCTCCAAGTCCAAATTTTCTATGACCATGTCGATCTCTCCACAAGGCGAACCATTGACCAAGCGGCCGGTGGCAAGCGACGTGATCTAAGTGCAAAAGAATCATGGGAACTCATAGAAGATCTTGCTCTCTATGACAACGAAAGTTGGAATGATCCCCATGATTTGAATAAAACGGTCAAGGCAATATCTTTGCCTTCGAACAATTCAAGCACTCCTGACCGTAGGATCATGGAACTTGAAGACCAAGTCAAGTTTCTTATGAAATCCTACGAAGCTCCTAAACCTTTAAGCCAAGTGAACAAAATCACTTCTTCATGCGAATTATGTAGTGGTCCCATGATACTCGTGATTGCATGGAACTCCCCGAACAAGCTTTTGCGGATTACACATCCTCGCGTAATGACGGAGCGGGAGACAAGTGGTACACTTTCAAACCCGAGCCAAACCTTTACGGTGATTCATACAACCCCTCATGAAAAAATCATCCGAACCTTAGGTGGAAACAAAACCAAAACATGCCCCAAAACAATTCTACCACTCCACCTAATCGTTATCAACCAAACGGTCCACCCCTAACTGTACTTTCAACAACTATGGTAATACCAATAATCTTGAAGGATTGATGTCCAAATTTATGGCATCTCAAGAAGCTCGTATATCTAAGTTATCCGAATTCAATCAACAACAAGCATAGATGACCAATAAAATTGACAACTTGTTGAAAGCCCTCAACAACCAAGTGCTGACTACACCAAAGAAGGACACTATGGACACTAGTAGTTGAACCCAAATTAAGGACCCCTCATCATCCAAACACGTCCACCTTGTCAACGTAGTCACTATTAAGCCAGTCGATAATAATAGGGAAGAAAGTGATATGGATGAGATTAAGGAAGTTGAGGATAAAAAGGAGGAGAAAGTTGAGGAAGTTGAAAATGTAGAGGAATGCTTTGATAGGTTACCTACCAAGGAAGAACGGGAATACCATAAGGATTTATTCGATGACCCCGTAACACCATACGTCCGTGGTTCACCAATCATCAAAGCGGGTGATCCCTCTAACATCAACATACCATGCAACATTGGGCATGTGCATGTGTGAAAAGCCTACATTGATCTTAGATCTCCCATAAACATTATGACTAGGACCCATTACAATTGGGTAATGAAGAGGAAACTAGGACCTAGGATGATTCCCAACACAGGTTGGATGAGTAACTTTGTGGGAAGAGTGAAAGGATTGCACGTCTTTGTAGGAAACTTCACTTACGTTACCGACTTTGTGATTGTAGAGGATATTCGTCTGGTAATCGATGGTTGCCTAAATCAAGTAGTGTTCAGAAAGCCATTTGTTGAGACCTCTAAGATGAATTATGACCTGTCTCTAGTGATAGTTAGGTTCAAGGATGAAAACGATGATATAGCTTACCAAATGCCCTATAAGATTGAACAATTTCGTCTTTTATCAAACATCGAAAAGGAACACAAGCAAGCGGTCTACTATAGGAATGAGGAGGATAGACGTAATGGAGTAGACTATGTTATGAATAGAATATTTGGTTTCTACAAGAATGCTTGCAAATAGGTCCGGAATATAAAACCAAGATTGAAGATGACCTAGAAACCGTGACTAATGACGAGGTCACGTAATAGCCCGTGACCTTGAGTCTAGCTACAAGACTCGTTAATAAAGAAAAGCGCTTCTTGGGAGGCAACCCAAGTTTTATCTGCTTTATTTGTTTGATTGTTTGTTTGTTTGATTTTATTTGTTTCTGTATGCATGTTTTATTTTCATTGTTTGTGGCTCATGTTTCAAAAATAAATTGTTAAAATGCTTTACCTTATTGTTTAACTTTGTTTTAACTTCATATAAAGTTATTTCACAAAAGATAAGTGTAAGGGAAATCTAAATTTGTTTCTAAGAACGAAATTGAACAGGAACCACAACAATAACTTTAAGATAGAATTTAAGCATTTTACTTAAAGATAGAATTTGTTTACAATCCACCCCAAATGTGCAACCAAATCGCCTTAGCCTTCCTTGTATGCACTCATCTTTAGTGCATTATTGTTACATGTTTAAACCCTTAGTTAATTGTCTAATTGATTACATGGTTGCTAAGTCGAGTCATATCTTGTACATATGTTTTGGACGATTGGAACTCATGGGTAAAGTACTAGTATTATGGAGTAATGGTGAAGAACATAATATATTACCCTCATATGTGCGTTAATCTTAAAACAAGTACTCAAAGTGTTTTGATTATCTTAATTCGAGTCATTAGAATAGTTGATTGTAAAGTATGTAAAAGTTCAAGTGTAAGGGGAATGGATATCCCCTATGATGTATTATTTTGGATGATAGGGCAAGAGTGTATGCAAAAAAAAAAAAAAAAAAAAAAAAAAAAAAAAAAAAAAAAATCGAAAAAGTCAAAAAAAAAATAATAGAAAAAGAAAAAGAGAAAAAACATACGGACTACCATCCCATTTCATTTTATCTTTGTTTTATGTTTTTTATTAGTTTATCATTAGCTTAAGTCGAGTCGATTCTTGGCTTAGCAACACCACGTTGTACATGTAATTGACCAAGATGATTATCTCGCCACCAGTAAATATTGCCTTTATCCAACAAAACCGTATTTATCATATCCCTACACTTCATGTTATAACCCTTTAAAAGACTTCTTTGATAGTTTATCCTAGGTGCTTACGCCAAGTGGTGGAGGTTTGATCCTTTCCCAAGCCTATGGTAATCTATTTTCTATAACAGGTAGTGAGAGATGTTTTCCATTTCCATATTATGATATATACTTTATTACACCCGAGAGATGTGAGTATCTAAACACTATTTTTGAGGTGCTAGTGTATAATTTCCGTGCTTGTTTTGGTCGAAGTGGAACGATTATTTGTTGCAATTACTTTTATATTAGTGTTAAACATTTCATAGTGATTTCCAAATTTTGGGAGAGAAAATTTTCAAATTCTATTTTTGGAGGAAAAATACGAAATCACTAAGATCAACGAGATAGAATTTCAAACTTCACCAAAAAACACACCACGTATAGCTTAAAAGATCCTGATCAAGAATCACAATCAAATGACAACGGCTAGTATCGGATTTTTGTGACTATGGGGATAATTCTTTATCACTTTTCTGGGTTTAAAGTTCATTTCAAGGGCATGCGTACTAATTTATCTCAAAGTCTAGGGGTGGATGGATGCATGACTTTCGAAGATACTTGTTTGGGCATACACTAGTGATTAAGACTTGGATTATCTAGTTATACCCGCTGTAAGGAGTTACATTGTAGTGCTCACGGGTTATAGCTATCACTTTAAGGAGTTACATTGTAGTACTCAGTGTCGCACGAAGTTGTGGATAGTTCAAGAGGCGGAGATTTCATATACTGTTTGCACGTTTGAGTATATGGATCAACCTATGCTTAAAGGAGTTACGTTGTAGTGCTCAGTATAGGTTCTTAGTCACACCATCGTACAAGATTAAGTCACATATCTAAGGGATGTTTACTTCATTTTCAGATTAGTCAACGGTCAGTTACTAGCTGGTTGGAATTTTAAGAGGTCGCTTATAGGTTGAAGAGAAGAGATGAGATTGGAGAAAAAGAGTCATATCTTAGTGACATATACTCACAGAAAGTGCTTCAAAAAGCTGTTATGGCTTCTAAATTGCATCAAGTACAAGGTGATTATACGGCATGTACAATACATTATGATGATTCTGATACCTCGCAACCATCAGGAGGGAGAAGAACATGCCAAAAGAAGTAGTGTTTCATCTTCAGTGATTGGATTGACCGAGAGAATTGTGCTTAACATCATGAATGGAGAAGTAATGTGTGTACATCAGGGCTTATCACCAACTTGGATGCAATGTTATGTGAGTTATGTTGTTATATTGCTCCCCGAACGACAACCATGTTCCTACACTTTTGAATCTACTTTATCCGCTGCGAGATGAAAGAAGAGTTGTCGGTTCAGGAGGGAGAAGGAAAAAGAATAAAGGCTCACTAGTTAGGAGGGAGTAATAACCTAACTAGACCATTACAGTTGAAGTTCAGAGCTACAAAGACCTTTGCCGTAAGTACGTCGAGATCATCGGAAGAGAGAACTTCAAGTCTGCCTCAGTATCTAGACTACTGAGACTCTGCGCTTCAACAACGTCAACATAGTTTACTATTGTTGTAATTTACATTGTTTATGTATTTATAGGTCTCATTGTAACCATTCACGTGTGACGATATCTTGGAGGGAGATTGTTAGCCTCGCTATTTTATAAAGATAACGTCACACAAGTGAAATAGACTAGATATGTAGCATGTTGTGTCCATAGGGACTACTTGTGTAGATTAGGCAAACATAAAGTGTGATGAGCCTATAAATACCCCTCATGACTCTCCATGAGGGGTGTGGGAAATTGTGTGTGTAAACATCATATTGTCATTTTAATATAAACCCATTTCTCCACCTTTCTCTCTCTAGAATAAACATGTATTTCAATCAACCTCGACCTCTGGAACGTGTTTCTTGTTATCAACATATTTTGATTAGAATAAAAGCGCATTTGCTTGAGGATAAGGATATCTCAAGTGTAAGGGTATTTGATGAGATGAAAAGGAAGCATTTTGGACTTTTTTGGAGCAAAAAAGTGAAGAAAACGACAAAGTCTTCAATTCATGCTGAAAATAGTACCTGACGGTGTCAGGATTTGCTTATGACACCGTCACTCTTTGATAAAGAGCTGGATAATCAAGTTACACGTGACGCGCCAGAATGTTTTTGGAGGAATTACACATGACGGCGTCACCAAGGCCGTCACGTACAAAATACAAGAGACGGCCAAGACCAAGTTTACACATGACGGCGTCAGAATTGGATCTAGGCAATACGATGATAATTATGGCGGCGAGTTGACGGCGTAAGAACTTACTCTTGACTCCGTTAGACCCAATCTCTATATATAGTTTTTGATTTTTCATTCATTAGTGTGCAACTTTGAGAGGAGAAACCCTAGACGAATTTTAACTTATTTTTAAGGGTTTCAAACCCTTGTTTCATCCATGCTTAATTGAAGATAAGTTTTCCAATAATCATTCAGTATGTCTATGTGTTGTTTGATTCTATCTTACGCTTGTCTTCACTTTAACATGTTAGGCTAGGTTTTCTCTGTGTTTTAGATGTAATGAAACTTATATATTGATTATTGGTTGGTTGTTTGTTTATAATTGTTGTGGATGAATGATTTCGATGTTAGGCTTAAGAAAAATGGCAGACTTCCAATTGGTAATTTGCTTGAACGTCTTGAGAAACATGATCGGATGTGTACTACGATAAATTAGTTATATTTAATGCATATGTAACTACTAATGAGGCCATGTTAGGAGCTAGTAGTCGGTTCGACATAGGAAGAGATAGAAACTTATAAAGTTAGGGAAGATCGTACATGGCCCTACGAATAGTATTAAGGAATATAATCCATCATCCATGCAATTGTAACAAATTAATCAACCGGTAAAAGATAGCTAGGGAGTAGTGAAATTTAAGTAAACACATTTTCCCTTATTATTGTTTTCTCCACATTTACTTTAGTGTCATTTTATTTTATTTTGTTTTACATTTGTAGTCATTTGGGTTAGTTGACTAGCAACTAATTCCGCATATTCTTCCAAAAACCGAGATTTTTACTTGCTTTCTATAAAATATAAAAATACAAAAGAATCATTCCTCACCTCTAGACCTAGTTTAATTGAGTTTAACCTTAGCAAATATTGTTCTTTGAGTTGAACGATCAATCCCCCGGTACTTGCCACTACACTATACTACATCAGTCAGGTACACTGCCTGGTGGGGATTGCAAGCTTCTTAAGATCCCTTGAGAGGTAAAACCTTTTGCCAGGTTGCAAAACCACGCATCACCAATACTCCTCAATACCGCTTTTATTAATGTAAGCCGACCCCCAATTGAAAGAAGATTAGCTTTACATGTCGTTAGCTTAGAATTGAAAAGGTCAACTAGTTTATTCCAACTTGCAATACGATTCATTTGAGAGCCAATGGGTAACCTAAGATATGTGAAAGGAAAATTACCCGTTGTACAACCCGTTCCTCTAGTCAAATCTGACACTTCCTCAGAAGACATGCCAATACTGAACACGTTTGATTTATGGATATTGATTTTGAGACCTGATGCTAAGTAAAAAAGATAAAGGATGTGAATGATGTTGTCCATATCATTAGAGCTCCAATCTGAAATAATAACCACGTCATTTGCGTAAAAGAAATGCGAGACACGAAAACCATAATCACCAACCTTAGCTCCATGAAATAGGTTTGCATGAACCGCATCTTTTAAAGCAAGATGTAAACCTTCCATTACAAGTATGAAAAGAAATGGAGAGAGCGGGTCCTCTTGTCTGAGACCTCTCATAATAGAAAATTCTGAGGTAGGGCTTCCATTAACAAGAATGGACGTCCTAGCTGACTGTAAGCATATATTGATCCACTTGCGCCATTTGGAACCAAAACCGAGGGATACCCGAATAAAGTCTAAGTATTTCTAGCTTACCGAATCAAATGCTTTCTCAAAGTCGACTTTGAAGACCATAAGTTTCTTGTGCTTCTTCTTGTACCACTCGATGACTTCACTTAGCATAAGGGGGTCGCCAAGAATTTGACGACCCGAAATAAAAGTAGATTGTTCATTACTTACCACTTTATCAATAACTTTTGCTAGGAGATTAGCTAAAATTTAGCTATAAAATTTGTATTGAACCCCGATAAGAGAAATAGGACGATAATTCTTAATGTGAAGCGAATTAGAAACCTTTGGAATGAGAGTAATAAAAGCGGAATTTGCACCTCAAGGAAGGGAACATGTGTGAAAAATACTCTGCACAAAGTCCTCAACATCTTCATTGATAAGCTCCCAAAAAATGCTTCACAAAAGAAAATGAAAAACCATCCGAGCCCAAAGCTTTATCGCTACCACAAGCCCAAACTGCAACCCGGATTTCTTCTCTAGTCACCGAATCTTCTAAAGAAAATGATCGGCATCAGAGAGAACTGAAGTGTTGTTCGAGGGGGAAGAATAGCTGCCTGGTCGTGAGATTGAAATTTCTCCTTGAAGAAGTTAAAAATGCCTATTTAACTTGACACAGATCTGAAATCCAAACTCCGTTAATCATCAAGCCGTGAACTGTTAAGCTTAAGATAAAATAACACGTGTCAAATGCTCTTGTTTTAAGTCCGGTGGCCATACACTTTTCATATATATATTTTTGTTTGAAAACTAAATTTCACCGCAGCCTTGGATCAATTATTTTTATTTTGTTATTTTTGGACGAAATAATGTTTAGATGGTATATTACATGATATTAAGCTATTATCGCGCATGGCCATTCAACAAAAATTATGTGTCGATTTCATTATATCACCACTTCTTAATCATTTAGGTCAATCGGCCAAAAGCCCCCAAGAAGCTCGTTGCCCTGTAAAGCTTTAGGTACATCAAACTAAGGGTATGTTTGTTAAAGTAGTAGTGAGCAGTAATTGTTTGTTTGTGTTGTTGTTGTTTTTTTTTTTTTTTTTTTTTTTTTTTTTTTTTTTTTTTAATAAAAATGTTTGGTAACATACGTAGCGTACTATAATTATAAATGAGTAAGATGACGTAAAATGATATATACATGTTTAAATAGAACATGGTTATATGTGTAAAATGGTCGAGTGTTACTTACGTACAAGACAACAACATGGTTATATTCAACCTACGTTTGTGGTCAAATAACTACGATATATGCATCCATAGCAAGATAACACAGAAACATAGACTAAACTGTCACAACTCGCCACTCTTTTGCCACAGCTTCTTAGGGTGTGTTTGTTAAAATTAGTAGTGAGCAGTAGCCACAACTCACTGTTTTTTAAAAAAGTATTGAAAACTTAGCCTTCATAAAAAATTTAGCCAAGCTCGCCACTCTTTTGTCAAACTATCATTAAAATTCAATATGCTCATTGCTTACTGCTCATCGCCGCCAAAAAGCTGTACACCACTCCGCGCCAACATACCCTTAAACAAGCATCGGATAATTAGCCTTCTTAAAATATAGCTACAACTCACCGCTCTTTTGCCAAACGACTACTAAAAATCAAAATGTTTACCACTCTTTTGCTAAACGATCAATAAAAATCAAAATACTCACCGTTTCTTTGCCAAACGACAGTTAAAAATTAAAATACTCATTGCAATCCGATCTCGAGAGAATTTCTTATGCCTATTGCATAACCAATTAAAGGAAATAACTTTACTACATTAAATAGCAACTCGGTTTATGACCTTTCCAAAGAAAAAGTGAATTCTTTTCTATAAGAGCACTTGTATCAGTCACGTAAAGGGTGTGTTAAGCTCCTTTTAACGTGCGTTAATATCAAGTTAACCATTGCACCATATTGCGTTAAAGCCGCGTTAACGGGCCGTGTTAACTCCTTAACACGGCGTTAAGGAGGTATTTGTGTAAAAAAAAATTTTTTTTTGGACACTTTTGGCCCCTCTAAAGCTGAGTTATTGTTGACGGTGTTTTTTTTGTGATTTAAAGTGAAAGTGTTAAAGCTGATGTGACGCTGACGTGGCGCTGTTTTAAACTTTAACTCAAGTTATTGATGTAAGTGCTGTAACTTAAGAAGCCAAAGTGTGGTTTCAACAACCATGTTGAAGAATCTGAATGGGTTGATTGGATCCTCGAGGCAAACATTATATTCTATAATGTTCCACTAAAGAAGAATGTTCGTCCAAACCTTTTTAGCTAGCACATGAACATTAAAAATGTGATATTCTGTTTCGAGTTGTTTCATCACATACGGTATACCTAACCGAGTTTAAATCGATGCGTCATTTGTCTTGAAAATGTTAAGGCATCTCTAATATATTAACTCTATGGTAACAAACTTTATAATGACTAATTTGAAAGAAAAATGGTTACTGATCAAGTCTCCGTTGGAGACATTCTTAACTTAGTTGTTAAAACATTTTTTTTTTTTATTTTATTTTTCATCAAAAGGTAAGTTCACAAGTTCAATCTTAATCTCGGCCATTATCCTATTTGCTTTTTATTAATTTACATTTTAACCCTTTAACATTTATACTCCCTGACTTTTTTTTTTTTTTTTTTTTTTTTTTTTTTTTTTTTTTTTTTTTAATTTTAAATCAATAAACATTTATAATTTATATTTTTAACTCTAATTAGCATACTTGTTTCGATTTAACTAGCTATAAGTCCCGTGCAGCACGAGGTTTACACATAAATCAAATTTATTTTAGAATTTTAGTTTAGTATATTGACATAGAGGAGTGATTGGGAGACCTAAAACTTATGCCTAATTGTATGCCTAAATTTATATGGCAATCATTTATTGGTAGTAGCAACCGGGTCCACTCTTTCACAGCCCATTAAGATAATGACACACATTTTAGGCACAAAATTAGTACTCCTTCCGTCTCAAAATTATTGTCATAAGAGAGAAAACATAAAGTTTAATAAAAGTGAGGGCACTTTAATTTTCAACCACTAAAATAGAATATTCCCCCTACTAAATTCTCTAGTTTTTACTTAATAAGGAAAGTGGACAATTATTTTGAGACAACCTAAATGGGAAATATGGACAATAATTTTGAGATAGGGGTAGTAATATTTTTTAGGTCTCTCAATCTTTTTCCATTGACATATACGAATTTACCGGTGAAAATTGTGATATAAGTACAACTAATACTTGTTCAGGATTTTTTATTATGTATTAATATCTATTACAATAATATTTTGTAAAAAAATTTGTTGGTTGAAAGATTTAACTTTGTTTAACTGACATAAATGTTGAGGTTGAGGTTTATGTTGTTGTTTAACTTTAACTATTCATATTTTGTAAAAAAAATATTATACAAAATGTACAAGTTTAGTAGAACATAATCAGCACGAATAGGAGATGTATCAATATGCCATCCACGGGATACTTTTCGTAGTGAGGGAAGTCCTCTTGATGGAGTTAAAATAGGCTCCGTAAAGTTTTTTAAAAATGTTTTTCTCGATATCCATATATAAAGTTTAAATAAGAATTTCATGAGTCGTTGTTATAAGTAGAATATCGTATATTTATTTTCATATCACAGTAATCCGTGCTTACATTTGATATTCATATTCTCGTTAACAATAGTTGGCCGTATTTAATATTTAAGCCCGTGTGCGCATAAATTAAACTTTTAAAATAAAATAGCATGAGTCATTATTTAACATATATAGTAAAAAAAATATTTTAATGGATAAAAGTCTAAAACAAATATTAGTTTAAAAAAAATATTTAACGTAAAATAATTTGTATATTTACAAAATGTAGTAATTTCAACAGATGAAAGTATGAAAATAATATTAATAATCATATAAGTTTAAACATGTTAAAAAAAAAATCATATAATTTTAATCAAAGTTCACCTTATAAATTATAGGAGTATAAAGTGTAAGTTTTTTTTTTTTTTTTTTTTTTTTTTTTTTTTTTTTTTTTTTTTTAATGTTATTAAAAAATATGAAATCTTGTAATTTTACACTTAACTCTATATAATTTATGTAAAATTCAACAACTAAAGTTTTATTAATTACTTTCTATTTTTGTAAGTTTTTATTTTCACAAATTTGACACAAATATTTTTATGTGTTTTTTTCTCAACCAAATTTCTTCACTAAATTTCTTAAAATTTGAACAAAATCAATTCAATTTTGACTTTTTATTGACCAATCATATTGCTTGATTTTGCCTATGTGACAGAATCAAACTCTCCTATTGGTTTAATTTTTTTCAATAAAAAATATTTTGCAAAAACACTACGAAATAATGTAATTTTTTATTATATAAAAGATTACTTAAAGTGATAAGTTATCTAAAATGTTTGAGAATTTTACAACTTGACAATATAACATACCAACACCTCTGAGAAGTGTATATTTTTGAAAGCCGATGTAAATCGTAAGTTTCAAAAAGTTGTGTAACAATTGCAAATTTGAGGTATTAGAAAGCCGCCGCAACATGACTCAAAATTTTACTCGTTATTTAACATTTCTATAAAATAAATAAACGTAGAGGGCAACATATATGCCAACATCAGTTTACTTTTAAGGGAAAATAACAAAAAAATGTATCGAACTTGACATTTTTTCTCATTATATGTAGTCAACTATTTTTCTTTTCATTGTAACATAAAACTTTTGATTTTTTGTCATTGTATGTACTATTTTCACCCTGTCCACTGCCAGCGTATCTCTTTGTTACACGTAAGCTTCCAGCGTATCAAGTAGTATTTTTTTGGCCGTTTTATTTCGTCCTTTTATACCTCACATATCCTAACCATACATTCCATAACACAAACTCTAATTCCATTTTCACCCTATCCACACAACCAATTATGAGATCTTCATCATCTTTTTCAAGATCATCTTTTGCAAGATCCAATCGTATGACCTTGCAAGAAGTCATGGATGCTACTCATTGTAAGTGTCATGTTCCTGTCGAAGAACAAGTTGCTTGGACAATTAATAACCCGGGAAGAAGATTTAAGGCTTGCCTGATTTATGTAAGAATTGTCCTTTTCATTTTATGGTTTAAATAGATTGGTTTTATTTTAGTTTGGATACATGTTGATTTTTGTTGTATTTGTGACAGGATGAACATGAAAAGTGTAAGAAACTACAGTGAAGGTTCAAGTTTTAGATCCCGAGTTACCAAATGACTACTATAGATATTTGTTTTTCAACTTACATGAAGAAAACAAAAGGTTGAAGAACATGCTTAAGTGAAGAAACTACAGTGAAGGTTCAAGTTTGGAAATGGGTCAGATGAAGGAAGAATTGAATGTGATAAAGTCAAAAGTTGGAGTGTATGACAAAGTTGTGGTTGTCTCAAGTGTCTTTGTTCTTTTGTTGGGTTTTGTTGTTGCAACTAGGATTGTATATTGACAATTATGATTGTGGTTAGGCTGTGTTGTTTTGATAGGATGTGTTTTGGTATTGTATGACTTCTTGAATCAATGTAACATCCTACAACTATATTATGTAGCATTGTAGTATTCAATGCAATGGTTTATTTTGTGTTTACAATGTTTGTTTAAAGTTGTTAAAAACATACCGAATTCAGATGCAAAAAAAACATGTAAAATAAGATACAAACTACACTTGACATTCATCATTTCCGAAAGGAAGACTGTCAATACATCCTAATGCCCATAAATGTACAAAACTCGGCATTAAAGTGATATCAAACTGCATCACTTACTAGTTTTTAGTTGCAAAGTGGATATGACAGTTACCCAAATACAGAATTACATCTAAGTGCACAACATATAGGTACAAAAGAAGTGCACAGAGTTAAAACCTTAATTACATACACAAATTCTAATTGTTTAAGTCCACAACATATAGATACAAAAGAAGTGGACTGATTGATAATTCATTTCAACCAAAAGTGTGAGGACTGGAACTTGAGCTACCAATTCCTGGGTGATTCTTTGCGAGTTTCTTATTGAGGATTCTTTCACTTCTTTCTCTTGGTTTCACAAAGTTTGCCCTTCCTCTTGGAACTGGTGGTTGTGGCATGGGAGCTAGTGCTTGTGGCATGGGAGGTTGTGGTTATGGCATGTGAGCTGATGGTTGTGCCACTTGTAGCTCACTAAAGTTCCAAACTTAAAATCTCTAATGCAAGTATGGTTATCTACAAGAGACATTACTTGAAATGATTTCTCACCTGTCATTTGTTTTCCGTAACACCTCCATGGGCATTGATTGCCTTCACCTTTCTTCGCACTAGGGTATCTTTTCCACTTACTTGTCTTCCCATTTTCTGGATCCTTGACCCTCTCTGGCCTTAACCCACACCTAGCTATTATCTGGGTATTTTAGCTTCTGTAAAACCATAGAGAAAATCCATTTGCCAAAGAATAAAAAATTAGGCATTCCTTCAATTGATCGGCATTAACATACTTTTCACCAACCTGAAATCAAAACAATTTGTTACTTGGAATCAATGATAGAGTGCATAAACATTAATACTCAAACACATTGCCTTTGGTTTCCTCATTCTCCAATGCATATCCACATCATGAATAGGATACTTGTCCAGCTTTGCTTCCACTAATGTAAATGGATATGTAAGATCAACATCATCTTACCTCAAGTTCCTCATCAAATCTTCCATGAATTCCTCATGTTCCATGATTGTTGCACTATCACCATCATCATAACTTCTCTTCTGTCTAGAACTGCTCTCACAACCATATTTATCAGAACCTGCTCTCTGCTTAGATGTCTTGGGGGCCCTCTTTGCAATAGATTTTCTCTTCCTAAGTTCAATTAATTCAACTTCACCTTCTGACAAGTAATCTACAGACTTATTAGAGTATTCAATGTCACTATCACTAGAATCATGATCCATTGTGTGTTTCCTTCTTTATACTAATTCACTTTCACTGTCACTAGAATCATGATCCATAACACTTGGGTTCACATTTTCTTGAATCACAATACCCTTAGCCTTTCTAACCACCGACTTTCTTTTCAGTACTTTACATTTATCAATCATTATACCCTTACCCTTATCTACTACCTTCTTAACTTGTGCATCAGAATGCTCAACAACCACTTCATCAACATTAACTTGTGTTTCATCATTAACTTCTTGTGCATCAGAATGCTCAGCAACCACTTCATCAACATTAACTTGTGTTTCATCATTAACTTGTGGTGCATCAAAATGATCAACAACCATTTCATCAGTAATTTGTGTTTTAGTGACATGTTCTCTCCTAACTGTTCTAGGCTTAAGTGGTGAATGTAGGTGTTGTGTTTCTTCCTCAGCCCATCCAACTAGTTCTTCCCATGACATATTCCCAGCATCCTTTTTCCTAATCCCATTAATCCTAAGTTTAGATGTGGCCTCATCACAAGAATCATCAAAACACAAGTTTGGAATGTAATAATCCTCCAACTTTTGAGGAATGTGTGCCAAATACATGTTTAATTTCCCATAAGTTTCAACAAATCCATACATTGATTCCAATTCGACATCATCTCCAATTATTTTCAATCTAACTTCTAACTCACAATTTGGCATAAAAAGTTACTTCAAGCTTTTCTTCTAAATACTTACGCAAACCATCATAGTCAAACATCTTATCTTTTCCAATCCTCAAGTGATAAACAATATTATTTTCATACCTTAATAGTGAGAAGTAAAACACTCCGTCAAAATGCACATAAGCATTGGGAAGAATAGCCATCCTGTAACAATAATTTTTTTTTAATAAATATATATTCAATAATTGAAACTCTAAACACTATGCATATGAAAACACAAATAAAAAAACAAATTAGTGTAAGGGACCAAGAGAATATACCTTATGTTATCTTTTGCCCACATCAATTTAAAAAAAACACTGTACAATGATTTGGTGGTATATTAAATTAGGGTGAGAAAGAGAGATGTATGTGTAAAGTGTAAGTGGGTTGACTTAGGGTAATGTGGTCATGGTATAAAAAATATACTACTTGACACGCTGGAAGCTTACGTGTAACAAAGGGATACGTGGCAGTGGACATGGTGGAAATAGTATATACAATGACAAAAAATCAAAAATTTTGTGTTACAATTAAAAAAAAAAAAAAAAAAAAAAAAAAAAAAAAAAAAAAAAGTTGGCTAAATACAATAATAAAAAGTGTGTCAAACTCAGTCTTTTTTTTTTTTTTTTTTTTTTAAATCAAATACGGTACCAAAATGGATATACCACTGCGGGTGATAGCCAACTTGAATTATATTTGTCATTTCCAACATGTAATTATAGTGATCTATAAAGTGACACTATGTCATAGACTTATAGGGGTTGATTACTTCTGAAAACCAAGAAAACGGTTCATTTTTTGTTTTTAAATTAAAATGATGGAAGGTTAAGTTTCTTAACCATTTAGTACAAAATTATTTAGCAACCGATTAACTTCCTTTTTTCCATCTGATCTTCTCCTTCTTCAGTTCTTCTACACTCATATAAAACTTAAAAAGCATAGTAATAGTGACACATGCATTAGGAATATGAGATCATCAATGATTTCCAAAGATAATACTAGAAGAAAATGGCATCATAACATTCTTGGTGAAATGTTTGGTTCATTTTCTTTCATCAATGTTTTTTCTGGAAAAGAAGTTATGGATGCTGAAAATGGCATGCAAAATATGGTCGAAGTAGCAGTTGCTGTAAGGATAGTGCAGTTACTTCATAAAGGTACTTAACCATAGATACATAAAATTTCTAATTAGATTTTTTAAAATATCGCATGCAAGTACTAATTGTAATTGTTCTATAATTATATATCCTTTTACAGAATGTGCATCATCAAATCATAAGATCAGTATAGCTGTTCTATCTCCATTTCGTGCACAAGTTCAGTGCTTGCACCAGAAACTTGAAATTCACTATAAAAATAGTGAGTTTTTCAAGGTGGAAGTTGGGTTAGTTGATGATTATCAAGGTGAAAAGGTAGATGTTGTGATAATATCAACAGTAGGAGCCCATGCATATGAATTCATTGAGCTTAAAACAAGTCCAAACAACACTGATGTCTATTTCACTTGGGCTAGGTATATATATCCTTTTTATAACTTGATCTTCTGCTACAACAAATTAAATCACTCTGTTTCACTTACTTTTTGTGCATATATAGCAACACACTATTAGACACTTGTTGCAACTATACTTTAATTCTTAGCACTAGCCTTACTTCTAAAGTTATAAGTGTGAAGTGTTTAATATAATTATTTCCATGTAGTGTGACACTTGAATCATCTGGTATATTATATATTATCCGGAAATCGATTTAAAATCTACACAGTTCACGGAACATGGAAATATGACAATAATCTATTATATTTACGCTTTCGGGTGAACCGTGTAGATTTAATTTGTTAGTGTTCTAATGGCAATTGAAATATATACACTGACTGAACATTTGCTCGCTAACGCTTTTGCAGACAGAATTTATGGATTTTAGGAGATGAAAGAGTGCATTTGAAGAAAGGGTCTGTTTGGGAATCCATGCTTCTTGATGCAAAGGCTCGTAAATGTTTCTATCAGGCTGATGAACAAAAGGAGCTGGCCAAGGTCATTATCGAAGTAAAGAAAGATCTTCATCAGCTTGATGAGTTACTTAGTGGGGAGACTACACTATTCCGAAGTACCACTTGGAAGGTAATTAAGTAGACTTTAATTTTTTTGCAGCTTAAAAGTATCTATTTGTTCCTGCAAAATCCCTTAACTTGGAAAAAATGCCATTAGATTTCTTACAGTTTTTCCAAAAAAAAAAAAAAAAAAAAAAAAAAAAAAAAAAAGAAGAAGGTATATTATTGGAACATTTCAATAGTCAAATGGAGAAAAATATGGCACAAAACGAACAGAAGCTTTGGCTTTTAGAGATCTTAACTATTCAGTTTCTACATTTATTTCATCATGCATGTTTTCAACTTTTCTTCTCCAGGTCTTGTTTAGCAGCATGTTTATATCATCATATTCAAAAATCGAGTCATGGGAGACCAAGAAGCTTGTACTTTTTATGCTTTTAAAACTTTCATCCGGTTGGAGACCGAAAAGGAGTTATACTGCAGCTGCTGTTAGTGAAAGTCCTTATCATGACCTGATGAAAGAATTTAAGGTTAAAGGGCTGCACATCATATGTACAATAGACATAGTACTAAAGGAAACACATTATACCCAAGTCTTAAAGGTTTGGGATATATTACCCTTTCATGAGATTGCAGACTTGGTAAAACGTTTAGAAGTAATAATTGGGATGTATACTCTGGAGTATATTGATCATTGCACCACAAGGTGTGTTCAAAGGTACGTTTAATTTTGCTGTTGCTATCTTGACATATATTTATGTATATGCTATGATAGCAGAAGTTTTCCTAATTATTTTTTCATTCCCAGGGGTTCTGAGTTTCCGATGAATTGGTCTGCGACCTCTGAAATTGTTCAATATAAAACACAAGTAAACCATTGTGATGAAATGTTTGTGGTTGGTGCCAATGGAAAGGGCTTCGTTGAAAATGTGAAGGTGCATGAGAGTTTAATGCTAATGAAATTTTATTCATTGTCAACTAACTCTGTCAATATTATGATTTCTGGATGTGATGGTGGGGATCTTGGGCTTCCCTTTGAGTTAACCGAACAAGAGAAGGATGTTGTTTTATTTGACAAAAGCAGCTTCATTCTTGGAAGATCTGGGACAGGAAAAACAACGGTATTAACTATGAAATTATTCCAAAATGAACAGCTCCACCACATAGCATGTGAAGGATTTCATGAGGTAATGGAGAGAAATGAGGAGGAGAAGCATGACGTCTTGCATCAACTATTTGTCACTTTAAGTTCAAAACTTTGTTATGCTGTGAAACAACATGTCAGTGAATGGAAACGGTTAGTGAAATGTTATAGCAACCATCGTTTATGTATATATCACTCCTGTTGTATTAACTTTGTTTTACAGTGTTTCTAATTAACATGATGGAAGAGATAAATTTTACCATTAGCATAAATACGCCTATGAGTTGAATATACCATTATTATGTTCAAAGTGTGTTCATAAATTAAGTATTGTATATCTGATTTTGAATTCATAAAATTTCCAGATCAACATGTGGTGGAAGTTCGTCTTCCCAAAACCACTCTGTGTGCATTGATGATATCGAAAAAGTGATGTTGTCTGAAGATATTCCCGATCATTTTACTCATCTTCCAAATGGCGCATATCCACTTATCATAACATTCCACAGATTCCTGTTGATGCTTGATGGAACAGTGGGCACTTCATACTTTGAAAGATTTCCTAGTTTTAGGCAGCTTGTTTGTGTCAACGAAACCAGTACTTCAAGGCTCGCTGTCTTGGAACAATATATGAGGTTCAAGGGTGTCCCATTTGAAAGATTTTGTTCATCTTATTGGCCCTGCTTCAACCATAAGCTAACAAAAAATCTTGATCCCTCCACAATTTACACTGAAATAATGTCTGTTATCAAGGGTGGTTTTATAGCAGGCAAGGATCCCTATGAAATCCTATCAAGAGACGATTATGTTTCACTTTGTGATGGTCGAATTTCCATTTTAGATGCTCCAAAGAGAGAAATCGTTTATGCAATTTACTGTCAGTATGAGAAGAAAAAACTGGAAAATGGACATTTTGATTTGGCTGATTTAGTGAATGATCTTCATCAAAGGCTTCAGTTCGAAGGGTACAAGGGAGATCTGATGGATTATGTATATATTGACGAGGTCCAAGACCTTTCGATGCGACAGATTATGCTTTTTAAATACATATGTACAAATGTTCACGAGGGCTATGTTTTTTCTGGCGATACAGCTCAGGCTATAGCAAAGGGTATTGGGTTTAGATTCGAAGATATACGGTGTATGTTTTTCAGAAAGTTTCTTTTGGGTTCTGAAAAGGGAAAGATGTCACAGATTTTTCAATTAAGCCAGAATTTTCGCACACATGCTGGAGTTTTGAATTTGGCACAAAGTGTTATTGACGTTCTTTGCCACTATTTTCCTTTGTTTGTTGATGTATTGAGCCGAGAGACTAGTCGAATTTGTGGGGAACTGCCAGTTCTGCTTGAAACTGATTCAAATAACAACGCTATCGAGATCATATTCGAAAAGAAAGGAGATAGTTCTCATCACATCACTGGATTTGGTGCTGAGCAAGTTGTTTTAGTTCGTGACGAATCTTTGAAAGAGAAGATTGTTGGCATCATAGGGAAGAATGCCCTGGTACTAACAATCATGGAGGCCAAAGGGTTAGAGTTTCAGGTAAATCTTATGATGAAAATCATTGTGTTTTATCAGATGTTGAACTGGATGGTCAAGTGTTTTAACCATATTGGATGTTTTGTAGGATGTGTTATTGTATGACTTTTTTACTACATCTCCTTTCTCAAATGAGTGGCGAATCATATATGAATACATGAAGGAAAATGACCTGCTCAACTCGCCTACTTCACTGTCTGCATGTTTCGATATGGAAAAGCACGCTGTATTATGCAGTGAATTGAAGCAGCTGTATGTGGCGATCACTCGAACAAGGCAAAGATTATGGCTTTGTGAAAGCACAGGCTTCTCTCAACCAGTATATGATTACTGGAAAAAGTTAAGCCTTGTTGAAGTAAAACATCTGAGTGATTTGTCTGCTGAGAAAATGCAAATTCCAAGCAGTGAAACCGAGTGGCGAACACGAGGCGTGAAGGTTTGATCCAATTGAATCCTTAAAAAAATCTGGGAATCAGAAAGTTGGTTCTTTGAGACATCTCTAATAATGTATATTTTTATTTATTGCAGCTATTTTATGAAAATAACTTTAGGATGGCACAGATGTGCTTCTTGAAGGCTGGTGATAAACATTATGAAACATTGGCGGAGGCATATTATCTTCGTGCAACTGCTGACAAGGCCGGGTTTTCACAGCTTGAAAGAAACAAGTTTTTTAAGGATGCTGCAAAGTTATTTAGTTCTGTTAACAAAAAGGAATTGGCTGCTGAGTGCTTTTTTGAAATGGGGGATTATATAACAGCAGGTAATATTTTACTTTAATTATACCATGATGTTATTGCTATTTATAGAGTTAAAGCTTATATATTAGCAACAAAGTTATCCAAAAGTCCTGTTATGACCAATCTGGGTTCTTTACTATTATGAAGGCAGGACAAATTTGTGACTTGATGTTTTAACTAGTGCTGACTTGGCATCCGGTTGGCGCTTACATATTTGGCTGCCAGATGCCCGCTTTGTTGTGTGACCGTATAATATACATGTGTTAGTCAGTGAGTGTGACCCCTATATTTTATTGGTCACATATGTGACCCTAGAATTTCCGAGTGACAGAGCCAGGATTTTTTATCCGGGTAGGCCGAAACAAAATCACCATAAACAATATCATTGCCAATTCTAAACTTCAGTATTCATAAGAAGTAAAATATGAAAAATAAATAACAATCTTACATGTTTAAAACCAACTCGCAAGTTAAATAGTTAAAGGATGACATGATCAAGTGGTCCGGGTATGTTTTTTGTTAGCCATTCACAATTAAAACTTCAGTAATTTCAAACAGTCCACATCTAAAATATTTAACTTATATGTATTTTGTTAGATGAGCTGCTTTTAAAAAAAAAAAAAAAAAAAAAAAAAAAATGTTGGATGAGCTAATTAATTTATCTTTGGGTTGGCCCAAAACTACTAAATGGATTTAAGACATTACTAAATGGATTTAAGACATTACAATATATACATGTCATTAGTATCTAGCATGTGCTTTGGATGGGCCATGGCCAACCCCAAGCCTTAATTGGCTCCGTCCCTGGAATTTCCGTTATGTGGTTCTTAATTGACTTCCTGTATCAGAGTAATAGTCCAAATACACAGGGCATCCAAATTCCAAAGAGCTACTTATGTCTTCAAACCATGTCATTATAGACAACCAATCTCTCTAAGATGACCAGGTTTTATTTTGTTTTTATCAGGTCATTTGTTTTATAAAAATGTATAAAACAAATTGCTTCGTCAAACGGCGTCTTTATTTGTTTGTTCAAGGAGTTGTCGTTTTTCGGTGTCCTTTTACTAATGTTTGGTTTTATTGAAAGCGTGGTGTACTTTAGGTAGTTTTGTTGTGGTTGTAACAGGGGCGTTTTTTAGGTAATTAGGTAGGTTTATCTTTTGTTATTGTTTGGTTTGTATCGTCTAGCTCCTTGCTAAAATTTTTAATATAAAATTGCCGTTAAAATAAAAATAAAAATGTATACTTGTCAACTGTATTTGTTCCATTCACAAGCCATTCTGACTTTTGAGGTGAAGAAGCTAGTTTTCAACGAAATCAGATTGACTTGGATGATCTAAGTCTTTAACGAGTATATGGTTTGCATATTATGAACATTTTTTAGCTAGAAAGTCAAGTGATATATCCTTTACGGAATGTTGTTAGTATTTGGTGTTGTTTGATATTCACATTTAAATGAAACATTCACAATATAATGTACAGGTGAAATATACTTGAGTGAATCGATGTCGGTGAAAGCAGGAAACTGTTTTTATCAAGCAAAATGTTACGAGCGTGCAGTGAAAGAATACGAGAAAGCCGGAGCTTTTACCAAGTGTCTTTCTGCTTGCTCAGCTGGGAAATTATTTGAAATTGGTTTTGAGTTATTAGGTCGCTGGGGAGGATCTGTGGCTGGTGAGCTAGAGTTTTTGCAAAAAGGTGCTCATTACTATTTTTCTAAAGAGGATATGAAAAGAATGATGAAGTTTGTTCGTGCTTTTCCATCCAAGGGTGAAATTCCGAAATTCTTAGCTGATAGGAGTTGTTTTGATGAGCTTATATTGGTGGAAAAGGAATGGGGTAACTTTGAAAAGGCTGCAAAAGGATGAGATGCGGAGATTCTTACGTATGATGAACTTTGTTCGTTCTTTTCGCTCTAAGGATGAGATGCGGAGATTCTTACGTGAAAAGTGGTGCCTTGATGAACTTGTATTGCTTGAAAAAGAATGGGGAAACTTCCAAGAAGTTGCAGAGGTCGCAAGGCTGCAACCAGATCCTGTGCTCCAAGCTGACCTTCTTCACATGGGTGGACTTCATAAAGAGTCATCACTGAAAATCTTGTGGCATATATTTTTAAACTCTACAATTTTTCACAGCACAGATGAGCCTTTCAAACAGAAGGAAAAGTTACTAAGGAAGGCTGTTTCAATCGCGAAAAGCGACTCTGATGTCTTCTATCAGTTTGTGTGCAACGAGGCTAAAATTTTGTCTGAAGGAAAGTCTGAGGAAGAGATATTAAAGAAAGCCGCTGAGTTCATATTTTGCTATAAAGAAAATGCGGTAGCTATGGGTTTGAAAATGGTGAAGACGGTGTATGAGATAGAGAATATCGAAAATGATGTCCTTCACCTGATGCATTCTTCTTTCAAGTCTCTAGACCTTCTTCCTGAGTTTTTGTTACTGCTAGAAACACGTGGAAAGTTTGTACAAGCAGCGAAGATTAGTAATGACAATGATCATTCAACAGAAGCAGCATTGAGAAGACTTTGGTACGTCTTCTTTGGATCTCTTTGGGCTCATGGGAGAAGAGCTTGGCCACTGAAAAGTTTTAAGCAAAAAGACAAGCTCCTGAATGATTTGAACTCATACGTGACATATAATTCTGATTCACGTGATTCAGCATTGATGCACATAGAGATAAGTATATTATCAGGTGCAGAAATTAGCTTATCCCAGATGTGGAGGTATTTGAGAGAAGCACCAAGAGGAAGAAGCCTTAGAATGCGTTTTCTGATTTCCCGTAGAATTCTGGATGTGCATCTCCTCTCACATCATTCCAGTATTGAAACAATGTTTGAAGATGGAACGCTTAAGGACTTAGAAGGTGTGTTCTCGGAAAACATTGTTTCTGCTGAAAGTTTGGTTTACTTTTGGAGTTATTGGAATGAACTGGCGTGGGAACTAATCAACTGGAGCTATACACAGCATCAGGGTGTTGAAAGTAGTAAAATATATGAGGATTTCCTTTTTAATTATTTTGGAGTGAGAAAGTATGATGGGGATAAAAATGACAGCTATGTTGTGCTCAATGCTGAAGCCCAGTGGGTAAAAGAGATGCGCTTGTCTTCAATAACCAAGAACGGATATTTGTACATCATAGGTGCTCATGAATTTTCGTCTATGGCTACACGATATTGGTGTTCAGAAATACTCTGTTTCTGAGAAAGTCTTGAAAAAGCTTCATTCTCTTCATGCCTACTCAACCGTTAAAAACTTCCCCATGCATCAACAGACAAAAATTCTTACAAGCTTATTTAAAGTTACAAAATCTCTACAGAACTGCAAGTTTCCGTATAATCGATTCCGTGCTAGTTCCCTTGCAGATCAGTATTTTAAGCTGTGTGTGGATCACCTCTTCGGCAACGTCTTTCATATCAACTGGAAAAATGCGCAGTCGAAGGAAATGATTTTTCTGAGGGGAAAGGAAACATTTCTGAACATGCTCAAAGAATCAATCAATATAAACAGAAAATCTTACTGTAATGGTCTAATAACATGTGGGCAGATGGGGAGAATGGCGATGATCTTTCTAGGATCCAAAATAACTGGCTTCAATGATGATACCAAGAAGAAAGTTAGTAGCTGTACTTCTCGGAACTGGAGAGATCTATTTGATAAGCTCAACGGCTATAGATCAAGTTCAAGAAATGGGGATCTAGCTATTACGTTACATAATGTACTGAAAGAGACATTTTCCTCAGGTTGGCGGAGAGTCAATGACTGTGTGTCGCCAGCTTGCTTCTTATACCTCATGGAGAGACTTGTTATCTTGTCGTTTTACTTGTGTGATTATGCTTTCACAGCACGGTCATCTTGTGTTGAATGGCTTACTTTTGAAGAATGGGATGTGTGTTCAAACCGTGGATGTGTTAAGCGCTTGGAGCCAATGAAGAACATCCATCATTCTATAGCTTCTATGATTAGTGAGATGCTGAATTCACAGGATAAATTGATGGAATGGCTCAGAAGATCAAAAGAGATGGAGTCATCGTACCCCATATTGGTATTGCGATTAACCGTTCTTCTATCCTTAGTATGTGCAAACTCGGGACGGCATTATTATAATCTGCTTGAAGTGTTGAGACGCACTCATCTTGTTTCGTTACTGCCATCTACATTCCGTGAGACACTAATTAAGGGTATAAAGGAAGACCGCTTAGTCGATGCTGTAGCCATTTCCTGTAAAGAGATAGATGATCCTCTCGTTATGGTGAGTTTTACAAACGATTTCCCAAGGTCCGCATATGAAAATGCCATATTTCTAAATATGTCAAAGCTGGAGATTGGCCAGAAAATGGTCATGGAAGTGCTATATCGAATGTGAGGAAGCTTCTACAAGTAGCAATGATCATGGAGCTCCAGAGTCAGACTTTTCATTGTTGAGCAACTAATCAATATCCCAAGCAAGCAGCCTTATTTTGTGTACTTGATATATGGTGAGTTCAAACTTTCAAACCACATATTTCACCTTGTACAAAGATTATCTTGTATGCTGTATTTCATTTTAATCTGATACTCTCTCTGCTTGGTCTAGATATTTATATATTATAAGCACTAGTTTAGTAATTAATGTGCTAATTGACAAGTAATCATGTTTTGATTCCCGAGCTCAAATATATGATCTGATTGAGCTAGATAAGATGGAAAATGAATAGCATGCTCAAACGAGTTCGACTAATCTTAGGACTAATCAATTCAATGTATGTTAATGTCAGTATGTCACTTGTCATGCATGTTTTCGCTCTCCGCATAAGGTAACTTTTGATTTAGTTATAGTATTTATAGTCTTACTAGATAGTTATGTCAGTCTTACTTTTCATTTATGATCTCCATTAGCATGTACAATGCAAAAAACTTTTTAGAACTTCTTAAAAAGCCTTCGTCATATAATTGAACTTTTTTCATAAATATGGCTTTTCATCAAAATAGACTCCAATACAAACAAAAATCATATTATTTTTATTTTTTTTATTATTTTATTTTATTTTTTTATTTTTTTTAATTTATTTTTTTGGTGTGTGTGTACTTATGAGTTAAATATTGAGTTTTATGGAGGAGAAACTTGATCAAGTATTTTTTTTTCAAAGACTTTGAGGAAAAATAGAAAAAAAGCTTTACAGTGCAACGCAAAAAAGTTTTTGAAATACTTTTTACCTCAAAAAAAATTCGTTCATAATACTTGCATCGGGGATATTATAACAATATACTAATAAGCGGGCTTTTTAGCCAAACTTTTTAGCCAAATACTGTAGTGCTACAGTATTTTGTGAGTGAGTATACAGTAGAATGTACAGTAACTAACGGCCGTTAAGTTACTGTACATTCTACTGTTCATTCGTTTATTATTATTATTATTATTATTTTTTTTTTTTTTTTTTTTTTACATTCTTTGGCAAAACATCCCGCGGCAACGCGCGGGTGATCCACCTCGTTCTTATTATTGATGGATTGATAGAGGAACTTGGACCTCTTTTCCCTTCATTGTTTTTCAAACACGAGTAGCTTGTAAAGTTGCAACACAACATGAAGATGTTAACACAAGACTAAACTTATCTTTTGGGCTTTGGGCTTAAGCAATACAAATACAAGTTTAAGGCCTTGTTTCTTTTTTTAGTGCTTCGTTTGTCTGGAAATATTAGTGTGGCCGATCATATATATTAATGTTTTTTATTAATTTGAGCCCACACAAATTTGTTAACTCGTCTGTATCTCAAGGGCTTTAAAAAAGCATCTCCTCCCCATATAGAGCTATTAGTGGATATGGCCCACATTATTTATGAGGATCTGAATGTGGAATAAAAAAAGAAACACAGCCTAACTCTAATAGAAGTCCACCAACAACCTTGTGGTTGGAGCGGGAGTAGCACGAATACTCAAACTATCTCGAAACTCAAAAAACAAAGCAGATGGAAGACCCTTGGTGAAGATGTCAGCAAATTGATAACGCGATGGAACATGCAAAACACGCGCATGTCCAACAGCGACCAAATCACGAACAAAATGAATGTCAAGCTAAATATGCTTCGTGTGTTGATGTTGCACGGGATTAGAAGACAAATAAACTGCATTAACATTATCACAATAGACAAGCGCATTAGAAGACAACGACATGTGAAGCTCACGTAAAAGATTACGCAGCCAACAAGTCTCAGCAACAACATTTGCAACACCATGATACTCAGCCTTAGCACTAGAATGAGAAAGTGTAACCTAATGTTTAGAGGGCCAGGAGAGAAGGTTGTTACCAAGAAACACACAATACTTAGAAGTAGACTGTCGAGTAGTAGGGCAGCTAGCCCAATTAGCATAGAATAGGCAACCAAAAAAGCTGTCGATGGAGAAAACAACTGTAAACCATAACCAATAGTGCCTCGAACATAGCGTAAAATGCGCTTCAGAGCCGAAAAATGAGGCTCCCGCGGATCATGCATAAATAAATACACCTGCTGAACCGCATAAGAAATATCGGGACGAGTATACGTAAGATACTGAAGATCACCTGCTAGACTGTGATACAAAGTAGGATCCACAACTGGGTCACAACCGGCACCCAACTTAGCATCAGTGTTAACCGGAGTAGTACAAGGATTACAGTTGAGCATATGTGCACGCTTAAGAACCTCATAAGCATATTTCTCATGAGACAATAACATTCCTGCAGAAGAATGAAAAGAAATCCCGGGAAAATAATTAAGTGGGCCAAGATCAATCATATCTCCCATGACTTTCCGGACCAACCAACCTGAATCTGTCCTCGCAAGTCTCTCTCCATTTTGGAAGAAAACTCCTGATGAATAGAAGCAATAACACGCTGTATATCTCGAAAACCGTGTGGTTGACGCATATAAACAGTTTCAGATAATATTTTTCATTATTTATACTCATGACTAAACATATCCCTGGGTTTGAGCTTAAGCAATATAAATAAAAATAAAAATCTAACTCTAATACAAGTCCATTAACAAAATAAATAGAAGATGGAAACTTAGTTTTTGTAACTAAAGTATCATTAGCGATTAGAAATTCATTACTGCTAATCTCTTCGTCGCAAATTAGATATTCACGTTTCCATTTTGAGATGTTTTAGAACAAATTTTCATTTCACATTTTAATCAATCAAAAGAGAATTTGTTGGGTGATAAAATCTAATCGATGAAGTGTGTAGTTACTGGGAGTTTCTTAAACTTTTTGCATTTCTAAAGTGGATATATATTTTTGGACGGAGAGAGTATGTATCATCTAGCTAGTTGATTGCACTCCTTGCTCACCGTCAAATACGGCTATGCAATTACGGGTTTATGTAGTGTTCTTTTGATCATGACAACATATAGATACAGAACTGATTAACGTACATTAGCATGATTTTAAAATAATCTGAACAACTTGTATAGAGTAGAAATAAGAAATTATATTATAGATAGTTCATCTATAGCATCGGGTATCTAGAGTATTAATTTTGTCCAGCAAAGTAATTTTTGCCCAAATAAAGCCAAATTTCATGTGAACATCTTATCAAATTATCTCTAGTCTTGTGTAACGTTATACATTTCTTGAGTCACCACCACCCATGTATGCTACGTTATCCTTCCCTTCTCTTTTTCCTCCCCTTTCTCAAAATGTCATCACAACTTCAAGCTTCACCCTTGGCCACACTAATTTTCATTCTAGCAAAATACCAAAAATCGCAAACCAATGCGCGCGAGTTTCTAGCACCCGGCTTTGGGCCAGGCGACAAATTAGATACGATGAAGATGATGATGAAAATGACCAAGAATATGGGCACAATGAAGAGATAGCAATGTTGGAATTCTATAGTCAAATTACACAAGAAGCACTTTTGGTTAAAGCACTTGTGGATGACCAAGAAGTTGAAGTTCTCATCTTTAAGGTTGTCACTTTTTGGAGATACACAATGCTATCCTTGTTTTATGTCTAAAATTTATTTTTTGAACTATAACTATTATTGTATTAAAGTTTTGGTATCTGGTGTAGGGATTTTCATCTAGCTTGAGCTCGGGGACTCCTCCCGATCCAACAAGGAGTATTCTTCCAGCACGAGCAGTTATAAAATGCATTGATCGAGTTAAAGGCCCGTTTGATCCCTCTAATATAGAGTATATTGAGAAGGACTTAACTGTTGATGCTTTTAAAGAAGTTGTCGAAAAAATAAAAGCCATTCAATCTCAATCTACTTGAGTACCTAAAGTTATTTCTTATTCACCAGTGTAGTTACACATGTATGATTTGCAACCATTTATTGATGTTTAGCACATTCAAGTTTGTTCATATACGTCTCACATCAAGGTTCAAAGTTTTGGTTAAATTGGGCCTCTATAATGTTGTGAAGAATATGAGTTGAGTTGATAGCTCACTATTTGCACGTAAAATGTCCGGTTTGTTAATACAAGCTCAAAAACTAAATTATAAGGTTGATGTTTAGTTTTAAATCATCGATCACTATAAGTTGTAGTTATTTGATGCATTTAATCAAGGTTTAAGAATTTAAAAGCTAATGGTTCGTCTTGTCACGCTTATCTCAATGCTGACTAAGTTTAATGGAGTACTTTTACTAGGGCTGAGCAAAATCGTTCGAAAACTGACCTGAACCGACAAACTGACTGTAACAGGGCAGACCCTTACCGAAACTGGTTCGTTATTCGGTTCAATTTTTGGTTTTGTATACAATCATTTTGGATTTACTCGATTCGGTTCGATTCAGGTCAAAACACACTTATTCGGTTCAGAATAGCTAAACCGACCTTGTTCGGTTCGGTTTCGGTTTTGATAACTTTTACTCAGTTTGGTTCTCGATTCACGTTTTATCCTTATTCAATTTTCAGGTCGAGTCGAGTTTGGTCGGTTCGGGTCGGGTTTGACCCATTGCTCAACCCTAACTTTTACTATTGCAAATCTGTGTATAATGATGCCTTGTGCGGGCTTATATGTTGGACTGCGAGACTTGTTAATTTGCATTGCTAACAGTTCTATATAATTGACTCTATGTAATTAGTCAATGAAGTTAAAATTTTAAGAGCACACGGTGCCATAATATATATTGCAGTACTGACGCCAACGTTGAGGCGGACAACATCAATGCTGTGGCATGACACCGGCTAACAGTGGTAACCACCCACTTTATAACGGGCGCTATACCGGTGGTGTGTGTCATAACGAAGAGACCGTTTTTTTAAAAAAAAATGGACGTCGACGATTCCTTTCTTTATAACTTTTTACTTTTTTTCAAAATTTAACATCACATTACTACCTTAAAACATGATCATCTTACATACAACTTAACTTTTCACTTCCATTTCACAAGAAAGGATCCGGGAAAAAAACAAATAAAATGAGAAGAATAAGAAGGATTTCTAACCATAGATTTTAAATTAAAGAGAAATTTAAGGAAGTTGCATTTATTTTTATAGGTGCACCTGAAATGTGTGGTTGTGATTTTTTCGTACCCTTTCTTATTTTAATTTTCCTTCTCATTTGACCATAATTCTCCGTTACACTTTAATTTCTTTACATATTACCAAAATGAGTAAACCAAATGATTTTTTTATACAATAAAATTCTCGGAATATCCCAAACTCCAAGTTCATCATCTTCGTCAAATCCTGCTACACCTTCATCTGTATATTGAATATCGTGACAACAACCCAAATTTCCTCCTTTTGATAGCCAATACAATCTACCGCAATATACACCTAAACAATATTAAGGCTATGTTTGGCAAAAGTAGCTGTGAACAGTAGCAGTGAGCAGTAGCAGTAAGCTGTGAGCAGTGAGTTGTGGCTACAGCTCACTGCTCACCGCTTCTTAAAGAAGCATTGAAAAAATTAGCTTTCCTAAAAAATAACAAACCTCACTGCTCTTGTGCCAAACGAACACTAAAAATAAAAAAGCTCATTGCTTACCGCTCATCGCCCCAAAAAGCTTCAAAAAGCTCCGCGCCAAACATAGCCTAAATCATGCAACACAAGTTCGTTCAATAACAATTACTTCAACAACAATTTTAATAACAATCACCGCCATTCTTACAACAACATACAACAAACACAAACACCACAATAACAAAGACAAAAAGCTGAAAGGTGACTAAGAAAAAAACAAAAAACCGGCCAAACCCAACATCGAGTATAACAACCACCACCAAACCATAACCTAGGCCACATAAAAAACATCCACCTGTTGGTTGCAAGAATAAAAACTATTATCAGCCCAATGGATTATTGCTATTTCCGAGGACAACAATATCGTAAATGACCAAGAAGGCCCATCATTTTGGCAAAAGGCTTAATTGGAGTTCAACAAAAGTTCTCTAAATGAACATACAAAGGATATGGTAATAGGGAAGTGGTCGACGTTGCACTCTAATTGCCAAAATTTAAACGCCATTTACAAACGCCTAAAACGTTTGAATAGAAGTGGTGAAAACGATCTAGATCTATTGCAACGTTCTAAGATACAATGTTGTGACGAGAGGAAAGGAAAATCATTTACCCAAGAAGCGCCATGAAATTTCTTGAGAACTCACTCCATATGTGATGTCGTTGAACCCGTTAATCCAAATTAAGATCCAGAATTCATCGAGCTATTCCGAGATGATCCGAAAACATGTCCCACCGGCAAACCACCAAAAGTGAAAAAAAATAGTAAATCGGAGACAAAGTCCAAGACTGGGAGAGTAACACGCAAGATTTTGGGATGGGTGCCACAGAAACTGAGATTCAAATGGGAGGTTACTCCAGAAATGTAAGAAATGACTAAAACAAAGGCTATCATGAGGTTGGAAGAATTGAAGTTTCTCGACACAAGCACCGCGATGTTATCGGATAAGGATACATAAATCATCTACTTTCTTAAAGAGGTAACCCGACAAAAATATAAACGTTAAAAGCATTTTTTTTTTTTTTTTTTAATATAATTCGTATTTTTTTTAATGAATGAAAAATTATTTAGTTTAGAAAGATGACAAGAAAATAAAATAGTGGATGTAAATGTGATGTTAAAGCTGATATGACATGACATGACATTAAAAATTGGTAAGGTTATAAGTACCCTCTTTTTTTACAAATGACCGGAAAAAATCAGAAAAAACAGGGGGTGTCATTTGTATTTTTTTGAAAGGCAATATTACGTTGTACTCCCTCCGTCTCAAAATAATTGTCAGGAAACAAAAATCGCTTAATTTAATAAAAGTGATGCTAATTTAATTTTTAACGACTCAAACAGAATATTCATTTACTTTATTCTCTAGTTTTTAATTAAAAGTGAAAGTAGACAATTAATATGAGACATCTATAAAAAAAAATATGAACAATTATTTTGAGACGGAGGTACTAATTATTTAGTGCATACATCTTCGTCAAAGGGTAGTAGTTCCTTTTTGCCAAACTTTTGCCTCATTTTTCAAAACAAAGATACGGATGAGAGAACAACTATCTTTTTAACAAGAGAGAACCACCATGAATTCCCAACACATTAGTGTGGAAAGAGAAAAAGCAAGATGTATGTATAGCATAATTGTCAAGTGTATGAACTGACGAGTTATGCAGAATCCTTGCTACGCACATGCTTTTAATCTAATTGTTAATCGCGTGTATTGTTTTTGTGTATTGTCGAGTAGATTTGTATTTTTATTTTAGTATGTTGTATGAAACGTTTTTAGTTTGCTGTTTAAAAATATAAAAATGGTTGATATTGTTTTGGTTTTTTGGTCTTTAAATTTTCTAAATGGGGTTGTCATTATTAAATTGTCATACGTTTGATGTAATTTTCTTTGATTGTTTTGGCATATTACGTAACCCAACAATAATTTTGCATTATATAGTTTTTGCATGGTAATACGAAGCACACTGGCTTTTTCTTATTTGTTATAGTGTAACTTGCGTTAATTATTTTTGTTATTAGGTTCGTAAATTGTGATTGTATTACATCTGTTGTAAGTATGCCATTAGTTGTTTGGTGATTTTTATATTTAATCTTTTTATAACATATTAGTATTTATTTATAAAGTTTATAATTAAAAACTATAGTTAGCTTCATCTCATTTTATTGTACAATTAATTTCATTGAAAATTAACATTGAAGTCTAACTAATAATAATAAATTTTATCAATAAACACAATTCCAAATAGCTAACCAAATGAATATTAATTAACATACTATTAATAATTCCTAAAACCTTTTGGACTCAACTATTATGTCTTATATATATATATATATATATATATATATATATATATATATATATATATATATATATATATATATATATATATATATATATATATATATTTTAATTTACAAATGAGTTCGAACAAAAATTATGTACGTTCCCTTTTATATTTATTATTCAAGATGCATGCTTATATATACTAATCACGCTAAAAAATATCATTTAACCATTTAAATGTTTCTTTACATATATGCTCGTGCACATTTTCTTGAATCAATTCGCACATGTGAGCTACATCAATAGAAAACACTCATAAATTACTTGTATATGAAAATGCATTAACATAATACATATATCTATATATATATATTGCATTAGGTTAAAACATCAATGATTCTTGCGACATTTTCAACTTCATCTCAATCCATAACCGACTTTTAATTCTCTACTAATTACTAAATATCATGTGATCAATTCCGGCAAGCCTTGCACTTCCATCTCAATGTTGTATATACTTCACATTAAATGTACCGGTTTTGTTTTTCGATAAAAGTTTGAACTTTTCCTTATATTTAAAACTCAACTATTTTATTTGATATTATAATTTACAAATGGCTTTAAGTCAAAATTATGTATTTTTTCCTTTCTATTCGTTACTCAATGTGATATTTTTAATATGTTGTATTTTGCTATTATGGCAAACTCATTTAGTGGGCGTAAATATGGGTTTCTTACTAATGATTCTACATATAGAAAAAGAAAACACTTTGCGATGCGCGGACCTTCTTCTTTTCAATAATAATTCAATTGCGCACAATAAATTCATTCTAATATTTCTCAAAGCGCATTCAAAAGCAACTACTAACATAAACTAATCAAAAAGTATCATTTAATCATTTAAATGTTGCTTTACATACATGCTTGTGCACATTTTCTTGGATCAATTCGCACATGTGAGCTACATCAATAGAAAACGCACATAAATTACTTGTATATGAAAATGTATTAACATAATACATATATCTATATATATGCTTATCTATAACAATCATTAAATATGTATGAAAAAAAAAAAAAAAAAATAGTTGGTATCCTAGTCTTTGGTTCCATTTATCTGAGCATGCATTATCTTGTGTGAGTTTCATGGTACCTGTGTATGATAACTAAATTATGAAAAAAAGAAGGCCGAGTTAATTACAAAGATCTAAAAGATGTGTGAATCATCTCCAAAATGTTGCAAAAGAGAATTTACATACCGCTACCAACAATCAAAGATCTAAAAGATGTGTGAATCTGTACATACTAAATGTGATTTTGGCCGGTTTATATAGGCATGAATTAGGTTATATCATTAATTATTCTTGCAACCTTTCGCAACCCTTGCACTTCATCTAACCGACTTTAATTCTATATTAAATGTCATGTGATCAATTCGGGCAACCCTTGCACTTCATCTCCTTTCATGATTGTATAGTTATTATGAGGCTGCATTGAATTTCGAGCATTAGCTATCTTGTACTATATGCAATGAGACTCCATCTTGAGTATCTTGATTAGTCCACATTAAAATGAATTAGACACAAAAAATGGAGCCTAAGATTACCCCTTCCCACTAATTACGACACATTCTCACTTTCATGTCCATACCAACATACCAAAACTCATCTTTTCATGAATAACAACATCAAATTTTATACATATTTGTAAGATCAAAATTAAAACAAATAATTTGTGAACTTCAATTAATACCATATAGTAACCATTGGTAAAGAAACCCTCAAATCCCTATAAAAAATATAGATTAAAATAAATTCTTAAAATATTAATTTTGTCTAGTTATACTTTCCATCAATTCAACTTTGATTTTGTATTATTTCTAATGTCATGGGGTGGATATATTGCAACCTCTTAAACTGCTTAAGTAGAAGGAAAAAAAATAAAAGCAAGATTCAAGCCACCATTAATATTCATCAAAGCTTTGTCACACTAATTATAAACCTTGTTTACATATGATTTTCATTTTCTTGCATACCTAATTTTTTGACAGTTCTTTCATAAATTTGGAGATATTATCCACTCTGTCTCCATCTTCCACTTTGTTTTGTTATCAAAATCTTGATATACCCCGTTAGCGTCACTAACCACTTATCAATATCTGCAAGAATAACATTAATAAACTACTAACCAACCCAAAATTTTAAAATAGGTTAGCAGATCTAACCCTCGGTTCCTTCTCAGGAAACAACACATCCATTTGTCTTTCATAAACTTCAAAGCTGGACTATCAACCGACTTCACATGCAAGAAAGTTAACCATTTGCTTATCTTTGCACGTATACCCCCTTGTGTTAATCAAGTCAATATTTCTACATGAACCATTGCACGTAACATTAATATGCATAGTACATTTTCATTGGACAGAGAAATTTTACATTAACCAACTAAATTCAATTCCATAGGTGAGAAGCTACACCAAAAAGAACTTTATCACACTATAAGGAAAAATATGAAAAACTATTGACTGAAAAAAATGATCATGTCAATATCTATTTCAAAACTATTTATCTAATTAGCAAGCTTGTTAATTCACAGATCTTAAGCCATAAAAATAGATGGGATACATACCAAGGTTACGGTTATTGATGCCAATGAGTTCAATGCCATCAATTGCTAGCATGCAATCCATTTTATTCTCATCATGTGCTTAGAAACAAAAAGTAGAGATCAAAAGGAAATTGGTTAGTTGGTGCTGCACTGAATTTACACACAAACAATAATAAACTAATAGCAAACATGTGATTCATACAAAATCATCAAACTACTCACAAATTAAAGTTTTACACACGCACACATCATTAACAAAGACCAAATGGTGTTATTTATAGTATTCAAGGATGGTGGTTGAAGGGTTTGTACATTTA
The DNA here is from genome assembly GCA_030686995.1 of Artemisia argyi. NCBI lineage: Eukaryota > Viridiplantae > Streptophyta > Magnoliopsida > Asterales > Asteraceae > Artemisia > Artemisia argyi. The sequence goes on from CM060702.1 coordinate 199,626,904, forward strand.
TTTGAAGGAAAATGAAAGGAGCAAATGATTAAATGAAAATAAAGGCTAGCAACACTTCGTATGGTTTCAATCATTTACATTTGAAACACTAAATATAGCTCATATGTACTTACCACTTAAGCATGAACATTAAATCAAGGTACTTACACATGAAGCCTCCGCATAATGAAACTCTATTTTCTGCATTTAATTCCGAGCATTAGGTAACTTGTACTCTATGCAATCTTGACGCCTCCACATTAAATTTTAGGACTCAATCTTATACGTTTATAGATGTATATCAGTTCAAATTAAATGTAGTCATGAAAACAATGTTAAACCATTATATGAATAGTATTACACATTTTTTTCCAATATAAACGAGATGGGCTACGGTCCGCCGCGTTGCGGTGGGGCAACATTTTATATCCTTGATTATTACATGGTATTTGGCAGTGAACTAATTTGTGAAGGATAAAATTTACGCAAAATTCAAAGGCCATACAAGTAACCAAATTTGAGATGATATCAGTTCATAAAGAAGAGTAAGCAACTAAGTAACAGGGTTGGAAGCACTAAATTGTTCGCCAATAACCTTTATGGCGTGAATAAGTGTTGGAACTTGATTACTTTTTGGAATTCTCTGCTGAAATATCATTGTACGAAAAGTAACCAAAGCAATCTGCCCAAAAGAACGACGCAAAACATCAATCTGCGAAAAAAAACACATAATGAGCAATGACTCAATAATTATATGTATAAAGCTACATTCACAGCTTATGGCCAATGGTTATTCCGGATTTGGATATCAAGCAAGCAAAAGTAGCAAATCAGTTGGTTTCGAACGAAATAAGGTGTTTTTGCCCTTATGTTTTGAAATGACACCTGATGTTCCAACTTTTCAAGACACCTGTAATGACTTTGTCCCGTTTAGTGGAGTAGCTTCAGTTAATTGAGAGTAGTTGGCTTTGGTGTGGCGACCGGTGGTTTTGACATTATCGGTCTTCAGTTTATGATTTTACTTCTAAAAACACAATAAAACGTGTGACTGATTAGTAATAGTCATGTTAGTGTACTAATTTGTGAAGGATAAAATTTAGGCAAAAATCAACGGCAAAAGTGGTAACCAAATTTGGAATGAGTTTAGAGACGAATTACTCACCACATGAACGAAAAACCTTCGTATTCGATCAGTTAGCTTCTGTACAGGGACTTTTGCAAGTTTAGCAGCCTTAACTATTTCAACAATTGTAGTTATGGACTCAATATGAGTGCCTTTGATAAATAAGCATCCATGTTATATAGATATCTTAAACCATAGATCGTAGTCGCAAATAAGAGTTGTAAGTGAGAGCTGTAGAGGGTATGACTTCAATTAATAGCCTGCAAAAAAGTTTATTCGGTTAGTTATACTAATATTGGTGGCGAGTTTCGACCCATTTATTTTAAAATGGGTTGATTCGGCTTATGATTTTTTTTAATAAAAACAGACAAAACTATATCAATTTAATTGCGGCTCTTGTAATCATATTTTAATCTAAGTGACACTTTTAAAAATTTTACCAAACCTTTTCATGGGCTGCAAAATATTGATTTACCACTTGTATTAGTTTGCGGCAATTTCTAAAACATATATTGTTAAGTCTGATACACCGAATAATTGTTATAACTCATGCCTACAATATTTGTATGAACTTTCAGTCACTTGAACAGACATAACGCTACTGCAAAGATTGCTTATTCCGAATAACTCATTTTACTCGTAAAGTACCAGATACGACTATATGCAAACACGACAGACTATCTATTGACTTCACATAAAGTTACAAAATACCTGAGTGTTATAACATAAATGAGCATGTGTGTGACAGAAAAAATTTGTAAACGATGAAATAATTAAATGCTATCACCTTGACTAACACGATCGGCAGGTATGGTGTTTAGATTACGATGTTCACTACCCTGTTAATAGATTGAAATTTACCATGGTTAGTCAAAAAGCCCAAAGCAGACTTATACAAAACACATAATAAAAAAAGAACAAACACTTACCAATAATGAATCAAACATTAGACATGATACGTGGAAATCGCACCAGGCTTTACCTCTCGAGGGATCTCGAGAAGCTTACAACCCCCACTAGGCAGTGTACCTGATCGTTGTAGTATAGTATAGTGACAAGTACCGGGGGATTGATCGTTCAACTCAGGAATAGTGTCGCTAGGATTAGAAAGCCTAAAAACTAGGTCTAGAGGTGAGGGATGATTATTTTTGTATTTTTATATTTTATAAAAGCAAGTAAAATCTCGAGTTTTGGAAGAGTGGGCGGAATTAGTTGCTAGCCAACTAACCCAATTTACTAAGATGCAATCAAAATAAAATAAAAGAAATGAAAACAAAACTAATGTGGTGATGACAATAATGAGGAAAATAGTGTTTACTTAGATTTCATTACTCACTAGATATCTTTTGCAGGTTAATTACTTGTTACAATTGCATGGATGACGGGTCGTATTCCTTAATACTAGTCGTAGGGCCGTGTACAATATTCCCTAACTCTATAGGATCCTACTTCACTCCTATGTCGAGCCGTTGGAAGCTCCTAACATGGGATCATTAGAATTCTCCTACGCATTAAATACAACCAAAAATCATAGTACACCTCTGATCATGTTTCTTAAGACGTTCAAGCATGTTACCAATGGAAGTCTGCCAGTTTTCTTAAGCCTAACATCGAATACAATCATCCGTAACAACTATAAACAAACAATCAACCCATAACTAACATCTAGGTTTCACTACATCTAAGCAAACACAAAAGAAATCTAGCCGAGCATGTTAAATAGAAGACAATCGTAAGATATAATCAAGCAACACATAGACATAATGATTCATTTGAAAGGATACTTATCTCTTATTGAACATGAAAGATTCAAAGGGTTAGAACCCTTGAAAAAGCTGTAAAAATCGGCCTAGGGTTTTTCCCTCAAAGTTGCACACTAATGAATGAAATTTGGAAAACTATATATAGATTCTATAGGGTGACGGCGTCAAGAAGGAATCTGTGACGCCGTCAACTCGCCGCCTATAATGAAATCGTATTGCCTAGATCTGATTTTGACGCCGTCATGTAGGAATTTCTTCTGGGCCGTCACTAACAAATGGACCATGACGGCCTAGGTGACGCCGTCATGTCCAATGCACAAAACACTCTGGACCGTCACGTGTATCTTCCACTTCCACCTCTTTTGTAACTCTTGACTCCGTCACTTGGAGACTTTTGACGCCGTCAGGTACTGTTTCCAGCAAGGAAAATTGAGACTTTGCCGTTTTCTTCACTTTTATGCTCCAAAAACGTCCAAAATGCTTCCTTTTCCAGATTTCTCTCCAAAAGTACCTAAAATGACAAAAGGAACGATTTAGGGCAATATTTGATCAAATAATCACGAATTCGGGCTTAAATGATCCCTTAAAAGTGGTTCATTTTTCGCCTCATCAAGACATCAAAACATGTAAAATGAAGATAAATCTAAAGACTCTCTATATCATCAGTGTGTTTGCAAAAGTGATTCTTAATCAAAAGCCAACATGTCAAGAATCACATTCTTAATCACATGTCTTAGCCGACCAAAATATTCTATAAGAATCACACATATATCCTGAATAAGCAATAAGTAAAATCAAAATAAGCTCATAAGCTGGGAAAATAAATTCATACAAACACCCGTTAACAAAACAACGAAATTATCCTAAGCCATAAGCAAAATTGTAACCCTCACTACTTTTCTTAAAACTATTTTACAAGCCAAAACCGTTACTTTTGATTTTTCCTTAACTTTTGAACTTCTTTGAACTCGTTTGGGTTTGAAAAACTGTGGATATCTTATTTAACGTGAGCGTTATTCTTTTATCGAGCCGGCACAACCTAGAAAACTCGAATTGTATTGCATTTGTCAAATTATTTGAATTATATTGGATTTGAGAAAACTTTGAAGTTTATACTTGATTTCATTGGAAAAATTATTTCGTGAACATTGGCGCAAGTTTCGTAATTTTTCAAGTCCGATTAGTACGTCAAAGGGGTCCTGCGGTGTTTATTATAAAAGTATAGCTAACTTGTCACTTCTGCCCCTCCTCCTCACCTTTCCAATGTCACCCTTTTAGTTTCAATATTACCCCTTTGGTCCTTCCCACTTTCCATAAATAAAACCTTACTATTAAAATTTCATTTCATACAAATAATAAGGGAAAATGATCACTGCTGTGACAGCAGTGATCAATAGCTGCTGTCACAGCTTCGTGGGGGGGCCATTTTTGCCGCAAAATGAACATTCAAGGACCATTTAGTAACATCGGGGGTGGGTTTGTGTGTGTACTGCAGATAATTTATCTGCTGTGGCAGCAGCGATGCCCAGCCCAAATAATAAAAACAAACCTTACCACTCCTCTCTCTCTCTAAAAACACTCACCGAAAAACCTTAGGGTTCCGGCGCCGCTGCTGGAATCCGGCCAACTTCCGACCATCCCACTATTTTTAGCTGAGCATGTAGATCAAGACGAAGACATCATTTCTGGAGCATTTGAAGCCAAGAGGAGCTCGTTTGGTCACCCTCCGTCGCACACCGCCTCTGCCACCATCCCCACCGCCGCTCGCCGCCACTCCTCCTCTTCTTTCTGTCTCGATATGTAAGCTCACGCGCCACCTCTCTTGATTATTTCTTCATTAAATGCAAACCCAAATCGGATACAAATTCATTTGAACGATTTTATAAGAAAACTAAATAAACTTGATGTTTTGAAACTAAACTCGTGTGGCGTTATCACTTAAACGCAGAAAACTCGCTCGACTCGCCCGAGTCAACTCACGGGTTGGGTTGACTCGTGGCTATGCTTACTGATTTCATGCTTATCTTTATTATTTCGTATGAACTTTTATCCTTGTGTGACTTTCTGTGATTTTTATGTTCTTGGATACTTGATGCTTTTCAATTTCCTATTTATTTTTGTTAACCAAATGATTTTGTTGTTAATCAGGTCAAAACAACCCACGTAGGGTTTGAGCCGTGACCAAGAGGGTCACGGGTTTGGTTAGGTTTTTGCTCATTTAACTGATGTTGTCATAAGATGATTTTATGTTATAAACCTGGATTGGATTGGTTGTATTGATGTGCGAGTCGTAGTATGGACTACGGCTAGGCTAGTCTCGGGCACGCCTCGTTTAGAGGCTGTCTCACTAGGTTTTGAGTCGTAAAAATCATTTGGTTAACCGTAGACACCAAGGGGTGTTTGTGTAGGCAAATCTTTTTCGGTCACAAAACATTTTGAGTCCAAAACCTTGTTGATATTAAATCATTTTGAGCAATGAAAATTGAGACTTTGCCGTTTTCTTCACTTTTATGTTCCAAAAACGTCCAAAATGCTTCCTTTTCCAGATTTCTCTCCAAAAGTACCTAAAATGACAAAAGGAACGATTTAGGGCAATATTTGATCAAATAATCACGAATCCGGGCTTAAATGATCCCTTAAAAGTGGTTCATTTTTCGCCTCATCAAATGCGCTTTTATTCTAATCAAAATACAAGTTAGGGGTCATTTAACACTAATATAAAAGTAATTACAAGAAATAATCGTTCAACTTAAGACCTAAGACCGGCACGGAGGTCATACACTAGCACCTCACAAATAGTGTTTAGATACTCACATCTCTCGGGTGTAATAAAGTATATATCACAATAAGGAAATGGAAAACATCTCTCACTACCTGTCATAGCAAAATAGATTACCATAAGCTTGGGAAAGGATCAAACCTCTACCACTTGGCGTAAGCACCTAGGATAAACTGTCAAAGAGGTCTTTCAAAGAGTTATAACGTTAGGTGTAGGGATATGGAATACACGGTTTTGTTGGATAAAGGCAATATTTACTGGTGGCGAGTTAATCATCTAGGTTAATTACATGTACAATATGGCGTTGCTAAGCCAAGACTAGACTCGACTTAAACTAATAAATAAAAAATAACAAAAACATAAACATAAAATGAAACGGGATGGTAGTCCGTATGTTTTTCTCTTATCTTTTTCTATTTTTTTTCCTTTTCTTTATTTTTTCATTTTTTTTTTTTTGCATACACTCTTACCCTACCATCCAAAATGATACATCATAGGGAATGTACATTCCCCTTACGCTCGAATTTTTACATACTTTACAATAAACTATTCTAATGACTCGAATCAAGATAATCAAAACACTTGGAGTACTTTTTAAGATTAACGCATGTATGGGGGTAATATATATTGTTCTTCCTCATTACTCCATAACACAAGTACTTTACCCATGAGTCCCAATCTTCCCAAAACAATATCTACAAGATATGACTTGATGAGGCGAAAAATGAACCGTTTTTAGGGGGTCATTTAAGCCCGGAATTGAATTTATTTGATCAAAATATTGCCCTAAATCGTTCCTTTTGTGATTTTAGGTACTTTGGGAGTGAATTATGGAAAAGGAAGCATTTTGGACATTTTTGGAGCATAAAAGTGAAGAAAACGACAAAGACTTAATTTTCCTTGCTGAGAAGAGTACTTGACGGCGTCAAGAAGGAAAATATGACAGCGTCAGGAGCAAAATGCATGACGACCCAGAGAAAATGTGACGGCGTCAGAAGTAGGGCGTCAAGAGTTATTTTGGTGACGGCCTGGAGCAGAATTACACATGACGACGTCAGACCCAGATCTAGGCAGTCCGAGAACTTTATTGGCGACGAGATGACGGCGTCAGAAATTTACTCTTGACGCCGTCACTTCACAAAATCTATATATACTTTTCTATTTTTCATTCATTAGGGGAGGAACTTGTGTGGAGAATACTAGGGCCGAACCTAATAAACCCTAGGTCGTTTGAGTCTAAATGGTGTTTGTTTGTATTACTCATGGGCCAAAGCCTAATATCTATTTAGAGTGGGTTTGGCTAAGCATTGGGCCGAAACCCATTTAACATTTTATTATAAGAGTTGTTTATATATTTTGAGTTGTTTACTTGGTGACTCTAATTTTGATCATTACTAACTTAATCTTTGTTTTCGTTTGTGATTGATGACGTTGGATGCTATTGGAGTACACGGGGATTTTGAAACCGAATTATTATATTGTAAAATGTTGTAATAGAATAGTCATTTGAATAAATCATTGTAACCATTATTAAATGTATGGTATTAGTGTAGGGATTATTGTATAATTTGATACAAGGGACGGAAGAATGTATTAAACTCGTCGAGCTTAATATATTTGGACCCGAACGGACACAAATTATCCGATAAGCCGAAAACTAATATACACGCGAATGATAACGATATAAAACTTGACTAAAACTTATAAAATTTGTAATGAAAACTTGTTTACAAATATTCACGTTAACTCGAGAACGTTATACAAATAGACGAGTTACGTCAAAACTCTTATAAAACCTTTTGACATTATAAACTTTTAAATATTAGCAAACTCTTATAAAACTTATATAACTCGACTTTATACAAATTTATATATAAAGTTATATTTGGGATTCGGGGCAGCATCCAACTCATTTATTGACCTATCATTAGTCTTATATTTATTTGATATCGTTTATTCTTTCATTGTGGTTTGTATTTGTTTTGGTGTGAATTATTGTTTAATTATACATTCCACGACTTTTACGCGAGAGCGTTTCACTCCTTTCTTCATCCTCTTCTATTTGTTTGACTTTATTTCGCCGACTCTTATCGTCTTAACTATTTCCCAAAGATCCACACGAGATTTCAAAGATTTACTTCTTTTATCGCCATTGGAAACTAAACCTTTTCATAATAACATGGGTTTTCGACGAACGTTATTTTATATATATTATTGAGTTTTATTTCTAATATAAATTACTCGTTAGGCTGTGCCGATCCAGTTTTGTTGTACTTATATTGCTTGATGCCGTGTGACTATATTTTGATGCCGTTGTGCTCTCCTACTTTTGATGCCATTGTGGTGACTAGTTGGTGCTAGTCGTTATATATTGCATAGCTGCCTACTCAGGTGAGTTCATAGCCCCACTTTTATTTATCTTAAATGCTTATACATGCTTTTAAATGTTTTCTGAGCACAAATATTTTTGGAATGCTTTTCCTGAATGATATATTTCCTGACGATGTGCTAAGTAGCTTGTCTTGCCTGAAAGACCCTCCGATCATGAGCCATTAATCACTTGCGAGTGAGCGCGAATATAGGGATATAGGCCTATAGGAATTGACCCTCCCATCCCTTTTGCTTGATAGGCAATTTGGGTGTACTATATTCGATTTTTCCGGGTATTGGCAAGTGCCCGGCCTTGGGGGCACTTTATATTATGAAATTCCGCGGTTATTGTTTATGTCAGTACAGAGTTACTGACGATTGGTTTGGTTAACGTTTTGCGTGTCATGAGCTTAGCATCATCAACCGTATGTATGCACGTGTTTCTTCTACATATTGGGTGTTACATTGATTTACCCGGTATTTGCATTTGTTGCTTATATCATACGATTAAAACCTTGTGCTCAACTTTATTATTTAAACCTATGGATTCACTCAACCTTTGTGTTGACTTTTAGCATGTTTATCTCAGGTGTTAGATCTTCCGCTGTATGTTTTACTTGGAGGAGCTTGGCGAATGGCATGCTTGGTCATAGAAGACTCCGAAAACCGTTGGGACTTATTTTAAGTAAATTTTGAATTACAGCTTCCGCACTATTTTAACTATTGCAAAGTGAATGTTTTTAATTATAAAGTTTTCTTCTAAAATGGTTTATGTAAAACCGTTCTTTGTACTCCTTGATTTAAATCTATTTTTGAACTATAGCTTCCGCATTATTTTAAATTGAACATTTTCAATTGTGAAATTTCCTCCAAAATGGTTTATATAAAACCTCTCTTTGTACCCTTTGTTATGATAACAATCGAGTAACACCCCCAGAATTATAGGCTTCCGCTGATCCGGTTTTCGGGGTGTCACAAAAATCAAATAAGCTAATAAGCTGGGATAATAATTTCATCCAAACACCCTCAACAAAACAACAAAAAGTACCTTAATTCAAAATCCTCATTCAAAAAATCAAACAGAAAGAGCTTACAAGTTTTATTATAACCCGCACTTTATGGTGACAGTTGACGAAATCATAGGGGAGCTGATAAAATCACCGTCGTTACTTGTGGTCCGGTTGTGGCAGAGGTGCGGCACCGGCTGTGGTGCTAATCAAACACAAAAAAAAAAACCCAAATTAAACATAAACATAATCTAAAATTAACTAAAATTAAAAAATTACAAAAATAAAAAACACCAACCTTAGTATGTTTTTGATTGTTGCCAACCCCATATAACCCGACTTCACTTGATTCCTCCCTATTAGGTTCTATGACACCATCAATCTTTTTTTTTCTTTTTTTGAAAGAACTGATGGTTTATGGTGTGTGTAGGTATAGATGAATCTGGAATGTCCTGAGATATAATATCTCAATTATAGGCGGTGGAGGAAAAACATACGGGCCAATGAAACGGGCCTTGGTTACCAGGCAAAAAAAAAAGAAAAAGAAAAAAGAGGGAAGCCTACATTGCTAAGTGACGTCGTTTTAAATGCCATTTAGTGTATATAGTAATGTCTAGTTCAGTAACATCAAAAGAACGCAAAAGATTCTTTTATTTCATAAATGACTTGTCGTTTGACAAAAATACACTGTTGGTCCCTAAACTTTTCACAAAACATCACTATACACCTTAAGTTTTGAAAATCGTCGTGGTGCGTCCAAACCTCAAGGTTTTGAGGCCGATTGCGTCCTTTGACCTGGAATTCTAAGGTCAACGCCCATTTTTAGTTATATCATCAAGAGTATAATAGACCAAACACATTTTTCACCATATGTTATTTAAATCTAATCCAAGCAGAGTCAAGATTTAAGTGTTCTTGTGTGCACGTAACAGAGTCAAGAGCGGGTGCAATCACATTGCTTCAATGTTTGTAATTAGCTTATTATTAGAGTATCATCCTAAATTAGATAATTCTATCTTTGAAATAGCTGTACTCGATTTGTAAGTTTCACTGAATTTTCTCCAAACTTGAAGTTTCAATAGTTAGTAGGAATGTTGTTACATAAAGTTTTCTTTTGAGTGATTGGATAAACATGATGCCAAATCAAAACAGAACATATAAGAAAGAAAGATTTTGGAACACCATATAAGAAAGAAAGATAATATCCAAAATATTGTAAGTTTGAATACAATATATTATTGCGTTTCAACATATGTAATACAAAACCAAATTATTGTTCAGTTAATGAGATTGTTGAATGATCATTTATTCTTCACATCTCAAAAGATCACAGCTCAAACTTTATTCAACACACACAAGATGTTATCGTAGACCCTTTGCTTCAAGCAGCCAACTTGATGCAAGATTCCTTCATGTCGGTCATGTCCCCGATTCTGGTCTTGTCAAAAGCTCAAAAAATACCCTCTGTTTCATATGTCCAAAAAACCCAAATGGAATTATCTCACCATTTGGATAAAAAAGGAGATGAAAATGACAAATGAAGAGAGGTAAAGATGAACTAAACAAAACCAGAAGAAGAAGAAGAAGAAGAAGAAGAAGAAGAAGAAGAAGAAGAAGAAGAAGAAGAAGAAGAAGAAGAAGAAGAAGACAGATGTAGTAAGAGGACCAACAGCTTTTCGTGCAACCGTTAGTGCTAAAAAGATGGAGATTAGCAGCACTTAATACTAATATACCAAAAATAGTTAAGCCAAAAAAAAAAAAAAAAAGGAACCAATCACATGATCAGTTGATGGTAAAAAGAGATGGAAAGAGAGTTTAGCATATGCATGAAGATGTTCTTGTGTCATAATCAAGGAACTACTCATCACCATGAATGTACCAGCATACAAGCATGGTAGCACAACGACGAAGGATGTAGATACGAACACGTTGTTTCTTAACCAAAGAAGCACACTTGGTTGTAACGTTGTTGCCTTTTCTTAACCAAAGAAGCACACTAAGGCACAAAATGATGATGTTAAAGGAGTTTGGGTTAGATTTAACTTAGATATGGTTGAAAATGTGTTTGGTCTATTATACTCTTGATGATATAACTAAAAATGGACGTTGACCTTAGAGTTCCAGGTCAAAGGACGCAATCGGCCTCAAAACCTTGAGGTTTGGACGCACCACGACGATTTTCAAAACTTAAAGTATAGGTGATGTATGAATATAAAAAATATAATCAAATAAACGCAGCAGAACAACATCACCCACACGGATCCATATAGCCAATATGATTAATCAAAAATAAACACAACATGTTTATACCTTTGTAGCGTGATCGATTGCTGATGCGTGGGAATTGCACCAGGCTTTACCTCTCGAGGGATCTCGAGAAGCTTACAACCCCCACCAGGCAGTGTACCTGATCGTTGTAGTATAGTATAGTGACAAGTACTGGGGGATTGATCGTTTAACTCAGGAATAGTGTCGCTAGGATTAGGAAGCCTAAAAACTAGGTCTAGAGGTGAGGGATGGTTCTTTTTGTATTTTTATATTTTTATAAAAGCAAATAAAAATCTCGGTTTTTGGAAGAGTGGGCGGAATTAGTTGCTAATCAACTAACCCAGTAACTAAGATGCAATCAAAATAAAATAACAGAAATGAAAATAAATCTAATTAAACTAGTGGTGTGAACAATAATGGGGAGAGTTGTGTTTACTTAGGTTTCATTACTCCCTAGATATCTTTTACAGGTTGATAGTTTGTTACAATTGCGTGGATGACGGGTTATACTCCTTAATACCATTCGTGGGGTGGCGTACGTACTTCCCCAACTCTATAAGCTCCTACTTCACTCCTATGCAATGTTGCAAAAATCGGCCGATTAATCGCCGATTAATCGCTAATCGGTGATGCACCTTGTCGATTTTCGAAAATCGGTGAAAAAATCGGCCTAGGCAAAAAAATCAGAAAAAATGGTCAAAAATCGGCCGAATCGGCCAAAAATCGGCCGAATCGGTCAATTTAAAAAAAAATAGAAATTTAGGCATTTTACTTAATTTGGGGATCGTTTATTTCATTTATAACGTACAATGGGCCTCATAATCAGAATTGAAGCCTTTTATTGAGGTTTGTAAACATAGAAGGCTTGGAATCAGTTAAGATCTTTAGTTTGCTCTCCAGAAATTCCCAAAACATGCAGGAAATGCCAAACCGATTAATCACCGATTAATCACTGCCTTGACCGATTACAGGCTGCAGGGTGGTCGACCGCCCGACTACCGATTCACGATTTTTGCAACATTGCTCCTATGTCGAGCCTGCAAGAAGCTCCTAACATGGGATCACTAGAATTCGCTTATGCATTAAATACAACTGATGAGGTGAAAAATGATCCGTTTTTAGGGGGTCATTTAAGCCGGAATTTGAATTTATTTGATCAAATATGGCCCTAAATCGTTCCTTTTGTGATTTTAGGTACTTTGGGAGTGAATTCTGGAAAAGGAAGCATTTTGGACGTTCTTGGAGCATAAAAGTGAAGAAAACGGCAAAGTCTCAATTTTTCTTGCTGGGAACAGTACCTGACGGCGTCAAGAGCAATTTGATGACGGCGTCAAGAGCAAAAATGGTGACGGTCCAGTGGAAACGTGACGGCGTCAAATCAAGGCCGTCAAGAGTAAAAGTGGTGACGGCCCAGAACAACATTACACATGACGGCGTCAGATCTGGATCTAGGCAATCCGATTATATTTTTGGTGGCGGGTTGACGGCGTCAGAAGTTTCTTCTTGACGCCGTCACCTTAGAAAATCGATATATAGTCTTTGTAATTTTCATTCTAAAGAGAGGAGAATTTGAGGGTCGACTTGAATAAACCCTAGCTCGTTTTTAACAGTATTTTCAAGGGTTTTCACCCCTTGAAACCCTTCATGTTCAATTAACATAAGTATCCTTTCAATTCATTCAATATGTCTATGTGTTGTTTGAATATATCTTACGCTTGTCTTGATTTTAACATGCTAGGCTAGATCTCTTGTGTGTTTGCTTAGATGTACTGAAACCTAGATGTTGATTATAGGTTGACTGCTTGTTTATAGTTGTAATGGATGAATGATTCCGATGTTAGGCTTAAGAAAACTGGCAGACTTCCATAGTGTAACTTACTTCAACGTCTTAAGAAACATAAACCAATGCGTACTAGGTTTTTATGGTTGTATTTAATGCATGAGCGAATTCTAGTGATCTCATGTTAGGAGCTTCTTGCAGGCTTGACATAGGAGTGAAGTAGGAGCTTATAGAGTTGGGGAAGTACGTACGCCACCCCACAATTGGTATTAAGGAATATAACCCGTCATCCACGCAACTGTAACAAATAATTAACCTGTAAAAGATATCTAGGGAGTAGTGAAACCTAAGTAAACACAATTCTCCCATTTATTGTTCACACCACTAGTTAAATTAGTTTTATTTACATTTTTGTTATTTTATTTTGTTTGCATCTTAGTTACTGGGTTAGTTGACTAGCAACTAATTCCGCCCACTCCTTTAAAACCCGAGATTTTTACTTGCTTTTATAAAATATAAAAATACAAAAAGAATCATCCCTCACCTCTAGACCTAATTTTTAGGCTTTCTAATCCTAGCGACACTATTCATGAGTTGAACGATCAATCCCCTGGTACTTATCACTATACTATACTACAACGATCAGGCACACTTCCTGGTGGGGGTTGTAAGCTTCTCGAGATCCCTCGAGAGGTAAAGCCTGGTGCAATTCCCACGCATCAAGTTTTTGCGCCGCAGCCCGGGGAATAGTTATTTTCTAGGTTAGAATTTCTTTTTATTAGGTCTACTTGCTAGATTCCTTTCTAGTAAGATTTTATTTTTATTTTTAGGTTTTCTTTTGTCTATCTATTTCTTCGTGCCTTTGTTCGTAATCTTTACCATCCGACATCATGGAAGGAGGTAACATCTTTGAACCCGTCAACCCACCACAAGAAGACCACCAACAAAACCCACCACTAGCTAACCAACCTCTTAAGCCCCAAAACCTAGGAGAGTATTCCTGACCTAGCCATCAAGGCTACCGAAACACTATTGAGCTCACCCAAGGAGCCAATGTATCTCCCTTGTGATCCGACACCATCCGGTTGGTGCAAAGCGGATGTGCATTCCATGGACTTCGTTCCGAAGATCCTAACCAGCATCCCAAGGACTTCCTTAAAATCGTAGATTCTATAGACCTTGATGTTACAACTAGAGAGTCGACCCGATTACGCCTATTCCAATTATCTCTACGTGATCAAGCTAGTCAATGGCTTGAACGTTTACCCGCGGGATCCATCACCTCATGGGATGATCTCACCACTCGTTTCCTTGCTCAATTTTTCCCAACGGGGAGAACTACCAAGCATAGAAATTATATCTTGATGTTCCAACAACATCAAGGTGAAACCTTTTGTGAAGCATGGACTCGTTTCAAAGACTTGCTCTGAAAAGACCCTCATCATGGCATTGAACCATGGCTCCAAATTCAAATCTTTTACGATAAAGTTAATTATCAAACAAGAAGGGCATAGATTACGCAGCCAATGGCAGGCTAAATAGACTTAGCATTGATAAATGCTGGGAAGTTCTTGAGGGCTTAGCACAATACGAAGAAGAAGGATGGGAGGACCCGATGTTTTCAAAGGAGAGAAGTCTTGATTACATGAATGCTACCCAAGAACAGTTATTGGTAAATATTGAGAAGCAAGTTAAGGGTTTGATGAGAGCTGAAATGCCTGCTGCTGAAACCGCAAGGAGTCCTGATATGCGTGTGAGTGCGATTAACAAATATAATTTTCCTGAATGTTCACGACAAGAGGAGTTCGAAGGGATAATGGTAACCTTCATGAATAACCTGGAAAAAAAATTCAGAACTTAGAAGCACGCATGGAAAACACTCGTACTGCTTTCATGGACTTAGCAGACAAATTCATATCAAGAATTAAGGAAAAGATTAAGGAAAAATCCACACCAAGAAAAATCGAAAAAATCTTTGAAATCCCAACCCCTTTGGTGTGTGACCAAGAGGATAATGAGAAATCCTTTTCCAGTGCTTCACCGTCAATCACCCCTTACTTCTGTAAGCATCCTCAGAAGGAAAAGAACTTGCAATTTCATAACATCTTCGTTGGAAGCTTACAAACCACGCTCTCCAATTTGTACGAGAGACGTTCCTTTGGTTTTTTTAAACCTGGTGTGAAGAGGTTGCACCTCAAAAACACCGTAGCTTTGGAAACTTCTATGGAACGATCCCTTTTCATACCCACCATTGACCAATGCGAAGATCGCGACTTAACTGGAACTTTGCCCACCCCTTTTAATAACCACATCTCTCTCCGTGACAGTAACAAATTGTTTGACCCTGGTGGACTTTACTAATGGGATGGCTACTCATAGTTTTCACTTGTGATTAGCTATTTACATTAGTGCAGGGACTGAATTTGAAAATGTCACTTAGTATTCACAATTCGGGCATCTGACGGCGTCAGATTTTACTCTTGACGCCGTCACCTCGCATTCTCAGCAATAATAACCCCGTTTCCATCACTCTTAACTCATACCCCATAAATCACACCCAAGTGCTGCTCCACCTCCGAATCTCCAACATCCAATCCGACATCTTCCGTGACAAATCTCCACGTGGTAAGTAGTTTTTCTTCATCCTTTTTCGTTTAAATATCCTTAGAACCTACCAATTTTGAAAACCCCCATCATCCGAAACCCTATAATTGACCCATCTTTAAAAATCATAATGCCCTTCCTTAGGTGTTTTGCAATCATGAGTTTACCATTAGGTGATAGAGGTTGATTCGAATCATAAGTCAATTACGGAAAAATCTTTCACACCTCGGATTTTTTGACCCCCCCACCCATGTTTTCTGCATAAAGGAGTGTTTAGGTCATGGGTTTAGAGTTTGAAAATTGATTTTTTTCCCTCGTAATTGCATGGATGAACTTTTGCTGGATCTGACGGCGTCAGGCTTCATCTCCTGACGGCGTCAGATGTGTCTGACAGCATGAATTCGTAAAACTCTCATTCTAACCACTTTCGCTCCACTCTATCTTTTTCCAGGAAAATGAGCAAACGATCACGACAACACCGAGGGAGCTCGTCTAGGTCCCAACGAGTAAACTATGGGGATTTTGTCCACAGTTGGAGTGAGTTTGATAATGACGCCGCTACAACCAAGTACGCGGAACTTGTTTATCACCATATCGATGCTGGAGCTGTGATCGATTGGGATTTTCTGAGGTCCCAAGGTCTTGAGGGTGACTTCTTGGGGAGGATCCAAACTTATGGATTCACGGGTCCTCAATGGGAGAGATTGTTCAGGATGAGGGAGACAGTTTACAGTGAGTTGGTTAGGGAATTCTTTGCGACTTTTCGCTTTGATTTGGCTTAGGCCAGGACAGATATGGGAGGCACCACCATTTACTTTAGATTGGGGGGAGAGCTTCGATCATGCTCGGTTACTGAGTTTGGATGGAGGTTAGGTTTGTATACTCAAGAGGAGGCTGTTCAGGGGGCTTTTATGCAGAGGTTGTTGCATGGGGAGACGATGAGGAGCGAATTGAGGTGTGCCGCGTTTTGGCCGAGTATTGGGAACGGGGTGTACACCTCCACTACTGGGGCAGCCTCAATCAGGGACCCCATGATCAGGTTAGCCCATAGGTGTATCACCTATAGCTTGTCGGGGTGTCATGGCACCACTCACCGTGTCACTGCTTCAGATCTGTTCTACCTATACACCATGTTTTCAGCGGATGTATACTGTAACATCCCATTTTGGGTAGCGAGCTATTTGAAGACTAGTGTGGGAGAGAGGGACATCGACAAGGTGTATAGGGGGATGTTCGTGACCCATTTGGCTCTATCTTATGGGGTAATTTTTCCAGAGATTATGGGGTACCTGAGTGACTGTGGGGCTTGTAGGGTGGTGAGGGCTAAATCCCTCAAGCAGATGAGCATTGTGATGGAGCTGGGGGATGGGTCCTATACCTGGTACATTGCGGGAGGACCTACGGGTGTTGAGGATGATAATGATGATGATGAGGGAGTGCCCCAGCAACCACATTTCGGGGATTATGAGGTTGGGTCTGTAGATTATTACCGACACATGGGTCGGGGAGACTGGAAGGCACACCAGGGGGCCTGGATGGGTCAGGTGGACGCATGGCGGACCACCACTGACCAGCGCTTTGATTGGATGTATGATCACACCATCCCCCAGATGCAGCACCTCTCCACCCGTGATCAGATTGAGCCCCCGCTACAGATTGACCCATTCCCTGGTCGCGAGACTGACTACCCTCCCTACGGGTACACCGGGCACCTCCCTTTTGGTTATGACTACCGTTATGGTCCCCCTCCCCAATGATTTGTCTTGATGTTTGTGATTTCTGAACAATTTATTCACGGTTGTGTAATTTGAAACAATTTGGATTGTAATAGCTTAGGGTATGGCCTCTGTTGGCCCTGGATAATTTTTATTTTTATTCTCATGTTGGATTTTAATATTATGGGTTGCTTTTAGTTTCATCTTTTTCAATTTGTGTGATTTTCATCTTGTTTGATTGTTATTTGTTTCCGTATGCATGCTTTATTTTTATTGTTGGTAGATCATGTTTCAAAACTAAATGGTGAAAATACTTTATTTTGTCGTTTGGCTTAGTCTTAACTTCATCTAAAGATATTTCGCAAAAGATAAGTGTAGGGAAACCCCAAATATGTTTTTAAGAAACAAAATTGATCATGATTCTCCACAATATTACATGAACATGTATATTCGTATTCGTTAGAGTCAAATGCTTGTATCGAGTCATAATGATGTGTTGCAGGATTTTCCAGGAAGTAGGACATAAGTTTTCTAGAAATTTTCTGGAAACTTAACGTAAAGATTTCTGCAGGTCACTTCTGACGGCGTCAGGAAGAAATTCCTGACGGCATCATGTGTAAAATTCTGGAAATTTTGCTAGTTTTGTTTTTCTAACGGAGTCTTAAAGTTTTTGTTGAATTTTTAGTTTTATAAACTCCAGGGAATCTGCAAACATTCATTCCACAAGCATTATATCTTACTTTGTTTTCTAGGATTTGTTAGCATATATAGATTGCCGCCGATTTTACGCGAGGTTGCCTTGTTTGTTTTCTAAGGTTTAACAGGTTACATATGATAAGAAGATGATTTATTTTTCTGGAAGGGAAGTTTTGAATGTTCATTTTCTTGAAGGAAGATCTAACCTTGTTACCACACTATCCATACCGAGCGAATCAGGGGAGTGTTTGATTTCATTCTTTTACCTGTTTTACTTTTACATCCTTTAATTGAACATTGGGGACAATGTTCATTGTAACTGTAAGGGGAGGGTAAAATAATGATACCTTATAGTATACACTTTCACTGAGTTTGTTTGTTTGATGGTAAGTGTGTAATAAAACTATGAGAAATACTTGTTAGTGTAATTTTAGCGCCAAATTAAATTTTTTTTACAACATTTAAGAGTGAAACTTTAGCCATAGCAAGCGTCTCATGGATAGCAGATCGTATGACTAGCACGAAACCGTACCATTCAGAAAAAAAATTTCACCCAAATATGTGAGGTTCGTCTTTAGATTTGATAGGAAAAGCATTTACTATTAGTGTTTATGAGTGTACCGGTAGCATTTAGATTCTAGAACTTGCGTTAGTGATGCATCCCGAGACCGCTAGTGAGACTATATTCGTGTAGTAGAATTTACTACATGATAAGAGGCATTAGGATCACCCTTGTGTTAAACCCGTATCGTAATTCTTTGACCATTTAAGTCATATTACTTGGCTAGTAAAGTCAACTAATTTTTCCCACACCTTAGCGTTGTACTCATTTTTAGTACACGAAACCCCTAGACCCCTCCGAGCCTATCTTTTCATTTCTAACTTTAATCATCTTATATAAAGGAAGAATTTGTTACACCCCACTTAAATGTACACCCAAATCGCCTTAGCCTTCCGTGTATGCACTCATCTTTAGTGCATTATTGTTATTTGTTTAAACCCTTAGTTAATTATCTAATTGATTACATGGTTGCTAAGTCGAGTCATATCCTTGTACACATTGTTTTGGGACGATTGGGACTCATGGGTAAAGTACTAATGTTATGGAGTAATGGGGAAGAACATCATATATTACCCCCATATGTGCGTTAATCTTAAAAGTACTCCAAGTGTTTTGATTATCTTAATTCGAGTCATTAGATTAGTTTATTGTAAAGTATATAAAAATTCAAGTGTAAGGGGAATGTTCATTCCCTATGATGTATTATTTTGGATGGTAGGGTAAGAGTGTATGCAAAAAATAATAATAATAATAATAATAATAATAATAATAATAATAATAATAATAATAATAATAATAATAATAATAATAATAATAATAAATAAATAAATAAATAAATAAATTGAAAAAAAATGAGAGAAGAAAAACATACGGACTATCATCCCGTTTCATTCTATGTTTATTTTATGTTTTTGTTATTTTTCATTTATTAGCTTAAGTCAAGTCGAGTCTTGGCTTAGCAACGTCATATTGTACATGTACTTAACAAGATGATTAACTCGCCACCAGTAAAGATTGCCTATATCCAACAAAACCGTGTATTCCATATCCCTACACCTAACGTTATAACCCTTTAAAAGATCTCTTTGATAGTTTATCCTAGGTGCTTACGCCATGTGATGGAGGTTTGATCATTTCCCAAGCCTATGGTAATCTATTTTGCTATGACAGGTAGTGAGAGATGTTTTCCATTTCCATATTGTGATAAATACTTTATTACACCCGAGAGATGTGAGTATCTAAACACTATTTGTGAGGTGCTAATATATGACATCCATGCTTGTGTTTGGTCTTTAGTGGAACGATTATTTGTTGTAATTACTTTTATATTAGTGTTAAATGACCCCTAACTTGTATTTTGACTAGAATAAAAGCGCATTTGCTTGAGGACAAGCAAATCTCAAGTGTAAGGGTATATGATGAGGCGAATTCTAGTGATCCCATGTTAGTAGCTTCTTGCAGGCTCGACATAGGAGTGAAGTAGGAGCTTACAGAGTTGGGGAAGTATGTACGCCACCCCACAATTGGTATTAAGGAATATAACCCGTCATCCACGCAACTGTAACAAACAATTAACCTGTAAAAGATATCTAGGGAGTAGTGAAATCTAAGTAAACACAATTATCCCATTTATTGTTCACACCACTAGTTAAATTAGTTTTATTTACATTTTTGTTATTTTATTTTGTTAGCATCTTAGTTACTGGGTTAGTTGACTAGCAACTAATTCCGCCCACTCCTTTAAAACCAGAGATTTTTACTTGCTTTTATAAAATATAAAAATACAAAAATAATCATCCCTCACCTCTAGACCGAGTTTTTAGGCTTTTTAATCCTAGCGACACTATTCCTGAGTTGAACGATCAATCCCCCGGTACTGGTCACTATACTATACTACAACAATCAGGTACACTGCCTGGTGGGGGTTGTAAGCTTCTCGAGATCCCTCGAGAGGTAAAGCCTGGTGCAATTCCCACGCATCAATAACCATAATAACCTAGTACGCATTGGTTCATGTTTCTTAAAACGTTCAAGCATGTTACCCTATGGAAGTCTGCCAATTTTCTTTTGCCTAACATCGAAATCATTCATCCGTAACAACTATAAACAAACAATCAACCCATAATCAACATCTAGGTTTCACTACATCTAAGCAAACACACAAGAGATCTAGCCTAGCATGTTAAATTTAAGACAAGCGTAAGATATATTCAAACAACACATATACATTTTGAATGAATTGAAAGGATACTTATCTCAATTGAACATGAAAGGTTTCAAAGGGTAAAAACCCTTGAAAGTGCAGTAAAATTCGTGCTAGGGTTTCTCCAAAGTTATCCCTCTAAAGTTACACACAATGAATGAAAATTGCAAAACTATATATAGATTTTACAAGTGACGGCATCAAGAAGAAATGTCGTCATGTGTAATATTTCTCTGGGCCGTCAACTCGCCGCCCATAATGAGATCGGATTGCCTAGATCCAAGTTTGATGCCGTCATGTGTAATATTTCTCTGGGCCGTCACCATATCTTGAACCATGACGTCCATACGTGACGCCGTTACGTTTTCTCTGGACCGTCACCACTTCCAACTCTTGACGCCGTTATATGAAGCCTCTTGACGCCGTCAGGTACTGTTCCCAGCAAGGAAAATTAAGACTTGCCGTTTTCTTCACTTTTATGCTCCAAAAAAATGTCCAAAATGCTTCATTTTCAAGAATTCACTCCAAAAGTACCTAAAATCACAAAAGGAACGATTTAGGGCAATATTTGATCAAATAAATTCAATTTCGGGCTTAAATGACCCCCTAAAAACGGTTCATTTTTCGCCTCATCCTATACCCTTACACTTGAGATTTGCTTGTCCTCAAGCAAATGCGCTTTTATTCTAATCAAAATACAAGTTAGGGGTCATTTAACACTAATATAAAAGTAATTACAAGAAATAATTGTTTCACTAAAGACCAAAGACAAGCACGGATGTCATACACTAGCACCTCACAAATAGTATTTAGATACTCACATCTCTCGGGTGTAATAAAGTATATGTCACAATATGGAAATGGGAAACATATCTCACTACCTGTCATAGCAAAATAGATTACCATAGGCTTGGGAAAGGATCAAACCTCCACCACATGGCGTAAGCACCTAGGATAAACTATCAAAGAGGTCTTTTAAAGGGTTATAACGTTAGGTGTAAGGATATGGAATACACGATTTTGTTGGATAAAGGCAATCTTTACTGGTGGCGAGTTAATCATCTTGGTTAATTACATGTACAATATGGCGTTGCTAAGCCAAGACTAGACTCTACTTAAGCTAATAAATCAAAAATAACGAAAACATAAAATAAGCATAGAATGAAACGGGATGGTAGTCCGTTTTTTTTTTTTTTTTTTTTTTTTTTTTTTTTTTTTTTTTGCATACACTCTTACCCTACCATCCAAAACAATACATCATAGGGAATGAACATTCCCCTTACACTTGAATTTTTACATATTTTACAATAAACTAATCTAATGACTCGAATCAAGATAATCAAAACACTTGGAGTACTTTTAAGATTAATGCTAGAGGTGGCAAAACGGGCTGGTCGGGCGGGCACGGGCTACGGGCTAAACAGGCGATGGGCTAAACGGGCATGGGCTAAACGGGCGCGGGCAAAATGGGCGCATATTATCCGAATCGCTTTAGAAAAGACCTCAAACGTAACACCTCATTTATATTTAAGTAACTAAATATACTATATCCATAATGTTAGAAATACGTATATTCAGATAAAGACTCGGTCACCCCAAGTATTGCTAAGCATTACGTAGCTCGTAGAATTATCCTTATTATAGTTAGTACGTAGTTTATTAGTAGTTAAATATGTAAATAGTATTTGTAGAGTGGGTCGGGTCTTTACCCTCTGTCAGCTCACTCTACAGCTCGTTTCATGGAGCACCAAGTATTGTAGTATAAATACCATCTCCCACCCATGGGAGAGGGTTGGACCTTTTACACACTTAATCTAATATCTTCTCCTTTCTCTCACTAAAGGCTCCCAACTCTCTACTCTTTCTCTCTCTAACTTATCACTAGTTTTCTTCATCTATTCGATCCATTATACACAAAACCATACGTATTTAAGATTTTGAGTATCTTACAATTGGTATCAGAGCCATGGTTTCATCCTAGGATTGTTGGTGCTCGAATTCGTGGCTTGGTTTTTGTGTTCTTAGTTGTGGTTCGAATGTTTTTCAAGAAAACTCACTTGTTTGATCTTATTTAGTGGTTTGTGGTGTGTTATTGATGTACTTTCATGATTATAAGTGTCTTAGGTACTTAGTTTTGCTCTTGGATAAGTTGTTTCATCAAATTCGTAGATATTTGAGGTAATTCGAGTTGGTTTCTTCCTAGCGAGTTGGTGTTTTTCGTCCTAGCGAGGTGGTAAACTTTGGCAGCGAGTTGTTGTTTTTCTGGCTAGCGTGTTGTCTTTTACTACATTGGGCAAAACGGACAAATCGCTAAGACAGTGACACTTTTGTCTCATTATTCCAGCGAGTTGATCAGAGTCCAGCGAGTTGATCTGATTCCAGCGAGTTGATCAGATTCCAGCGAGTTGATCAGATTCTAGCGAGTTGATCAGAGTCCAGCGAGTTGATCAGATTCCAGCGAGTTGATCAGATTCCAGCGAGTCAGATTCCAGCGAGTTGATCAGAGTCCAGCGAGTTGTTCAGATTCCAGTGAGTTGACACTTGGCGAGTTGGTTTTTAGCGAGTTGGCTTTTGTGAGGTGGTGTTTAGCGAGTTGGATCTAGCGAGATGCTTGTTTAGCGATTTGCTTATTTTGCAGTTTGACCTAAGTTGACTATTCTACGTCAAAACTTCAAACGGTCATAACTTTTGAACCGTAACTCCGTTTTCAGCGAATTAGCTGTCAAAACGTCCGGAACAGGCTGAATATTGTGAGGTTTCACCATGAAGTCGTGAAACGAATTTTCGAGGCCCAAATCACCTCCGGAGTGAAGTTATTGAGGTTTTAAGTTTTAGACCAAACTTTCACTAAACTTTCGAGGCCCAACTTGCATCAACCGAACCAAGATCACAACTAAACAACATATAACCTTATCAAAACAAACAATCACCACTCTTAACATACAATCACTGCTATGGAATCTTCGTGCTCGAATTCTAATGATAATGTGCTTCATCAGCCAATTAAATTGCCCGATAATGCAAAGGATAGTCGCATTGAATGTTTTCGATCACTCCATACACATCTCAAGGTTCTCTTTGCAAAACTTGGATACTTGGGAGGTTTCAATCGTGCATTCGCAACACTTTTTGGTCAAAATGTTGAGGCCTTCACAGTCAAAATGACTCTACACTTAAATCAACTTCAACAACAACTTGAAACAGGTGAATTTTCTGAAGGTAGTTCTATGGCTGCATTCTGTGTGATCAACAACCAACTCAAAGCGTTCATTGATTCACGATTCGCTGAGGAGTATGATCATGAGTGTCAAATGACGAAAAAGAGCTTTGGTACTCATACGGGAATTGAAGTTGACGTTTTCAGAGTCACACTACTCCAACTCATGGGTAATGTGAAGGAGTACATTATGGAAGCACAACACAAACTCAAGCATGAAGACAAGGTAAAGGCATGTCGGGAGCAATCAAGTGATAATATTGTGGATTCAGGTAAAGCATCGGATGCTGGGTCAGTTGTCACCGAAGGCAGAGGATCAGAGACTGATAAGCTTGACACAACGAACAGTTCAATGACTCCTACTTGTGATGTGGATGCATATATCAGATCGGTAAAAGAACATGTATCATGTGCTAAGGTACTCGAACTGTGTAACATGGTTGATGAACAAAAGATTCCTAAAAAAGTACAACCGACAAACGATGTCGATTCAGATGTTGTTGACATGGGAAATAGCAATGTTGACCCATGTGAACAACATATGAAACACAATGAAGTGTCTGTTGTACAATGTAGTGCATCTTCTGTTTTAAATGATGATTGTGTGTTGCATGAGAACACTGCCTATAACCCTGATGACTCCTTGCCCACTAGATTTCATATCCTTAAGGATCAGGTGGCAATGTATGAACAACGTGCTAGATTTGAACTCACTGGACGTGAGCAGAACATGGAATGGCAAATGCGTGCATACATATTTGAAAATAATCTTAAGCGAGAAACATTGAAAAAGGTGTTACAATCTTTGCAAAAACAACTGGATCAAACTGTTAAACAAAAACAAGAGATTCAGAAAGGCTTAAACACAGTCAAACATGATTTCAAAGAAAAGGAAACAAAACTACTAAATGATTTCTCTAGTCTTAAAATCCTAAAAAATAAACTTGAGGATAAGTTATACACGCAAGGCCAAACCATTCAAACTGCTCAAATAATGCATAAACATAGGAAGTTGAGTGATGATCATAGTGAGAAGGATTCTACTAAGCCAAAAGCCAATTTCCTTAGAAGCGGTATAGGTGCACAACTGGCATTATATGATGCAAACATTATGCTTGAGCCTAATCATGCCCCACCTGATGCTACATCTGATGATGAGGGCAATAAGATAGAAGATAGAACCAGAGAAAAACTTGCTGAGAAATTAAGGGATCCCCAGTGCATAGCTAATAAAATCTTATACAATTATGATTACTCTAAAGATAATCAATTAGCTATCTTTGTCCCACAAAAGAAATTTACTCCAGAGCAAGTCTTCTGGAACATTGACATGGAAAAGATGCAAGCAGAAAGGATAGTGGGAAAAACACGTACAGTTTTTCGGATAGCTGGCCCAACGATGTATCCCATTAACACACCACGACATCTTGTTCCTTTCACCCTCCCCACGCAAAATAAAACACTAATTGCCTTATGTGTCCTTGGTCAATTATTCGCTGATTTTGATAAAACATGTAAAAAAAGAATAACACCAACGGGTATTAGTAGAAGGGGAAAGAGGTTTTGAGCAAACAAAACAATGTTACCTAACTGAAGTCATGCCATTTTTCAAACTTCTCAAAGAACATTTTGAGGGCCTTAAAAATACCATTAATGATGATGTGACTCAAATGATAAAGGTTTTTAAAGTGTGGAAAATGAGGGTAAACAATTGGCAATTGATCTTAGAGAAAAAATATTCTCATCATGAATGAGAATTTGATTACTAAATGTGTTGCTCAGGACGTATTTTATACTGCTACTGATTCTACATTATCTGTCTGCCAATTTCATGAGATGTCTATTGCATTGACCGCTTTCCAGAATCGTGTTGTTGAGCTTGAGGGGGAGAATTTAAAATTGCGTGAGAAAATTCAAAACGATGACCATGATAAAATGGTTAGGCATTTGTCGAAACTAGAGGTTGATAATCTTAATTTGCAATTAAAGTGTCAACATTTAGAAGAAAGAACTAAAATCTCAAATGCCAAGACATCTTCGGATGCTCCTGAATTTGATGCATATTTTGAATTAGCCAAACGTGATGAAAAGATTCAAGCTCACACTAACACGATTCGGAACCTGAGGGTCCAAATTGCCCAATTGAAGTCAAACAAGAGTGATGTGATTAGCACCGAAAAACCACAGTCTATAGATTCTCAGAATTTTCAATTTCATGATACCATTAATAAATTGCAACATGAAAATGATTGGTTTCGTGCTGAAAATTCAAAAGTTAAACAACATTACAAAGAGTTATATGATTCAATTAAGATCACACGTGATATAAACAATGAAAAGATAACTTCTTTGCTTAAAGAGATTGAGAATCTAAAGACTCAGGTGCAAGGGAAAATGCCAATCATCACTTGTGATAATGTTGTTCAAAAGGTTTCTGCTTGTAAGAAGTACGCAATTGATGCTGTGAATATTTCTCTTCCCCTTAGGAATAATAAGTTAGTTCATAGAGACTATCTTAAACATCTTAAGGAGTGCCTTGACTTGCTTCGTGAAACCATTGAAGAGGATAGGATAGCAAAACCACTTGATGATGCTATTGTAGGTGCCTGCTTTCTCACTAATAAATCTCATGAACTCTTAGAATATGCTATTGGTACATGTCCTAAAATTGATAGCAAGCGAGATAGGTCTACTGCATCATCATCTATGACTAAGAACAAGCATGTTACCTTTGATGTACCCTTGGAAACTTCAGATCCCAACACATCAAAACATGTTCAGCAACCGGAAGTGAAAAAGACTAAAATTCCCATTAGTCCGTCTACAGGAGTAAATAGTAACACTAAAGCTAGAGAGTCTAAACCAAGGAGAAATAGAAGGAATTATAGGACTTCACCTGCTAAAAGTGTTCTTAAAAAGAAAGTAGACGACCACATGAGGAACATTAAGTCCAACTTGAGCAAAATGAGTCATAATTCAAAACCAAATTCACGTTGCAAAACATGTAATGAATGCATAATTTCGAGTAATCATGATAAATGTGTTGAGAAATTTCCGAAGTCGTTTTACAAAACCCCAGTTAAGAAAGTTTGGAGATCTAAACAAAGTAAGCAAATTTGGAAAGCAACAGGTAAAATGTTTGCCAATGTTGGTTATCAATGGAAGCCCACAGGAAGGAAATTCACTTTAGGAGAACAGTGCCCTTTAACTAGGATAACCAACTCTAAAGTAATGCCTATTAAGGAATGGAAGCCAACTGGTAGAACTTTCCCTTTGGAGACCCAATGTCCTTTAACTAGGCCATTTGCATCTACTAGTGAAATTTCCACCATTGAAACGAATGCACCTAAGGTCTTAGTAGCTCCAAAACTTGCTTGCATTAACCAACTGGAACCCAACTCAAATTGGGGATCCGACGCTCCAAATTTTCTGCTCTCACCAGTTTCCAAATGCAGGTCGTACATTTCGTCCTTTGATATTTGGACTCAAGCTGCTCTAAACCTATGATTGGGGATCGCTCAGGGCTCGAGAATTTTGTGAATAAGTTTATTGGGATAGTTAGATTCGGGAACTATCATTTTGGGGTAATTATAAGTTATGGAGATTATGTTTCTGGTGACAGCTAATTTCCTGGGTATACTACGTGGAAGGACTTGGGCATAATATGTTCTCTGTTGGTCAATATCTTGATTTCGATCTTGAAGATTGCCTTTAGAAATTACACATGCTTCGTCTGAGAATTGGATGGTATTGATCTTCTTAAAGACAGTCATGGCACAAATCTATGCACCTTTTTCCATCGAAGACATGAAGCGGTCCTCTCCTATTTGCCTTCTCACAAAGGCCTCAAAGAACAAATCGTGGCTATGGCAACAAAGTTTAATCACTTGAACTTTGGTACCATCAATGATCTTGCTCACAATGATCTTGTATGAGGTCTGCCTAGATTAGAGTTCGAAAAAGAACATTTTCATTCGGCTTGTCAACTGGGCAAAAGAAAGAAGCATACTCACAAATCCAGAACTGTAAATACCATCATGGAGGTTCTTCACACCCTTCACATGGATCTATGTGAACCAATGTAAATGCAAAGTATAACTGGGAAGATGTATGTTCTAGTGATAGTCGTCGACTATTCTCGGGTTACATGGGTAAGGATTTTGAGAACCAAGGACGTGACTCTAGAGGTTATCATAAAACTCATCAAACAGCTACTAGCAAGACTCAACAAAACCGACGGAATCATCTGGTCAAACGATGGAACGGAGTTTATCATCAAACAACTCGTTCAATTTTACAAAAGTATTGGCATCACCCATCAGTAAAGTATCCCACTCCTCAGTAGAATGGAATTGTTGAAAGACAAAATTGTTCTCTTGTAGAAGCTGCACGAACCATGCTAATATTCTCCAACACACCGATGTTTCTATGGGCGGAAGCAATTGCTACAGCTTGTTACACCCAAAACCGATACTTGATACATACTTTTCACAACAAAACTCCAAATGAGCTGATTCATGGCAAGAAACCGGATCTCTCTTTTCTATTTGAGTTTGGTGCTTTATGCTACCCTACGAATGACAGTCAAGATCTGGGAAAGTTAAAAGCTAAAGCTGATATTGGATTCTTCGTTGGTTATGCTCCAGATAGTAAAGGATACTGAATCTACAACAATCGAACCCGAAAAATCTTGTTAACCATTCACGTCACATTCTTTGAGCCGACTGAGCAAACGGCTCCTGTACACATCAGTGCAGGACCCGCGTCTAAACTTTTGTCTCCTGAATCAATCAGTTCAGGTCTTGTACAGAATCCCACTCCTGCATGTACCTTATGTATCACCTACAAATGAGCATTTGAAGATCTAGTTTGACCAAATGATTGATGAATACTTTGAGACACCTACTGATGATACACTGACACCACCAGCAGCCGCTGCTCCAGTTCTATACAACTCAAATGGTCCATCAGTGTCTACTTGAATTGATCAAGATGCTCAATCTGCAAGTTACTCACCATCATCGTCAAACCTTCAATCTCCTTCAGTACATCAAGGCACTGCAGTCGACAATTCTTTTGAAGTGAATTAATTTGCTCCTCTTGAAGATGCTCCGTACTAAAACCTGTTTGCTCATGAATCTTCTTCTGAGACATCCTCTTCAAGGAATACAAAAACGGCTTCTTCATGTTCCTACCTACATCCACATGAACATCTCAGAAAACGAATATAGGATCATCCGATTGACAACATTATTGGATATCCTTCTCAACCGGTGTTCACACAAAGGAAACTTACCACCCATGCCTTGTGGTTAATGCGATGCAAGACTGCTATCTCTAAAGACTATTGGGTTAATATGATGCAAGATGAAGCTCACACTTTCGATCGACTTGAAGTATGGGAATTGGTACTACCTCCAGACTGCGCAATGATTATAGCTCTAAGTGGATCTTCAAAGTGAAACTTGCTGAGCATTATGTCGTTCTGAAAACAAGGCAAGGCTTGCTACTAAGGGATATCGTCTACAGGAAGGCATTAATTTAGAGGAATCTTTCGCCCTGGTTGTTCGTATTGACGCTATCAGAATGTTTCTCGCCAATGCTGCAAGTCAGAACATGACGATCTATCAAATGGATATGAAAATTGCATTTCTAAATTGCATTTCAGTCAACCGGAAAGATTTGTATATTTTGATCGTCCTAACCATGTCTATCGTCTGAAAAGGGCTCTCTTTGGCCTAAAACAGACGCCTAGGGCACGATTTGATACACTGTCAAAGTTTCTCCTGGGAAACGGATTCTCCTAAGGTGTGGTGGGACAAGTTGAGAAAGGGGTAGTGGAACTTTACTTCGTGAGGACAGAATTTCGGCTGGCAGATTTCTTCACTAAGGCTCTCTCAAGATAACGATTTCAATTTATTCTCCAGCGCCTTGGAATGAAGAGTATTATGCCAGAATCACTCATACGTCATCAGGAAGTTAACGAGGAGTAATGGGTTTTGCTTCACATATCATTTGTACATAGTTTTAAAACTAAAAGAAAATAGAAAAATATAAAACCTACAAAAACCATAAAAATCATAAAATCTAAAAATATTCTTCTCTCGACATGTCTCTTGTGTAATCAATATTATGTACGTTTCTAGAAATGTCATTCAATAATGACACGGAAACATACATATGCTTGAGCAAGAGTTTTTCTTTTAAATAATGTTTTTCTAAAACATGTCGTTTCTAAAAATATTCTTTCAAAATGGTTTGCTATTACTTCAGATAGCAACCTGATCTTAATATTGGGGAAAGTTCGTCGCCAAAAAGATGACTGTTCCTAACAAAGGCATGAATTGCTTTATATTCGTGCCTTTCCGATCTAATGTACGTTTCAGTGCATTATTTCTTGTTTAAGAAGAGAAGTCTTCTTTTTATCATAACAAATAATTTTCTTTCTATGATTATTCGGAAAATTATTTATGTGATACATGGTGGTAACGTGTTGCTTGTACATCAATCAGTCTTAGATACTTCGTAAAATTTGTCACTCAATTAATGACAATGAGTCATCAATTGAGGGGGAGAGTGATTTCCAATTTTTATCATCAAACGGATTTCTTGGTTGTCTCATAATTGTTAGAAAAGGTTTTGTAGTTAATGGGGTATTAGTTGAAGAGGAACTTACTAAGCTTTATCTTAAATGGCCAAATGTGTTAGCTTTTAGAAAGATTAGGGCATTATGTGCTATTTGCGTATAGTTTCTGTTGACATAAATAATGTGTGAAAACGTTATTTATATCTTTCGATATCTCTATATTTTGACGATCACAAAATGTAAAATCGTCAATCGTATAATTACTACGTAAACAAGTATTAAGCTAGTTTATATCACTATATCCAACTTAATCACTTAAGGTATGGATAAACAAGTGCTTAATACATCTCATGATCAAAGGGGTATTTAATTAACTAACACAAAGTTTATTTAATTATATAAACATATTATATATTTTTGAAAAACACTTTTGGTAATAAAGAAAAATGTTTAATTCATACTAAATATATGAATTCAAATTTTTAACCAAAATCAGTTAGCTTTTCACCAAATAAACTTTCCCCACTAAAAGACAAAGATTCTGGCCGTTTCAGCTGGGCGGCCCCCTTAATTATAAGGGGCGGTCCCCTTAAAATTAAGGGGACCGGCCTTGATTTAAGGGGATCGGCCACGCTCTTCTGTCAGAATCTTTTGCCTATAAATACCACCTTAAACCTGGATTTTTTCCTCACCTTTTGCACGAAATTTTCAGATCTATAACTCTCTAAACATCCTCTAAAACCCTTTGATCATTTGTATATTAATCCTTGTTTCAAGTGATTCAATCCCTCATCATTCATTCTCATCCAAAGTGCAAAAGAAGAACACTCTTTCTACAACCAAGTTCAAGAAGTGTTGAAGAGTAGTTGTGCATAGTGTATATATACATTCATTTGTTAATATTGTGTTGTGCTTGTTATATATTGTTTAGAAGATATAGAAGTTTTGTAGGAAGTAGAAGTTGATTAGTAGTGAAGTAGGTTAGTTGTGAAGATTGGTGTAAAGTAGAAGATTGGTGTGTAGAAGATTGGCGTGTAGAAGATTGGTGTGTAGTATATTGGTGTCAAGAAGTTGTGTAGAAGTAGTGATCAAGTTGTGAAGTTGTTGTGGTTTGTTAATTGGTGTGTAAGGTTTTCTCCGCCAAAAGGGAGTTTGTTGACATAGTGAAGAAAACTCTCGAGTAGGTGACTCGGGGAGTGGAGTAGGAACAAGGAAGGTGTCCTTGTAGCCGAACCACTATAAATCCTTGTGTTGTGGTTTGATCTTTCCAACTCTTCTCATTACTTATTTATTTACCTTTACTATATTAGCTTTGTTAGTTAAGTTACCATACAATTGTTCATATAGTGCAAGTATTGAGTTCACATAAACTAGAATCGAAGTTTTTAAAACAAACTTGTGTTTATAAATTTAAAAGGACGTAAAACTATTCAACCCCCCCCCCCTTCTAGTTTTCCACAGTTTCCTAGCTTTATGTAACTAGAAGGTCCATTTGTCTCACGTTGGTATCCTCGCTTAATCCCCTAAATACGTTAGAATTCAAAGTCTTAATGATGTTAGAAAACCATTGTGTTTGATGCTCTTGTTCTATCCTCTGGCATTCGTATAATCTGATTGATTATGTTTCGTTTGTTGTTTACTGATAATTGTTTGATTGTTGCTAATTATGTGTTCGTGTTCTTAGGATTTGCTTAGGTATGTAGTTACCAGGTTAGAATCTTATTCCTAAGCTCCTGATTTAAATGTTGAAAATATGCGTGAATTGCCATGTTAGTGATTGTTGTTTATGTCTGATAGAAACTTGCAATGAATGTTCATGATTGCTAGTTTCTTTTCATGCCAGATAGCATTTTGATGAGTTGCTTGAATGTTCTTTGATCATGATATGAATATGGTATTATGAGTAGGCTAGCTGCTACGTGGTAGCAGTTAATTAAGAGTGAATCTATATGTATGCATATCTTTGTTGATATTCTTATGCAGATTCCATGGCTGATGTGAATGTGCCTGCTCCTGCTCTAACCATTTGATCAGATGTTCAAACTTCATTGATTGGCTTTGATTTCATCACAACAACAACATCGGTAGCAACAACGACAACAACTCTTTCACCACCACCACTAGTTATCTTGTGCGTCATAAGTAGTGTGGTATCAAATGTTATGTATCAGTACATGATTTTTTATTTCATGAGTTTCTCGTTAAACTTTAAATCATTTATAAACTCATCATAACTGACACTAACATTCTCCCTCATTGATTGAGGGGGAGTAGTGAATCGTCTCAATATCAGAATATCTTTAATCAGACCACATCTTGCTCCCAAACTTTTCTAACTTATGTAAATCACTTGGGATCACAAATCTCAAATGGTTTGAAATTTTTGATCGGGGGAGAAAATGTGATTTAAATATGAAATCTGATATAAAATGTGATTGTTTTGGACTTAAACAAATGCTCCCCGATATGTGCTAAACTCTTTTGTATATCGATGCACATATTGAGGGGGAGAAAAATGGCTTGTGTAAAAGGATCCTTGCATCTTATGTGAGTGCATCTCAGTCTTGACTCATGAATTGACGTAACAGAATTGTCTTGAATCGAAAGGACTAGTCCTGGACGGGTAATAACTTCAAGCTCGTTTAACCAGTGATGTAAGCGTGTATCGAAAAGGACTAGTTTGAGTAGAATGTACCATTTCGAGAAACCTTGGGTGAATCTGATCGGGCCGGGTAATAACTTCAAGCTAGTTTAACTAGTGATGTAAGCGTGTCTCGAATGCCCGGTCATGTTCACTTAAGGTAGATCAATTCAAAAAGTGCAACTCTTCCTGACATGTGCAAACTTTAAAATCTATACATATGAGCACATGTTAAGGGGGAGCATTTGAAAAATGACAAAACTCTCAATGTGTTAACAAAATGTGTTTCTCAATCATAAACACGTTGAGAGAATTTTCAATGATTTGGTGTATGGCAACATAGGATATTCATGAAGCTATAATGTGGCTAAGGTTAGGAAAACCGTCCTATGATCCGCCAGAGCCGGAGGGATCTACCCATGGACAATACCAAATAGATAGTATTAGAAAGTCCATAGGTATGATTATGAAAAAAGGAGAAATGTGAGAATGGAGAAAGAAGAGGTTGAAGAATTAAAAAGAAATGAAATGAGAAAGGGTGAAAAGTAATAGCCCTCCAATTATTCAGCCTTAGGGCAGAAACCGGGTTCAATTCATAATCTACTGATTGTTGCTAAGGCGGCATTGGTATTGAAAACAAGACGTCATGGACCCAGTGACGCAATCTTCTAGCCACTCAAGTTCTCTTAAAAGAACTTGTTTCATTCTCACGGGGAACCGGTGTAATCTATCAACTTACCTCTTAGAGATGGTTGATATTGAAGCAGGAGACCTCTCCCTAATCTCCGCATAGGAAAACCAAATGCACTTATTAAGTC
The DNA here is from genome assembly GCA_030686995.1 of Artemisia argyi. Classification (NCBI taxonomy): domain Eukaryota; kingdom Viridiplantae; phylum Streptophyta; class Magnoliopsida; order Asterales; family Asteraceae; genus Artemisia; species Artemisia argyi. Next base: position 199,661,015 of record CM060702.1, read on the forward strand.
TAGAGCCTCGAGATGCATACAAAGATCTCATAGGAACATGGGCTACTTCTACCCTGGTTGTTCAACATTAAGGACTCCAGTGGTAAACTTATGAGTCCTACGCAGATCTTAGCAATCTGCCAGAACATTTATGAGGGAAGTTACTATTGTAACTCCCAGTGATTGAATGGAAATTCCTGCCAGGGTCAACATCAAGCAGCCCTGAAAGCAGGTCACTTAGGTAATTCCTTGTGGATTACGCTTAGTGGTCACCATGGTTACAAACAATCAATAGTCGTGGAGTGATCTCCAGCGACTCACCCAATAGTTGATCTACTTAGGTAGGTCGTGTGAATCCTTTCAGGGTTTGCCGATTGGGAACGGTCTTGGTAAGAGTTAGAAGGAGTCTTCACACTATGCAGTTGACAATCTCTAATTCCAAACCTATAAGTACCGGATGATTTATTGCTAACTGTCTGCTTGCAGGAAATTCTGACGGTTGCTGTCGATTGCAGAAAAGATGCTGATCCATCACCACATGCTCGCACTTCAACATCACTATCTAAGAAATCATGATAATTGATTAGGCCTCATCTATGCTTCCACAACTCTGATGCAGAAGATCATGATCCAGAAAAGTGTGAGCATGTCAACTCAAAGATGTTCAAACCACATGGAGACATTACTACTCATTTGGATGATGAACTCGAAGTAATGCCAAAGATTATCCAACTCATTGAACAAGTCATCTAGAGTCTGCTGCTGAATGTACAAAGACATGTTTGAAGAATCAAAGTCTACGAGCTGCAAGATTTCAAGGATGCAAGAATTCAGTACTTATCTTCTGGGGTGACCTTCCTTAGGGAGAGATTGTTAGGAATACGAATATTCAGATAAAGACTCGGTCACCCCAAGTATTGCTAAGCATTACGTAGCTTGTAGAATTATCCTTATTATAGTTAGTACTTAGTTTATTAGTAGTTAAATATGTAAATAGTATTTGTAGAGTGGGTCGGGTCTTTACCCTCTGTCAGCTCACTCTACAGCTCGTTTCATGGAGCACCAAGTATTGTAGTATAAATACCCTCTCCCACCCAAGGGAGAGGGTTGGACCTTTTACACACATAATCTAATATCTTCTTCTTTTTCTCACTAAAGGCTCCCAACTCTCTACTCTTTCTCTCTCTAAAATATGTGCCCATTATGCCCATTTAACTTCTAAATGGGCAAGATATGTCCATTTCAAAAAAAAGAGGGGGCTCAAATGTGCCCAAATCTTCTAAAAATTTGCCCATTTAGCCCATTTTTTTGATTTTGGGCACAAATTGCCACCTCTAATTAACGCATATATGGGGGTAATATAAGATGTTCTTCCCCATTACTCCATAACACAAGTAATTTACCCATGAGTCCCAATCGTCCCAAAACAATATGTACAAGATATGACTCGACTTAGCAACCATGTAATCAATTAGATAATTAACTAAGGGTTTAAACAAATAACAATAATGCAATAAAGATGAGTGCATACTCGGAAGGCTAAGGCAATTTGGGTGTACATTTAAGTGGGTTGTAACAAATTCTTCCTTTAAGTAAGATGCTTAAAGTTAGAAACGAAAAGATAGGCTCGGAGGGGTGTACTAGGGGTTTCGTGTACTAAAAATGAGTACAACGCTAAGGTGTGGGAAAAATTAATTGACTTTACTAGCCAAGTAATATGAATTAAATGGTCAAATAATTATGATACGGGTTTAAAAAAAGGGTGATCCTAATGCCTCTTATCATGTAGTAAATCCTACTACACGAATGTAGTCTCACTAGCGGTCTCGGGATGCATCACTAATGCAAGTTCTAGAATCTAAATGCTACCGGTACACTCATAAGCACTAATAGTAAATGTTTTTCCTATCAAATCTAAAGGCGAACCTCACATATTTGGGTGGAAAATTTTTCTGAATAGTACGGTTTTGTGCTAGTCATACGACTCCTATCCATGAGACGCTTTCTATGGCTAAAGTTTCACTCCTAAATGTTGTAAAAAAATTTAAATTTGGCGCTAAAATTACACTAACAAGTATTTCTCATAGTTTTATTACACACCTACCATCAAGCAAACAAACTCAAGTTCAAGTGTATCCTATAAGGTATCATCATTTACCCTCCCCTTACACTTAGGATGAACATTGTCCCCAATGTTCAATTAAAGAAATGTAAAAGTAAAACAGGTAAAAGAATAAAATCAAATACTCCCCTGATTCGTTCGGTGTGGATAGTGTGTCAACAAGGTTAGATCTTCCTCCAAGAAAATGAACAATCAAAGCTTCCCTTCTAGAAATATAAATCATCTTCTTGTCATACGTAACCTGTTAAACCTGAGAAAACAAACAAGGCAACCTCGCGTAAAATCGGCGGCAATCTATATATACTAATAAATCCTAGAAAACAATGTAAGATACAATGCTTGTGGAATGAATGTTTGCAGATTTCCTGGAGTTTATAAAACTAAAAAATTAACAAAAACTTCAAGACTCCGTTAGAAAAACAAAACTAGCAAAATTTCCATAATTTTACACATGACGCCGTCAGGAGCTAACTCATGACGTCCTCAGAAGTGATCTGAAGAAATCTTTACGTTAAGTTTCCAGAAAAATTTTTGGAAAAACTTATGTCCTACTTCCTGGAAAATCCTGCAAAACATCATTATGACTCGATACAAGCATTTGACTCTAACAAATACTAATACACATGTTCATTTAATATTGTGAAGAATCATGATCAATTTCGTTTCTTAAAAACATATTTGGGGTTTCCCCTTACACTTATCTTTTGCGAAATACCTTTATATGAAGTTAAGACGAAGTTAAACAACAAAATAAAACATTTTCACAATTTTAGTTTGAAACATGAACCACAAACAATAAAAATAAAGCATGCATACGGAAACAAATAAAATCAAATAAACAAACAAACAAACAAATAAAGAGGGGCTTGGGTTGCCTCCCAAGAAGCGCTTGTTTTTGTTCGAGTCACGAGCCTGACTCTACCCTTATTTAATGGAAATAGGGAAGGTGTTCCCTACACTTAGGATTAAGTGCGGGTGAAAGTAGCGATACACACCCTTAGGGTGGAAATATGCCATGTGAGGAAAGAGTGGTGGATGAATTATATGCTCAAAAGGGTGTGCTCCTATCATCATAACCTTACCTAATTTAATCGGGTTAATGGGTGGATTAAGATTTTCTCCTAGAAAGGGATCATTTTCTATCAAATTCAAGAGACTAGTAGTTGGGGATCCATCTTGACCTAATAAACCCGGTTTAAACCATAATGTTTCTTGTGATAAATCATAAATGGGTGATGTAAGCATGTAAGGTCATTTTCCACTCTTATATTGGCTTCCTCTCTACATGGCTTAAAGTCTACCACCTTTATCCTAAGACTACCTGGACTACATGGGTTGATGGGTGGGTCGGCTCCTCTTTTGTCTCCTAGATGTATATCTAAGTATGGAAAGTTATGTGAAGATTGAGGTTCCAGCTCATCAACACTAGGAAATTCCCTAGAACTAGGAGTAAGGTTATCACTACAAGTATTCAAACCTATATCCTCTAGTGGTGTTTGGTACAAGGGTTTTACCTCCATCGGGATTCCTAAAGTTTCTTCTACTTCTTCCGGGTAAGTCACGGGTGGTGTGTGTGCCTCAAGTGATGATGGGAGTTGTGGGGTACTTTGTAGGTTTGCGTTATTTACCTCATCCTTCCTTATCTCAATATCATCTATATCCTCATCATGTGTTTCTTGAGATTCAAAGTCATTGATCAAAAAACCTAGGTCTTTTTGCTCAATATGATCATGCTCGGCTAAATCCCCCACAATTGTTTCCTCAAGTTGTGATGTATACATACCCATCAATTCATTGAACTCATGGTTCACGGTTAGGAGGCTTTCCTCAAAAAATTTCCAAAGGTTCTTACTAAAAGGAATTGATCCTAACAATGATTGTTTAATATAGGCCACACATGCGCATAACTCATCAAACCTATCAAACTTTACACCAATCTCCTCTTGTATATATATAAGATCACTTAAAAATTCATTGGAACAACAGGAAGCAAATCTATCCGAGTAAACTAATTGTTCCTCATTTGTTAATGATCTAAATGGACTTTCATCCGCCATGGAGACAAATGAAAATGGCTTTACAAATAAAGGCACAAAGAAAAATATAGACTAAAGAAATCCTATGAAAAAGAAATAAAAATCTTACTAGAAAGGAATCTAGCAAGTAGACCTAATAAAAAGAAATTCTAACCTAGACAATAACTATTCCCCGAGCTGCGGTGCCAAAAACTTGATGCGTGGGAATTGCACCAGGCTTTACCTCTCGAGGGATCTCGAGAAGCTTACAACCCCCACCAGGCAGTGTACCTGATCGTTCAACTCAGGAATAGTGTCGCTAGGATCAGAAAGCCTAAAAACTAGGTCAAGAGGTGAGGGATGATTCTTTTTGTATTTTTATATTTTTATAAAAGCAAATAAAAATCTCGGTTTTTGGAAGAGTGGGCGAAATTAGTTGCTAATCAACTAACCCAATAACTAAGATGCAATCAAAATAATATAACAGAAATGAAAATAAATCTAATTAAACTAGTGGTGTGAACAATAATGTGGAGAGTTGTGTTTACTTAGGTTTCATTACTCCCTAGATATCTTTTACAGGTTGATAGTTTGTTACAATTGCGTGGATGACTGGTTATATTCCTTAATACCATTCGTGGGGTGGCGTACGTACTTCCCCAAATCTATAAGCTCCTACTTCACTCCTATGTCGAGCTTGCAAGAAGCTCCTAACATGGGATCATTAGAATTCGCTCATGCATTAAATACAACCATAATAACCTAGTACGCATTGGTTCATGTTTCTTAAGACGTTCAAGCATGTTACCCTATGGAAGTCTGTCAGTTTTCTTAAGCCTAACATCGAAATCATTCATCCGTAACAACTATAAACAAACAATCAACCCATAATCAACATCTAGGTTTCACTACATCTAAGCAAACACACAAGAGATCTAGCCTAGCATGTTAAATTCAAGACAAGCGTAAAATATATTCAAACAACACATAGACATATTGAATGAATTGACAGGATACTTATCTCAATTGAACATGAAAGGTTCAAAGGGTAAAAACCCTTGAAAGAGCAGTAAATTTCGTGCTAGGGTTTCTCCAAAGTTATCCCTCTAAAGTTACACACAATTAATGAAAATTGCAAAACTATATATAGATTTACAAGGTGACGGCGTCAAGAAGAAATGTCTGACGCCATCAACACGCCGCCCATAATGAGATTGGATTGCCTAGATCCAAGTTTGACGTCGTCATGTGTAATATTACTCTGGGCCGTCACCATATCTTGAACCATGATGGTCATACGTGACGCCGTCACGTTTTCTCTGGACCGTCACCACTTCCAACTCTTGACGCCGTCATATGAAGCCTCTTGACGCCGTCAGGTACTGTTCCCAGCAAGGAAAATTAAGACTTTGCCATTTTCTTCACTTTTATGCTCCAAAAACGTCCAAAATGCTTCCTTTTCCAGAATTCACTCCAAAAGTACCTAAAATCATAAAATGAACAATTTAGGGCAATATTTGATCAAATAAATTCAATTCCGGGCTTAAATGACCCCCTAAAAACGGTTCATTTTTCGCCTCATCAGTTGCAACGAATGGAGACTATCACCAATGTAACGATTCACCAACAAAACTAAGTGATCAATGGAGATCACCTCTATGATATGTCCACACTACACCTCACCGTATACCCCTTGGATGCTAGTCCTCTACCCGTAACCTTCAAATGGCCTTTGATTAAACAAGAATCAAAGGATTTGATTATGAAAACCAAAACCCTATGTGGGTTTATTTTGTTTGCCTTCCCAAAAAGAGAGGAGGGGGAGAGGGATTTGGTAATTTGTTATGATAATTATGAGGAGATAATTCCCTTATATTAGCAAACCATGACCTCCCCTTTGACCCTCTAGGTGGCCGGCCACATATGGGCCCAAAATGGGCTTCCCATTTTGTTTTCAAGTCCAATGGATTAAGTACTATACTTAAGCATTAGAAGCCCAATAGTGTTTTCGTGTTACGTTAGCTTATTTACATGTCGTAAGTACAATAAATACAACATAAAGAGGTACCTAAGTGTATATATGTGTGACCCCATAGGCTCACATATGTCTAGCCATATAATTAGTTATTATGACACGAGCATACTCCAACAGCTCCCACTTGCGACGACATAATAATCAAGTAATTATACAAGCAAAGGTTAGCGTCTAGCAACACGCCAATGCCCCTAGAAATATGTGAGGGTAGTTTCTTAAACGTCTCAATTAAATGGTTTTAATGCCATCCTTCCTTTTGTTACAGATACTATGTTGAACACTAGACATGGATCAAAGTCATTCCATTTATTCAACTATTTTGTTTCTCGATCTAGATATTGAATAAGATTACCAAGTGAATTAAGATTCATCTTAATCTCATTTGGGTACGGCCATACAAACATCTGTTCAATTCATCGAGGGGCCCAATAGTATCTAACTCCATGACATGTGGAGGAAAAAAATCCTATTTTGACTGCACGTGTCATTCATGTTTTTCAAATCACTCCTGAAAATGGTTTTTATAACTACCTTATTCAGGACAGTGTTTAACCATATCAAAGAATAAAATTACGCACATGCAAGACCTACTTGCATCTCAAGTCTAAGGATAAGAGACATAACCATTTACGAGATTCACTATTGACGCCGATCCATGCAGTGAAATCTTGAAGGTTGGATCAGTCCAATGTTCATCACAATGAACAACATATGAGTTTGGCAAATAAATCACCAACACGCTCACATTTGCCTTAATTTGATGATACTCCCGTATCGTCAACTGACAATGGACAATTTTTGAATAATTAAATTATTCATGGATTAAACATGCAAAAATGGAATACAGTTGATATGTATGAAAACGACTATAACCATTACATCAATTCATTAAAGATACAAACTGTTCAACATTCCAATTATTTAAAATACTAAAAACAGATTTACATGAGACTATTAGCAGGCCGCAGCCCAATGTTCCTAGCATGCTCCACATGTTTGGTACAAGACATTGGTTTAGTAAAAGGATCAGCTAAATTGTCATCTGTGTAAACTTTAAGGAGACGAATATCATCACTTTCGATAACTTCTCGAATATAGTGAACTTTCTGACGAAAGTGTTTGGCACCCTTAAGAACACCTGGTTCATTGGCTATGATAATGGCACCGGAATTATTGCAGTACATATCCATAGGTCGTTCATTGCTGGGAACAACGCCAAGCCCAGAAATGAACTTCCGTATCCAAATTGCCTCCATTGTAGCTTCAGAAGCAGCTATATATTCAGCTTCTGTAGAGGACATCGCAAGTGTGCTTTGTTTGGCACTCTTCTAGTCAACAGCACCTCCATTCATGACAAAAACATATCCTGTTTGGGATTTGATGTCATCACGATCTGTCTCCTAGCTTGCATCAGTATAACAAGTAACACTGAGCTCACGTTCAACATCACCACCATAAACAATTAAGAAACATATCTTTAGTATTCCGCAGATACTTCAATATGTCCTTAACAGCAGTCCAGTTACATTCTCCTAGATTTTGTTGAAATCTACTTGTTAGGTTCTGAGAGAACGCTACATGAGGTCTAGTGCACCTAACCGCATACATGATGGATCCCACATCCGAAGCATAAGGGACTCCCTTCATCCTCCTCACCTCAGCGGGTGTAGAGGGTCCTTGAGTCTTACTTAATTTCGTATTTGGTTGCATCGGAAGACTTCCACGTTTGGAATCTTGCATTTTAAATCTCTTCAGGATTTTTTCAATGTATGCACTTTGACACAAGCCGATTAACCGCTTTGATCTATCTCGGTAGATCTTGACTCCAAGTATGTACGATGCTTCTCCTAAATCTTTCATATCAAAACACTTTCCAAGCCAGGATTTTACATATTGTAGCATTGGAATGTTGTTTCCTATGAGTAATATGTCATCGACATATAAGATTAGGAATGCGACTATACTTCCACTAGTGTTTATGTATACACATGGCTCATCGGGATATTGAGTGAAACCAATCTTTTTGATTTCCTCATCAAATCTCTTGTTCCAGCTTCTAGATGCTTGCTTCAATCCATAAATGGATCTTTGAAGCTTGCATACTTTGCCAGGATATTTTGGATTCACGAAGCCCTCGGGTTGCAACATATAAACGTCCTCGTTTAGGTGGCCGTTCAAGAAGGCAGTCTTGACATCCATTTGCCAAATCTCATAGTCATAATACGCTGCTATGGCTATAAGAATCCTAATTGCTTTAATGTCTGCAACAGGCGAGAAGGTTTCTTCATAGTCAATTCCTTAGATTTGAATGAAACCTTTTGCTACAAGACGAGCTTTATAGGTATGTGCATTTCCATCCACGTCGGTCTTTATCTTGTAGAGCCATTTACTCCCAACGGTCTTAGCATTGGGAGGTAGGTCTACCTCGACCCAGACATCATTGTCTTTCATGGATTTCATTTCCACATTCATAGCTTTGTTCCACTTGTCGCGTTCAGGACTCGTAGCTTCTCGATAGTTAGCGGGTTCGCAATGATCCCTAACTCATGTTCCTCAGCATTGATATAAAAACCATATCGTTCAGGTGCTTGAGGTATCCTTTCGGATCTACGAATGGGAGCAACATCTCGAAGAGGCTCAACATTTTCATGCTCAGTCTCATTTTGATGTTCACTAGTGTTACTAGAAGGTTGCACATCTTCGCTTTGAAGTTCATCAAAGTCTACTTTGCTCCCACTTGCTTCTTGTGAGATGAGACTGTTCTCAAAGAACTCAGTATATCGAGCAACAAATATTTTGTTCTCGTGTGGGTAGTAGAAATAGTAACCCATCGTTTCCTTTGGGTATCCTACAAAGATACACTTGATAGCTCTAGGCTCAAGTTTGTTTGGCGTATCTCGTTTAACGAGAGCCTCACAACCCCAGACTTTCAAGTAAGACAGATTAGGGACCTTCCCATGCCATATTTCGTATGGAGTCTTATGAACCTTCTTAGTTGGAACCATATTGAGTATGCGTGCAGCAGACTCTAGAGCATAACCCCAAAAGGACATTGGCAATGTTGTTAGACTCATCATAGATCGAACCATGTCTTGCAAGGTTCGATTTCTCCTTTCAGACACACCATTATGTTGTGGTGTATATGGAGGAGTGAATTGTGAGACTATCCCACACCTTTTTAGATGATCTAAAAACTCTTGACTCATATATTCACCTCCTCGATCGGATCGAAGAGCCTTAATGGTCTTGCCAAGCTAATTTTCTACTTCACTTTGGAAGACTTTAAACGTTTCAAAGGCTTCATGTTTATGTTTAATTAGGTAAACATAACCATATCTACTGAAATCATCAGTAAAGGTGATGAAGTAGTTAGCTCCTTCTCTAGACATTGTTCTAAATGGGCCACATACATTAGTATGAATGAGTCCAAGTAGATCTTTAGCTCTTTCTCCAACATGGGAAAAAGGCTTTCGTGCCATCTTTCCAGATATGCAAGAAATGCATTTATCAAACGACACATTGTCAATTGACTCTAAAAGCCCATCGTGTTGCAGCTTCGTAATGTGTTTCTTGTTTATGTGGCAAAGACGACAATGCCATAAAAAAGTGGAATCCAAATTACGTTTGGATTTCTTATTGCTAACATTATATATAGAACTATTGTTTGAAATAGGATCACGCATATCAATTTTAAAAATGCCATCACGTGGAATAGCATTAAAATAAAACACATTATCCTTAGAAACAGAAATTCCAAAATCCGTAAAAGTATGAATGTAACCATCATCTTTCAAACACGAAAGTGAAACAACACCTTTAGTGATAGTAGGTGCAAAATGACAATTATTTAAAACAATAACTAGTCCATTTGGGAGGATAAGATCAAAGCTCCCAATTGCTTCTACAGCTGCACGATTTCCATTACCAACGTACAGATGTAAAGCTCCTTGCTTCAGCTTTCGACTTCCCCTAAGCCCCTGCACATTGTTACAAATGTGAGTACCACAACCAGTATCATATACCCAGGATTTGTTAGGAAAAGTATAAAGTTCCATTGTGAAGATACCTGATGTGCTAGCAACGCTAGCTTTGTTCTTCTTTAGCCCTTCCAGGTAGGCGTAACAGTTGCGCCTCTAGTGCCCTACCACTCCACAGTGGTGGCAGGGGGTGTCCTTGGCCGGGTGCTCCTTCTTGGCAGGTGAGGGGATTTTGGGTTTGGGGGCGTAAGCAAGCTTAGCCTTGCCTTTCCCTTGTCCCTTGCCAGGTGCCTGCGGTTTTCCCTTGTTCTTTTTCTGAATTATGCCTTGGTTGATAGCTAGGACAAGTGGAGCCTTCTTGGGCATGCCTTTCTCTGCAAGTTTCAGCATGTTATGCAGTTCGGCAATGGTTTTCCCCATGCTGTGCATGTTGTAGTTCTTCACAAATTAGTCATAATCCTTCGATAGTGAGATAAGTATCATGCTCACTCTAAGGATCTGAGGCATGGGGTATCCCAGTCGCTCCATCTAATCCAGATAGCTTTTCAGTTTCATGACATAGCTACTGACCGATTGCCCTTCCTCCTGCTTGCAGGCATGAAAAGATTTGACCGTGTCAAACAATTCTTGCTCTGCTTGCTGCTCAAACATAACTTTCAGTTCTCGCAGCATGTCAAATGCTGAAAAGTTCTCTAAGCTCTTTTGCAACTCAGGGATCATGCTAGCCAGCATAAGACAAGCCACTTTCTGTTGCTCGTTACTCCTACGAGTGTAGGCGTTACGAACAGCAGCAGTAGCATTAGCAGCAGGTGCTTCAGGTAAAGCTTCTTCCAGATGGTAAAACTTTTGTTCAGCCTTGAGGACAATCCTCAAGTTGCGGTACCAGTCCAAAAAGTTGTTACCATTCAATTTCTCTTTCTCAAGAATTGATCTGATTGACGAGTTGTTCATGGTTGAATTTGGAGTTGTCATCTACAAAATAAACAAAGTTCAATTTTAATAATTTTCAATAATTAATCTTTTTTAAAATTAACTACCCAAGTTTACAATATTAAAACAATTAATTTTACGAAAAAGGCTAAGATCCTCATTGAGGTTCCACCATCACATCAGTTGATCTGCTAGCAATGGAGGATTCAATAGGTAGGTAACATCGACCAATTGCATTACAAGTGCAACTCTTAGATCTTTATGGGACCCATGGCACTAGTGAACAAGCAACTAGTGTCAAGCTGGCATGTTTAGTCCCATCTTTGCCTCGGGTCAAGGTCTCACCGCTTAACTCAATTAACTCATCCAATTTGTGAACGTGCGAGAATATATCTAGGTCCCACGCATAGAGAATAGTCACCTTGGGTTACAATTCAACCTAGGTCCCACGCATAGGTAAAAAGTAACTGAAAGTGTTCTCAAAATTGGATGGCATGACTTAAATTTTGACGGGTAAAAGGTTTTGATGTGGATCAAAAGGTGTACGAAAGGAGCATGCATTCATCCTTCGTAGCACAAGTTAAAAATATTTCTTAACTTAAGTTTAATCATTGTTTTAATTTTATGTGTGTCAAGTTGTCCATTTTCATGACTAATATCCATCCTACGTGGATAATAAAGTTTGGACAATACATAAATAAAATAACATACATAACAAGTTAAGGTGTTATTATAAAACAATGATTTCAAGTTTCAAAAACTTAGTAAAACTAAATCAAAAGACTTAGTTTTGAAAATGGTTTGTGTTTCGTTTTAAGTTTTTAGAAAACTATTTGCAATTTTACATACGATCACAAGATATATAAAAAGCAAAACAAATACATAACCACAATATGCAAAGCCTCAACCGATGAAAAAACCTATGCTTGGTCTCGTAAGCCATCATGAGAACCAAGAGTCAACTAGGGACAAACCACACAACCACACGGAGGACTCCCACTTGCTCCAAGACAATCAAGAGCAAGTAGGAAGCCCATAATGCACATGAAAAGTAGTTGTTGTCCTTCCAGAATTTCTGTGTTCAGGGGCCCATAAGTCCATGAAGGAGGCTTCTCCGGGCTTAGCTCAAAACTAGAAAGTTGTAGGCCCATATCTTGGGTACCTGCAAAAAACATTCAGCCAAAAAGACCTTACCAATCACCGGAAAACTTCATTTTACCAACTGGTGTTCCAGCAGTCATTTTCCGGCAAAAACGTCTTTAACTCTTTCGCCTTTCACCACCAAGCCACGATTACATTATATTGAAAGTAAAATACAACTAATCTACTTTTAATCTACTGTAAAAGTGCCCAAACAATGGCTACAACCAAAAGAATATAATTACATAAATGCCGAAACAATGGCAAAAAACCTCAAAACACGAAATTAAACAACATCCACAACCATTCAATGCACAAGTGGTCTAGGTTTTCATCGGCTTTGCATATAAACATAATAATACCATAATATTATGAATGAAACATGGTGTTGGCTAACTCCATGGACAAACATGCATGTATTTGCCATGAAAAACAAAATAATAACAAGAATTAAATTGTTAGCCAACGAAAACGAAAATTAATTAACAAGAATTAAAACCCCGTTTGGTGCTCGTGTCAAATGGCCTTAGGTTCAAAACCCACTGATGTTAGGACCTTTTAATTATCTTTTTACCACATAAAATTAAGCCATGGGGCCTGATTTGAAATCGTTTCATAAATCGATAAAAAAAACATGCGTTTTAGGCCATTTTACACGTACCCGATAATCATATGGCACATATGATGGCTCGTGATACCACTATAGGTGATGTATGAATATAAAAAATATAAGAATCAAATAAACGCAGCGGAACAACATCACCCACACGATATAGCCAATATGATTAATCAAAAATAAACACAACATGTTTATACCTTTGTAGCGTGATCGATTGCAACGAATGGAGACTATCACCAATGTAACGATTCACCAACAAAACCAAGTGATCAATAGAGATCACCTCTATGATATGTCCACACTACACCTCACCGTATACCCCTTGGATGCTAGTCCTTGTACCCGTAACCTTCAAATGGCCTTTGATTAAACAAGAATCAAAGAATTTGATTATGAAAACCAAAACCCTAGGTGGGTTTGTTTTGTTTGCCGTCCCAAAAAGAGAGGAGGAGGGGAGAGGGATTTGGTAATTTGTTATGATAATTATGAGGAGATAATTCCCTTAAATTAGCAAACCATGACCTCCCCTTTGATCCTCTAGGTGGTCGGCCACATATGGGCCCAAAATGGGCTTTCCATTTTGTTTTCAAGTCCAATGGATTAAGTACTATACTTAAGCATTAGAAGCCCAATAGTGTTTCCGTGTTACGTTAGCTTATTTACATGTCGTAAGTACAATAAATATAACATAAAGAGGTACCTAAGTATATATGTGTGTGACCCCATAGGCTCACATATGTCTAGCCATATAATTAGTTATTATGACACGAGAATACTCCAACATAAAGTGCATAGTGATGTTTTGCGAAAAGTTTATGGACCAATAGTGTACTTTTTCTTGTCGTTTTGTAATTTAAATTAAATAATTTTTTTTATATATTTTTCAGAATGGTATTTTTTTTCACATACAACTAGACGCGCTTGTGTTAAAATAATTAATTATCTTAACACAAACTAAATTTAATACGGAGTGTATTTGTTTTAAGCCGGACGAAATTTTAAAAAGAAATGACGCATCGATGCAAGGAATGTCGAAATGCAAACAAAATATCTCTAGTTCTAGACACTTCTACAATAATTTGTTGCTGTCGATAGAAAAAGCGAGGTTCACTTGTTATTTCCACATAACTATATCTTCTCTTTTGTTATAAAAATTTTCAATGGTGTATAAAATTTCAACAAGTGGCCAAATGGGTAACATCATGAGAACAGGATTTAAAGCGCAAGAAAGAAAGATTCTCGCCATGTCGATTGTCGATGCTGAAAATATCTTAAACAAGAAATATCGTGGGTGACGTGGATGAAAGTGATTTGCTGAATAAAAAGAAGATATTTTGTCATATGGATTTAAAAAATATCTTTGGTTAAACTATATCTTTTTTGAGCAAGTTGGTTAAAGTTAAACTATTAGACGTAACATCTTCTTGGTGAGTTGCTATAGCACCGCCCCATCCCCCAAAATAACATTCTTTCATTTTTATATTGTGCCTTTATAGGTTAACACTTTTCTTTTTGTTTTAGTTTGCCTTGCTAATTTTTATTTTATTTTATTTTTAATTTTTCTCTCATGTGTTAAAAAAAGAGGAACAATTTAACTGAAACTAACTTAATTTACACATGAGCAAAAATCATAAGACATAGACGCATACTCGCGCAAAATGTTAATATGTAGCAGCAAATAATTATATTTGCAAAATCGTAATTTTTGTTCGACCTTGATACAAATCATGTTTTTTTTTTTTTTTTTTTTTTTTTTTTTTTTTTTAATACAAAGTGTATGTTTTTTAAAATTAGCATAGCATGTGTTTTTTAAAAGCTGTCAAGTTTAATGGATACTTAAAGCTAATTTAAGCAAACTACATTAATTTAAATTTCAAGATTTATAATAATAATAATAATAATAATAATAATAATAATAATAAAGTGATGTCTTTTATAATAATAATAATAATAATAATAATAATAATAATTATTATTATAAAATTTTTAATTTAAAATAAAATTTTAATATAATTTATTTTTCCTATTTATTTTCTTCCCATCAAACACACATTATTTTTTGCAAATTCTAATTACTTCAAATTTCAAATCCTTAACATTCCAAGTCCTTCATATTTCAATTTCATAGACAAATTGTAATTCCATCAACGAACTTATTAATACTCCCTCTGTCCTAAAATTATTGTCCTTTTAATTAAGGCTGCTCACGATCAGGCCGAGAAAAACCGAACCGAACCGAGATTAAATCCGGTAAAAAACTTAGACTGAGACCGGACCGAATGTGGTCGGTTTAGTCTCGGTTCAAATAGACTAAATGTTCGATTTTTAAACCGGACCGGACCGAGATCGAAATTATGAAAACCCTGGACTGAGACCGAACCGAATGTAATCGGTCCGGTCTCGATCCGGTCAATTTTGTCAGTCGGTCCGGTCCGTTTGCTCACCCCAGCTTTAAACCAGCTGAAGTAAAATTGTCATTAAAAGTTACAAACATTCAAAAAAATATCTGAATACGCATAGATTTTTCTTGACCTGTGAGATCTCAAAAGATTTATAGATGGGCGTAGAAAGAAACACGTGTATACCTTTAGAACGCATTATTAATACAAGTAATCAAAAACAAAACAAAACAAAACAGTTCCTTACATTATAAAAATACCACCCACCAGATATTTTCATAAATATCTTCCTTCCTTTCAAAAACACTAAAAAGCAAAAACAAAAACAAAAAACAACATACTTTCTTCAACCTTTCATTTTCACCATGGGGGGATTACAACATGATGATTCTGATGATATTGATCTGAGGAAAACCAAGAAGCAGAAATGTTATATTGATTGGGAGTATGATTACTCAGATGATGATGATGATGAGTCATCGGTGGGTGTGATAGATGATGGGTTTTTGATGAAGTTGGCTGAGTTTTTTAATCCGATGATACCCACTTCAATTGTGGTCTCCAATGCTATGGAACCTGATTTTCCTATTGTTTATGTTAACAAGGTCTTTGAACATGCTACTGGTTATCGTGCTGACGAGGTTCTTGGCAGGAATTGGTATGTTGTTTTTTTCAGATTTTTGTTTTGTTTTAATGTTTTTTAAGGTTGTTTTTGTGTTTTGGCTTATGAAAAAAATAAAATAAGTACAGTATTGAATTGTATTCTTAGTTACTACAATTGCTTTTATTTGTCTTAGATCGGCAAAATGATTAAAAAAAGTATTATACTTGTAATGGTTTCGTCTTCAGGTTAGCGAACAAATATTTTTACTTTTGAGGTCCTCTCTAGGGTATTTTGCGAAATTTCCGGACTTTTTTACCCCTCTTAGCTAATGGAAATTTTCTTTTTCCCAAAAGGCAAAAATGTCACAAAATACCCTAAAGAAGATGTTGAAAGAAAAATCCCTCAAAAGTAAATTTAAAAAAAAAAAAAAAAAAAAAAAAATGTTCACTAACATGAAGACGAAACCATGGCAAGTATAATACTTTTTTTAATAATTTGCTCTTTTAGATCAGATAAAGAAATTTGATGTTAAGGGTAGGTATGAATTATTGGTTGTTACTTGTATCATTTGTTTCGAATAATTTTCATTTGTTTATTTCACTGATTGTTGTACCTAGAGCTTATTTAAATAGCTTACATAATAATTTTAATTTGTTAGAACATGCTCCATACAGTTTATGATTTTTTTTAACTGATAATTCAAGAGCTCATTGACCACTGCATATAAAAGTCCATCAAATTAGCACATGAGATTCAGATAATGCTTCTATTTGTTGCTGAAAATCGAGATTGCTGTTGAGAATTTACGTTAGCGGTATTTCCTTTGTTTAAACGTAAAATGAATGTTTTTTTGCGAGGGAACATTGCATGCATCAAATTGTATGAAGAGAGTACTAGCCGCCAACTTTAGTGATACAATTGGGTTGATATGGAAAAAACAATGTTACTATAGGCATTCATCCTTTACATGATTCTGCATTCTAGTGCTGCTATATGTACTATTTTCTTGATGTTCGAGTGCTTTACTGTCTGATTGTATAATTAGCTTTATTTATATATATGGTTAGATATACAGTTGGTTATTCTGGATCGTGTAATTAATTTCGGAATTTCTTTCTTTTTTTTTTTCAGTCGTTTCTTGCAGTACAGAGACCCTCGAGCCCAAAGACGCCATCCTTTAGTGGACCCTGTTTGTGTGTCAGAGATCAGAAGATGCCTCAACGAAGGCATTGATTTCGAGGGAGAGCTTCTCAACTTCAGAAAAGATGGTACTCCAATGGTGAACAGGCTCAGACTTGCTCCCATGCATGATAATGAGGGCATAGTCACACACATAATAGGCTTACAGGTCTTCACAGAAACCAAAATCGATCTAAATAGTGTATCATACCCTGTATTTAAAGAGACTTGCAAGAATCAATCCGAACAAGCAACTGGAAAATACTCCCCAAATAGCGGGCAAATGAAGTACATAGAATGCCAGGAGATATGTGGAATTTTACAACTTTCTGATGAAGTAATGGCTCAAAATATCTTGTCACGGTTAACACCTAGAGATGTTGCTTCGATTGGGTCTGTGTGTAGAAGAATTCGCCAACTTACAAAGAACGAACATGTGAGAAAAATGGTGTGTCAGAATGCATGGGGAAGAGAAGTAACTGGTGCATTAGAACACATGACAAATAAATTAGGGTGGGGTCGTTTAGCTCGTGAACTCACCACTCTCGAGGCTGTTTGTTGGAAAAAACTTAGAGTCGGAGGTGCAGTGGAGCCTTCACGCTGCAATTTCAGTGCATGTGCTGCTGGGAACAGACTGGTTCTATTTGGAGGGGAAGGAGTTAACATGCAGCCAATGGATGATACTTTTGTTCTCAATCTTGATGCTGTCAAACCCGAGTGGCGTCAAGTAAGTGTTAAGTCAGCCCCACCGGGTCGATGGGGGCACACTCTTTCATGCCTTAATGGGTCCTGGTTAGTGGTATTTGGTGGATGTGGAAAACAAGGATTGCTGAATGATGTGTTTGTTCTAGACCTAGACGCCAAACAACCGACATGGATAGAAGTGTTTGGTGGGGGTCCACCTCCACCTAGATCTTGGCATAGCTCATGCACTATAGAAGGGTCAAAACTAGTAGTCTCAGGTGGGTGCACCGATGCCGGAGTCCTTCTAAACGACACATTTTTACTTGATCTCACAATGGAAAAACCGACATGGAGAGAGATTCCGACTTCAAGAGTCCCGCCATCTCGACTGGGCCATTCACTCTCAGTTTATGGAAGGACTAAGATTCTTATGTATGGCGGGCTTGCCAACAGTGGTCACTTACGGCTAAGATCGAGCGAGGCATATACTATAGATTTGATGGATGAGAGTCCTAAATGGAGGCTATTAGAGTGCAATGCTTTTACAGGTGTAGGGACACAGAGTGCGGTGGTTCCACCACCTAGGCTAGACCATGTAGCCATGAGTATGCCATGCGGGCGTGTTATAATATTTGGTGGTTCAATTGCTGGGCTTCACTCTCCGTCACAGGTGTTCTTGTTGGACCCTGCAGAGGAGAAACCGTCTTGGAGAATTCTCAATGTGCCTGGTACACCTCCGAAATTTGCTTGGGGACATAGTACTTGTGTCGTTGGGGGTACAAGGGTTCTTGTGTTGGGTGGTCACACAGGCGAAGAATGGGTTCTTAATGAGTTGCATGAATTATGTTTGGCAAGCAGGCAGGAGCTTGAGCCGTGAAATCAAGCTTGGTCATTTTGGTGAGGCGCGTTCTGTTGTTTAATGGTTATGATTTTGTCTCGCATTATTGTAGAAGTGTTTATGCTGTGTGCTTAAGTTTGGTAAGGATGACGTGGTCAGTAAATGTCAAACAAGTTGCTTCCTATTGGACGAGATGTTATAATTTTGTATATCTTATAGTGTAAAACGAGCACCTGGATGCAATTATGTCTTCGGCGTATGAGATACTTTAATTAGACAGCTTGTCTACTGTAATAATGTTGTTGAGTTTGTATACTGCACTAATGCTGTAATGCACTTTAATTTGAAGGAAGGCATGCGTATTCACATTGAAATTATTTAGTACTGCTTTGTTAAATAGCTTTTCTTTGCAAGAAACGTAACATTTTCATATGTTATTTACGTGTCTTGTTAAATATGCAACATTTCATTCTTCTATTGAATCTTGGACAATTAATCTGCTTTGCCGAATTATACTCATTTCAAGTTATTCCTGAGGTAGTCCGTTAACTTGTTTTATGAAAGATGGTCTATTTTTCCAATTTATTTACCAAATTAGACATTGTATTTTTCAAGAGGGGGAGTATTATTTTTTCCTTGGGATACAGGGACTAAAATTATGTGGTTTAAACTAATTAAGCACAATGATATGCGTTGGTTGAGCCAAGCAGATACAAGCCTCTCTAGTGCAAAGGCCAGAACTAGAGGCTTACTTGTAAGCAAAACGTTTCTATCGGAGTTAAGCTTTTGTTAAATAAAACAATTTGAATAGGTTAACAATCTTGTAGAGTGTTGGAATACAGCTTCTATAGATACATAAAAAAAAGTTACCCGGTTTGACTCAAACCCAACCCTGTTTCTTTGGTGCATCTATAGTAAACCAAATAGATTTTGACCCAAGTGACTGCCCAAACTATTCATTTTGTCACCTAAGTGACACAGAAAGATATGGCAATTTTGGCTTCAGGGTGCTGCCGTATTGAGCATTGACAAATGCCTCTTTCTTTTCCACTCAGTATCACCACAATTCATAGCATATCAACTGTTGAGTAAGCATGACGATAAGCAACAACGGAAACAGGGTCAAAAGTGAACAAATAATAAAATACCTGGAGTGGTAATCAGTAACAAAAGAATATGTTTATGTATATTGTATACAACTCAAAAAAGTCCAATTGTTCTAACACAGGCAAGCCTACAGGCTTTCGGTAATTACGAGTACAAAATGATATGATTATAGAACAACAGCACAAGAATTAACTTGCTTAACTCCAAACAATGAGTTGTACAAATCTGTAGTATGATATAAGGTACCAATTAGTGTTTGGTCACATTCATCGATCACTTCCATGCAACTGCATCAATATCGTCTCTGGCTGACTTATATAGTTGAAGCCTCTTAGCTAAGGTCTCTCTCTTTTCCATGAGTGACGGATCTTCGTCCAACATTCTACCAAGCTGTTCTTTCTGCATCAAAGAGACAGCATAATAGATAAGTATTCAGTCTTTTTTGGTGTATTTTCTTATACCTTCTTTAGGTAGGTTAGTTATTCGGTTTGATCACTCAAGTTAATGGAGATTTGACTATATTGAAAGAAAAATACTACTTGTACTTCCTATTTCAGTTTTAACTATCAACATTTTAAACCAGACAGAAATTTAATAACAAAAAACGAACATTCTGTCAGTTTTTATAAAACTGAAAAAGGTATCTACACAAGTTACAATTATTTATTAATCATGATAAAAGTTTTAGAATGTTTACAAGGTTTAATGACTAATCCATATTTGTTGATAAGACGTTTTCATGTAATCCACGGCTTGATATCTTTTATCTGGAAAAATTCCATGATAAGAGGATAACAAATGGTCATCCCAAGTATATGAAATCAATTTTATCATCACAAATAGTGTAATGGTGTAGGTGTACAATCCCAAACTTCATAAGCAAGTAACCACCAATTAATCCCATACTAGATTTTTACTTATAATGTACACATTTTGTTCCATTAAACCCGTTACAGAAATAAGCTTGTGCACATTTCATATATTTTCAACACATTTGATTTTCATAAAACAGTAGGAGTAACGAGTTTGACCTTTTAGGATTGAAGGAAAAAATATCAAAGAAACAGGGAAAAACATACCTCTTTTCTACCAACTTGTGTGTAGAATAGATTCAGCAATGATCTTCTTGCTTCTCGGACTTGACAATAAACAACAGCCTTTGGTATCGTATTCTTCAGAGTATCACAAACCATACCAATGTAAGCAGAGACGTTTGACCCTGATCACAATCACTTGATACATTCAGAAAGGGGATCGATTTGAAGAAAAAGATTTAGCATCTGAATTTTTTGAGGAGCACTTTCTAAAATGACACTCTAAATGCATCAAATACACCATTACTGATCAAGTTTAAACATGAATGGTATGGACACATTTTGTTCCATACATTTGATATTTAACCGTTGTTATGATGGTATTAACTACAAAAAGCAATTCTGATACATTACTTATAAATGAGTGACATTGCCTAGGGTTTTATCTTAAACGGGTCAAACAAAATTTTAGCTAAAACAAAAAAGTTTTTTCTGAGCAAAATGGTCAAACAGGTTGAAAGTCGCCCAAAGTTTATGTTTATTGCAAACCTCTTAAATAATTTTACCTAAATATTTAAATTGTTAATGTAAAAGTATTGTTTTTTAAATCATGATTCACGAATTTGACCACCTATAAATCTTTACTACCTTATAATGTATTTAGGACATCTAAATTTAGAAGTCTTAAAAAAATAAGATCAAAAACATTTCCACAAAAAGAAAGTTAGATATAAAGAGCTTTCATCCCAAAGTTAAATGTATTAATTTTGCTATTAAAAAATCAGAATTGTAACATCCTGGGAATTAAATGTATTTAAGTGTCGACTTGCAACTGCCTTAGAATATTTATACTTAGAATATTTATATTGTCCATTTCAAACAAACTTTGTAATAGCCAAACCTCAGTCGTATATGGGTAAATGTTTTTAAGTTATATTTCAAGTTTTATTTGTAATGTTTTTAAATGTATTTGAATTATTATGTAATGGTTGGGAAAAAAAATTGTATTTCGCCATAAAAATGGTCACAGGGTACCCGCCGCCGCATTGCGCGGGTACCCTTCTAGTGTTTCTAAAGAGGGTGTTTGGAATTGCTTATTTTAAGCAGAAAAGTATTTTTCCAGTCCAAACACTGCCTGCTTTTCTGCTTTTTTTCAAGCAGAAAAGCAGTTTTCCATAAGCAGGTTAGAAGATGCTTATTTCTTTTTTTCTTTTTTTTTTTTTTTTTAAATATATACCAAAGTGTTTATAAGTCAACCCAACCCAGCATGGATCGTTTTAGCTCGTTATACAGGCGTTTTAAATCTGAACCCGCTTTGAAACGTCAGCGAAAACACCCATCTTGCTACTTCTAGCATCAGCAGCATAAAGAAAAAGAGCAAGAGGTGATGCGTTTACCGATCCTCCTGAAGTGTTGATCGTCATACCGATCCACTGCTGCATTTGGTGGAGGTCTGTTTGAATGCTTATCATCTTTGGTGGGGGGTCTCAGTTCCGATTCATGAATTTTACGGAAAAACTCCACTGTTAAATAAGTTGATTCCATTTCCACCAGGCGGTTAACTGTCTTTCGACTTTCATCTCGATACTTTTCCAGTGATTCATTTGAAGCCGCTGCTATGTCAGCTTGGAGTGATGGGAACCGTCTTAACTCCTGCAACAGCCATCAAGTATTAACAAACACCAGATTATATGCCTTGCAGCGCGAGTGTTTGATTTTTTTGAACATACTTGGTTTTTTGTTGCAAACAAGAAAAGTCAAATATGTAAAAGAATGATCACATTCAAAGAAATTAAACATCTATGTGATCAAGGTAATGAAATATTTACCACTGTCTCTGAGATTGATTTCCTCACAAGTTCTTTCAAAACGAAGTGTACCTGAGAGAATGACACAATTAAGCCAATGTGACATGTAGGAGTTCTTTTGACCTTTTTAATTAGGTAAGAACAAGAACTGCAGCATGGAAAGAAACTAACTTGCTCTATATTTACTTACAGATATTGCAATATGTACTACAATAAATTTAGTACTAAAAAAAAACATATTTTAGTCAATGAGACATGTTACCTACTTACCTATTCAATACAAAAGAACAAGGGCTGCTGATGGAATTAAAATTAACTTGTTCCTACTTTTTGATTTTTTATTATATTTACTTGCTCCAATTTCATTATATACTAGAATACTAGCAATTGGACTGAAATAATACCAAAAACAACAAAAGATTACCGCATCTACAGTAGCTTCAGCTGGGCCCTTAAAAAATCCAAGAGATCCATCTATTAATCTTCTATATCCTTGTTCAGGAGCAACCAAGTGGGGCTGATAACCATCAGCCTCTGAAACAACTTTCCGGACATTACTGGTGGAGAGGTGGCGGTCCAGTGGAAGCTTTTTCAATGCAGCTGGTAGCTGATGATCAAAGACTCCATATATACGATCTCCACCTGGTCGACTGAAAAAGGAACCGGTTTTAGGATAGAAATACTATCCAAATAAGTGACATGAGTTTTCTTTTATATGAGTGTCTCGTCATACATCATTTTGTTGTGTTTAAAGTGACATCGGTTTTCTTTTATATCAGTATCTCCTTATATATCGTTTTGTTTTGGTTCCATATTAAAATTTCAAAAATGGAACTGGTGCATTAAGTTAGAAGTAGAAATCATGCATTACCCTCCATCAAGGTGCTCTTTGAACACACGATCAAACGCACGGCACAATTCCAAAATTGTATAAAGTTGTGCCTATTCACAAGCATACATATTAACTTGTGATTAGTAAAGATAACCATTCAAGTAATATATTAAGAATTATGAGACTTCTATGAAACTTACCCCTCCATCTGCTCCTATTGGTCTGCCAATACGATCCAGCTCCGCATTGATGTCATCGATATTTTTATTAATTAATGAAATTAAGCTTGGTATCTTCTGCCTGATAACAGACTCCAAATGCTGATGAAGAGAGATTAATAAGAATGGAAACTTGTCAAACAATATAATTAAGAATACTGTTAAGTAAAATGAATATGAAGAATATGGATACCTTAGATAAAAGTTTTGCAAGATACACTGAACCCATTTTAGGCGCCAGGTGTCCATATATAGGGCTAGATTCAAAATATTCCTGCTCCTTTCGTCGAGCAGCAATCATGTCAACATTCTTGTTGATATCAGCTTGTGAACGATTTACAATTCCAACCC
Organism: Artemisia argyi; assembly: GCA_030686995.1. Lineage (NCBI taxonomy): Eukaryota > Viridiplantae > Streptophyta > Magnoliopsida > Asterales > Asteraceae > Artemisia > Artemisia argyi. The sequence continues at coordinate 199,684,886 of CM060702.1, forward strand.
ATGGATGCTGAAGCCTGTAGGATCTTCCCTCGAGAACCTGTCATTTTGTAATAAATAAGGTCTATCGTTGATAATAGGACCTAGCAATTGTACCTTATGAAATTGAGGTATGCAAGTGCTACGAGGTATCAAAGTCAGGGAATAATGTAAAGTATATCTAGAAACTTGTGAGAAGATAAAACCCATACATCTAAACAGTCTGTTCCCGCATCCATGAGATCGAGTTTAGTTACCACGCCAAATGTTCGGTCACCTAAGTACAAAAATGAGAAATTTAGTATTCTAATTCCAGATATGCAAAGTGGCTAACAGGAAGGGTACCATAACCAATATGTCCTTACGGCCCAGAGGTACAACCCCAACTGAATATTAACATTCAGGTTCAGGTTCAGGTTCAAGTGTATTTTAGGTATATATGTGTGTGCATGCGTACATTCGCCAAAGACCACAGAAGAACGGATCACGAAAACTTTTATAAACAGAGAAATTGAGTTTAGCAACCATAAGATACCTGTAGGATCAACTTCTTTAGCAAGCTTTATAGCATCAGACGTGGCAATGTCTTGATTAGCAGGGGAAATTGCCAATATAATGCAATTTGGCTACAGAAACAGAAGTTTTCATTAGATGAATTGAGTAGATACTAATCTCGACATAAATGACATGGAAAGATAAGTTTCCAAAAGTTAAAAGTTGCACCCAACAGCTTGGATGTAAATTCCATGACCAAAATGGCTAAATTATTAAGCATTTGCTTAAAATAAAATACGTCATCTAGATGTTCTGATCTACTAAGATATGTTTCATACCTTTTCGACATAGGAGCGGACCATGTTTTCAATATCTTCAACAATGGATTCTGGCTGTCCCTCTGCATTTACCAAAAAGGTCATTACATATGCGTGCATCAGTTACTGTTGTCATAGTATAGCGCTTGACAGATTAATGTTATACCTAAAAACTAGTAAATGCTCACCTACAGCAACTTTTGTCAGCCCAGGAAGATCTATAAGAGTCAGGTTCACAACTGTAAAACAAATATCAAGCACTTAATGTTGATATAGAAACCAATTATAAGGAATACTTGAACTTGTCCATGGTAGTTAGATCACAATCAGCAAAACAATGACTATACCATTTGGAGAATAAATACTAAGGTGAATTGGACGGTTAGAGATTGCCTTTGACCTCCCAGTCATACGCTCTGTTTCATCTTCAATCTCCTTACGCACAGCAGCTGCTCCAGAGAAGAAACAAATTAGATATCTAATATGACTTGACATAATCATTTTTGGCACTACATAGATGAGAGCTATGCATTTACATGACAGAATGAGTACAAATGATTGTCATGGGGAAAACAATGATATATTTATGCAATGACTATTTGATCAGACAAATAATATGTAATATTGGCATATCATCAAATACTGAAGATAATCAAACAGTTTATTGAGGAAACATGCAGCATCGGGTTACTTCTTATCAACATAGTTTTGTCTGCACTCGTGCATGTAACAGTAGTTTAATTTAGAGTAATGCTTAACTGAACTGATAAGGCATGCAGACCTTCCAGTTTCTAAAATTTAAGACCAAGAGGAAGACATGCACATCTAACGGAACTAGAAACTTATGGAATATCTACTTGATATCTGTAGAGAACATGTAGAATGAACATTCAGTAAGAGTGTCAATTTGATCTTACTAAATGTCCCTATTTGCAATTTGAGATCTCCCATCAAGCTATTTCACCATTGAAACTGTCTTTCTTATAAATCAGAATTCTTAAAGTGGATAACTAAACTTAACAGAGGTAAAGTACGCTCTCGAGATAATTCTACATTGTAACAGGTCAGGAGAGCAAACAAATCCAAATACGGTAGGCCAAAACTATATCAGATTACATAATGATCATTCCAGGTCAACTATTCATCTGTGCAATAGTTTTATTGCTGCACTTAGAAATTGATGCGGTTCAAATCAGAAATCTATGAATATTGACAAACTAATGAATAGTGTGTACAACCATATATCCATTTAAATCTGCACATGTTAAGAACATTCGAAGTCAGGTTGTTTCCGTGTATCTCATTTCTCACGTTTACTGGTATTAGAAGATGCTCGGTAATTGTGATTGTGATACAATTGGTTGTGCAAGGTGCACCAATAATCACTAGTACAGAATGTTTCAGTTTAACCCCTTACAAACTAGAGTATAAGACAAATAAAAAATAAGGATCGGAAATTTGTAATTAACGTACCAAAATCCGTGAACTTCTTCCTTGGATTATGAAGAAACTCTGCATACTCAGTTCCCCTCTCTATCTTATGCAACTGCAATACCAACGGCCTCCTTGTAACAATACCTTAAAGTTATCCACAAAACAAGAGGAGTTAGAACCTCCATACAAATACAAGGAAAAAAAAAAGAAGGGCGTGTTTCCTTTACCAATTTGAACAATATACAAACATTAAAAAATATTAATAACAATTTTCCTTGACACCTATTTCACTGTTCTTAAACAACACTGTCACGTTCTCCTTTCAAGGAGAAAGATCAGACATGACGTGATACCCCTTGTTAACTACTTATCTTACTCCCGACTACTTTTTTTTTTTTTTTTTCTTTTTTCCTTTTATAAACATCATTGACCCAAAACTGAAATTTGAATCTACCAATGCACTACATACAAAGAAAATAAGCGTTGTGGACCTAAGGTATGGAGCAATGTGGAACCCTAGGCAATTACTAATTTAAACTTGTAAGTGAGGCATACTAGATCTCACAGATCGGCTAAAAAACACGTAAATCCCACAGTTATTTTAAACCGCAGTTCCGTAACAATCACATGAGTAAATAAATAAAAATATACCAGATCCACGAGGTAGGAAATCTCTTCCAACGACACTCTCCAACACGGAAGATTTACCGGAACTCTGATTCATTTAAAAAAATATATATATATATAAAAATGTTAGATCAACAAATTATATAAATAAAAAAGAAATGATGAAGAGAAAAATGATTATAGACCTGGCCACCGACAACAGCAACGGTAGGAAGAGCTTCCCAAAGAGACATGCCTTCACCGCCATGATCTCCTAAAACAGTACACGCCATTTGTATCTTGTTTACCAGTCCGATCAAGCTCCCCATTGTCGCCGCCATTTTTTCACTAGATCTGGTTGATTGAGGACAATGTGTTTGGTTTTGAATGTGGATTTGTGAATCTAGGGTTTGGATTTGGGGATTTGAGATGTAGATTTGGGGAATGAGATGAGATGGAAATGGAAAACGGTTAAAGGAGGGTGAAAGGTTGTTTAAATTGGGTATTGTGATGTTTTAGCTGTATTGGTAGGCACTCACTATGCACGTTGCTCTTGTGAATTTTTACAAATTTCAAATTTTAAATTTTTAGGTTTTAGAAATAGATTATTTTTGACAAAAGTAAGTGAGGTATCAGTTGTAGCCACATATCACTGTTCATGCTCACAACTTTTTAAAAAAACATTGAAAAAATAAGTTTTTTTTTTAAAATAGCAAAGCTCACCGCCTTGTTGCCAAACAAACACTAAAAATCAAAAAGTTCGTTGCTCACCGCTCATCGCCCCCAAAAGCTCTACGCCAAACATAAATATTCGCACATAGGGACAATGTATAACACCAATTAATTATATGAGGAAATTTGTCGTTTGTGGTTCTGATGTGACCTTTGATGCAACATTATTTGGTTAAACATAATGGATTTGTAATCGACAATGTAATAGAATGAACATAGTAGTTGAATGAGTCATTACTGTTTTATTCACCTATTTGGTTGCTATGTTAGAATTAGGGTGTCATAAAACCCGACCTTACCCGAACCCGACCGGGTTCGGGTCAACTCGGGTCAAAAATCATATTCGGTTCAATCGGGTCAACCCGAATTGACCCGAGTTCTAAACAAGGTCGTGTTTGGGTATGTTTTTTTAGCCTTGACCGATCCTAAACCCGAGTTGACCCAATTAAACTAACATTTTACAATGTAAAATACTCGGGTTGACCCCAAACCCGAGTTGACCCGAACCCTAGCTCTAAACAAGGTCGGGTTCGGGTATTTTTTTTTTGAGGCTTGACCCGAGTTCACCCAACCCGAGTTGACCCGAACCCGACCGGGTCAACCCGAATGACAGCCCTAGTTGGAATGGAATAAAGCATTTACGCATGGTGTTCGGTATGATGCAATGAAAGTTGAAAATGAATGAAATATATGAAATATTAAATATGGCAAAATGTGATTTCATGTCGTAATGGATTGAAGATAAGCCAGGGGTGGCTATCTGTTACGACTGTCATGGGAGGTCGTATCACTATATAATGAATTTGGTGGTTACAGTCGTAATGGAATGAACTAATGAATAAATCATTTCATTACAAAAATCATAACAAACAACATTTTTTTATTACATTGTAATGACTAATTATATTCCAACTTCGATTCATGCATATTAAACACTACGTAAAGGTTCAATTTGTAATTACTGTTAGAAAAGTTTGAGAATTAAAAAATATGCAAACTATTAATTTGATTGTGTATGTTGTTACTATTTTTAATGGAAATTAGTAATTGTACCTTAATATTTTTTAAGTTTAAAAATAGTTTCCTCTGTATATATTAGATTATAAGCATAATCGGTTGTATATAAAGTCAATTTAAATACGTTAAATGTAAGATTGACAATTAAAAGGTGTCAAGTGTCATTTTAACTCACGTAGGTCCGGCACGGCACTTTGTACTTTCATCCTGGTAGGTTTTGCCATTGCGATCCAAAGTCTTACTATCAAACAAAATTAGATTCTGGTATAAAACTTTTTTGCAATGTATAAACTAAAAGTACTACGTAGCTATCAAAGTTTATATATTAAGTTTTGTACATAACACGTTATCTCTTCTTTAGTATATTTTTGTATGGAGTTTTGTTTCTAGTTTTGTTGGATTGATTATAATAATGAAGATTGATCTCGATCTCAACGTTTTTGCCACTAGATTAAAGGGGCATTGTGTTTGCTACGGTACCAAAATTGGAGGCAGCTAAATTGCTAGAGTTAAAGAGGTTAGTCTAGACTCTAGACATCTCAACTGCAACAATAGCAAGGGCTCGATAACTTTCTGTAATAGACGAGACAATTGTAGGTAGATTTATTAAACTTCAGTTGATTAAAGGGAATTGTATGTCAATGATCTCAAAACAGTCTCCAATCTGCATTTAAATCAATAGAGAAATGATGTAGTCAATTAAAAATGTTCCTAAACTTCTTATGGCCATTACTTACGCGATTATCAATTAATGGTTTTTTTTCCAGACAAATAGATGAATAAAATGTGACTATAGATGTATAATTAAGAATATATATGTAGACAGAGACTAGTGAACCTTTTTATTAAAAATCCAAATAGATGTCAACATATCGGTGAGTGAGTACCTAAGTATTTGTTTGGTAAACGGTAACCATCCATTGAATGTTTGTGGGAGCCTAGAGATTAAGGAGTAGTGGTACACCCACAATCAATCTCCCATAAATTACTCCCGCAAAATGAGATAGAGGTATTTGATTGTGTATTTGAGTCTAGCTTCTCTCTCTTCTTTCTTATTAAGGGGGTTGTCAATGCACCCCTCACCCTATCAATCTTCACTCACAAATAACCAATCATCTTATGCCACATCACCCTCCCACTTTTCCCTTCACTCACTCACTTTTTTGTTGGCATCACACCCCTCACCCTTCACTCACAATTAAAATATACAAACGGTCAAAAAGTAAATGCACAACGTATAGTTGTCGTGCAGTGAGCTTTACCGCAAAACCACCATCCCGTGCGGTGGGAGTGCACCGGCGGCGGTGTTCCCACACGGGAGCAACCCCCCACCGTGCCTCCCCGCACCCACTGCCAAGGGCCTAAGTCAATCAAATACCCCCAACTCATTTTGTGAGAGTTCTTTGCGGAAGATTGTTTGTGGGTGTAGCAATACTCGAGATTAAGTGGCACATTACTTGCAACATATGACATCACATTATTCGGGCAATCGGGTATAACAAGAGGAAGATACTACGTACAACGACGGAGCAGCTTAATTTTTTTAAGAAGGCCGAAGTGTAAATCATAAACTTGAAAAGGTCAATTCATCATTTATCTTTAAAATCTAATTTTTTTAATGTAAATTGTTTATTAGTATAAAGGTATTTATGTAAAGATGACAAACTTTAGGGGGTCATTGCCCTCTTTTGTCCTAATGACCTTCTCCTTGTCACCGTATAAGAGTTGAGGGTACGGCAAAGAATTCCTCTTTCTATTTATATAAACGTAATAAGGGTGTCCCCCCTTGTTACCTAAAAGTCCATTGAACGCATCCCCCCATCCCCCTCCCCCTCCACAAGCATACTACATTTGAAATAAATAAATAATACCTACTTTTTCTCTATAAAAACCTCCATTTCCTAATTTTTATATACACTTTCAATTCAATTTTTTCTAATCTTTCAAATAAAACAAAATGAATTCCGATCAATTCTTTTTTGATAATACATATGACGAAGAGGAAGTTAATAGTGTGTTATTCGAGTTTGTCAAGGACACCGCTTTGGTTATTCAAGCTTCCACTTCTACAACCCCAAAAAACCCACGAAACTCTATTGATAGAGATCGTCACGGTGCTCATGAGTGTCTTGTGGCGGCTTGCTTGGGTGAACACCAATATACAACGACTATTTATCCCATAAACGATTCCGAATGAGTCGAACACTGTTCACACGCATTGTTCGGGAATTAACTAATAACTTCCCGTATTTTCAACAAATATATGATTGTTTGAGAAGATATGACATTTCTCCTCTAGTGAAGTGTACCTCTGCAATTCGTCAATTAGCATATGGCGTCGTTCCAGATGCTTTAGATGAATATATACAAATTGGTGATAAAACTTCACGTGATTGTCTTGCTGCTTTCTGTAACGGGGTTATGGAGTTATATGGCTAGGAGTATTTGCAAAGGCCTACACAAACTGAGGTCGAAAAACTCTATGCTTTTCACGAGGAAAAACATGGGTTTCATGGGATGATAGGAAGCATTGACTGTACGAAATGGTCGTGGGCTCAATACCCACAATCATTACGTGGTCAATTTTGTAGGGGTGATTCCGGGTCAGATCCATGCACTTTATTAGAAGCGGTTGCCTCACAAGATTGATGGATTTAACATGCGTTCTTTGGTGTTGCAGGGTCGAACAATGACGTCAACGTTATACGTCAATCGCCTCTTTTTAATAATCTCAAAGTCGGGAAAGCACCAGAGGTTCCGTTTGTGGCTAACAACGTGAATTATAGATGGGGATATTATCTTACGGGATATATCAGGAATGGGTTGTTCTTGTTAAGTCTATTTCACAGCCAGGCTCGAATGAAGTGAATAAGATACAGGCAAGCGCATGAAGCAGCAAGAAAAGATGTGGAACGAGCATTTGGCGTGCTAAAAAAAGTGGGTTATAGTAAAAACGCCCGCACGGTCGCGAAGTCTTCAAAAAATTACACATTTGATGTACACTTGCATCATATTACATAATATAATGCGAAAAGACAAAAAGAAGGCAATATCTCCCGACTTTTATCCAAAGGAACAACATCGTGACAACGAGCAAACTCATCTAAATCTTAAAGCAGATTTAGCTGAAGGGATCAAACAAATGCACACTAATTTTATTATAATGTTTTTACTTTTATTTTAATTATTTTATGTAATGTTGTTAATTTTATTTGAAATATTAATGTAATGTTTTTAGTTAAATGAAATCTAATTTAAAAAATAAAAATAAAAAAATGTTTGTCTCATTACTACGAGTGATTGGTCTAGGTTTGGTAAAAAAAAAAGAAGAAATCTAATGTGGCGGTGTGGGAGGTGATTTTGGTTTGGTCTTATTATTATTAGTCTAACATATAAGCTTCATGTCATCATACTTGACTTTTCTTTTCTTTCTTGAATAATTTGTTGTATATACTCTTTACTCCATTAAAAATGCTCTTATTTTTATAATTTAAGGTAGGGATGAGCATTTCTACCCGAATCACGAAACCGAACAGAAACCGTACCGATTCTCGATATACGGTACGGTATCGAGACTACGAAATAAAGTGAAAAAAATCGGGACCACTAATTCTGTACGGGACCGGTACCAAATCTGAAAATTCCCGAAAAAAAGGGAAACCCGATTTTCCGATGCCGGTATCCGAATCCCGTTCAGTACGATACCGGTACCACTAATTTATGCTCGAAAAAAAATCGTTACCACTAATTCGGTACGGGGTCAATACGGGACCGGTACCATGCTTATCCCTAATTTAAGTTAATACGAACACAACCACCAAACAAATAAAACATATTTTCTCTCCCCTCATAGCCTCGCAAGACTATCCTAGGAATCCATTTTTGCTGCAAACCTATGATCGGGCGGTGTTTCCTAGTGGCATAACCCATTTTCCCTTTGCCAATTGATTTGGCGTGTCCTTGTGGCCACGGAGGTTCATATGCACTAACTCCGGGCTATCCAAAAAGGTAGTCGTCTTGAAATTAGTCGGCTTGCAATGTCGAGTCGAAAACCAAGTTAAAAAAAAATAAAAAAATTAAATAAAATTAAATTAAAAAAAAAAAAAAAAAAAAAAAGGACTACACACAACAATAAAAATTGTTAATTTAGTTTAATTTTTAGCTATTATCCTTATTAATTTTTGCTACGGATGTGTCCCAATATTTTATATAATAAAATAAAACCCCTATTGAGAATTTTTCATTTCAAAAAAATTAATTCATATCTGATTTAATAATAATTTTATTAAAAAAAGATTATTTTCTTATTAGCTAATATTTTATATTTATCCATAACACAAGTAGAAGATAAATACAAAAAATATAGATGAGATATTTAAAAAACAGATTATTTATTTTATATTTATTCACAACACAAGTAGAAGATAAATACAAAAAATATAGATAAGATGCAATTAACAACAGGATTAAAATTTTTAAATAATTATTTCAAAAAATTAAAAAAATAAAATAAAAAATAAAACCGCGCGTGTGCGGGCATCATAACTATCTTTTTTATATAATAAAAGAATTACATCATTTTGGAGTTTTTTTAACAAAACAATCTTAGTGAAAAAAAAATTGAACCAATAGGAAAGCTCGATTTTAACACATAGTTGAAATCAAGCAATATGATTGGCTAATAAAAAGTCAAAATTGAATTGATTTTGGTCAAATTTTAATAAATTTGGTAGATAATTTGATTGAGGAAAAAAACACATAAAAATATATGTGTCAAATTTATAAAAATAAAAACTTAAAAAAAGATGAGGTAATTAATTAAGCATTAGTGGTTGAATTTTAAATATATTATATAGAGTTAAATGTAAATTTATAAATCTCCATGTTTTTTTATAACTTTAGATAATAAACAAATAACCCCTTACACTTTATACAACATACACTTTATAATATTAAATTTGTTTACAATTACATGAGTATTAGTTTTGGTTTTGAAACTTCCATCAATTAAACTTACAAAATTTTATAAATGTACGAATTAGTTTTAATATACGTTAAATACTTTTAAAATAAATATTAGTTTTAAATTTTCATCTATTAAAATATCTTTTTACTGTGTACGTTAAATATAAATAAGAACTCATGTTATCTTATTTAAAAGTTTAATCTATACGTACACGGGTTTGAATATTAAATACAGTTAAATTATTATAACGGTAATATAAATATCAATGGTAAGTACGAGTTACTGTGATATGAAAATAAATATACGTGATTGTACTTATAACGACTCATGTAATTATTATTTAAAGTTTATATACGGATATCCGGAAAAAAATTAAAATCTTTACGGAGTATATTTTAACTTTATCAATGCTCATCATATGCTACTAAACTCGCACATTTTGTACAACATGATATTAGTTAAAGTTAAATAACAACATCAACCTTAACATTAACATTTATGTCAGCTAAACAAAGTTAAATTTTTTATTAAATAAATTTTTTACATATTAATTGATATTAATAAATAATGAAACACTCATGCATACTTATTAGTTGTACTTATATATCATAATTTTCACGGGTAAATTCTTATATATCCATATAGTAAACAAAAAATTTAAAATAAATTTGATTTATGTGTAAACTCATTTGATCAAAGAACCTTTTGCCCAATAGCATTATAAGGAGACACGTTCAAGAATCCAATACAAGGTCGATGCCACGGTTATATTTACAATTTCTGCTAACTATTTTTCTTACTTTTACACATATTGATACTCTAACTTTTTAAAATATACATAAGATTTTCTGTTTTTAAACGATAATACTATATAATTAAATTTTTCTGAAAAAATCTCGTACATGCACGGGTATTATAAGTAGTTCTCATAAACATAAGATGTCTATTTTTTTATTTTTTATTTTTCACCGTCACGTAAAAGGGAAGCAACGCCATCACTTTGGTCTTCTTTAAATTTCCCACTTCTGACACTACCAAAGCTTAAAATATTCGCATCCATTTATCTCTGACTTTGACTTTTAGCAAGAGTGCATCACACAACAAAATCATTTAAAAACATTGTTTTACCACTGAATAAACAATCTCAAACATCTTTAAAGTAAGCAATTTTGTATAGCAATACTAAACACCCTTATGTTATCTTCTACCTTTAGGATGTACAAATTAATCTTAACAGCTTATAAATGAACCTTCATTGTTCATTTAAGCAGCATTGAAATTACCTTCCCAAAAAACAGGCAAACAACATTAAACAATCTAATATTTCGTTTTTTTCAAAAACCACAACTATTGCTAATCAGAAAACTGTATTACAAATCTCACATAAACACTACCCAACTCCAGCTTTCTTCCATCTGATTACAACAATATCGACAAACAACCAACAATCACACTAACAAACTATAGAATCATAAGTAAGATAACACCAACAAAGCTACCTATACAACCACACAATGGTTAGCTCAGCTTCAATATTGCCCAATGCCCATCCACTTGTTCCCTACCAAATAGTCAGAAAAAAAATACCAACAGCAAGCCCTTTCTCCAACTCTTGAATTTTGATCTTTATGCTACTCCAAAGACATAAGGTATCAGTATGCTAGTTATAGATATAGTAAAGCGAGAAGAGACCTAATCCACATGGTCTTTTCCATGTTATTGGGTGCTCCGGGTCACCCCACCCCGTGCTACATTCCTGCATATAGTAGATATGTTGGTCAGATACTGCCTCATTGAGCCAAAGGAAGATAATAGTTTGTGTGTCTATAATATAAATAAGTTCATCCATTTATTTTGCTATTGTGAAATCCATGTTTTCTTTCCTAGAATGTCAGGGACTAAAAGTTTCAGTTGCAGGATTCCAGATAGGTCTAAACTCAATCTCAGAAGCATGGTCTATAAAATTCCCATCTAGGGTCACTTAAGATGCTACCTAGACGTCAATCATCCGCAGTGCTTAGATTTTATCAAATCCCCACTTAGGGACTTACAAGAGTGTTGTTCATATCTTTACATTCTCAAATATAGAAAAGGAAAGGGCAGGATTGTAAATAGATATGTGATGGTTGAATGTAGTCTACAGAAAGTGCACTTCAATTGTCCTAGTAGACAACATGAAATCAATTGGTAAGGGCATGGATATAGCTTCTTCTCTCTAACTTTCCTCAACGTAGTCTGAAGTCTATCTTGAATCCTAGCAGGTTGATCGGCTTTTAATCCATATGAGGTTACCATAATACTCATTTATGAGTAATGAAATATGTCAATATATGGTCAGTCAATCGCCTAAACCAACTTGATGGTTTTAGGCCACTCAAATGTGGAAGGATAAAGGATCATTTAGATATGAGAAAAAGGTAGTATTCTGATTTCTGAAGGAAAAGGCTTCATTTAATATGAGAGTGATGTGGTATCAGTATTGTCATTACTTATTAATGGGTCAATGCAGGTTGCGTTATATCTCAACGTATCAAACAAAAAGTAAGCTAAAACAGAAAAGGGTCAAACGGTTTAAAGTCACATAAAAATCTAAAATCTATAGTTAATGCATACAACCCGCAATGTAAATAGATGTGTGATGGTAGTCCTATATTATGCCATATACATGAAGATTTTCTATATTATAAACATACAAACCTTCAAAGAAGAACAAAAGAACAGAAAAAAGAATGTGCACATATAGAAAAAACAAAGCAGCATAGAGCATACCTGGCTGGAAGTTGCTGAGAGCTGTTCACAGGACCCTTGGAGCTCCCAAATCGTTTAGCCCTATTATCCTGTTCCTTGTCAACACGCATAGCAGCTACCTCCTTCTCCATAGCAGCAACCTCCCTTCTCATCTTTTTGGCCTCAACCTCCATAGCCTTGGTTAAAGTGTCTACTTTCTTAGCTAACATCTGAAATCAAGATTAAAATTCAAATGATGAGCAATAATTCTGAGTCACAAAAACAGACAATTTAGAAGAAAGACATCAACCTCAATTGCATCATCCTTGTCTTTTATGCTTTGATCCTTTTCATGGCCAGATTTCCTCAAAGCAATAACCTCTTTTTGAAGTAAATCATACAACAGTCCCGGCACACTATCTTCAGTTTCAGTTCCTGAAGGGTCGCTTGGTTTTTCACTAGAGACCTCAATATCCTTAGTTCCGTCACAAGATTGGCCAATGTTAAAAGTAGGACTACCACTTCCATTTGATTTACTCCTGTCAAGTGCTCGCGTACCACCATCAAATGACTTTGATGTACCTTTTGCATGCCTCAATATTGAACTTGAACCAGATGAAAGAGATGATCTCATTTGAAAAGATGGTGATCTTTTTGGTAACATTCCGTTTAATTTGGAGAAGTTATCTGCTCCACCTAAAGACTGGCGGCGCGAAGGACCATTGCTCATGGACTTTCCATCAGAGATACGAGGAAAAGAGTTTGGTGATCTTAAAGTGTCTTCCAGTACTCTCAATCGCAGTTGGAATTTTTCCTATAAAATTTTAGGAAGGAAATAAAAGTTAGTGTCGTCAATTATCAAAAATGCAATACATCCTTCAGAAAAAATAATTAAGATTAGACGGAGTATTACTTTTAATTGTGCTTCAGACTTTGCTGCGCGCTCGGTTATAGCCAACTTATCCCTCAGCTGTTGCATCTCTCCCTGTTAACAATACAACATGGTTATGCTTATATTATAAAGTTGCCAGTCAGAAAGACAGAAACTTAAAGGAAAGGGGGCGAAAGGGGCATAGCAGCAGGGTTTGGTAAGTGTCAAAACAAATTTAAATATATGAACAGGCAACACTCGTGAAGGGTGGAACAGGTCAAGTGGGTTGGTCCAAAATACTTTTCGTCCAAAATAATTTTATTGTGTGTGCGTCTAATATTTATGATGACACTATACTATAAGTCTCAATAACAATCTAATTTTTGCACAAACATAACTTCAAAGGATTTAGAAAAAAAAAAAAAAAAAAAAAAAAAAAAAAAAAAAAAAAAAAAAAGGAAAATATCAGTTGAGCTATTTCCTTGTTAGCTATTCTTTGTCTCACCCGCTTGACCCGTTAGAGAAAAAACATATCCCGCGTTGACATATTTATAGGTGAATGGAATGAAATTATGACCTTAAAATACATGTAAATAGATGCATATCAACAGGAACAGCAGCTAAACACTTAAAAGAAATTTCATATACCTGCAAGAACCTTCTTTCTTCAAGCCATTGTTTTACTGGCATCACTTTGTCATTAGCATCTTTCCATTCATTAGCGACTACTGTTGCTACTCTATTTGCTGTAACTTTTGCACGAGCTAGCTCTCGATCCAGAGTTTTCCTTTCCTCCTATATGGTTTACAAAGAAAGTTTAATTACAGTGATAGACCAAAGGACACCCCATAAATGAATATGTATAAACACTAGTCAGCTATAAGGGTAGAATGTAGGGCATTTACATTCATTTCTTGCACTTTCCGCTGGTAGTCCCTGACAGCATTAGCAGCTGCACCGCCAGCAAGAACTGCCTCTTCAAGCTCACGTACAGTTTGGGTAAGCTTTTCGACTTCAGCAACTTTTTGTCGATGCATTTTGTCCAAAATTTTATTTTCCTCCTGATAATAAAGTGGCAGGAAACGTATGGATATATATTGGAATGATATAAGAATGGAATAGATGAGGCAATGAAACAGAATCATTTCATTCTATTTAACACTTTAATTGAACTTGTTGAATTTTCTATATACAAGCTAATTATTACAAAAAGCTCATTGAAACCTAAGGTAATTAAATTAATGTAAGAAGATATAATTTCAAAAATTTTGGGGAAAAAGTAATGGGCATATCTAAAAAGAAGATAAAATACGTTACTCAGAATTATACTGTCTTTACTTCATTCCCGTACACGAAGGAATAGAAAGGGGAAAAAAAACCCCACCCATGGAATGAAATTTAAGCAAATGGATGGAATCACATTCCTTTAGAAATGGTCTAATCAATTCCATTTCACAAAAACTAACAGCTTTTTCATTCAATAGAATGATCTTACTATGATTACATCATGCCAAACCCTACATAAATGATAAAAGGCATACCGAACCAATATACCTGGCAAATTTCTATCTGCTTCATCAACTCCTGATTCTTATTCTGAAGATCATCCACCATTGAAGCCTTCGCCAAGGCAACCTGCACAGTTCTCTCAGCTTCCAGTAGAGCAGCTTCTTTTGATTTGGTAAGTCGATCTAATGCTTTATTGTCGTCCTGAAGCTTAGCAATCTGGAAACCAAAAACGGCAACGCTATAAGTGTATAATCTTTTATAGTTAATCAGCGTTAACTTGAGGGTCATTATTCATTAACTCATTAATAATTACTGCATGAAAGCCAGACCTCTTGTCGGGCAATCTTCAGCTCAGCTTCTAATGGTGCAAGAATCGCCTCTATTGGAGGCATGTCATCATCTTTTTGAGCTGCATGAACCCTTCGTAGAGTGGCTTCTGCCGCAAACTGAGCCGCCATAGATGCTTTCTTCTCATCATTGATTTTCTTGATTTCAAGAGTCTGCGTAGCCGAAAAGTATATCTATCATATCTGATCTATAATGAAAAGAATAAAAAAACAGCATCTATAAAAGAGGTTCAATCAATACCTTGGTATCTAGAAGAGATTCAGTCAACTTTAGCTTCTCATCCACCTTCGACAATTCGTCAGTCAGCTACACAGGGAAAGGAAACAGAAAAATCGTCAGATTTAGTTCAAACTAGATATAGTCTATAAAATCCTTAATTCAGCATTTTCGACAAATCAAGGAAAATAATTAACAGGCGAGGGTAAAGAGTGGGAAAATCACAACCACTGACTTAGCGCTTTTAAAATTGTTAAATACTAACGGAACACACACACGTAGTAACAGGAACATTTACTCCCCATAACAGCACGAACAAAAGGGCAAAAGCCCCACTGAGTGTATACACATTGCATATAGCAAGACAACAAACACACATATGAGCTGATAGGCAACAAGCAGCTTGTCGCCGCATAGAAAATACTTATACAACACCATATCAGATGGAAAAAAGGGAACACCACGTAGTTGTCGCATCCGACAAAATGCATTATGTCTAAATCAGTAAAACTAATCCCGAATAGGACACCAGATACACCAAAAGCATGTCCAATCCCTACCTCATTAAATACACTACATACTAAGCGACAGACATTCAAAACCACAAACAATTACATTGCTAGATCTTTCGCAATACACAACATTACCATTTCACTAAACATGCCTCACATAAGTACACGAGTTCAAATTGTATGGCATATCATGCTTATTAAATGTGTAACTTACGTGATAACTATTTCAAAACGCACGTCACACATAAGAATCAATCAACATTATCAACTCTAACATAACAACCATTCACATTCAAAACTAACAAACAAACCACACATAAATAAATATCAAAACTACAACCTCTTCAACAGCTTTTTCGCGCAATCGCTCCGATAACCGCAGCGCCTTAATCTCGGCTTGCGCCTCGCTCAATTCTCGATCCTTATCTACAACAAACAAAAACCACATCACATCAAAAATAATCAAATACAAAATCAATAAAAAACAGATCAAAATCAACCAATACCTCTAACTTCATTCTCTAACCGATTAAGCTCCAATTTAACCGGATCAGATCCATGTAACAAATTCATAAACTCATCAGTATCTAAACTAGGTCTCCTTGAGCTTCTTCTACGGCTTGAAACCATCGGCGGCCGTACATTGCCGCCTCCGCCGCTGCCGTTGTATAGCATTTCCGGTGTGTCGTCGTCCATTGGTTGTTAGATCTGGAGTGGGGTCAGTCGGACATCAATAAGCTAGGGTTTCGAATAAGTAGTTGGTTAGTGTGTGTGTGTGTGTGAGAAATGGAATTGGAATAGGAATAATTATTTGAGATCTCTGAATGAAGAAGAGACAGTAGTGTGTGTGATTTGAGTGTGGGGAACAACAGTGGGGGATTTCATTCTGTCTTAATTGTCTATATTTAATTTTAATAAATATTCTTCTACTTTACATTTTCTTACATGACCATGCCTATTAATTCTTTATTTATTGCATTATTTATTGCACATGAAAAAAAGTAAGGATACAGTGAGAAAAATTTATAATGAAAAGTCTGAAATAATTATAACCACATATTTGATATGCGTCGACTTGAATTAGATGCATCTCTATTCATTTAGATGCATTCCAACTAGTTTCGAAAATGATTTTGAACTGAAAACGATGCATAGTAGTACTTGCAACAAATTTGACCCGCAGAGGACGAAAAATACATAGAATTTGCCTAACTTGCTAAAAATGCATCTAATATATGTATATGCATCTAATTTTTTGCTAGAAAATATATTATGATGCATCTAAAAGATTAAAGATACATCTAATTTAAGTTTATGCATCTCTAATCCATGGTTATAGTTATTTCTCATCATTCTCATTTTAAGTTTTCTTCTTATTTGATCATAAGTCTTGCACATGATATATTTTCACAAAAACTTTAATACTGTGTTTTCAAGTATCACATGAAAGAAATGAAATGAAATGAAAATGGTTGTGTTCTCGATTATGACTAAAAAGAGGGAAAAAAAATGACTGAAAAACAATGGTGATTTGGTTCATTTTAAAGTAAATGTTTCCTTTTAAAAGTGAGATTAAAATGTTTACTTCTCATTTCTTTACTTTTCCTTACTAAAAGAATTTGAAAACTAACCATAAATCGCTCAACAAAGGAAAGAAATAGCTCGATTGTTAAACGAGAACGAATGGTCAAGGAATCAACTAGCTCGGAGCAGGCTTGTGGAGCTGAACATAGAAAAAAAGCAGCGTGAACCTCTAACACGTGCGTTATTTTTTAAGTGTTGATTGACTCTTTCCCAAAATGCCAAGCTTCAAGTAATTAACACATGTATTAACCAATTAGCCAATATTTAAGATTCAACTCATGATATATTTTTCCAAACCCTTGTTTCATCGGTCAACTAGACGTTTGGTGTTAGATAGTGATACCATTTAAGCAATGCTTTAATAATATTATGTTGATATAGTATTTTATTAATGAATGAGAGATTTCGTGCTAAGATATTTTGATGTTGGGATAAAGTTGAAAACACTTTTATCTAAAACTAAATTTGTAAACTCGTAAACCGGGAAGAACGAGGTTACTAGTTTTTCCAATATCATATAAGTCATAAACTTATAAAATAAGCTACGTCATACACTTTTAGAAAAGCCTTGGTCACTAGTTTTTCCAATTTCATATAAGTTACAAACTTATAAAATAAGCTAGGTCAAACAGTTTTAGAAAAGCCTTGGTTAATAGGTTTTCCAATTTCATATAAGTCATAAACTTATAAAATAAGATAGGTCAGACACTTTTAGAAAAGCCTTGGTTACTTTGAATCAAGAAGCATATTTAGAGAAATTGAAATCTATAGGATGTTTGAATGTCACTAACTTTACTACCTATGTGGTTAACGGGGATAAAAGCTCAGATTGAAATCACAACTACAACTTTTGAGCAAATCTTCAAATGCATATGATGTGTGAGATCGTAAGCTTTGAAAAATAAGTCTCGTTTAGCTGACATAGCTTGAAAGCATGTAAAAAAATAAGCTACTAAATGGAATGCTAGTTAAACTAACGTTTAGAAAAAAGCTTCAGCAACATGTTCCAGCAACCAGTGCCAAACATACCCCATGTTCGTTAATTTTTTATTGGGTGAATGCTAAATATACGTAACATATTTTTCCAAACAAACAAGTTTACACAATGTACTTTGTAAATTGTCATGCTTGGTAACATACATTCAAATAATCTTCAATCTAGCTAATATGAACGGTTGCTAGCAGGTTAACCAGTTACCACTTGATTAAAAGTTACACCGTTGGTCCGCAAACTGGACCAAAATCGCCCATTTGATCCTATTTTGGTAATGCTTTTATATCCTTTTTTATATGTTTTCGTATGTTTTTATACGTTTTTGTCCGTTTTTATACGTTTTTATCCGTTTTCGTCCGTTTTTATAAATTTTTGCTAGTTTTTATACGTTTTCTTACATTTTTATACGTTTTCATCTGGTTTTATACGATTTTCTTACATTTTTATATTTTTTTTATCCGTTTTCTTACGTTTTTATATGTTTTCGTTCGTTTTTATCCGTTTTCGTCCATTTTCATACTCATTCATCCGTATCTATTTCATACGATTTTATCCGCTTTTATATGTTTTCGTCCGTTTTATATGTTTTGTTATGTTTTTATACGTTTTTATATATTTTCATACGTTTTCACCCGTTTTTATATGTTTTCTAATGTTTTATATGGTTTCTAACGTTTTCGTCCGTTTTCATCCATTTTTATACGTTTTCGTTTGGTTTTATACGTTTTTATTCGTTTTCATCCGTTTTTATACATTTTTGCCCACTTTCTTACATTTTTATACCTTTTCTTACATATAAAAATGGACGAAAACATATAGAAACAAACGAATAAATGAAAAAAAAAAAAATATTTATAAATAAAAAAGTCAAGGGACTAAAGGTGAAAGTCAAAGCAAACCACATGGATCATTACTGTAACTTTTTCTAAGTGATAATTGGTCAAACAGGTCACATACCGGTCAATATTAGTTAGATCGAAGATTATTTGAATGTATGTAAGCGAGCATGACAATTTACAAAGTACATTGTGTAGACCTGTTTATTTAAAAAAATATGTTGCGTATTTTTAGCTTTCACCCTTCTTTATTACACATGATATATTTTCCCCTCTTTAACGTTGTGTTTTCGAGTATCAATTAATGAAGGAAAGTAAAGAAAATAAAATGAAACAAAAATGTTGTGTTCTCGAGTATGACTAAAGGAGAAAAAGAAAAGAAAAATGACTGAAAAGCAAGAGCGGTTTGGTTGATTTTGAAGTAAAACGTTTCTTCCCCAAACTGGCTTGAAAATGTTTACTTCATATTTCTTTACTTTTCATTAGGGCTGAGAAAATCCACCCGAAAAGCGACCCGAACCGACAAACCGACCGAAACGACCTTATTTCCGTTTGGTTCGATTCGGTTTTTGTAGGTTTTTTTAGTACGAAACACAAAAATTGGTTCCGAGCAGACCAGTGGAGCTGCAGTTTGGATTATCATAGAAAGACATAGGAAAAAAAAACTGTGATCTCGTGCATTATTTTTTAGTGTTGATGGACTCTTCCCCAGATGCCAAGCTTCACGCATTAAACACATGTTCCTATGACTATTTTGTTAGTTTTAACGGATAATAAATTAATATATCATGACCGGACTCGAACTCGAGACTTCGGGATTGCACACTTTACGTATGAGTTTCAATGAATTAATAATTATTGTTTTAGTGACGAATAATTATTAAATACACGAAATATAAACTTAACGGTAACTAACGACCGTTGGACGAAACATGAAGGACTAGAGTTGGAAAAGAGTGAAAGTTTGGTTCGGGTTGGGCCTTGTGAACCCATGGCCGGCCAAGCCCCCTCCCATAGGGTTTTGGGATGGCTTTTGCTCCAAGTCTTTTGAATGCTATATAATGAGACCTCCTCTCATTCATTCATTCATTCATCCCTTGGTTCCATAGCAACCTAATCTTCTCTAATCTCTTTCTTTGTGTCTAATCGATCTTTGATTGATAGGACCAATAGTTTAATCTTTCGTGTACTACGAATCTAGCATTTCCATTGAAACGCTTATAGTACGTGTGTGTGTGAGAACGAAGTGTTAGCATACTTTTGCTAACGGTGATCTTGCCTTGTGACTAGCCCTAGTCGATCCATATAAGCCCTCTCCTAGGGTTTATAAGTTCTTGTTCTTGCTTGAATCAAGAGGTACGCATCCATTTATATTTCGGTTAATTTATTATTTGTATTTGATCTATTCGGCTGCGTACTCTTTGATGTTTATATGTTTATTGTTTTATATTATTCATATATTCCAACAGTGGCATCAAGAGTCAGGTTAATACATTATAATGAATTACCGAAACACATAAAATTGAATCGTTTGATTATAACATGCTTGGTGTTCTTATGTTTTTATATTTTTCATAAACCCTAGTTTTTATTTTATTTTTTATTTCGAATTTATTTAATTATTTATATATATGTCGAAAGTTTTTTTTTTTTTATTTAAAAAGAAATTAGGGTTTGTTGAATTATGTTATAAAAACTTGTAGAAACCCTAGGTTGCATGTAATTTATGTGTATGGATATTGAGATATGCCGTTTGGTTGCGTTCCTTGATTGACATGATTATTTGTATAATATGTGCTATATGGGCATCCATGACAAACTATGCATGTGTTGTTATGGATTATGATTTGTTTTGATTTCATGCTTATTTATGCGATTTATTATAATTGATAAATGGTTTAGTAAATATTATGTATAAAGATTACTAAAATTTGATTAATTATAAAATTAGGGAAGACCCTATTAATCGTATATTAAATCAATAGTGTGTTTTATATTGATTGTAATTTGCATGACCATTATTGTTGTTGTTTGTTTATTTTATTTTATTACTTTTGTTTTATATGTTTTTGCAACATGATAGTAACAAAGGGTAATTTCAAGAAATAAAATATTAAACGGACTTAATAATGGTGAAATCTTGTTTTGAGCTTACTTATAAATCTTGAACTTTTGGTTGATTGATCGCGACTGTATTAAGTGGTTTGACGGGCAAAGCTAATTATGACAATCTGTGTGGTGGGTATAACTGGAACCGGGTTATTAAGGATCTTCGGACCACCTTTGGTTCTGGGCTTGCTTGGGCGTCATATTTTAGTCTTTACGTTACATCCATGATAACTACGAAGCACTTAAGGCAAAGTTGTAAGTTTCTCAACGCCTCAATCAAAAGTTTGGAGATTTAAGCTCGTAAAGAAACTAATGAGTAAAAGTTTTTTACATGAAACATATGCTACAAGATGAATGCATGACATCTTTGTACATATATTTTGATTACACACATCAAATTTACTACCCTTAAATTTAAGTTATATGCCATCCAATGAAACGGAAACACCTGAAATTGGATCTACGCCAGGGCGTAACCTGACTAGATTGCAATGGAAGGACAAATTACATGATTTCATTACTTGCAGATCAACTGGTGTGGTGTCATTATGTAAGTTTGTTGTTTCTTAAATTGGTTAACTTAATTGAGTTGATAGTGGGAACTGATCACTCAAGGCATAAGAAGATGGGGATAAAACATGTTTACATTGCAACTGCGGTTGGCAAATAATGTAAATCCCATCGATTCTAGGAATTGCAATTGAATATTAGCAATTGGGACACGACTCGTACCTTATTGAATAACGTCATCACTAGCAGATCAACTGATGTGATGAACTTATGTCAATTTAGATCCTAGTTTTTCAATATAAAATTAAAATGGTTATATGTTTATGAACCAAGGGTATTTAATTTTATTGAAATTTAATCATCGAAAGTACTAACTTTTGAATTTTTTCTGTAGAAATGGCTACACCCGAAAACACTAATATGAGCAACATGAGTTCTGCGTTCAAGCAAATGATTGATCGAGACAAGTTGACTGGTGAAAATTTCAATGACTGGTATCGATCTTTAAGAATCACCTTAAGGATGGCCAGAAGATATGATTATCTTGGTGAACCTCTACCTGAGAAACCTGCTGATGATGCAACACAAGCCGTAAAGGATGCATACAACATTGAATATGAGAAGCACAATGATGTGGCTTGTCTCATGTTGGCTGGGATGGATACTCAATTGCAAAAGCGGTTTGAGCCCTTTGGTCCCATGGACATGATCAATGAACTCAGACGAATGTTTGAGAAACCACCTGCTGCAGAATTATATGATCTAATAGAATCTATGCACAATTGTAAGCAGGAAGCAGGAAAATCCGTGAGTGCCCATTTTTTGTCCATGAAATATTATATGGATCAATTGGAGCGACTTGGTTGCGGATATCAGGAAAGTGTGTGCATTGGTCTCATTTTGCGATCCCTTAATCAGTATCTGTATAGTGAGTTTGTACGCAACTATAATATGCATTGCAAGGGGAAGACAGTAAGTGAAGTTCATGCAATGCTTATAGATTATGAGAAAAGCCTGAATAAGAAGGCACCTACACCTGCTGTAATGGCGATACAGGGTGGTAGGATCACCAAGAAACCCAACAAACCGCATAATGCGAACTTCAAGGGTAAAGGCAATGGTACTGATAAAGGCAAGCAGATTGCAAATCACCAACAGAAGCCTAAGAAGCAAAATCCTCCTTTTCAGAAGAAGAAGGAAAATTTCAATAAGGATTTGGCTAAATGTCACCACTGCAACACTCCTGGTCATTGGAAGAAAAACTGTCCATTGTTTCTAGAGGAGTTGCGCCTCAACAAAAGTAAAATGCCTGGTAACGTCGCAAGCACTTCAGGTATGTTTATGATTGAGTTATTTTCTTTTCCTCGTAAGAATAATTCCTGGATATATGATACAGGATGTGGTACTCACATCTGTAATACGTCGCAGGGACTTAGAGGATCAAGGAAGCTGGCCTATGGAGAAAGATACTTGTACGTAGAAAATGGAGTACGTGCAGCAGTTGAAGCCATAGGGACTTTCGATTTAGTTTTACCTTCGGGAATGATACTAGTATTGAATAATTGTCATTTTGCACCCTCTATTGTTAGGGGTGTCATTTCAGTTTCTTTGATGATGGATAATGGTTTTGTTCACACATTTATTAATAATGGAATTTCTGTTTCTTTAAATAATGTTTTTTACTTTAATGCAATTCCAATAAATGGTGTGTTTGAAATTGATATGGAAGATTCCATGTCCAATAGAAATAATTCTGTGTATAGCATTAACAATAAGAGAATCAAGTCTAACTTGGATTCGTCTTATCTTTGGCACTGTCGTCTTGCTCATATAGGCAAGGATCGCATGCAAAAGCTGCAACATGATGGGCTTTTACAAAAGATCAATGATGAATCATTTGATAAATGCGAGTCCTACATATCTGGGAAGATGACAAGGAAACCTTTTTCACCACAAGTGGAAAGGGCAACAGATCTACTTGGATTAATACACACTGATGTGTGTGGTCCACTTAGACATGTGTCAAGACGTGGTGCTACCTACTTCATAACCTTCACGGATGATTATAGTCGTTATGGTTATGTTTATTTACTTAAACATAAATATGAAGTCTTTAATACCTTCAAGGTTTTCAAAAGTGAAGTAGAATTACAACTCGGTAAGAAGATTAAGGCACTTCGATCCGATAGAGGCGGTGAATATTTAAGCAAAGAGTTTAAAGATTATCTAACTGAGTGTGGTATAATCCAGCATCTCACGGCTCCTTATACTCCACAGCAAAATGGTGTATTTGATAGGAGAAATCGTACTTTGCTAGACATGGTACGATCAATGTTTAATCTTACATCTCTACCCTTATCCTTTTGGGATTATGCCCTTGAAACTGCTATTCGCATATTGAATATGGTTCCAACAAAGAAGGTTGATAAGACTCCATATGAATTATGGACAGGAAAAGCTCCTAGCTTTTCTTACTTAAAGGTCTGGGGTTGTGACGCGTTTGTTAAACGTGATTCACCAAATAAACTCCAACAGAGATCTGTTAAGTGTATCTTCGTAGGATACCCAAAGGAAACAATGGGTTACTAATTTTACTTTCCACCAGAGAATAAAGTCATTGTGGCTAGGTATGGAGATTTCTTTGAAAAGAATCTCATATCTCAAGAATTCAGTGGGAGAGTTTATGATCTAGAAGATGAAGATACATCACCTTCTGAAAACACTAGCGCACTTCCTGTGGAACCTGAAAGTTTAGGTCCTCCACCTGAAGTGGAAGTGGTACCCGTTCGCAAATCTTCAAGAACCGTGATAGCACCCAAACGTCTATGTCTTAACATGGAATGTGAGGAAACTATACTAGGGGATCTTAATGAACCTACTAGTTATAAGGCTGCCATAAATGGTCCTGAGAAGGAGAAATGGCAGAGTGCTATGAATGGGAAAATGCAGTCCATGAAAGATAACGAAGTCTGGGAAGAAGTAGACTTACCTCCAAATGCTAAGGTAGTTGGAAGTAAATGGCTCTACAAAATGAAAACAAACATGGATGGCATTGTACACACCTATAAGGCTCGTTTGGTAGCTAAAGGCTATACTCAAACATTTGGTGTTGACTACGAGGAGACCTTTTCTCCTGTAGCTGACATTAGAGCTATTAGGATTCTCTTAGCCATAGCTGCCTACTATGACTATGAGATATGACAAATGGATGTCAAACCCGCCTTCTTGAATGGTCGCCTAGATGAAGATATCTATATGGCGCAGCCTGAGGGGTTTGTGAATCCAGAATTTCCAAACCGTGTATGCAAACTTCAAAGATCCATTTATGGATTGAAGTAAGCATCACGTCAATGGAATAAGAGATTTGATGCAGAAATCAAAAGTTTTGGATTTAATCAAAATCTTGATGAGCCATGTGTATACCAGAAAGCTAGTGGGAGCAATGTTACTTTCCTTATCCTATATGTCGATGACATTTTAATTTTAGGAAATCACATACCAAGTTTAACGGAAGTTAAAGCTTATCTTGGTAGATGTTTTTCTATGAAGGATTTAGGAGAAGCAGCATTCATCCTGGGAATCAAGATCTACAGAGATAGATCAAAGCGGTTGATTGGATTAAGTCAAAGTGCTTACATTGATAAAGTATTGAAGAGATTTAATATGCAAAATTCCAAGAAAGGATATTTGCCAGTGCAAGTGGAACATGGCTTAAGTAGCAAACTATGTGCCTCAACACCCGAAGAGGTTGCACTCATGAAGAAGGTTCCGTATGCTTCAGCAGTAGGATCTATCATGTATGCAGTTAGATGCACAAGACCTGATGTGGCGTTTGCACAAAATATGACCAGTCGTTATCAACAGAATCCAGGTGGGAAGCACTGGCACGCTGTTAAAAGCATTCTTAAGTATTTAAGGAATACTAAAGAAATGTTCCTAGTGTATGGGGGAAATCCAGAAATAGAACTTGATGTTACAGGTTACTGTGATGCGTCCTTTGAAACTGATAAAGATGATACAAAGTCTCAGACGGGTTATGTCTTTGTTATTAATGGAGGAGCAGTTGACTGGAAGAGCAAGAAGCAGACAACAATTGCGATGTCTGTTACAGAAGCTGAGTATATTGCTGCATCGGAAGCTGCGATGGAAGCTGTTTGGATCAGGAAATTCATTTCGGGGCTTGGTATTATGCCGTCAATTGAATTACCTATTAATATGTATTGTGACAACTCTGCCGCAGTTACATTCGCCAATGAACCTGGAGTTATGAGGGGCGCCAGACATTTTCCAAGAAGATATCACTATGTTCGAGAACAAGTCGACATAGGAGAAATCAATCTACTCAAAATTCACACAGATAACAATCTAGCTGATCCATTTACGAAGGCTTTATCTAAAGAAAAGCTTACTCGACATGCTAATGGCATTGGACTTCGTTTAGCTAGTAGTTTCATGTAAATCTGTGGTTAGTATTTGGATAAAGGATTGTAAGCAATAATTATTCGAATGAAATGAAGTATTGTGTTATGTTTATTTCTGTTCATAAATATTGTATCCTATATTTTCATGTTTAATCCATGAATAACTTAAGTTATTCTAAATAGTCCGTTGTCAATTAATGATATGGGAGTATCGTTGAACTAAGACAAATATGAGATTTGGTATAATATATTTAAAATTATATTAATGCGTAGACATGCCAAATTCAGATGATATTCAATAATTGAAAAATTGAATATAGGACAAAATCTCAAATGCATGATTGTACTTATGGATGTTGTCATTATAGTAAATCATGAATATTTATCCTCAGACTTGAGATACCAGGTAACTACTGTGGATGTAGCTCATTTTTGTGAGATAATCTAACGCTATCCATAACTGGTAGTTATAAGGATTATTTTCAGAGGTGATGCGAAGTTCATAGGTTATGCTTGTAGTCAATACAGGATTTGGTTCCTTCAAATTTGTTTTGAAGTATAATACTGTTTGGCCGCTCGTAGGATTAACAAGATGTTTGCATGGCCATGCCCAAGGTCTATCTGGAATACGTTAAGAAGAATTGGTAATCTTGCTTAATCATAAATAACGAGAAACACTAGTTAATTATGGAATGACTTTAATCCATATCCATATTAACATAGTATTAGAATCAAAAGGATAAGTATGATGATGAATCATCAAAGGTGGTTTTTTCCAGGAAACCATACTCGAGATCGTTCAGGGGACATTGGCGTGTTATGCTAGACTAACCATTGTCATTGTTATATTAATCTATATCCGAGTGGGAGCTGTTAGTTTTAACGGATAATAAATTAATATATCATGACCGGACTCGAACTCGAGACTTCGGGATTGCACACTTTACGTATGAGTTTCAATGAATTAATAATTATTGTTTTAGTGACGAATAATTATTAAATACACGAAATATAAACTTAACGGTAACTAACGACCGTTGGACGAAACATGAAGGACTAGAGTTGGAAAAGAGTGAAAGTTTGGTTCGGGTTGGGCCTTGTGAACCCATGGCCGGCCAAGCCCCCTCCCATAGGGTTTTGGGATGGCTTTTGCTCCAAGTCTTTTGAATGCTATATAATGAGACTTCCTCTTATTCATTCATTCATCCCTTGGTTCCATAGCAACCTAATCTTCTCTAATCTCTTTCTTTGTGTCTAATCGATCTTTGATTGATAGGACCAATAGTTTAATCTTTCGTGTACTACGAATCTAGCATTTCCATTGAAACGCTTATAGTATGTGTGTGTGAGAACGAAGTGTTAGCATACTTTTGCTAACGGTGATCTTGCCTTGTGACTAGCCCTAGTCGATCCATATAAGCCCTCTCCTAGGGTTTATAAGTTCTTGTTCTTGCTTGAATCAAGAGGTACGTATCCATTTATATTTCGGTTAATTTATTATTTGTATTTGATCTATTCCGCTGCGTACTCTTTGATGTTTATATGTTTATTGTTTTATATTATTCATATATTCCAACATATTTAGCCGGGTTTTAATTTTTAACTCTTGACATGCTTTTCCAAACCCCTGTTTCATTGGTCAACTAGATGTTTGGTGTGAGAGAGTGATACCATTTAGGCAATGCTTCAATAATATTATGTTGATCATCTATTTTATTAATGAATAAGAGATTTCGTGCTAAGATATTTTGATGTTATCATAAAATGTGTAAAGTTAAACTTTATTATATGCATATTTTTAGGATAAAGTTTAAAAACAATTACAAGAATACCACTATTATGTTATGCACACTTTTATATAAAACTAAATTTGTAAACTCGTAAACCTATAAGAATGAGGTTATTAGTTTTTCCAATTTCATATAAGTCATAAACTTATAAAATAAGCTAACTCAAGCACTTTTAGAAAAGACAAATTTTTTTTATATGAACCATTTTTGACACTGGATTGCCAAAACGAACAACGCAAATTTATTTTACCAAAATAGACTTTAACATGCACGTGCATCTAACACATATGCGCGGTACACTAAAAGACACATGTTAGGAGACGCGCAATGACTCAAACGCGCATCAATGAAGTTAAGCACGGTGCAAAAATGACAGATCCATGTGCCCTTCTATCCTTTATCCTTTACCTATGTTTCGAAATTTTACAGGTGACGGTGATGGAAACATTGATAATGGCAGAGAGTTTCAGCGGTGTAATGATCGAAAATAATGAGAGTGCGAGTGAGAATGAATAGTTTATTTTAATAGGAAGGGTATGTATGATTGATGTTTGTTTCTTAGGGTTGGAATTTGTGTTTCCAAGTTGAGTTTGTTTTTTGTTTATATTTGGTTTGACTTGATGGGTTTTAAAAGAGTAAATAGTAAGAGAAGACAAGTAAAATGTTCCGGTTTGGTAAATGGGATATAAGGTTGGCTTAGTTTAGTAATTTGATTTTTAGAAAAGCCTTAGGTTACTTTGAATCACGAATGCATATTTAGTTCCTAAAAACGTTTTCCAAATAACTAAATTTTACCAAAAAAAAAAGTTTAAAATTCATAGAATTGAAATTTAGAGAAATTGAAATCCATATGATGTTGAATTTCACTTGCTTTGTTACCTATATGGTTAACGGGAATAGAAGCTCAAGTTTAAATCACTACCGCGACTTTTGAGCAAATCTTTAAATGCATATGATGTGTGAGATCGTGAGCTTTGAATTTATAGATTGGTCTTAACATATTTCTAATTTTCTATGATTCCTATACAATACAGACAAGTGTACCCGATCGTATAGTAGTTTAGACTCGGGTAGTCCGAGTGTCGAACTCTTGGGGAACGATGTACAAAATTCAATTGTTTAACTAAAATACTAAATAATCTATGAAAGCGAGTAAATAAGGGGCGTTTTAGTTAGAACAATTTGTTGATTATCAAATTAAAAATGCAGAAAACAATAAATAACAAGAGTAAGAGCAAAGATTTCTAAAGTTGCAAGCAATAAAGTGTATGGTATTGGTGGTTACCCGTATGACCTATAAAACATGCACAACGGAAAATAAACATATAAAGGTCATGTAGAACAAACTATTGATAGACAA
Organism: Artemisia argyi; assembly: GCA_030686995.1. NCBI lineage: Eukaryota > Viridiplantae > Streptophyta > Magnoliopsida > Asterales > Asteraceae > Artemisia > Artemisia argyi. Next base: position 199,714,216 of record CM060702.1, read on the forward strand.
ATCTCCTAATCAGAGATATGACCTCAATTAACACGTATAAAGGATGTTTAGGAATTACTTACTTGATCCTACAGTAACGTAAGCTCATAGACCTTCATATTTTGCACGAAATCGCCTTCTTCTTCTTCTTCTTCTTCTTCTTCTTGATGCTTGACACGATGGATTAGGGTTTTTTAAGAGAATCACCACGTAAGATGTGACAGGTATCCACCGGTACTGCATAGGTAGAACTAGGGCTACGAACCTATACAAGTGATGCATGGTTGCAACGCCAAGCTTTACGACCCCCTAGGTAGTGTGCCTAACCGTTGTAGTGTAGTAAAGGTAAGACTAAGGGATTGATCTTTCTCTAGGAGAATAGAAAGATAGGCCCATAAAGTATGACAGACTGATCTAAGATACGAGAGATGATTCTTTTTGGTATTTTTGTTGGTTTAATCGAAAGTAAATTGGTGCGAAAAGATATGTGGGAAACGTATTTATCTAGAGTGCACTACTTCTCACTAGCGATCTAAGTATACCTATTGAATTGTCACGTCTTAATCGGTGTAGTGGTGAATATTCTTTCTTCTCAATCGTATAGCGGTCAATTACACACCTATTACTATGTGAAGGCCCCATAGCTTGCCTACATGCACACAATAGCTAAAGCATGCAATAAATATTCAACCAAATTAAACATATAGTTTTAAATGCCCAATTAGTTACTTTTAGTTAACGTCAAGCTAGGCGCCTCTTAACCAGTTTTTAACCAAGTAAACACATTCACCAATCAAGAAGACAATAGATATAATTATTACACTAGCGAGTTTCATGCAATCTTAGATAAACACTACAGTAATTGATTTAGCCTAGCATAGCAAACAACGGACAAGAAAACATAGAATCAAAATAAACAATAATAAAAATGATTGGATGATTAAATGAATAACTTATCTCGATGTTATGATAGGTTTACAATGCAGAAAAAGAATGAAAAATACAACTAATAAAACACATGGTACAAATGCTGAAAGCTACTAACTAAAGTGGCTATATTTTATTTGACATGATACAAACCAACCATATATTTATAATTTTACAATCACTTATTTTAACTAAAACGTAATGATCTTTTAATTACCTTAATATTTTAAGTATTACGCTATTTAGTTACAAATTGAGGTTTATTTTAACCTTTATATATATCTTCGTTTATGTCATATTTCTCATCTTTGTGTTTTCTTTTTATCAAACGCCTCTTGTTACATCTATTATCGTAAGAAACAATTGTCGAGTACCTTTTAACCGCATAATATTATTGGTATTCATCATGAAAAACATATAATCAGAAAATATCAATGTTGCAAAAATGGGCCTAGACGGCCTTGTAATCGGCGATTACAAGGTGCACGGCCTTCCACCTTGTTGATTTTTACAAGGTAATCGGCAATTACAAGAAAATTTGCCTTGTAATCAGCTATTACACGCTACAGGGTGGTCAACCGCCTCACTACCGACTCACGATTTTTACAACATTGGAATATATTACTCACCGAGAATTTAAATTGCAAAGTACGCCCTACCGCAACGCGCGAGCACCTTTGGTTATTGAGAATGACTAATTGCTTCTTCATTTTGGCAAGAAATTTGTTTCACACATATTCATATATGATTAATTAGTATGTGCGTAATGACTACACGATCTGAACCATGATGTATCGAGGCTTTTATTGCTGTGATCATAACAAAATAAGGGACAATCTGATTTTATGTCAACAAGTTATCTGTCACGCCTTGTAATAAACATATATCACCACTCATATAATTATAATCGATTATGGTACTTACGACCGTGACAGGTTTTATAACCAATCGCATTTGGGCTAAAACATATTCTTGAATTCCGAGTCTTACCACTCCATAACAAGCCAAATAAAGAACTGAGCTTTGACAGATTCCTAGTAGAAAGAAAATGCAAGAAGATATAGAAATGCTCTAAAAAAAATCCTAAGTGTGGATATTGAGCTGGTCCGTGGGTACCAGGTTTCATGACAAAAGCAAACCTTGCAACACAAACAAAGCGCCCGCATATATACAAAGAAACATATCCAAACATGCCATTTATCTACAATTTTGAAACCAATAAAGACCAAAAAACCATTTTCACCTTGACGAAAATTGGAATAAAAGTATCAATCTTTATAATTTACCAGTTTATCCATAAACTAGTTGTGAACTTGTAATATGTGCAATATAAGTCTCCAAGAACACTTCCTTTCACGTGCTTTCCTTGATCATTGTTCATGCCGATGGCTTTTCATATATATACGCCATTTATGGTGAACTCAAAAGGGATATCGGGATCAATCCATCTCCTCAAAAACCATCAACTACAAAGGAAGATTTTACAAGCTGTTAACTTTGACTTTTATGGTCAAACAAGTAAGCTTTCGATTCAGAGTTAATGTAGAGTTATTAAGATTATATAAATTACAAAATTGCTATATTACATGATATAAATGGGACTACAAAAGGTAGAAATTTTAATCTTTTAGTAAGGGAAAATATTGTCAATATTGGATGTAAAATTCAATCATTTTGACTATAAGTTCAAAAGATGTATAAAAAGGGTTACCTGCGAACAAACTGGACAAGTTTCGCTTCTCTCATTCCATTCATAGATACAACCCAAGTGATAATGATGCGAACATTTTGTAACAATTCGAGGATCTTCAAAAGTATATTCTGCAACAAAAACAATTCAAGCTTAGAAATCAACTACATATCAAATAACCGCATAATCACCTGTTCCTGGCCTCCTGGAGAAGGTTTTGTGCTCAAATGACCAACTTACATATAAACGATATAGAACTTAAGTACCAACTTAAAAAACATAGATTTCTCATATACAAGTAACAGATTTGAGTCATTTGACGCTAAGCAGAAATGGTTCTGTTTCATCTCAACCAACTGAACAAGTCAAATGTGCAAATCAAAATATACAGGTAAAAGGGGAACGTTTGGAACAGGTCAAGCAAGTCAAACGGATTGAAAGTTGCAATTATTAATTGTATTCTTTTGCATAAAAATCACGAACACCTAAAATGTATTAGTCGTTGATTTATATCATCATAGTAAGAGTACTGTTTTTGTAGCTATACTTGGTGCAATAGTTATTTATAAAAATAATTTAAAACAATTCAAAAACGGGCAAATAAAGCGTTTGTAGGTCAATCTGATCCAGCTAGGCACAACCGCACAAACTATTTAGACCTACATAAAACCGACCCCTTTCAACCCCCCTTAATAGTCAACAAGTGACATATTTTTTGTTACCTTCGAGACATATTGGACAAATATCCTCATCATTTTGCGATATAGTGTTGAGATTCTTTATAAGTTTTTCGAATGGAGGCATCTCTGGATGGTATTTCTTTGAGCCATCTTCACTTGGTACTGATTCAAAATTGCTTTCACAAAACGGTTCTGGTTCTACCCTTGAACGATTTGATCCTTTTCCATGCCTCACCAAAGATATACCACTGCCACTGCTACTGCTGCTAGAGCCATATGAACCGACTTGTGGTATTGCACTTTGTGAAGAGCTTGCACCTTGATAAGACCAAGACCCGGCTTCCGTCCCTCGTTTTCCAAGAACAGCTTCACACTTGGAAAAAGATACAATCAAGTGTTAAAACCTAGTTCCAAAGATAACATGTAAGGAAATGAAATCCAGATTTAGTTGTCTCATCGTCAGTTTTCATTAGTTTATATGTAATAACCAACTTTGGTCCAAATTATATTTTGGGGGTAACCAGCATTTTTGCCTAAGAAAAGGCACTCAACTTTCAAATGTTTTGACTTAAGGTAATGTTGAACATTCTTAACGTTTCAGGTACCACGTTGATGAAAATGATAAAAGTTTGACATACATGACTACATACCCTCAGAGTGTAAGGATACTTTAAAAAAAAAAAAAAAAAAAAACAAAAAAAAAAAAAAAAAAATGAAAAACCCTGCAGCAGCTTAAGCATAGTCAAAATAACTAATATGTCTAAAAAAATTTAATTGGTGGCTTGTACAGAACAAATAAAATTAGAACATTGAGGGAAAATTTGAAGTTTAATGGTTTTTCCATAGCAACAGAGATAATCCTGAAACAAAGATTGGATCAAATGGGCTACCTTTGCATGCATCTACCCCTTTATAATTCTTTGATCGTCGCATTTATAATTCTAGGTTTACATATCACACACATAAATCCTTAAATAGGCTGATCTACTTAAATAGGATTTGCTTGTAGACCAGACCAATATGACAAATGGTTCTTCGTACTGACGAAGCTAAGGACACTTAGGTAAAAGGTTCAAAGGTAATCATTAAAATTGCACTAACAGTTTCAAAGAAAAGAGACCAAGTTTTCAAGATCAGGCTATAGCTTACTTGTTCCTAAGGATAACTCTCATTGTTGCACTTATCTATACTTTTTTGGGTAACCATGGTTTCCAACATTTTGGCCGAATATTCCATGGGGTTTGAACCCACGGCCACACATTCAAACCGGGTAAAATTATTTATCTATACTTTTCATATACAAAGAGCCAATATGTTGGACCAAAAACCAAACCAAACACCAAACCTAAATTAAGATTCAGCCACCCATACCTAAACTCATTCCTACCCCATCTCAAATTTGAAAACGTTTAAATCATCACTCAAAAAACACTTCCCCTCATTCAACTTTTCATAAAATTCTCTACCTTTATTCCATTTAACTACCCCACACACCCACAAACACACACCGTCTGACCACCACTTCAACACCACAAGACCTCTAGCAAGCTACTGTCAGAAAAGATAAATATACACTTTCACACACGAAAAATGCACACGCTGCAACCAGATTTTGTCGCAAACCAAACTTTGTCAAAAATTATACACCGCCGCCGCTATGCAGGGTTACTTGGCTAGTGTATCAAATGCATGAATACTATTTTCCCTCGCAAAGTGACCGAGACCTGTAATCAGACCTTTGTTTGACCTCACACCATAAAAATGATACAATGCGTTTATAAATGATCAAACCAATTATTTAAAGCATGCTACAACTACAAGCTGCCAATACCAAGGGACACAGCATACAAATATGGGAATAAATGAAGACTGACCAGCATGGGTTGCAAAAGCCATATCTAAATGACATGAAATTGAAATTAACTTTATGAATCAAGAAAGTACATTAAATCTGAGCATTTGAATACAAGGTCTACAAATTTCTTCAAACTTCTCATAACTTCTTAAATATTTATACAATGTGTTACAGAGTTCAAAATATAGTAACGGTATACTTTAGAAAGTTAAGCAGAGCACTGAACTTTCTTGGTTATTCAATTCCATAACTAAAATAAAATTTATCAGTCATAGATTTTTATACCATGACCATAACAATTACATGAATATTGTCTAATTGTCATCTGAATTAGCACAATTTCAGACAAGATTAAGAGAGTTTAATTAGTCAATATTTCAAAATGCAATCCAATTTGATGGAACTAAGTGTACACATCACATCATGTGTCTATAGGATGAAGGTATATTGACAGTGTCAAAAGTGCACATCCATATCTACATGCTTGTGCAGAGACACAGTAAGCAATAAAGGGACAGCAAATGCTTATGATAAACAGATTAATGAATTTTTGTCAAATGCACAAACTTTAGTCAAAATGACATTAGCATTGACTGAATTCACCAAAGAACACACAGAAAATCCTGATGACGTACAAGGCAACTTACAAATATGGTTATAGACCTGCAGCAATTAGAAATACGTCAGGATGCATATGGTTATTAGATTTCATAAGTCTCATCAAAAGCACATACACTAACTAGGGGCATATATAGAAACTAGACCTCTTAAAAAGATCTCAAGATCCTTGTGTCAATTAGTGATCTAGTTCAAGAATTCTTATCACAATAACAAACTATAGTTATATTTAAATTAGTGATTTCATTTTTGGCCATATTTCCACCAACAAGAACAAAAGAATTCTCATGCTAGATAAGTCAACCAGCAAAAACAGCTAAAACTAAAGCAAGCTATACTAGTATAACTTTATGAAGGAATTCTCATCAAAATCACAACTTATAGCAACGAAAACCGAAATAAAACACAACTGTATTAAGGCAAGACTTCAGAGTTCAGACTCATAAAACTGACCTTATTAGTCAAATTATGCAGGAACAAAGCAAAATTATCCTGCGCATTCCTATTAACCACATTACTCGAGCCTTGAACTTGCTCATTATCATCCGAATCAACACTCTCGTCATCCGGCTCAGCCCCACGAAAACACGAACAGAAAATTCCCATTTAACACTCTACATATCACAATTCAAAATAACCCCATCAGTCACAACTCACAACATATAAAAAACACATTAAGTCATGTTAATTAACACATGACTTAATGCAGACATGCTCAGTTTTATTACTTAATATTTTCAGTCATCTTTCTCTATTAAGTCACAAACAAACAGTTTTCATATAACTTAATCAATTCAGTTTTTTTCATATTAAGTCAATTAAGTCGAAATCAAACGCCCCCTAAAACACAAATACAACTAATCATATCAAAAGGGTCTAAAAAAGAACCAATTTTTAACAACCCCACATAACCAAACATGATCAAGAAACACATAACACCTCAAATTCACAATCAAGAACAAGATCCAACATAAAAAGCAACCAAATTTAACAAGTCTTGTTACCTTGTAATATACAAAACCGATGAACAATAAGTGATATGAAAAGATTAAAGGATTATGATGATGATGATGGGCTAATATAAATATAAAAAAGAGAGAGAATAATAATACAAGGGTATTATATAAAACAACAGCAGACATTAAAGATAGAATTATTACTCAATATTTATTACTACTGTATTAATTAATAGTATAATAATATTAAAGTGGGAATTGCTTCAACGTTGGACTGAAAGTGACATTGTTGTTGTTCTTGTGGAATACTACTCCTTGTTCATTGTTTGGTTCGGAATTTTCGGGATTTTTGTTTTGTTTGGTTGATTTTTTAAAATTTAGTCGTGGGTTGGTTTTGGTAACGTTATTATTAAGTCAAAGGGTTTACTTTTTTACATTGCATTTACGGTATTTACGGTAATGGCGTACAACTTTTTAGAGTTTTTGAGGCGATAAGAGATGATCAATGAGTTTTTTGATTTTTAGTGTTTGTTTATCAAAAAGAAAAAAAAAAAAAAGAAAGAAAAGAAACAGTGAGCTTTGTTATTTTTTAATAAAGCTCATTTTTCCAATGCTTCTCTAAAAAGCTGTGAGCGGTGAGTAATGAGTTGTGTCTATAACTTACAACTCACAGCTACTGTTCACAGCTAGTTTCACCAAATATAGCCAATATGTTAATTAGTGGTGTTGGGATTTGATTTTTTTGTTTGATAACTTCTCTCGTAATAAGTGTTCATTTTAATTTTTTTATTTAACTTTCATAATAAATATTTTTATTTATTTTATATAATACTTGATTGAAAAATATATGAATAGATTTAGTTTTAAATGTATTTTCAATTGCACAATTTTCATCAAATATTATATAATACAAATAAAGATATTTATGGTCAAAGTTAAATATGAAAGATTCAAAAAGTTAAAGTGAACTTATGAAACAGAGGGGTGATTTTTTAATGTTTGATAAATTAAATTATTTAACATCTTAATATGTAAACGAGGTTCTAGACCAATTTGTTTGTAATGCTTAATTTATGAGATATAAACACCCAATATAATTTGATTAGTGTTTTGTCTTATAAACATAGAAGACAAAATATAAATATATATATTTGAAATCTTACTATCTTAGAACAAAACATTTTTTTAGCATTAAATGTACTAAGCTAGTTGAAACTTAAAAATTCATCAATACAAACAATAAAACATCACATACAAGTAATTCAAACACAATTAATACTTAAAACTTGAGTAAATTTAAACAATGCAAATAGTAAAGCTAAAATACAAATGCTAGATTCAACTTTTCCTTACACATATTCTTTATTAAATATTTAAATGTCACTAACAAAATACAACCCTTCAATGAAAGTTACAATTAAAAGAACTCATTATACAAATCAAGCAAGCTATAAAACACAAAAAACAACTAAGCAATACTCCACTAAACTTTTGACATCGGTTATTATTCCTAAATAAACAAACTAATCGTTAAAACTATTGTCAAAAAATTAAAAGATGGTAAATTATTGGCCGAAAAAATTAAATTACAGGATACCCCAACCGCATCGCGTTAGATCTGCTGGTTTTATAAATGAAGCTAAGACATCAAATATCGTATGAAAGTTAATAAAAGGAAAACTAAATATCAGTTATGAGTGAGTGTCGTCTGAATATTAGAAGTGGTCCAATAGAACGAGTCAAATATGTTGCATGTTACCCGAAATTTTAGCTATGATTGGCTAATTTATTCTTCGGCTCAGTCTAATACTCTCCCAACCTGAACCATATAATTCATTACATATGATTTAAAAGTTCCAAACAAAAATTACATTTGCAAAATTAGAGGGTTTGACAATGTGCACAATTCTCAGGTTTGTTTGGGCTGAATTTCTGGGCTTCGGTTCGGGTTTATTGTTCATGTTTTGTTTCCGAGTTACAGTCAGACGAGATTGAATCTTAGCGTTTGTGTTCGAGTTAATGTCCGTACCCGTGTTCGAGTTTGATCGCAGCTCTTGTTTGGCTTGGAGGTAAATTCTTCAATCGCATTCATGTTTTATTTGTTGATCGTAATATCAATTCGATTCACTTCTGCTCGTCAAATTATTTATGTCTTGAAATGTGTCGTTTAATCACATTTAAAAGCCTACCATTTAAAAAACATGCTTGCTATTGATCTAATTTGATAATAGATAAATTGAACTCTTTACACTCTAAGACTAATATTTAGTACTTATAGATTTAATTGTCGAGTCACTCTATTTTGCATACTCTAAATTAAATCTAGACTATCCATTTCATTTTATTAAAAAGACAGTATTTAATATTAAAAAAACATGAATGGACCAAAAATGTAAATTCACTTAAAACTCACTCCAACCACTCCCTCATTATCTGTAGAGGTGTCAAATCTTGCCCAAATTGTAATTAATTTACGTTTTTGACACTTTTTACGTTTTTATATGTTTTGAACGGTTTTTTATGTATTTTTATCGTTTTCGTCTATTTCTATACGCTTTCGTAAGTTTTCTTACATTTTTATACGTTTTCGGCCATTTTCGTCCATTTCCATACGTTTTCGTTCGTTTTCATACGTTTTCGTCCATTTTCGGACTTTTTCGTCCACTTTCATACGTTTCCGTCCGTTTTCATACGTTTTTATACATTTTCGTCAATTTTAATACGTTTTTATACGTTTTCGTCCACTTTCATACTTTTCGTTCGTTTTTGACAATTTTTATACATTCTCATACGTTTTTGTCCCTTTTCATATTTTTTTCATGCTTATTATTAAACTTTATTATATGACATGTCTAATATCACTTGTGATATTTTATAAAAATAGTTAATGTCTAATACCACTTTTGATATTTCATAAACAAACATGTATGTTTTTTTTAACCTTTAATATCACTTGAGATATTTCATTGCTCTCTATCTCTCTCCCTCCCTCTCTCTCTCTCTCTCTCTCTCTCTATATATATATATATATATATATATATATATATATATATATATATATATATATATATATATATATATATATTATCACCTATGTGTTTTCTAATATTTTTATAATTTTCAGTTACAAGATGGTTTTTGTGCCTTGTAACGCAATGAACAAGCACATATTTTTTTCTTAAAATGCAATTAATGTTATCTATCACTTGTGATATTATACTGTTAGTAGAAATAAAATGGTTAAAGCCTCATTAGGTGAAATTCTTATTTTGCCAAAAAAAAAATGCTAACTTAATGCAACACTTGTTTGATTTTAAGAATACGCCAAGTTTCTATTTTCATAGTTTGCTTCCTTTTTATTCATTTTGATATTTGTAAAATTAGACTTTGACTACACCAGATCCACCTTCAACTGAGTCGCCTCCAGTAACACTGTCTCTACGGCAACCGTCTCTAGGGTTACCGCCCCCTGGGCAATGCCTACAGATAACGCACTAGTAGAAACTATAGGAACCCATGATGATTAAACTCGTGATGATTAAACGATTTAGGTGTTTTCACACTATTAGAAGCTGTAAACAAATATGATAAAACACACAGTAAATATGATATCATCACAACTTCAAAAAATAAAAAATAAACTTTAACTATGATTATGATTATAAAACAATAACAATGAAATATCACAAGTGATGCTATATATGACATATGATAAAACTTAACCAGTAAACATAAAACCTATCAAATAAACAAAATATCACAATGTACAACAAATATCACAAGTGATAATGCACATATACAGTTCAAAGCAAGCACGTGAATATCACAAGCGATATTACACATATACAATTCAACAATACAAAGGAAACTAAATGCAAAGTACAAAGATATTACAAACAAAAACCACATGACCCATCAGGTGCATTCCTACCAAAGTAGCAGCAATACCAACTGGACCCATGACCTTTAAACCAAAACAGCCCATTATCGAACTACAGAAGAGATAAAAACAAAACGAATAACTGCAACCATGTTTTGAGCCACTGAACCAAACACTCATGAAAGAAATTTGGTGCTGACCGACTGTCCCAAACACCTATAATTGCAGACCCCGCTGTCCCAAACACCCATATAACTAGAAGACCCGCTGACCCAAACACCCATATATTGTAGACCCACTCCACTTAAAATACTATATTCTTACCTCGAAAATTTTAGGAGCTCGAAGAAAATGGCAACCTATAACATAATCTTTTTTTTTTTTTTTTTTTTTTTTTTTTTTTTTTTTTTTAAGGAGGTCGAAGAAAATATGATAAACCATTAAAAATTCTATACCGTACAAGAATGGGTCACATAAGATAAATCTTTTATCACCTACAGCCGTATTATACATGTAAGATACGGGAATGATCAAATAATGAAGTTATAGCAGTTAAAGAAAGCAATAATACCACAACAGTTGCAATGGAGCCCAGCTAAACGGTTGCAAATGGAGCCCGGCTAAATCCATCTCCAAGTCTATCAACAATTTGATATTTTGTAGCCCGTTTATTAGCAAAACATCAAACAAGAACCGCGTTACCAACTCCACATTCAAAAGTAAGCTGAGATGAGAATATTAAAATTAGAACTACTACTAACAGAAAGGACAACAGAAAGTTGGGACATTAAGTTACCACTTACCCAAACAAGGCTCACAGCCATTAAGCACACAAATGTAAAGTAGTTTTTCCTCCCTACACAATTATTCAACCACTGCACAACACATGTAATAAAGTAAATTAGATTGAAATTACATATATTACCAACAAAGATGCGGCAGCTGGTGTTGATAACAATCACATTAGAACATATGCATTCAGAGTCCTTGATTTTTATTATTTTTCTATTATTTATTATTATTTTTTTTTTAATTTAGCTGTATGACAAATTACCAATAAATATATCCATTTCCTCACATAAATGGTTTCAACTTGACCCCTACTAGTTAACAGTAGTGACCCTTTGCATTAATAAGTTTCAATTCTCAAAAAAGTATTTCTGATTCTAATTATTTAAGGTCAGAACAGTGAGATTTGAAGACGCATGTAACCATTTTGATATAATAAAGTGACTTTTGAGTTCAAGTTAAACTTAACTAGATATCCCTATAGAGCTAAATCCAAATATGTTAAATGGTGCCAAACTGGAATATCGAACTTACCCTACAATGATAATCGAACCCGTCAACACATTTATCATAGCTTCTGCAATGTTTGCTAAACTTATGAACCTGCAAGAACCGGATAGAAAATTAAGTTTACTAAAGTTCCAATTTCGACAATTATATCTCGGGCAAATATGGTGTCTTGTCTAGGAAATGGAAGATACTCAAGCAAAAGGCGTATCAAAGTAACCTTTTGAGGTGCCAAATGTTTGACCGTTTACTTATGTGTGATCTATTTGGGTTATGTTTCATCTCTGATATATAAGAAGGTACAATGGTCAATGGATAATGTCATTAGGAGAATACCTCTTCATTGCACAATATGCAGAATAAGGCTTCTTCTCCTCCACCTTGTTGCATCTCTTCATCATTTCAGCAATCTTCTTTGACAATACAACCAAAAAAGATCCCTCCAACTTATGAGCAACAACCACCCGAACTACCATTATCATATACTTCTACACTTCCATACCCAGACCTGTTCTGGTCTCCAATAGAATACGCGTTTCCTGACACTTTAAAATGACTGAAAATTTGTTAACCATAGTTCCTTGTTACAAACAAGTAACTAGACTATTTCACGGGATTGAATTACTAACCAGGAACTTTTGTACCATTATGTGATCTATTTGGTGATGGTCTTCCTGGTTCAATTAAGATGTCGGGATCAGCAGGGTCAATAGTCGTGCATCTTACATATAGGATAAATACGCCCAGAGCTTATTACACAACAACATCCAAATAAACTATTAGTTAACACTAAATACCGGTGCATGCTATGCACATAGGTAATGGTTACAGTGACATTTTCTACCCATTAGTTTATAAATGGGTGATTTGGGTAATGCTTTATTGTTGATGAGTCAAACATGTAAAATAAAAAAGGTAGTTTGAAACATGCTACATCATTTTATATGGGAATATTGTAACATTTGTAATCATGTTTCACACTCTAAATGTTTACTACAATTTATAAACTTCGAGTGAAAATCCTATAAACCGGCTACTATCAAAAGTAACACACTGGAACCTGTTTCATCTGTTACCCTATCCACTAGTTTTGCCAACTGTAATAAGCACAAAATAATTATTTACCAAGAAGGAATAAACAACGATTGTGACATGTTCAAAAATATCCTTCCAAGAAAAGGAGAGAAAAAAGCGTATAAGGTAACAGACAACAAAAAATATACCGTAATAGCCACAACATGTACATATGGGAGGAAAAAAGTAAGATGCCAACCTCATAAATAAAATTTTAAACTGATACTCTATTTTGGCCGACTGATTATAATTATTATCTAGGGTCTCAAATTTAAGAGATAATACTCAAGCTTCATATTCTAGCTTTTGAACTTCATCATCTAGATCTTTTGTACAAAAGTATATGACTATTTAAATTCCAAAGTAATTTATATATACTAATTAACAGTCAACCAAAATGTATATTGCAATTAGACAAAAGTAACAATTTGTGTCTAAACAAAATGTTTACTCATATTGTTAGTGAGGAAAAGTAACAAACACCTGGTGCTCATATTAGAAAACCATTGCAAATATAAAACTTTGAGAACATATTTTATACCACTATTTACCCAATTGGAGGTTACAATGAAAAAATACACATTGTGAAACACAAAAGTACATGAAAATAAACATAATCATTGGAGCAGAAGAAAACTAAAATCAAGGAAAACTAGATACCATTGCAACAACAAAAAGACCAAAATCAATTACCTTTTGCAGAGTATGATGCTGGTATGACAAAAATCGATTACCCTATTTGTGTGCAATAGGTGCGAATCAAAAATTGATCACGATTATCGTGAAGTAATGATCGGTAATAGTGGATCGGGAGCAATTGATTTTTGGAGGGAACATGTTGGGACACATACTAAATGTGTGAAAAATAATGAAGCAAATGAAAAAGAAAAAAAGAAAAAAAAAACACTTTAGATAGAAAATAGGTTTCTATGATTAAATTTTAGATTAATTCCTACTATTAGATCAAACTAAATGTATGTTGGGGATTAGTCCCCCAGTAAGCATCAAAATAAGAGTAAGCAATTAAAATTTTCTCTTAAATTATGTATAATGAAATCGAACAAAATATAGATAGAGGCATGGATTGGCTTCTGGGCAAAAAGTTTTGGTTAAGAAGATTTATGTTACACTCCTAAATGATCATATGATTTTACACAGATAGCATCTATTATAATTCTTCCCTCACCTTTTTTGAGAAAACTGCAAAAAATGTCCTTGTAGTTTCTTGAATTCGCATGTTTTGTCACTATTTTTTTAAAATTATGCCATTATTGTTCACTTTTTTATGCAAATTGTGTCCCTCGACCTAACGATCGTTAAAAAATCTCGTTAGTTACTATTCCAACTCAGGTATTTTAATCATTTCACTGTTCAAAGGGACATAATTTGCAACTTATATATTAACTTTAACACATTTTGGACAAACTCATTTAGATCAAAATATATGCACACACTTACACACACATAAGAACACAAATAAAAAACACATACAAATCAAACACAACTACCAAATCAAACAAACACAGAAATCAAACACACCCAACAAATCAAACACACACATACATACACAAAATATTTAGATCTTAGTTTAACTAATTCCTTTTTGATTTGTTCCTTGTTTATGCAGTCGACCAATAGACGATCCCGTAAATTACCAATTTTTTTATTTAATTTTATTATTTGCTATAGTTTTTAGGATTGACATTGTTACTGCTATGGGTAAAATAAGGGAATGGGTGAAATGGGTTTATATCGTAAGTCGCCAAGGTGTATTTTTGGTGCAAAACCTTGGCTACCACTTATGACAAGAGAAATTCCTTTGTTCTCGTTTGTTGATATGCTTGCTTATAACTGTTAGATTATGGACATTATTTTAGTAGTCGTATGTTAGGATCGAACTCGAGATCACGGGATTGCACACAATACGTATGAAGAGAAAAAGAAATAATTATTTATAAATGTTGTAAGTAATTATTAATAAACATAAAACTAGTAATAGTAATTAGTATTTAATGATAAATGACTAATGACCTATTAAACGAATAATAGGAAAGTAATACTAAGGAAATTTTGGAAACAAGAGAAGGTTCCGGAATCCCCTAGGGGACCCAAACCGATCGGCCAAGGGGGGTTATCCCACCTCCTTTGTGCCTTGAGCTCCAAGTATTCATTAGTATATAAACAAACCCAAGATGCATGTTTTTCTCATAACTTGTACACACACATCTTGGTGTTTTTCTCTCCTCTTCTTTGTTCTAGTCGATCCAACAAACAATCCCACAAGGGATTTGATTTTATTGATCAAACTAAGTTTTGTGTTTAATTTACTTGCATAAACTATTTCTTGAATTAGTACGTGTGTACAAGAACGTGATTCAAACACACTATTGTTTGATTCTTGGATTGAATTACAAAAGAGGTAAGGGGTAATTTTTATAATCCACATAAACCCTAATTAGGGTTCTTGATTTGAAGATTGCAATTGATTCTTGTTCAGGCTAGAATCACAAAGGTATGTTTACTATTTATATTTGATTAATTAATTACATGTTATATGATCTTGTTATAATTGCTTCCGCTATGCTCACTTGATGTGTTTGGTTTATAATATATGAATGTCATGATATCATAATTCCAACAGTGACATCTAGAGCCGTTATAATGTGTAATTAATTATCGAAACGCATAAAAATTGGATCTTGATTCGTTTAGTTACATGTTTTTAGGGTTTGTTAGATTCCTAACCCTAATTTTTTTTGGGTCGATTTGACCCTTAAGGGTTTTAGGGTTTGTGGTTTTTGATTTTTAATATGATTAGAAACCCTAGGATGTCATGTAATTTGTTATGCGTTTTAGTAAAGGATCTTGGTGCAATATGTTAATTGTTAAGCTAAATCCATGAAAAAGTGCATATATGCATGGATTTTTATATTATGTGATAATTTAAATGGTTTAAATTGTTTATATGAATTAATGGTTAAGTTATATCGAAACATGTAAATTCAGTAATAGATGTCGAATTGGGGAAGACTCCAATATTAAGTAATCAATTATGTGCTATGTGGTATTTATTTAATTTTGGCTTACGCAATCGATGTATCGATGCATGTGGCTCTTTTTCCTAGAAAAAGAAAGCCTTAATTGAATTAATACGTTGTACACCTAGATTTGATTATTAATAGGACTATTGAATAAGATTTGCATGTGGCTACATGTTTTATACATATTTAATTGTTATGATTATGTATATTTGTTTATTTAGTTGTTTTATTTTTTATTGTACATTACTTGTTTTTGTTTATTAATTGTGTTAGACATGTTTATAAACGAAAAGGGTAATTTTTTAATAGAAAAATAATACGGACTAAATAATGGCGAAATTGTTTTGGTTTTTAAGAGTTTAAATTTCAAATAATTGGTTGATTGATGTTTTTGTACGTAATGGTTAACTAGGCCCGACTGAAGTTTACACACTACAAGATGGGTATAAGGATGGCTTCGCATTAAATTGTGGCCTTAGATAGACAACATTCTGTCTTAACGCTCGTTTGTGTGTAAATTAGACTTACCGAACAACCATTACATGTACACTGTCATCTTAAGGGTGAATTAACCACAATTCCACAATGATTATCCGAAACACTAAGCTTTCGGGCTTATGCAAAAGTACGATATAGTGGACGATAATTGCTAATAAAAATGTTATTTTTATTAGCAAATTGGTAATAAAAATGTTTTGTAAAACCAATGTTATGAAGTTGTATGCATGCTTCTTCATACATTATTTTGATTACACGTCAAAATTTAATACCCTTATAAAATTAAGTCGAATGCCATCTAATTAAGAACACTTGAAGTTGTAATTTACGTCATGTGAGAACTTGGCGAGATTGCAATGGAGAGGTAAATTTCATGAATTCATTGCTAGCAGATCAACTGATGTGATGGATTTGTGAGTTTACAGTTTTTAAGTTAGAAGACTTAAATTGAGTAGGAAGTGAGATCTTGGACTCAAGGCATTAAGATGGGGATCAAACATGCTTACATTACAAAAGTTTTGTGATTGTAAATCCCATAAATCTAGGAATTGCAATATGATATTGGCAATTATTGTTCAACAATTACCTTATTGAATACTATCATTACTAGCAGATCAACTGATGTAATGGTACTATGTCAATTAGGATCCTAGCTTTAAGGAAATACTATGGTTTATATGAATATTTACCAATGGGTATTTTATTTTCTTAAAGATCTAATTATCGAAAATACTAAAATTGAATTTTGTAATTTGTTTTAATGTATTAATGCAACGTTCAAACCGTAAACGTATTTTGGGCTTTGGTAAATTGATCTAGTTCTGTTTTCAAACAAATGTTTGATTAAGAAATATTTACTTAAAAGACAAAAGAAGTCTCCTTTCTATGAAGGCAGAGTGAGACACAATCCTATTCATTTTCATGAATGAGAAAGGATAATAGGAATATTAGACATGTCTAAATTCTAATATATAACTCATAGCAAATTTTTTAATAGTTAAGAAAATTGCGACTATTTTTCATATGGATTTTATCATCCTCATTCGGTGATCAAGTTCTTAGTAACAAATATGATATTTGGTTAACAGAAAATTATGTATGACATTTTATGAGTTATTATAATTAGAAGCTAGACTAATTACTGCAAAATGTTTAAAGACAAACTAGTTGTTTTGACTATTTTAAAGGTACTACATACATTGAAAAATGGTAGACCTGTTAAGAAAGAAATTGCATGCCCAATTTTTCAAGTTAATAGCATTTGGTGGATAGTCCATCATTCACGTAGTAGAATACACTCTTTAGTGCATAAGTAATTGTTACGTATGGACATTTAAAGGTGGATAGTCCATCATTCACGTAGTACAATATTTGTTTTCACTGGATATGAAACATTTACAATGTTGTCAAATTCAGTGGGAGTATTGTGTACTTATTACTGAATAAGGAATTATTGTAATGATCTTTAATTTAGTGGGAGTTACAAGCTTTGACATCTTGGTAGCTAAAGATAATTACTTTTCAAGTGTAGACACTCATACTTTTAAGGATAAGTATTGTACGTTTTCTTACTAGACATTGTTGTTCTACATCTACTTGTTATGCGAAAATATATGACACAATCATATTGATCACATAAACAAATGCATGGCGTGTTGTTATCAACTATATGAGGTTGTTCCATGCACAAGTGGGAGAAATGTTATCTTTAATGTGTGCAAGAAACAACTCATAAAGATATGATTTAATGGATTCTCTTGACTACAAGGTAAGAGAATAATGTTCTAATATGAATTATACTAAGATAATTGATGAGGCAAAAAATGATCCGTTTTTAGGGGGTCATTTAAGCCCGAATCCGAATTTATTTGATCAAATATTGCCCTAAATCGTTCCTTTTGTGATTTTAGGTACTTTGGGAGAGAAATCTGAAAAAGGAAGCAATTCGGACGTTTTTGGAGTATAAAAGTGAAGAAAACGCCAAAGTCTTAATTTTCCAAGCTGGGAACAGTAAGTGACGGCGTCAAGAGCAAATCCTTGACGGCGTCAAGAGCAAATTTCATGAATTCCCATGACGGTCCAGTAGGGTTTTGACGGCGTCACGTGAGAAGGGCGTCAAGAGTAAATGAGTCATGACGGCCTGGAAGTGCATAACTCTTGACGGCGTCAGAAGTAGATCTAGGCAGTCCGAGGAGAGTTTTGGCGGCAAGGTGACGGCGTCACAAGATTACTCTTGACGCCGTCAGACCTGTTTTTCTATATATAGTTTTCTAATTTTTCACATTAAAAAGAGAGAAGTTTTGGGAGAAACCCTAAGTACGATTTTGGTGCAACTTTTACAGGTTTTTCAAGGGTTCCAAACCCTTGGTACCTTGCATTGTAATTGAGATAAGTGTTCTTCTAATTCAATCAATATGTCTATGTGTTGGTTGTTTATATCTTGTTCTTGTCTCAATTCCATTATGCTAGGTTAGATTTCTTTTGTGTTTGCTTAGATCTAATGAAACCTAGATATTGAATATGTGTTGATTACTTGTTTATTCTTGTCTTGGATGAATGATTTATATGTTAGGCTTAAGAAAACTGGCAGATCTCTAAATGGTAACATGCTTGAACGTCTTAAGAAACATGAACCGAGGCGTACTAGGTCTTTATTGGTTGTATTTAATGCATGAGCCACTGTTTACAATCCCTATAGTTGTGCGGGGCACGGTGTAGGAGGAGATAAGAGCTCATAGAATTGGGGAGTTATGTATGCCACCCCATGAATGGTATTAAGGAATACAATCCGTCATCCATGCAATTATAACAAGTAATTAACATGTAAAAGATATCTATGGAGTAATGAAATCTAAGTAAACACATTTTCCCCAATTACTGCTCACAACCTTAGTATAAATTAATTTATTTTCATTTTCTAGTATTTTATTTTGATTGCATCTTAGTTTTGGGTTAGTTGAATAGCAACTAATTCCGCCCACTCTTCCAAAACCCGAGATTTTAATTGCTTTCTAAAAAATATAAAAACACAAAAATAATCATCCATCACCTTTAGAACTAGTATTTAGGCTTTCTAATCCTAGCGACACTATTCCTAAGCTGAACGATCAATCCCCCGGTACTTGTCACTATACTATACTACAACGATCAGGTACACTGCCTGGTGGGGGTTGTAAGCTTCCCGAGATCCCTCGAGAGGTAAAGCCTGTTGCGATTCCCACGCATCAAGTTTTTGGCGCCGTTGCCGGGGAATAGTTATTGTCTAGGTTAGAATTTCTTTTTATTAGGTCTACTTGCTAGATTCCTTTCTAGTAAGATTTTATTTTTATTTTTAGGTCTTCTTTAGTCTATCTTATTTCTTCGTGCCTTTGTTCGTAACTCTTTACCATCCGACATCATGGAAGGTGGTAACATCTTTGAACCCGTCATCCCACCACAACAAAACCCACCATTAGAACCCCTTAGGCCCCGAACCTTAGGAGAGTACTCCCGACCTAGCCACCAAGGCTACCGAAACACCATTGAGCTCACCGGAGCCAATGTGACCCCCTTGCGATCCGACACCATCCGGTTGGTGCAAAGCGGATGTGCATTCCATGGACTTCGTTCCGAAGATCCAAACCAACATCTTAAGGACTTTCTCAAAATCGTAGATTCCATAGACCTAGGTGTTGAAACTAGAGAGACTACCCGTTTACGCCTATTCCAATTCTCTCTACGGGATCAAGCTAGTCAATGGCTTGAGCGTTTACCCGCGGGATCCATCACCACATGGGATGATCTCACCACTCGTTTCCTTGCTCAATTTTTCCCACCGGAGAGAACTACTAAGCTTAGAAATGACATCTTGATGTTCCAACAACGTCAAAATGAATCTCTTTATGAAGCATGGACTCGTTTCAAGGACTTACTCCAAAAAGTCCCTCATCATGGCATAGATCTTTGGCTCCAAGTCCAAATTTTTTATGACCATATCGACATCTCCACGAGGCGAGCCATTGACCAATCGGCCGGTGGTAAGCTATGTGATCTTAGTGCGGAACAATCATGGGAACTCATAGAAGATCTTGCTCTCTATGACAACGAAAGTTGGAATGATCCCCGTGATTTGAATAAAACGGTCAAGGCAATATCTTTGCCTTCGAACAATTCTAGCACTTCCGACTATAGGATCATGGAACTTGAGGACCAAGTCAAGTTTCTCATGAAATCTTACGATGCTCCTAAGCCTTCAAGCCAAGTGAACAAAATCACTTCTTCATGCGAATTATGTAGTGGTCCACATGACACTCGCGATTGTGTGGAACTCCCCAGAACAGCTTTTGCGGACTACGCATCCGCGCGTACCGACGAAGCGGGAGATAAGTGGTACACTTTCAAGCCCGAGCCAAAACCTTACGGTGATTCATACAACCCCTCATGGAAAAATCACCCAAACCTTAGGTGGAAACAAAATCAAACCAATTCTTCCAATCCGCCTAATCGTTACCAACCAAACGGTCCACCATCCAACTGTACTTTCAACAACAATCCTTCTAACAACTATGGTAGTACCAACAATCTTGAAGGATTGATGTCAAAGTTCATGGCATCTCAAGAAGCTCGCATATCCAAGTTTGAAGCCGATTTCAAACAAAAGCAAAGCGAGATGACCACTAGAATCGATGCATTGTTGAAAGTCCTCAATGACCGAGAAATGGGAGCACTCCCGAGTGACACGGTCAAGAATCCGAAACTAACCGTTAATTCTATATCCTCAGTTTCTTCACCCACTTCGTGTCCACAATACTACTCGGTTAAATCAACGAGTACGTGTTTCAAACAAAACTAAGTTCCCCAAAAGGACCAATCAAATAAAACACCCACTATAGAGCCGGTCAAAAGCATAGTTGAAACACCTCTTACGCAAGACCTTGACGATGAATTCAAAGAACTTCACCTTGAACGCCCCGTCATTGATGTCTTAGCGCGTGCTCCTTACTATAGTGCCTTCCTAGAAAAATATGAGAAGTGTAAGCTAGGTAAAAATGGGACCGCCTTCGTTCAAAACAAGTTGCCTAAAAAGCTCGATGATCCGGGTATATTTGTTTTGCCTTGTAGGATAGGAAGATCCAAAGCTTTCTACACACTAGCCGATTTAGGGTCAAGCCTCAACTTGATTCCCTTATCCTTATTGACCACTCTTAAGCTAGGAAAGTTAGAGGAAACAGAGGTATTGATAGGGTTAGCGGATGGGAGTATTTCCCACCCGGTCGGAATGATTAAGGATGTAGTTGTTCACGTAGGAAAGTTAACTATATTAGCGGATTTTCACGTCCTAGACATGGTTAGTGACACTACATGCCCATTATTGGTAGGAAGAGGATTTTTAGCAACCGCTAGTGCCATGATAGATTGCAAGGAATCTAAGATAGCGGTAGGTGAAGGCGATACCTGGTCGGTTTACGATGTAAAGAAACATAGTTATGATTGTGATGATGAACCGACACCGCATTGGGTAGAGATGAATAGGAGACCATCTAGATATGGACCTTGGATAGAAAGGAACTTTATAGGACCTCAATGCCCATTCTATCTAGAAAAAGACTTTGTTGAAAAGACACATTCGGTAGATCAACTCATAGCTAGAGATGAAGAGCTAGACCCCTTTGAGGACCCCTTAGTCTTTAGGAAGATGATTGAGTTATTAAGCGTAATGCCCATTAACATAGAAAGGAATAAATGGAAAAGAGAGAGAGATAAGTGTAAATGGAGGTGGGACAAGCCACCTAAAGAAGGTGACGGGTCATGGCATATTAAAATGACCTTGTATGATCCGGATGGAGAAAAGTTTGAAAGGTCATACCATACTAAGGAAACCGATAGAAAGTTGAAACCTAAGTTTGATCCCAAAGATGTCCTCAACGAGGAACTCACCCAAATCACGTAGTAACCCATGACCTTGAGTCTAGCTACAAGACTCGTAAATAAAGAAGAGCGCTTCTTGGGAGGCAACCCATGTTTTGTGTGATTTTATTTGTTTGATTGTTATTTGCTTCCGTATGCATTCCTTATTTTTATTGTTGGTTGATCATGTTTCTAAACTAAAATGTGGAAATACTTTACTTTGTTGTTTAGCCTAGTCTTAACTCCACCTAGAAGTATTTTTGCAAAAGATAAGTGTAAGGGGAAACCCCAAATATGTTTTTAAGAAACAAACCGATCATGATTCTCCACAATATTAAATGAGCATGTATATTCGTATTTGTTAGAGTCAAATGCTTGTATTGAGTCATAATGAAGTTTTGCAGGATTTTCCAGGAAGTAGGACCAAGTTTTTCCAGAAATTTTCCAGAAACTTAACATAAGAATTTCTGCAGGTCCATTCTGACGGCGTCAGGAGTTAAAATCTGGAAATTTTACCGGTTTTGTTTTTCTAACGGAGTCTTATGGTTTTTGTGAATTATTAAGTTTTATAATCTCCAGGAGATCTGCAAACTTCATTCCACAAGCATTATATCTTATCTTGTTTTCTAGGATTTAGAAACTTATATAGGATGCCGCCGATTTTACGCGAGGTTGTCTTGTCTATTTTGTCAGGTTTTACAGGTTATGTATGACAAGAAGATGATTGATATTCTGGAAGGGAAGCTTTGATTGTTCGTTTTCTTGGAGGAAGATTTAACCTGGCCATCCTATTATCCATACCGAGCGAATCAGGGGAGTATTTGTAACACCCCCAAATTTGGGATACGCAGCGGAATTAAAGCTGGGTGTTACTCGACGGCACAACAGTTATAATAATAGGAAAACAATCTCTAATTGAGTTGTTTTAGAAATTTTATTATTCAAATATCAGAGTTTACAAAATGATGTCCCAGTAGGTTTACAACTTGTTAAATACTTTATCAAAGAATAATAAAATTTTAGCCTTCCTTCCGTATCCATGCACTTCCATGCCATCCTTGTTTGTTATGGACCTAAGATAAACATGCTAAAAAGTCAACACAATGGTTGAGTGAATTCACAGCGTTTATAAATAATAATTTGAACACAAGTTAGATATAAAACAAAGTATTGAAATGTAATATATTGCTCTAAGCCTCATGAGCGCAAACGTTAACTGCTGGAACATTACCGAGATAATGTTTTATTACTAACATAACCAAATGAAAGTAATAATGCCCTCCGGTAGGAGTTTGTCAGTCTCCTATGCAACTCAAATATAGTACATCTGTCTATCAATCCGGCTAGATTATAGCTATCTATCCGGCTAGTACAAATGGGCCGTCAGCTTCCAATAGATCTATTTACTATATTTGCGTTCACTCACAAGTGATTAATGGCTCATGATATGAGGGTTTTATCAGGAAAGGCGACAGTGGGAACTTAGGCAATATAAATCAAGATAGCATACAGAAAATACTTGTGTTCGGTTTTGTAGCATGTATCTCCCCACAAGTTTAGAAAATGTATGAAAAGTGGGACTGTGAACTCACCTCGGCAGTCTGGATGGAAAACAAAGTTAAATGAAGTTGATAAACGTCTCCGGCTTGAAACCTGAGTTATTAGGTTAAGTTCTCAGTAATTGTTTCTGATTATATCAGTTTTTAAATGTTCGTTTCGTTTTAGTTTAATGGTTAAATATTTTATTGAACCAATATGTAGTTTCAAAAGTATTATTTTATTATATTTTCTTATCCGTAAGATTTGGTTCTATCCGTTCGTTAAATGAATACTTCGTTTGTTAGTTACGGTACAAAACATGTTTTAGGTTTACTTTCCAAACCCTAATAATAATAATAATAATAATAATAATAATAATAATAATAATAATAATAATAATAATAATAATAATAATAATAATAATAATAATAATAATAATAAATAATTAATTAGGGTTTACAATATTTTCATTTAAGACCCTCCTGTTTCTAAAGTTGGCAACTTTTACCCTTGAACTATGTAAAAATGACAACTTTTACCCCTGAACTTTGGTTGAATGACACTTTCTACCCAAGTTTCAAAATGGACAGTTTTTACCCCTTAGGGATTTCCCGATTACACAACAAGTCCAACAATAGAAATATTTTAGAGTTTTGGCATAATTGATCCTTGTGTTTAACCCCCGATCCCACTCGAAATCCTTTTAATCAAAAACAATTCATGTCTTGCGTTTTACCCCGAAACTTTTTATGAATCCTTTTCTAAAATGTTTATAAGTGTTATAGAAGTATTCTTGTGAAATATTATGGCCTGATTTGATCCCACGATCTCAGAATAAATAACAGAAACTTGCAATCCAATATATACTTGACACAGAAAAACACCAATTTTAAACGCCCCGTTCTCCCTCGTTTCTCAATGAAAATGGCTGATTGTTTTTCCTATGTTTAGACCTTCTAGTATACTTTAACCATGTCGAAAACTAGAGTTTTAGAACCATGTTTGATACACAAAATTTGGGTCTAAAATTCCATGTCTGCTGCTGCCTTTGTTTTTAAATCTGTTCTGAAATTAATTAAAAGCACCATTTATTATGCGTTTTCATGACTCGAAGTCTAAAGAAGTTTTGAAGAAAACGTCGTTCCGGAGAACTTTCATGTTTTAAGTTTTTGATGAATCGGACTGGAAATGGCTCGTTTTGCATGTTCTACGTTTCTGTTACAGTGGGCGAACAAACCCAAAAAGCAACGAATAAAAGCGAGACACTGAAATGTTTTTGAAATGTTTTTGATCCTTGATGATCTATGCTAGGAGGAATTTAAATCCTGCAAGTTTCGTAATTTTTAGAGCTCGTTTGATAGGGGTAACGATTGACCAAAGTTGACCTCACAGAAACGTGTCTCGACATGTTTCTGTTTCAAAAAGGGTTTTTGTTTTTGATGTATAACTTTCCAAACCAACTTTATAAAATTAGTTTCATGATATTAAACATATATAAGTTATTTTTAAACAAGGTTTAGGGTTGCTCGTTTTATTACTCATGCCACAACTATTATTGTTGTCTGATGGTGCTCGACCAAAACAGAAAAGAAAACATACAAAGTGTTTTATCCTAAGCTATACTAGGGCTGCTGTAACAGTATCTTAGTACTAATAGAAGTATACAAAATAGTTAGAAAAGTGATGAGAATACTTACTTAGTTATTGTTCGAGTATAGATGGACTTTGGACAAATGATACCTTGAAAAGAAAGCTATTCTTCCTCCTCTTATTACTTCTACTAATACTCTTTTTAATCTTCTATGTAGGAACAGTAGTTATGTGTGCATGTTTACTTGGTATAGATTTTTAGCAGGTTGTGTTTAGATTAGATGACTATGGTTCGAAATTTATAGGGATGAAATGATAAGGTTTCTAGAGCATACTAAGTCATCTTGTTAAGTTTATAGGAAACATAGTGATGTGTATTACTTTCCCTAATATGCCATTTGGAGTACTCGTATGGTAGAGATGAAAACAAATGAGGTGGTAAAAGTTCTAACCATGTAATTCCCCTACAATATTTGACCAAAGGTAAAATATCTAGTATGCATGCATATGTGTCTTTATGAGAAGCTAGAAGGAGTTCTATGGTTAGGGTAATTACAAGTGGTAATCTAGAATTCACTTAGCATGCTACTAGTTTATTTCGAACCTGATATGTAACTAAGGGTAAATCATGGTTAAGTAATTGTATCTAGGGCTTAAGGAATTGTACTTAAGGTTTAATTGGTATAGATAACTTAGGTTAAGTTTTGTTCAATGAGAAATGTAGCTTAAGATTTGTTGGTTATATTCTAGTTCGACTAGGTTTAAAAGAATGAAAAGGGAATTCAAGTGATGCTTAAGGAGTAGTACTATAGGCTTACTAAAGTCTTACCATGGTTTTATGAATATAGGATTTGTATTTGTAAGTGTTTAGTTAAGTTTAGGTTAATTTTTAAATAAATTTAGATTAGTAAAAATATAATTTTTAGGTTTTGTATATTAGGTACTTGTACATTATATTTAGAGACTTGTACTTTTATAGATTCTGAAAACTCATGTATGAAAAACTTGTACAAGGTGCTTTGTAAATGAGTACACGGAGGTTAGTTTATATATATATTATGTGTTCATGCATTATTAACTTGTACCTGAGCTTGATTAACTTGTACTCTTGCATTTCTTTAAAAATATCATTAATTTGAGTTTTATTATAATTTTAATAATTTAGGGTTTTCATGAACACTTTAATAAATAGAAAATGTTAAATTTAGACGTTGAATGACGTAAAGTGGTAAATAAGAGTTGAAAACTTTGGTGCTTGACATCTAAAAAGATTTATTTAAAACAAAACCAAGTGAACCCATTTATTTAGAATATGAGTTACATCATATTAATTAATTGTTATGATTAGTTAAACTAATAATGTTAAAAAAAAAATAGACGGGGAAAAATGGATAAGTATTAGTTTAATTTAAGTGAAAATTTACCGTTGGTTACAGTCTCTCCCCCTTAACAGAATCTCGTCCCGAGATTCAGCCTATGTTAGGTGTTTTGAAATGATAAGGACGAATAGTTTAATTTATGAAACCTATATTATTTAAATTTACATGTGCAAATATCATTCCAAAGGTCATATAATCTTAAGAAATTTTATTTTAAATGAAGATTGTTATTTATAAAAATTTATCATGTTTCAGTAATTATCTTTGAAAATATCCTGATTTCAAATTTCTCGTTTTGTAAAAATCATTTTTTTTTTTTTTTTTTTTTTTTTTTTTTTTGTCATCGAAAAACTGTCTTTTAAATAAGAAAATTTCTGATGAAAACTTAATGAATGTAAAGAAAATTTTTAAACTTTTGTAGATGATTAATCCGTTTGTTCCTTAGTTAAAATTTTTAAAATTTTCAAACGTTCATGAATAGTGTTCCAACGGTCATGAATAGTAAAGTATAACGGTCATGAATAGTGAATTCCAACGGCTAGTTTTTGATTCAATAAATACCCCATTTCAATCCTCATTCTTTCCTACTAACCTTTCCATCTATAATTCTTACAAAATGCCGCACCCCATTACCATTATCGCGATTATCTACACTGTTGCTGCTGCGATTTATTTTGCCTATGTTCCGGAGGAAGACTATGAGTTCTTGGCTATAGTCTTAGCAGTTCTCGTTCCTCTAGTGGTCCTAGCTATCGGTGTGGACAAGATATGGGGGTAGGAATGTCGAAGCAACTTTTATTTCATTTGTATTTTCTTGTAATCGTTTATGAATAAGATTATGCGTATGATTATTTCTTTTATTATCGCGTTTGTAATTCGTTTACGTTTTTTGTTACAGAGTTTTCAAGATTTTACATCCAGTTGTGATTCTTGCTCTCGTAGGCGTAGTGTTGTTCTTCATTAGCATAGCGGATCAACCTATTGGCGATTCTATCGTTTACTTAGTGATATTTGTAACATTAGCACTACCGATGCTAATTATTTCGTTATGTATTAATATTTATGGATTTTAATGAAATTTTACGTTATTTGTGTTTTATGAATTTTAGTGATTCTCGGATTTATAATTTTCATTTTTATAATTTATGAAAAGGCGTTCTAAATAATATGAATAGAGAAATAATAGCTTATGGGTTAACGATTTATAATAAAATGATGTAAGTACTTAAGAGACGTGGACGTTAGAAACGTTTGTTAAGAGTTTATCTTGATACAAGGTTTTGTTTTTAAGTAAAGTTTGTTTTGGAAATCTACAAAAATACCCGTTTCCTACATGACATGATCTTTCTTGAATTAGACATAGGTGATCAGGCTATGTATAATTAAGGACAGATGATGTAATGCGTGATTCAGTCAATCTTTGATATTAGATTTCACAAGTTTTAGATGGTGTTCAATGTTTTATTTTTATAAAATAGCATCCTGAATACTTTTTAGAGTAATAAGGAATCGATTCGGATAATGATAGTATATAATTGGTAGGATGGCAGGATATCAACCTTTGGGGTGATAGGAAAATAGTTTGAAGAAATTCTTAGGAATATATTCGCAGAAAAACCTAATATATATAATCAGGTATAAAATGGTGGTATATTATTAGGAAATGGCTATGAATAATATAAGAGGAAAGTGAAATGGACGATGGTTATAGTAGTAGTGAGGTTATTAAAAGACATTAGATGGGAAAGTACTAGTTATAACTTGGTTACATCATTGTACCCAAGGTAAAGTACAGAGAAATAATTACAACCCTAAAGAGCTGAGCTATGGTTTATTGTTATAACAGAAATTTCTTATTTTTATTTAAACGTTGTTGTTGTCTTCTGACGATTGTTGGGATCCTGCTGATTTTCTAGGTAATCTTTGGTATGAATTGTGTAGTGATGGGAAGACGTTATTCAAGATTTATGAGTTAATTATCCTACTTGGGAATTTTTAATTTAATATTAGTAATTAGTTAATGAATTAGGTATTCTGGGAGTACGGAGAGAGTATTTATACCCATTTTTGGATATGAGAGTAGGTAATCAAGGTGAGTTGACATAGTTTTTAAAATAGTGGAGAGTATATTTTTAACGTAAATAGGATAAGAATTGTGGAAACCACAATGTCTTAGGAACGTTTTGTAAATTTATGGAAATATTGAAGTAGATACATGCTCAGGGAGATAGGATTAAAAAGTAATGCCTTAGAATAAGCATTTGTAGTTATGTTTTGTATAAAGTGGTCAGAAGTATATCATAAATGTATATACCAGTTTATTAAAGTTTTTGAGTAACATAATTACCTGAAAGTCACATAATCATCTGGAGGATGGAAGGCACGGACAACGAAAGGCTATAAAATAGTTTTGTGAAAAAGTGGTTATAGTTCGGACCTCAATTAGACCCGTTTCTCTATAACTGTAGCTCTGATACCAATCTGTAACACCCCCAAATTTGGGATACGCAGCGGAATTAAAGTTGGGTGTTACTCGACGGCACAACAGTTATAATAATAGGAAAACAATCTCTAATTGAGTTGTTTTAGAAATTTTATTATTCAAATATCAGAGTTTACAAAATGAGGTCCCAGTAGGTTTACAACTTGTTAAATACTTTATCAAAGAATAATAAAATTTTAGCCTTCCTTCCGTATCTATGCACTTCCATGCCATCCTTGTTTGTTATGGACCTGAGATAAACATGCTAAAAAGTCAACACAATGGTTGAGTGAATTCACAGCGTTTATAAATAATAATTTGAACACAAGTTAGATATAAAACAAAGTATTGAAATGTAATATATTGTTCTAAGCCTCATGAGCGCAAACGTTAACTGCTAGAACATTACCGAGATAATGTTTTATTACTAACATAACCAAATGAAAGTAATAATGCCCTCCGGTAGGAGTTTGTCAGTCTCATATGCAACTCAAATATAGTACATCTGTCTATCAATCCGGCTAGATTATAGCTATCTATCCGGCTAGTACAAATGGGCCGTCAGCTTCCAATAGATCTATTTACTATATTTGCGTTCACTCGCAAGTGATTAATGGCTCATGATATGAGGGTCTTTATCAGGAAAGGCGACAGTGGGAACTTAGGCAATATAAATCAAGATAGCATACAGAAAATACTTGTGTTCGGTTTTGTAGCATGTATCTCCCCACAAGTTTAGAAAATGTATGAAAAGTGGGACTGTGAACTCACCTGGGCAGTCTGGATGGAAAACAAAGTTAAATGAAGTTGATAAACGTCTCCGGCTTGAAACCTGAGTTATTAGCTTAAGTTCTCAGTAATTGTTTCTGATTATATCAGTTTTTAAATGTTCGTTTTGTTTTAGTTTAATGGTTAAATATTTTATTGAACCAATATGTAGTTTCAAAAGTATTATTTTATTATATTTTCTTATCCGTAAGATTTGGTTCTATCCGTTTGTTAAATGAATACTTCGTTTGTTAGTTACGGTACAAAACATGTTTTAGGTTTACTTTCCAAACCCTAATAATAATAATAATAATAATAATAATAATAATAATAATAAATAATTAATTAGGGTTTACAATATTTTCATTTTAGACCCTCCTGTTTCTAAAGTTGGCAACTTTTACCCTTGAACTATGTAAAAATGACAACTTTTACCCCTGAACTTTGGTTAAATGACACTTTCTACCCAAGTTTCAAAATGGACAGTTTTTACCCCTTAGGGATTTCCCGATTACACAACAAGTCCAACAATAGAAATATTTTAGAGTTTTGGCATAATTGATCCTTGTGTTTAACCCCCGATCCCACTCGAAATCCTTTTAATCAAAAACAATTCATGTCTTGCGTTTTACCCCGAAACTTTTTATGAATCCTTTTCTAAAATGTTTATAAGTGTTATAGAAGTATTCTTGTGAAATATTATGGCCTGATTTGATCCCACGATCTCAGAATAAATAACAGAAACTTGCAATCCAATATATACTTGACACAGAAAAACACCAATTTTAAACGCCCCGTTCTCCCTCGTTTCTCAATGAAAATGGCTGATTGTTTTTCCTATGTTTAGACCTTCTAGTGTACTTTAACCATGTCGAAAACTAGAGTTTTAGAACCATGTTTGATACACAAAATTTGGGTCTAAAATTCCATGTCTGCTGCTGCCTTTGTTTTTAAATCTGTTCTGAAATTAATTAAAAGCACCATTTATTATGCGTTTTCATGACTCGAAGTCTAAAGAAGTTTTGAAGAAAACGTCGTTCCGGAGAACTTTCATGTTTTAAGTTTTTGATGAATCGGACTGGAAATGGCTCGTTTTGTATGTTCTACGTTTCTGTTACAGTGGGCGAACAAACCCAAAAAGCAACGAATAAAAGCGAGACACTGAAATGTTTTTGAAATGTTTTTGATCCTTGATGATCTATGCTAGGAGGAATTTAAATCCTGCAAGTTTCGTAATTTTTAGAGCTCGTTTGATAGGGGTAACGATTGACCAAAGTTGACCTCACAGAAACGTGTCTCGACATGTTTCTGTTTCAAAAAGGGTTTTTGTTTTTGATGTATAACTTTCCAAACCAACTTTATAAAATTAGTTTCATGATATTAAACATATATAAGTTATTTTTAAACAAGGTTTAGGGTTGCTCGTTTTATTACTCATGCCACAACTATTATTGTTGTCTGATGGTGCTCGACCAAAACAGAAAAGAAAACATACAAAGTGTTTTATCCTAAGCTATACTAGGGCTGCTGTAACAGTATCTTAGTACTAATAGAAGTATACAAAATAGTTAGAAAAGTGATGAGAATACTTACTTAGTTATTGTTCGAGTATAGATGGACTTTGGACAAATGATACCTTGAAAAGAAAGCTATTCTTCCTCCTCTTATTACTTCTACTAATACTCTTTTTAATCTTCTATGTAGGAACAGTAGTTATGTGTGCATGTTTACTTGGTATAGATTTTTAGCAGGTTGTGTTTAGATTAGATGACTATGGTTCGAAATTTATAGGGATGAAATGATAAGGTTTCTAGAGCATACTAAGTCATCTTGTTAAGTTTATAGGAAACATAGTGATGTGTATTACTTTCCCTAATATGCCATTTGGAGTACTCGTATGGTAGAGATGAAAACAAATAAGGTGGTAAAAGTTCTAACCATGTAATTCCCCTACAATATTTGACCAAAGGTAAAATATCTAGTATGCATGCATATGTGTCTTTATGAGAAGCTAGAAGGAGTTCTATGGTTAGGGTAATTACAAGTGGTAATCTAGAATTCACTTAGCATGCTACTAGTTTATTTCGAACCTGATATGTAACTAAGGGTAAATCATGGTTAAGTAATTGTATCTAGGGCTTAAGGAATTGTACTTAAGGTTTAATTGGTATAGATAACTTAGGTTAAGTTTTGTTCAATGAGAAATGTAGCTTAAGATTTGTTGGTTATATTCTAGTTCGACTAGGTTTAAAAGAATGAAAAGGGAATTCAAGTGATGCTTAAGGTGTAGTACTATAGGCTTACTAAAGTCTTACCATGGTTTTATGAATATAGGATTTGTATTTGTAAGTGTTTAGTTAAGTTTAGGTTAATTTTTAAATAAATTTAGATTAGTAAAAATATAATTTTTAGGTTTTGTATATTAGGTACTTGTACATTAAATTTATAGACTTGTACTTTTATAGATTCTGAAAACTCATGTATGAAAAACTCGTACAAGGTGCTTTGTAAATGAGTACACGGAGGTTAGTTTATATATATATTATGTGTTCATGCATTATTAACTTGTACCTGAGCTTGATTAACTTGTACTCTTGTATTTCTTTAAAAATATCATTAATTTGAGTTTTATTATAATTTTAATAATTTAGGGTTTTCATGAACACTTTAATAAATAGAAAATGTTAAATTTAGACGTTGAATGACGTAAAGTGGTAAATAAGAGTTGAAAACTTTGGTGCTTGACATCTAAAAAGATTTATTTAAAACAAAACCAAGTGAACCCATTTATTTAGAATATGAGTTACATCATATTAATTAATTGTTATGATTAGTTAAACTAATAATGTTAAAAAAAAAATAGACGGGGAAAAATGGATAAGTATTAGTTTAATTTAAGTGAAAATTTACCGGTGGTTACAGTATTTGATTTCATTCTCTTTACTTTTTCCCTTTTACATTCTTTACTTGAACATTGGGGACAATGTTCATCTTAAGTGTAAGGGGAGGGTAAAAAGATGATACCTTACATATACACTTTCGCTTGAGTTTGTTTTATTTGATGGTAGATGTGTAATAAAACTATGAGAAATACTCGTTAGTGCAATTTTAGCGCCAAATTTAAAATTTTTTACAACATTTAGGAGTGAAACTTTAGCCATAGCAAGCGTCTCATGGATAGGAGATTGTATGACTAGCACATAACCGTATATTCAGAAAAATTTTCCACCCAAATATGTGAGGTTCGCCTTTAGATTTGATAGGGAAAACATTTATTATTAGTGCTTATGAGTGTACCGGTAGCATTTAGATTCTAGAACTTGCGTTAGTGATGCATCCCGAGACCGCTAGTGAGACTACATTCGTGTAGTAGGATTTACTACATGATAAGAGACATTAGGATCACCCTTGTGTTAAACCCGTATCATAATTACTTGACCATTTAAGTCATATTATTTGGCTAGTTAAGTCAATTAATTTTTCCTACACCCTTAGCGTTGTTCTCATTTTTAGTACACGAAACCCCTAGTACACCCCTCCGAGCCTATCTTTTCGTTTCTAACTTTAAGCATTTTACTTAAAGGAAGAATTTGTTACACCCCACTTAAATGTACAACCAAATCGCCTTAGCCTTCCGTGTATGCGCTCATTTTTAGTGCATTATTGTTATTTGTTAAACCCTAAGTTAACTTTCTAATTGATTACATGGTTGCTAAGTCGAGTCATATCCTTGTACATATTGTTTTGGGACGATTGAGACTCATGGGTAAAGTACTTATTTATGGAGTAATGGGGAAGAACATCATTTATTACCCCCATATGTACGTTAATCTTAAAAGTGCTCCAAGTGTTTTGATTTTCTTAATTCGAGTCATTAGATTAGTTGAATGTAAAGTATGTAAAGATTCAAGTGTAAGGGAAATTCTCATCCCCTATGATGTATTATTTTGGATGGTAGGGTAAGAGTGTATGCAAAAAAAAAATAAAAAAAAAATAATAAAAAAAATAAAAAATCCAAAAATCAAGAAAAAGAAAAAAAAAATAGAAAAAGGAAAAAGAGAAAAAAACATACGGACTACCATCCCTTTTTATTCTATGTTCATTTTATGTTTTTGTTCTTTTTCAATTATTAGCTTAAGTCGAGTCTAGTCTTGGCTTAGCAACGCTATCTTGTACATGTAAAACTTCCTTTATCCAACAAAACCGTGTATTTCATATCCCTACACCTAACGTTACAACCCTTTAAAATACCTCTTTGATAGTTTATCCTAGGTGCTTACGCCATGTGGTGGAGGTTTGATCCTGTCCCAAGCCTATGGTAATCTATTTTGCTATGACAGGTAGTGAGAGATATCTTCCGTTTCCATATTGTAATTTACACTTTATTACACCCGAGAGATGTGAGTATCTAAACACTATTTGTGAGGTGCTTGTATATGACCTCCGTGCTTGTCTATTGGTCTTTAGTGGAACGATTATTTGTTGTAATTACTTTTATATTAGTGTTAAATGACCCCTAACTTGTATTTTGATTAGAATAAAAGCGCATTTGCTTGAGGACAAGCAAATCTCAAGTGTAAGGGTATATGATGAGGCGAAAAATGACCGTTTTTAGGGGGTCATTTAAGCCCGAATCCGAATTTATTTGATCAAATATTGCCCTAAATCGTTCCTTTTGTGATTTTAGGTACTTTGGGAGAGAAATCTGGAAAAGGAAGCAATTCGGACATTTTTGGAGCATAAAAGTGAAGAAAACGTCAAAGTCTTAATTTTCCAAGCTAGGAACAGTAGGTGACGGCGTCAAGAGCAAATCCTTGACGGCGTCAAGAGCAAATTTTATGAATTCCCATGACGGTCCAATAGAGTTTTGACGGCGTCACGTGAAAAGGGCGTCAAGAGTAAATGAGTCATGACGGCCTGGAAGTGCATAACTCTTGACGGCGTCAGAAGTAGATCTAGGCAGTCCGAGGAGAGTTTTGGCGGCGAGGTGACGGCGTCACAAGATTACTCTTGACGCCGTCAGACCTGTTTTTCTATATATAGTTTTCTAATTTTTCACATTAAAAAGAGAGAAGTTTTGGGAGAAACCCTAAGTACGATTTTGGTGCAACTTTTACAGGTTTTTCAAGGGTTCCAAACCCTTGATACCTTGCATTGTAATTGAGATAAGTGTTCTTCTAATTCAATCAATATGTCTATGTGTTGGTTGTTTATATCTTGTTCTTGTCTCAATTCCATTATGCTAGGCTAGATTTCTTTTGTGTTTGCTTAGATCTAATGAAACCTAGATATTGATTATGTGTTGATTACTTGTTTATTCTTGCCTTGGATGAATGATTTATATGTTAGGCTTAAGAAAACTGGCAGATCTCCAAATGGTAACATGCTTGAACGTCTTAAGAAACATGAACCGAGGCGTACTAGGTCTTTATTGGTTGTATTTAATGCATGAGCCACTGTTTACAATCCCTATAGTTGTGCTGGGCACGGTGTAGGAGGAGATAAGAGCTCATAGAATTGGGGAGTTATGTATGCCACCCCATGAATGGTATTAAGGAATACAATCCGTCATCCATGCAATTATAACAAGTAATTAACATGTAAAAGATATCTAGGGAGTAATGAAATCTAAGTAAACACATTTTCTCCAATTACTGCTCACAACCTTAGTATAAATTAATTTATTTTCATTTTCTAGTATTTTATTTTGATTGCATCTTAGTTTTGTGTTAGTTGAATAGCAACTAATTCCGCCCACTCTTTCAAAACCCGAGATTTTAATTGCTTTCTAAAAAATATAAAAACACAAAAATAATCATCCATCACCTTTAGAACTAGTATTTAGGCTTTCTAATCCTAGCGACACTATTCCTAAGCTGAACGATCAATCCCCCGGTACTTGTCACTATACTATACTACAACGATCAGGTACATTGCCTGGTGGGGGTTGTAAGCTTCTCGAGATCCCTCGAGAGGTAAAGCCTGTTGCGATTCCCACGCATCAATAATTCTAGAAACACTTGGTGTTACAATTTATGTTATGTGAGAGCTTAGCTAGATTGCAACAACAAGGTGAATTTCATATTTTATTACTAGCAGATCAACTGATGTAATTGAACTATGAGAATTTGCAGTTTCTAAATTAGAATAATGTTCTAAGATGAGTTATACTAAGCTAATTTTAGAAACACTTGGTGTTACAATTTATGTTATGTGAGAGCTTAGCTAGATTGCAACAACAAGGTGAATTTCATATTTCATTACTAGCAGATCAACTGATGTAATTGAACTATGAGAATTTACAGTTTCTAAATTAGATACCTATTAGAACATGTATCAATATGATATCAAGACTACTTTAATTAATATATTTATGAATTCAATGAATGACATAAATTAATTAAGTAATCTAATGCTACTTCAATATGAATATTTATGTGTTCTTTGAATGACATAAATAAATGAAGAAATAATGTTATTTACATTAATATGAAGTAATAAATTAAGTTGAAATTACTATTGAAACCAAAAGATGGTGTTCATAATTACTTTAGTTAAACATGTTTATGTTTCATTGTAAAGATATAAACATAAAGTCTTTTAATTGTTACAAGACTTATAATAAAGTAA
Organism: Artemisia argyi; assembly: GCA_030686995.1. Lineage (NCBI taxonomy): Eukaryota > Viridiplantae > Streptophyta > Magnoliopsida > Asterales > Asteraceae > Artemisia > Artemisia argyi. The sequence continues at coordinate 199,750,984 of CM060702.1, forward strand.
GACGTTATTTTGTTGTGTTTTTTAATTAAGACATATACATGAAGTTATTAAATTGTTAAATAACTTATAACGTATAGTGGGATTATAACAGTTTATGTTTTCTTGTAAAGACATGGACATGAAGTGACTTTGTAAAAAGAATTTGTGTTATAAAGCATGTAATTGACTTGAAAATCATTATACCATTAAAATGTATTAGTTGGTAAATAGACAAGTCAAAACGAATATGGTTATCTTAAATATTGTTAGATTGTCTTGCAATATTGATACTAATGAAATACCAAATGTTTATGGTATGTTCAGTTAAGAAACTCAAACTCTTGTTAAATTGTTTGATTAAAGATAACCATGACTTCTTTTCTTCCAAAAGTTTTCAAGGTTAGAATGTTGAGTATGACTTGGACATATTTAATAAAACTCAAACATAGAAGATTAATAAGACATTATCATATGATGGAATGTGATGAATGTGATGAATCACATTAAGTCTTAAATTGAAGTTCTAAATTTGTTTAACTGCTTACGAAGAGGTTATTAACAAAGTAAAGTCAGGAACTGTCAATAAGTATTTGTAATATCCCAAAAGAGAACATTGTATTGTTGCTTTATTTGCTAAGAATTTAAAGATAGTCTTTAAATTGTTAAAAGCAAGTGGGAGTTTTGATCTTTAAAAGATAAAATTACAAGATACATAATCTTCTAAAATACACTAGTAAATATCATGATGAAGTTTGACATTTGAATGTTAAATCTCAGCATGATAATAAAGTTTGACATTTAAATGTTAAATATCGAGATGATGGAATTATCATTCATAGAATAGTAATATATCTCAGATATCATTCATAGAATAGTAATATATCATTCATAGAATAGTAATAAAATTACAAGATACATAATCTTCTAAAATACACTAGTAAATATCATGATGAAGTTTGACATTTGAATGTTAAATCTCAGCATGATAATAAAGTTTGACATTTAAATGTTAAATATCGAGATGATGGAATTATCATTCATAGGATAGTAATATATCTCAGATATTTGATTAATATGCTGAGAGATATGATTTACAGGATTATTGTAAACCTGATAATCATTATGATACATTACCAAATATGAAATCGGGTAAAGTATTAATGATATGAATGATTAAGATGCTGTCCATAAAGATAATCATTTTTAGAAATGTGGTTTATCTTAATAGTTAGACTAGAAAATGAAGATGAGTTTCTTCAAAGATTAGGTAACTCTTGTGGTTTAAATCTTTGTATAGAAATCATATGAACAATATTGTGCACGTATTTAATGTATGTTTTATGACAAGATTATTAATCACACTTAATCAATTAATTGTGATTGAATATTCTTTTCTAAATACATTAAATATATATAAAGATTATGATTGTCATATTTATGAAATTGACAATAGAATATCAAAACTCTTTATTGAGTGATTACTTAAGCGAGGACGATAAGTAATTAAAAGGAGTTTATGAATTTAAATAAATCTTTGGAAGTGTACAAAGTGCAATAATTCATGGAGGGATAAATGCATGCATCTAGAAGATTACTCTTATGTTTAATTATTAAATTCATGTTTTGATTTATAATTGAAATAAGATAATTTCCAAGTATTCCTAAAAGCTAGTGGGAGTATTATGTTTAATTTCTTAAATCATATATGTTGTAGAACATATGAAAAGTAATATTCCATATAAGTAAATGTAAAGTCTTAGAATGGAATGAAATTTTACTTGTAAGATTTAGGAAATAAGACATATAACCTTGGAATGAATGTTTATTGTTGAAACATGTGTGGTAAATGAATCTAATATAACATAATATATTATTTAGAAAGTCTAAATAGATATGTATGACATGAATAAAATCTAAGTATGACTCATAGATTTTTCATGTATATCATGTTTTGTTGTATCATACTTGATTACAAGATGATTTGGCAATATTAATATCTAATTAAAAGTTATTAGATAACTTGTGTAATATTCTAAAAAGAATATGTTTGATTATAGAATTACATCCTAAATCTGGAAAAGCTTTCAAATTCTATTGATGAACAATTTTTTCAATTGTTGCGATAATTGTCATAGCCAACAAACTCGAAAGTTTGAAGGGCATCAAACATTACACAATATATATTATGGTTTACGAAAAGTTTTAATAGCATATTGTTGTTTGCATACAATGATGCCAATAAAATTGAGATGACACTCAATACTGGTTATGGTAAGGATTTCATCCTTGGCTATTACTAGTTATACTTACTAAAAGCATAGTTGCATTATACATTAAGAGAATAAGAATACTTTAAACTTTAAAATGTTTGAAAGTTTAATTATCATAAATTGGTGGTTAAGGATGTCACACATTTTATGAAATATTATACGGCATTGTCAAAATAGTTGAGTATGTACATACAAGAACTTCACTAGTTGAATTCTTGAAATAAGTATTCTTAAAATTCCGATAGATCAAAGTTGGATGATTTATGTTTTGTCAACAAGTAGGAATGTCATTACTTGAGACACAATTCATCAACAAGTTATCATGCATTGATCTATTTAGTATTTGGATAAGGGATGTTAAACAATTATTATAATAAATTTAAATACATGGTATGTTTAATTTATAATAAATTGTATCCTATATTTGTATGTTTAATCCATGAATAAACGTTATTTTAAATTGTCCATTGTCAGTTAATAATATGGGAATATTATTAAATCAAGACAAATCTGAAGGTTGGTATAATATACTTAAAGTATATTGATGCGTAGTCATGCCATTTCAGATGATATTCAACGATACCGAATATAGGACTTATCCCAACTACATGATGTTACTTTATGGATTTTGTTATTAAGTAAATCATGAGAAGTTATCCTCAGACTTGAGATGCAAGATAAGTGTCATGAATGTAGTACATTTTTGTAGAACAACTTAAAGCTATACGTAACTGGTAGTCATAAGGGTTGTTTTCGGAAGTGTTACAAAGTTTGTGGGTTTTGCTTGTAGTCAAGATAGAATTTGTTCCTTCAAATTTATATTTGGAGTTTAATACTGCTGGGCCCCACGTAAGGTTGGTAAGATGTATGTGTGGCCACACCCAAGATCTCCCCTGAATATGTTCAGAAGATTTGGTAATCTTGATCAATCACAAACAACGAGAAACAGAATGGTTAATTAAGGAATGACTTTAATCCATATCTTTATTAACATGGTATTAGAAACAAAAGGATAATAATAATGAGAAATCATTATAAGGTTTTTCTAGTCTTACTCGAGATCGTACTAGAGGCATCGGCGTGTTGCAAGACGCTAACCGATGTGATTACACTATTAAAATATGTCCAAGTGGGAGCTGTTAGATTATGGACATTATTTTAGTAGTCGTATGTTAGGATCGAACTCGAGATCACGAGATTGCACACAATACGTATGAAGAGAAAAAGAAATAATTATTTATAAATGTTATAAGTAATTATTAATAAACACAAAACTAGTAATAGTAATTAGTATTTAATGATAAATGACTAATGACCTATTAAACGAAGATTAGGAAAGTAATACTAAGGAAATTTTGGAAACAAGAGAAGGTTCCGGAATCCCCTAGGGGACCCAAACCGATCGGCCAAGGGGGGTTATCCCACCTCCTTTGTGCCTTTAGCTCCAAGTATTCATTAGTATATAAACAAACCCAAGAGCATGTTTTTCTCATAACTTGTACACACATCTTGGTGTTTTTCTCTCATCTTCTTTGTTCTAGTCGATCCATCAAACAATCCCATAAGGGATTTGATTTTATTGATCAAACTAAGTTTTGTGTTTAATTTACTTGCATAAACTTTTTCTTGAATTAGTTCGTGTGTACAAGAACGTGATTCAAACACACTATTGTTTGATTCTTGGATTGAATTACAAAAGATGTAAGGGGTAATTCTTATAATCCACATAAACCCTAATTAGGGTTCTTGATTTGAAGATTGCAATTGATTCTTGTTCGGGCTAGAATCACAAAGGTATGTTTACTATTTATATTTGATTAATTAATTACATGTTATATGATATTGTTATAATTGCTTCCGCTATGCTCACTTGATGTGTTTGGTTTATAATATATGAATGTCATGATATCATAATTCCAACAATAACAACATGAAAGTGGTACTGGTACGACGATCTAATTTGATAGTGTTTGCGTATCGCCCATGAGCAGGTGCAAGACTCGTGATAAGTCATCCAAACTAAAGAGATATGCTCAAGCAGTAGAAAGCTGCGTACCTTGATATTGTAGTCCATGACTTGCCTAATAAAATGACATTAGAGAGTGTTGCATCTGATCAGTCGTTTATAATAGCCGAGTTCATAGATGACACAGGTCTTTACCTAGCTATACTAGCATACCAAGTTTGATTCACTTAGAGATTATGGTTTGGTGTGGGTCCTTTGTAAGCCCTTTGCTATGTGAGTTGAAATCTTACACTTGTCCATTTTGGCTTTCAGAAATTTGACCAAAATTTTGTAGAAACTAACTTTAGAAGACCATGCAAATTGGCTTCTATTTCATTATATATTATTATTATAAATGTTTTATTCGTTGAAAATATTTACTGTTACATCACAATATTTATCAGTTAGATCACGTTGTTCATCAGTTCAACAGTTATTTAGTTCATCAGTTTTTTTTTTTTTTTTTTTTTTTTTTTTTTTTTTTTTTTTTTTTTTTTTTTATGAACAATGGCTATGTTTGGCGCATAGCTTTTTGGAGCTTTTTGGGGCGATGAGCGGTGAGCAGTAAGCCTTTTTATTTTTAGTGTTTGTTTGGTAAAAGAGCTGTGAGCTTTTATATTTTTTAGGAAAACTTATTTTTCCAATGCTTCTTTAAGAAGCGGTGAGCAGTGAGTTGTGGCTATAGCTCACAGCTCACTGCTACATTTGCCAAACATAGCAAATATCACAATGTTCATCAGTTAGACTGTTTGATCCCACTCTAGATAGATCTTTACTGCTTGTTAAGGATGGTGAATAGCCTATGTAATCACAAGCTAAACACAAGTGAGACTCTTGTTTTTAAAAAGCTAATGTCTATGCGGAATATAGACACAACTAATAAGAAGAACAGAACTAATAAAACTAAAATATCCTTCTATTGATTTCTATTAATGAACAAGGAGAATTGTGTTTTGTGTTCTTGTGTGTTACAATTCCCTAAGCCGTGGGTTCTTTATATATTGATGAAACCCTAATCGGCATTTACTAAAACGTGTGAGAATGATATGCATATCTCTTCCTAATTTAGCTCATGCATATCCTAATCTCTAACAAACTAATATCTTATTCTGGAATAACTTTTCGACACTACCAGGACTAAATACACTACCAGCAGGAACTAGATTTAGCCTACCAGTACTAACTATTATAATAACCTTACCAGCATGATCTATATACCTGCCAGTAGGAACTACTACTCTACCAGTAGGAACTACATACCTACTAGTATTACAATTATAACCAATGTTGCAAAAATCGTGAATCGGTCCCGAGGCGGTCGAGGGCCATGTAGCGATTTTTGGCCGATTAATCGCCGATTCCAAGGTCCAAGGCCGATTAATCGGCTGATTACCTTGTAATTCGCTCCAAGGTCCAAAGCCGTTCAGCTTGTAATCGCCGATTAATCAGCCTTGTAGGCCGATTTTTGCAACACTGATTATAACTAAGTATTACAAATATTCCTAACATAGACCACGTTGTTCATTAGTTTTCTTTTTGAAAAACATTTTCTTTTTTTGTCATCACGATGTTCATTAGTTTTCTTTGATGTTATTCATCAATTACATTACAATGTTCATCAGTTAGATCACATTGTTCATTATCTTTTATTTATTTTTATTATTAATTTTATTTTTTGTGAACATCACAATGTTTATTAGTTAGATCACGTTATTCATCAGTTTTGTTTTTAAAGAATATTTTTTTTGTTATCCTAATGTTTATCAGTTTTTTTAAAAAATCACGTTGTTCATCAGTTTTCTAACAAAAATAAAAATAAAAGTCATAATTGTTTATCAGTTAAGAGTAGAAATTAAAAAAAAAAAAAAAAAAAAAAAAAAAAATTGTCAATTTGTGTGATGACTTTTTAGACTTTTATTTTCTACCCCTTTTATAGAATATAACGACCCTATATCCCTAAAAGCCGATTTTTATCTTATGTATAGTATGTTTAAATTCTTATACATAGATGTTGCAATGCTTTAAACTTTTAACTACTTTTATCATTTGAAACAAAAAAGTGAATAACAAATAATTGAGTTATGGTGGAACCAACCAAAATTAAATTTTGCGTTGCCTCACTTTATTATCATGTACTCATGTTGGATGATGAGTTGATGACCCCAACCCGTATGCTGATATACCATTCACTTTAACACCAAATTTGGCTAAATGGATAACATTATTATACTTGTACATTCTCTTGTCATGTATCTAGAGAGATATATTTTCAAAGTCATAACAAAGTACAATCAAGTAGCTAAATTTCACTACTAAGTAAAAAGAGTAACTTGTTTTTTCCTAGTCCAAAAGACTCTAACAAGATAATTATAAATTTAGACTTTCAATAGGATAGACACGACAATAGAATTCTACATGCTACTTTAAATAGTAGTTCATTCATGTGGTTTTGATGAATAAAATGGAAATCACATGCATATTATTTAATGTATATTTAAGGATGACTTATACTGAGACATTGTATACATTATGGCTTTATTAATGCATAATTATGTGTGTATATAAGGCTAGACACACGAGAGATAATCTCCCTATTTTTTTAACTGCCACGTCAACTTTTTCTTTTCATCAATCTTCAGACGATTGAGTGTCTCAGTAAGAGCAACTAACATCCATTTAAAAAAAAACACATTTTTAACACAAACTAAAATTTCATTAATAATAAAAATGTTACATAATAATTTAAATAAAATAAAAACATTACAACACTTATTAAAACATTAAAACACTTATTAAAAACTAATAATCTAAGTTGTAGTATGTCTTGATCGCATCTTTGACTTCTTGCATTTTTTTGTTCTTGTAATTGGGGCAAAGATGGGTTGATTGGTTGGAGGTAGAATATGATGTCTTTTTGACGTTTCTTTTCTCGCTCAAATTCGAGTCTTTGTTGTTCGAGTGTAAATCTTTTGTCCTTCATGTAACACCCCCAATTTCGTGATAGGCAGCAGAATTCAAACTGGGTGTTACTCGACGGTACAACAGTCATATTAATAGAAAACGATCTCTAATTGAGTCGTTTTAAAAGATTTATCATTCAAATTATATAAATATCAGAGATTACAAAATGAGGTCCCAGATGGTTCCATGTTTACAATTTACATTAAATGAGTTTTCAAATGATAATAAAATTTATAGCCCTCTTGAATATCTGTGCTCCTCCGTGCCAGCCTCGTTCATTATGGACCTGAAATACATGCTAAAGTGTCAACACGAGGTTGGTGAGTTCATAGAATTTAATGAAAAAGAATGTAATGTAAAACATTTGAATGAAGATTTCCCAGCAAAGGTATCATAAATCCACTCAGTTCCAAGTCCCGCCCATACAAGACTTACAACCTGTGTGTTTACGACCCACTGCCAAATATGATATGGTTTATGTGAACAAAAGTAATACTTGTATCTAGATTCAAAGATAAGTGTAACAATACCGCTATATAAGCAATTTTTGACAATGAGGTTATATAAACAATGCGGACAATGAAGTGGAAGCCATAATACTACGTTTTTGAGCACTAGTGTCAATGGGAAGATAATGAAGTATGTAACTTGTAAACACATAAAGTATTTGAGTAAACCACAAACATTGAGTAAGGCAATTGGTGTTTAAGTAAGCAAGTAGCATGTTCAAGTTAAACAAGTATTGCATTCATGTAAAACGAGCATGTATTCTCCCCCAAAACAGTTATAAACAATTAAAAAGAGAGGGGGCCATAAACTCACAGAAATGTACAAATAGTTGAGAGTACTTGTGAAAGTATAAAACAAGTATTTAAGCATGTATCTTCCCTAAAGAGTTTACAAATCAATTAAAAGAGTAGGGGCTATGACTCACCTTAAGTTATGTAGTGAGAAATAAAAATGGTAGTCGAATTGCGAAAGTCTCTAAGAGCAACCTATAATAGAACGTTGCTACTTAGGTTTGGAGTAATGTCAAAGAATACGAAGAATCGCCTATATATGTCTTGCATATTGTTCATGATGTAGTACTTAGTATGTTGTGTAAATCTTTGAAATAAAAGTGGTTTATGAAACATGTATAGTTTGTATATCTCTTACTACCGTTTGGGCCGACATAATTCAGAGGTCACGCAGTAAACGTTCGAGGAGCTAGGACACTTTAATTCGTAAATTCAGCAACTCGTCGATCCGTTTACCCAAATGAAACCCCTCACATAAAGCTCGCTAGTGTTGTAGTATTTGATAAAAATATATAAGTTTTTGATCCGAAAAGTTACATGTCCAAATAATTGAATAAACTTAGGAAAGTTTATTTTAAATGAAGATTGTTATTTCAATGAGTTTCTTAAGTCTAGAATGAATATTACTTGCAAAGTCTCATGGTCATTTTGATGGAGTAGATCCAAATTATATGATTATGTTACAACTAACTCTTTAGTTCATGTTTTCGCCTTAGAAAGTTATATGGTCTTTAGCCATGGCTTTGCCGTGACTTTGGTCATTGTTACCATGGTTTTAAGACTCATCCTTGGCCTTAGCCATGGTTGTGGTCTTGGCTTTAAGGTCATTAGACCTCTTAGTTTTACTTAACCATAACTATTATATAGTCATTTGAGTATTTAAAAGGGCTGTTAAGATTTTGAAGAAAATATCATTCGTTATGGGTTTTCTGGACCCGTGCACCTGAGTTTTTGAAGAAAACCTCGTTTCGACAACTTTCGTGTTTTAACTTTTTAATGAAACAGAGCAGAAAAGCCTCTTTTTGCGTGTTTTAGTTCTGTCACAGAAAGTTTTGGGACAGTTTTGCTGCAAGGTTTTAGTAACTTCTATTAGCCATAACTTTTGACTCATATACTCATTTTAGGTGGTTCAAATTGCTATGTTTTCCTTGTTAAGTCCTCTAACATAATATGTAATTGTCCAATATCATGTTTATACCATTTTGGTCGAATTTCTCCATATAAGTCACTAGTTTTCTTGTTTACTTAACATAAGTTAACATATAGTTTCCATAACTTGTTTTACTAGTTTTTATACATCATGAACATAATACAAAGACCATATATAGAATGAATGAAATATAATGAGCATGAAAATGATATTGAGCAAGAAAGTGTATTAGGGTTTCTTACAACTTTAGGCTTTCTAAGAAAGGAAGTAACAAGTAAAGATAGGACTTTGATTGAACAAGCTTCTCTTCACTTTAGCAATCCTTCTACACCCTTGTATTCTTGAAGGATTTGTGATGAGGGTTTAGGTGACTTGAGTGGATCTAAACTCAAGAGAATCACCTAAAGTTTCTAAGGATTTGAAGTAGTTTGATTAATCAAAACCCTACTAGAGATATAGCACTTGATTTCTTGAATAAAACTTGAAGTAAACAAGTAAAGTATATGGTGTTTGTGTGTGTGATATGGGACGGCAAGAGAGGGGGAGAGGGGGAATATATATGAGCTTGAGGAGGTTAGTTTCAAGGACTAGTCAAAGCTTGCTAATAAAGCTTGTACACATGTTTACATCTTAGGGCTAGATGCATGAGATCAAGCCACACAAGGGGTGACTCCCCCCCCCATGGCGGTTCACAAGGGATAAGGGGATGACTTGGTCTTTGGTGATATTATCCTACTTATGGAGCTAGTTTTGACTCCGTAAATTGCTAACCGTAAGTTGTTAAGCCACAAAACGTAAAACTGGGTATCGTAAAAATGTGAAACTTGAAAAAATGACTAAACTTGTCAATATACTCCATAATAAAATATAAAATAAGTGGTAGGTTCCATTGGGTTGCTCAAACCCTGCTAAAACTGGAAACACGGGTCTAAAACGCGTAATACGTAAAACGTACGAATATTGTGAAAAATTGAGAAAAGTAAAATGTTACTTTTCTAATAGAATAATAATGAATTAAAATGACTTATAATTTCTAGACTGGGCTCAGTCTGGTGTCGATTGGTATTTAATGTCTTTTAGACGTAAAACTGTAAGCCTAAAAATCAAGGAATGATTTATAAAATCAAGGAGTGATTTTTGGTCAAAGGAGGAGGGAAAATATGTTGACTTTTCCAAATTATGAAAGTTTCTAATCGTCTCAGAAAATGCGGTGCAGGTATAGGCTAAGGTTACGGATAAGTAAAAGTGATTAAAACTTAAATTTCTGTTTCTTACGGCCTAGGGTCTATTTGGTAACATTTTTCTTAATAATCAAAAATTCTCTAATTAATCATGAGTGTACCAAACATTTATCTGATGCGGGGAAAATTGACGCGGTTGGCTTTCGTTATGCGTAGGATTTTTAAACAACGTTTAAGCCAAACATGTAGTTACTTAATAACTTTCGCGAAAATGATCTGATAAGTGTCAAACTTTTATTTTATCATGGAAATGATTTATCACATGAGAATATGAAATAAAAATAAAAATTTCGGAAATGAATAGTGAAAGTGAATAGTAAAAATGAATAGTAAAAATTCGGGATTGGATAGTAACCTGAAAATGCGAATTGTTACACTTCATTTTCGCGGCTTTCTGATCTCTTTTTGCTTGCAGCTCCAACTCCATTTGCTTTTGCTCCAACTCTTTTTTCTTCAACTCATAGCATCCGTCTGCGAGCTCCTTCTTCTTTCCCAATGTCATTGACTTAATGGTTTTCCATTTCTCAGCTACATCTTCCATATAGGAAGACTTGGAGCTCCTCGATGATTTCTTCTTATTTTTCTTAGCTGCATCACGACCAATTGGTTGCTCATTTCGAGTCTGTTCTTCTTCAGGTGGCTCTGAGCTGGTTTCAGAAGTCTTGGATTTTTTTTCGACTCTCAGCTTGCCTATGAAATTGGCTTAAAAAGGTCGGCATCTCTTCCTTCTTCCAAATATCATGGTCTTTCAAAATTTCCCAACAATGATCCAACACAAAGTCATGCTTATACACTATTTGGTATTCTTCACATGCTCATCTGTAAAAAATGTGATCATTCTCACTACTTCCAAAATTGTCCCAACAATTGTCGAAAATTGCACAAAACTGACCAACTCTAGGACGAATCCTATTTTTCCACTTGGTAACAATCGAGTTGTACGTTCTGTTTGCACCAACCTCTTTTTCAATGTAATCAATCACTTTGTCCCAAAATCCCTTAGCATGTTGGTTGTTTCCCGTTATGCTATTCTCGGACGTATCACACCAAGCTTTACACAACGCAATCTCTTCTTTGCGTGTCCAAAGTCCCGAATCATTCTTCTCAATATCCTTCTCAACAGTCTTCTTAGCCCTTGTAACTCGTTTCTTAGGTTAGACCGGTGACATCTCTTCCGAAAGAGCTTTGTCGTCGTCATCATCATCAATTGGAACCGAATCGTGATACGATCCATGAGCCGAACCTTGATAACCCGGTGCCATCTCTTGACTCGGATAACCCGAACCGGTTACAACATAAAAATCAGGATTGTTGCATAATTGATCCATAAAATCACAAGCATCAAGATTGATGTGGTTAACCGGAGAATAATTTTGATAATTTGAATAAGAAGACGTTGATGAGTCCATTGTTGGATGATACACCGATTCGGGGGAGCCATACATAGATTGTTGGCTTCGACGAGAGTGACTTTTTTGTGGTTGTTGGTTATACGGTGGAATAAATGGACAATTAATATTACGATTCATAGCAAATGGATGGAATGTTTATTGTTGTGGAGGTTGTTGAGATTGATAATAATGAGTAGCGGGTCGGAAATTGACGTTTGGTGAGACGCCGGTTAATTGCGGGATGTTTTGCGGTAGTCGGGAATTTCGGCCTTTTGGTTGTGGTGTTTTCTTAGACATTTTGAATAGATAGAATTGTGAGATTTAGTAGATTGAAGTGTGTTATATGTTGTGTTTATGTTTGGTTATAAGTGTGTTAAAAAGGATATATATATATATATATATATATATATATATATACACACACACACACACACACACAACAACAACAACAACAACAACAACAACATACCCAATCCCGCGAAGACACACACACACATATATATATATATATATATATATATATATATATATATATATATATATATATATATATATATATATATATATATATATATATATATATATATATATATATATATAGATTCAAACGGCTAGCAGTCTTTTTTTTTATTTTTAATTTTTTTGCAAATCCGGGTGAGAATTAAATGCACAACAAAAATATCACTTTTCCATGTCCAAATGAATCGATCATGATCTCGACCAAGTAAAAAAAAAAAAAAAAAAAAAAAAAAAAAAAAAGAACACCCGACAACCGAATTCTCACAGAAACACGATCGACATAGAATCGATCACCTAACTCGATCGTTGCACATTACTGTGTGTAGCCTAAGGTATTACCGTACTAAAATTATATTAGTTTATACAAAAATAACAACGACAATGACGACGATAACAACGACGACGACGCCAACGACGACGACGACGACAAGTGATGTTTTATTGTAAATCCTATGAATTAATAATAATAATAATAATAATAATAATAATAATAATAATAATAATAATACAGATTAATAATTATTATTATAATGACAGATAGTTTTTCTTTAAAAAAAGCAAAAATACTTGAAGTTCAAAAATTTACGTCAAATCTGTAAACTTAACAAAAATATAAAAAGAATGCGGGTGTTAAGATTCGATTTAATATTTTAAAATTTATAAAATCTCATAATCTTTTTATTTAAGACATATTGAGCTTAATATTAGCTCGATTTCAAAGAGTTTGAACATAACTATTAATTATATTGGCTAAATATAAAGTTGTTTTATACTTAAATATGAAATTATGAAAATGAGGCTAACCGTACCAATATATATATATTTTATTTTTTTATTTTTAGTTCTAAGATACGAAATACTTCAATCTTAATCTAGTTAGACAATTCAATTCACAACTCACAAGTTTTATCAAATGGCAAGATTAGGTAATATAATTCTTCAGTATCATCAAGTGTCTCCACACAGCTTCAACCAAAATAACTTGATGGCTTTAATGGTAAAAATAATCCCTAGAGTTTTATACTATCAAATATTAATTGCCTACAAAGATTAACTTGGATAAAAGGGTGTATCGACTTGAACTTGGTTAGATGTCCCATTTATGACAATGCTCTCGAAATCGAAGATCACCTCTTCGTTTCGTAACTTCGTGCAACTTAGCCGTGAAGACCTAGAAGGAGGTTTTATCATGTGGAAAGTGTCCAATACCAACATCTCTAGTCTCAATGATGCTATTAACCTCAAGAACATTTTGAATATAAAGCCATCATACTTACCCTCTTCGACGTGGTTGTTCAAACAACCCTTTTTGGGTGCTATGGCACTATCCGAATGAATCTCACATTTGCTTCCTAAATACCAAAAATTGAACTTATTCTCATTGATGTCAAGCTTTACTCTTATAATTGGGAATTCAACAGAAATAAGAATTTTTATTGACTAGTTTGATTATCCTTGTAATGCTCTTTCAATCTCATTGAAATTGTTTTCATTGCACCTAGTTCATTGCTAGAATCCGAATACAAATTTCCATTCCAAAAAAAAAAAAAAAAAAAAAAAAAAAAAAAAAAAAAAAACTTATATTTTGACTTTTGTCTTCATTTTCACCACATGTGATTTTCATAATTTGTTGTGAGCTAAATGTGGAAAGTAGTTGTTAGTTAAACGGTTAGTGACATGTGAGGTGCATATGTCTAGCCTAGCTAGTCATGTGAGTTGCACGTGTATTTTTCCACAACTGTGGACTAACAGCTCTTTCCGCCAAAATGTTCCCTTTAAAAATCTGATTGTAACTTTCATTTGGAATCAATGATTAATAATACTTTCTCTTTTAATCTCTCTTTCCCTCATCTTCAATCTCGCCTAACTTCTTCAATTCTTAACCTCCCATTCTGTTACTAAATTCTGTTACACTTCTAACCTCCATTCTGTTACTAGAATTACCATTTAGCCATTAATTCAGTTATAATTCTTGGTTAATTGTATTCTACTCATGTCAAGTGGTTTCTAGAGCCCTTTCTTGGCACCATTGTTCTTCAAGAAGTGTTACCATGACATTTCTTGATTCCGGTTATCTTCTCCGGCGTAATTTCGGCAAGAAACCAAGATTCTGGTTTAGAAATCAGCCACCACTGATTTCACTGTTCTGTTTTCATTTGGTTAGTTTCAATCAACTGTACGGCCATATGATAAGCCGATATTCTCATTAAATTCTCTTATCTTGAACAAGCTGGCAAGCAACAGTTGGATTGAGTGATCCAGAACAGTTCCAGTATTCATTATCCCATTTGGTCAGTGAGAAATCATTGTTGTTGAGTGGTAATACTACTGGGAAATTGGTGGATACTCTGTTTTATTTCACAATTAAGAAAACATAAAATGGTAGTTAATGCAAGAGCTGGTGATGAGGCGAAAAATGAACCACTTTTAGGGGGTCATTTAAGCCCGGAATTGACTTTATTTGATCAAATATTACCCTAAATCGTTCCTTTTTTGATTTTAGGTACTTTGGGAGAGAAATCTGGAAAAGGAAGCAATTCGGACGTTTTTGGAGCATAAAAGTGAAGAAAACGCCAAAGTCTTAATTTTCCTTGTTGGGAACAGTAGGTGACGGCGTCAAGAAGGAATTCCTGACGGCGTCAAGAGTAATTTCCATGACGACCCAGTACAGAATTGACGGCGTCACAAGGTAGGGCGTCAAGAGTAAAATGTATGACGGCCAGGAAATGCATAACACATGACGGCGTCAAAAGTAGATCAAGGCAGTCCGAGAAGTATTTTGGCGGCGAGATGACGGCGTCACAAGATTTGTCTTGATGCCGTCAGACCCTATTTCCTATATATGGTTTTCTAATTTTCACATTAAAAAAAGAGAAGTTTTGGAGAAACCCTAAGTACGAACTTGGTACGAATTTTACAGGTTTTTCAAGGGTTCTAAGCCCTTGATCCCTTTCATGTGTAATTGAGATAAGTATTCTTTTAATTCAATCAATATGTCTATGTGTTGGTTGTCTATATCTTGTTCTTGTCTTAATTCCATCATGCTAGGCTAGATCTATCTTGTGTTTGCTTGGATATACTGAAACCTAGATGTTAATTATGTGTTGATTACTTGTTTATGGTTGTTTTGGATGAATGAATTCGATGTTAGGCTTAAGAAAACTGGCAGATCTCTAATTGGTAACATGCTTGAACGTCTTAGGAAACATGAACTGACGTGCACTAGGTTTTATTGGTTGTATTTAATGCATGAGTAAATTCTAATGATCCCATGTTAGGAGCTTCTTAGCCGACTCGACATAGGAGTGAAGTAGGCACTCATAGGATTGGGGAATTAAGTTCGCCACCCCATGAATGGTATTAAGGAATACAATCCGTCATCCACGCAACTATAACAAGTAATTAACGTGTAAAATATATCTAGGGAGTAGTGAAATCTAAGTAAACACATTTTCTCCACTTATTGCTCACAACCTTAGTTAATTTAGTTTATTTTCATTTCTAGTATTTTATTTTGATTGCATTTTTAGTATTGGGTTAGTTGACTAGCAACTAATTCCGCCCAAATCCTTCAAACCCGAGATTTTTACTTGCTTTCTAAAAAAACATAAAAATACAAAAAGAATCATCCTTTATCTTTAGAACTAGTATTTAGGTTTTCTAATCCTAGCGACACTATTCCTAGCTGAACGATCAATCCCCCGGTACTTGTCACTATACTATACTACAACGATCAGGTACACTGCCTAGTGGGGGTTGTAAGCTTCTCAAGATCCCTTGAGAGGTAAAGCCTGGTGCGATTCCCACATATCAAGTTTTTGGCGCCGTTGCCTCAACTTTTCGCACACATAAGATTCTCATGGAAGAAGATTATAAACCTACCGTGCAACCCCAGAGGCGGGTGAACCCTAACATTAAGGAAGTAGTAAAGAAAGAAGTTATCAAACTTCTGGATGCAGGATTAATTTACCCGATCTCGGATAGCCCATGGGTCAGTCCTGTGCAGGTTGTACCTAAGAAGGGTGGAATGACTGTAGTTAAGAATGACAAGGGTGAGATGGTGCCCCAGAGAACGGTCACTGGATGGCGGGTATGCATTGACTATCGAAAGCTCAATGATGCCACGAGGAAAGATCACTTTCTCTTACCATTCATTGATCAAATGTTAGAGAGATTGTCTGGACATAAGTACTATTGCTTCTTGGATGGATTCTCTCGGTATTTTCAAATTCCCATAGCACCTGAGGACCAAGAAAAGACCACGTTTACTTGCCCTTATGGAACATTTGCCTACAAAAGGATGCCGTTTGGGCTATGTAATGCCTCCGCCACTTTCCAGCGATGCATGACCGCAATCTTTCACGAACTCATGGAAGACAGCATGGAAGTGTTCATGGATGACTTTTCGGTCTTCGGGAACTCCTTCGACCACTGTCTTGCTAATCTAGAAAAGATGCTTAAACGTTGTGAGGAAACCAACTTGGTGCTAAACTGGGAAAAGTGTCATTTCATGGTAAAAGAAGGGATTGTGTTAGGGCATAAGATCCCAGGGAACGGAATAGAGGTGGACCAAGCTAAAGTTGAAGCTATATCTAAGTTACCATACCCCACGACTCTTAAAGCAATACGCAGCTTCTTGGGGCACGCCGGGTTTTATCGGAGATTCATCAAAGACTTCTCCAAAATTGCTCGGCCAATGACTCAATTACTTGTGAAGGATGCTCCGTTCAATTTTTCCCAAGAATGAAAGGATGCATTCGATCTCCTAAAAAAGGAACTCACACAAGCTCCAATCATGATCACACCCAACTGGGAGTTACCATTTGAAATCATGTGTGACGCTGGCGACTTCGCTGTCGGGGCTGTATTAGGCCAACGGCGTGACAAGCTTTTCCAACCTATTTACTACGCTAGCAAAACCATGAATCCCGCTCAAGAGAATTACTCCACCACCGAGAAAGAATTATTAGCCGTAGTGTTTGCGTTCGACAAATTCCGACAATATCTTGTCCTTTCAAAGACAGTCGTCTTCACTGATCACTCGGCTCTTCGATATCTTTTTGCGAAGCAGGATGCTTAGCCACGACTAATTCGGTGGATCTTGTTGCTACAAGAATTCGATGTTGAGATTCGCGATAAGAGGGGGCAGAAAATCTGGCCGCAGATCATCTATCTCGTCTCGAAAACCCCTTGGATAAGTACGATAGAAGTGAGATTAGGGATTCATTTCCTGACGAACAACTCATGTTAATGATTGATTCGGAGCCGTGGTACGCCGATTTTGCTAATTACCTCGCAAGTAGACTTGTTCCTGAACACCTGACTAGATACGGAAGGAAAAGGTTTTTTTCTCAGAAAATACTACTTTTGGGATTCTATTGGCCCACAATTTTCCGTGATGTAAAAGAAATGGTGTAGGCATGCGATGCATGTCAACGGGCCGGGAACATATCACATAGGGATGAAGCACCTCAGAACTTTATACAAGTATGTGAGGTCTTCGATGTTTGGGGAATTGACTTCATGGGACCCTTTCCATCTTCAGGGGGGAACGAATACATTTTAGTCGCCATCGATTATGTTTCAAAATGGGTTGAGGCACAAGCCCTTAGGACCAATGACGCCAGAGTAGTTATTCATTTCCTGAAAAAGCTTTTCGCTAGATTCGGGATTCCTAAAGCTCTCATCAGTGATAGGGGGACCCATTTTTGCAATGCACAAATGGAAAAGGTCATGAAGAGGTATGGAGTATCCCATCAGTTCTCCACCGCCTATCATCCACAAACCGATGGCCAGGTCGAAAACACCAATAGGGCTATTAAAAGAATACTTGAAAAGACGGTTAGTCAAAATAGAAAAGACTGGTCATTTAAACTCGACGAAGCCTTATGGGCATTCCGAACCGCCTACAAAACACCTATTGGAACGACCCCGTTTCGCATGGTGTATGGTAAGGCATGTCACTTACCAGTGGAATTAGAACATAAGGCTTATTGGGCGCTTAAGACATGTAACTTAGATTACACAATTGCTGGAACTAATAGGTTCTTGCAATTACACGAGCTTGATGAGCTTAGGTTAGAAGCCTACGAATCTTCCATCACATATAAAGAGAGAGCAAAAAGATGGCATGACCAGAGAATTAAGAAACCCAAAGAATTTTCAGAGGGAGACAAAGCCCTATTGTACAATTCTCGGTTGAGATTATTTCCGGGAAAACTTAAGTATAGATGGTATGGACCGTTTACGGTGAAGAATTCCTCTAAAACTGGAGCCGTGGTATTATTAGACGATGAAGGTAGGGAATTTACTGTTAACATACATCGTGTAAAACATTATCAAGAAAATAACAATGAAATAATTAGTGAGGAGGATGTGACGTTTGATGATGAGGTCACGTAGTAACCCATGACCTTGAGTCTAGCTACAAGACTCGTAAATAAAGAAAAGCGCCTCTTGGGAGGCAACCCATGTTTTGTGTGATTTTATTTTGTTTGTTTATTATTTGCTTCCGTATGCATGCTCTATTTTTATTGTTGGTAGATCATGTTTCTCAATTAAATAGTGGAAATACTTTACTTTGTTGTTTTGGCCTAGTCTTAACTCCACCTAAAGGTATTTTTGCAAAAGATAAGTGTAAGGGGGAACCCCAAATATGTTTTTAAGAAACAAACCGATCATGATTCTCCACAATATTAAATGAACATGTGTATTCGTATTTTTTAGAGTCAAATGCTTGTATTGAGTCATAATGAAGTTTTGCAGGATTTTCCAGGAAGTAGGACCAAGTTTTTCCAGAAATTTTCCGGAAACTTAACATAAGAATTTCTGCAGGTCACTTTTGACGGCGTCAAGAGTTAACTCTTGACGGCGGCACGTGTAAAAATCTAAAAATTTTACCAGTTTTGTTTTTCTAACAGAGTCTTATGGTTTTTGTGAATTATTAAGTTTTATAATCTCCAGGAAATCTGCAAACTTCATTCCACAAGCATTATATCTTATTTTGTTTTTTAGAATTTAGTAACTAATATAGGATGCCGCCGATTTTATGCGAGGTTGTCTTGTCTATTTTCTCAGGATTCATAGGTTATGTATGACAAGAAGATGATTTATATTCTGGAAGGGAAGCTTTGATTGTTCATTTTCTTGGAGGAAG
Organism: Artemisia argyi; assembly: GCA_030686995.1. NCBI lineage: Eukaryota > Viridiplantae > Streptophyta > Magnoliopsida > Asterales > Asteraceae > Artemisia > Artemisia argyi. Next base: position 199,770,456 of record CM060702.1, read on the forward strand.
ATCTAACCTGGCCACCTTATTATCCATACCGAGTGAATCAGGGGAGTATTTGATTTCATTCTTTTTACTTTTTCACTTTTACATTCTTTACTTGAATATTGGGGACAATGTTCATCTTAAGTGTAAGGGGAGAGTAAAATGATGATACCTTACATATGCACTTTCGCTTGAGTTTGTTTGTTTGATAGTAGATGTGTAATAAAACTATGAGAAATACTTGTTAGTGCAATTTTAGCGCCAAATTTAAAATTTTTTACAACATTTAGGAGTGAAACTTTAGCCATAGCAAGCGTCTCATGGATAGGAGATTGTATGACTAGCACATAACCGTACTATTCAGAAAAATTTTCCACCCAAATATGTGAGGTTCGCCTTTAGATTTGATAGGAAAAGCATTTGTTATTAGTGCTTATGAGTGTACCGGTAGCATTTAGATTCTAGAACTTGCGTTAGTGATGCATCCCGAGACCGCTAGTGAGACTACATTCGTGTAGTAGGATTTACTACATGATAAGAGGCATTAGGATCACCCTTGTGTTAAACCCGTATCATAATTACTTGACCATTTAAGTCATATTACTTGGCTAGTTAAGTCAACTAATTTTCCCACACCCTTAGCGTTGTACTCATTTTTAGTACACGAAACCCCTAGTACACCCCTCCGAGCCTATCTTTTCGTTTCTAACTTTAAGCATTTTACTTAAAGGAAGAATTTGTTACACCCCACTTAAATGTACACCCAAATCGCCTTAGCCTCCGTGTATGCGCTCATCTTTAGTGCATTATTGTTATTTGTTAAAACCTAAGTTAACTATCTAATTGATTACATGGTTGCTAAGTCGAGTCATATCCTTGTACATATTGTTTTGGGACGATTGGGACTCATGGGTAAAGTACTTATTTTATGGAGTAATGAGGAAGAACATCATTTATTATCCCCATATGTACGTTAATCTTAATAGTACTCCAAGTGTTTTGATTTTCTTGATTCGAGTCATTAGATTAGTTTATTGTAAAGTATGTAAAGATTCAAGTGTAAGAGGAATTTTCATTCCCTATGATGTATTATTTTGGATGGTAGGGTAAGAGTGTATGCAAAAAAAAAAAAATAAATAAAAAAAAATTAAAAAAAAAAATCGAAAAAAGAAAGAAGAAAAAAAAATAGAAACAGAAAAAGAAAAAAAACATACGGACTACCATCCCTTTTTATTCTATGTTTATTTTTATGTTTTTGTTATTTTTTATTTATTAGCTTAAGTCGAGTCTAGTCTTGGCTTAGCAACGCCATTTTGTATATGTAATTAACCAAGATTGTTAACTCGCCACCAGTAAAACTTCCTTTATCCAATAAAACCGTGTATTTCATATCCTTACACCTAACGTTATAACCCTTTAAAAAGACATCTTTGATAGTTTATCCTAGGTGCTTACGCCATGTGGTGGAGGTTTGATCCTTTCCCAAGCCTATGGTAATCTATTTTGCTATGACAGGTAGTGAGAGATATCTTCCGTTTCCATATTGTAATTTATACTTTATTACACCCGAGAGATGTGAGTATCTAAACACTATTTGTGAGGTGCTAGTGTATGACCTCCGTGCTTGTCTATTGGTCTTTAGTGGAACGATTATTTGTTGTAATTACTTTTATATTAGTGTTAAATGACCCCTAACTTGTATTTTGATTAGAATAAAAGCGCATTTGCTTGAAGACAAGCAAATCTCAAGTGTAAGGGTATATGATGAGGCGAAAAATGAACCACTTTTAAGGGGTCATTTAAGCCCGGAATTGACTTTATTTGATCAAATATTACCCTAAATCGTTCCTTTTGTGATTTTAGGTACTTTGGGAGAGAAATCTGGAAAGGAAGCAATTCGGACGTTTTTGGAGCATAAAAGTGAAGAAAACGCCAAAGTCTTAATTTTCCTTGCTGGGAACAGTAGGTGACGGCGTTAAGAAGGAATTCCTGACGGCGTCAAGAGTAATTTCCATGACGACCCAGTACAGAATTGACGGCGTCACAATGTAGGGCGTCAAGAGTAAAATGTATGACGGCCTGGAAATGCATAACACATGACGGCGTCAAAAGTAGATCAAGGCAGTCCGAGAAGTATTTTGGCGGCGAGATGACGGCGTCACAAGATTTGTATTGACGCCGTCAGACCCTATTTCCTATATATAGTTTTCTAATTTTCACATTAAAAAAAGAGAAGTTTTGTAGAAACCCTAAGTACGAACTTGGTACGAATTTTACAGGTTTTTCAAGGGTTCTAAGCCCTTGATCCCTTTCATGTGTAATTGAGATAAGTATTCTTTTAATTCAATCAATATGTCTATGTGTTGGTTGTCTATATCTTGTTCTTGTCTTAATTCCATCATGCTAGGCTAGATCTATCTTGTGTTTGCTTGAATCTAATGAAACTTAGATGTTAATTATGTGTTGATTACTTGTTTATGGTTGTTTTGGATGAATGAATTCGATGTTAGGCTTAAGAAAACTGGCAGATCTCCAATTGGTAACATGCTTGAACGTCTTAGGAAACATGAACTGACGTGCATTAGGTTTTATTGGTTGTATTTAATGCATGAGTAAATTCTAATGATCTCATGTTAGGAGCTTCTTAGCCTGCTCAACATAGGAGTGAAGTAGGCACTCATAGGATTGGGGAATTAAGTGCGCCACCCCATGAATGGTATTAAGGAATACAATCCGTCATCCACGCAACTATAACACGTAATTAATGTGTAAAAGATATCTAGGGAGTAGTGAAAGCTAAGTAAACACATTTTCTCCACTTATTGCTCACAACTTTAGTTAATTTAGTTTATTTTCATTTCTAGTATTTTATTTTGATTGCATCTTTAGTATTGGGTTAGTTGACTAGCAACTAATTCCGCCAAAATCCTTCAAACCCGAGATTTTTACTTGCTTTCTAAAAAACATAAAAATACAAAAAGAATCATCCTTCATCTTTAGAACTAGTATTTAGGTTTTCTAATCCTAGCGACACTATTCCTAGCTGAACGATCAATCCCCCGGTACTTGTCACTATACTATACTACAACGATCAGGTACACTGCCTGGTGGGGGTTGTAAGCTTCTCAAGATCCCTTGAGAGGTAAAGCCTGGTGCGATTTCCACGTATCAGCTGGTGTGTTGCAACCACCACCAGTGACTGCTGAATTATTACCAGTAGCTGTGGAGGCTTTACAGAAAAATGTAAGTGATTTGTTGGTACAAAATCAGGCTTTAAATGATGCCTTGAAAAATTTGATGGCTGGTGAAGGAAGAAGCCATAACAGAGGAACACAATATGGAAGAGTGGGTAAGATAGAGTTTCCAAGATTCAATGGAGAGGATGTGAAAGGGTGGTTGTTTAGATGTAAACAGTTTTTCAAGATTGAGGGGATCTTGGATGAAATGAAAATAGAAATTGCTTCAATGCATCTTTATGATAAGGCTTTGAATTGGCATGAACAGTACATCAGGAGAAATGGTGATGGTACTTCTTGGGAGTTGTATGAATCAGAGGTATTGCAAAGGTTTGGAACAGTTTACGAGGACTCAATGGTGAACTTAAAGAATTTAAGACAAGATGGTTCAGTGCAACAATATCAAGATTTATTTCAAGTGATCTTGAATAGGGTTGATTTGTCTGGAACCATATGCTGTGAGTCTATTTATGGGTGGATTGAAGAAAGAAATCAGTTTGCCATTGAGAATGTTTAACCTGAGAACTTTGCCAGATGTGTTTGCTATGGCTAAGTTGCAAGAAGCCACCAATGCTGCTCTCAAACCAAGGTATTCACAACCTTCACCAACTGTTACAAAATATGTGCCTAATAATAGTCATTATGCTAATAAGAATGTGTATATTCCATAAAAGCCTGCTAATGTGTTCGGTAGTAATGCACCATTAGTAAAAAATGTAGGCAATAGGCCTTATAGGTTGACTCAGAAAGAAATGGAAGAAAAAAAGGGCAAAGAACCAGTGTTTTTACTGTGATAGCAAATATGTGCCAGGCCATAAGTGTAGTGGATAGTTGTTTTCTCTAGAAATTGTGGTGGATAGGGATGATATGATGCAATTGGAAGATGAGGTAGAATTACAATGTTCTGAAGGGGTGTTTGGACATGTGGATAATGAGGATGTAGTTATGCAAGAGGAACATCAGGAGTGTAATAATGAGTTTGTTATGCCTATACAACCCCAAATTTCACTGAATGCTTTATCTAGAATCAACACTTATCACACCATGAGGGTTACTGGACAATTCAATGGCCAACCTCTCAATATTTTGGTTGATACTGGTAACACACACAATTTTCTGGATACTAACACTGCAAAACAAATGGGTTGTCAATTGAAACAAACCTATCCTTTACAAGTTTCAATACCTGGAAGTAACAACCTTACTAGCAGACAAGAGTGAAAAGGTTTTGTGTGGCAAATGCAGGGTGAAATGTTTCAAACTGATGTGATGTTACTACCTTTGGGTGGATGTGAGATGGTTTTAGGAATGCAATGGTTGTCAACATTAGGAGATGTTTTGTGTAATTTTTTAAAGCTAAGAATGCAGTTTGTACACAAGGGTAAATTTTTTAAAGCTAAGAATGCAGTTTGTGCACAAGGGTAAAAAAGTAGTCATTACTGGTACTTCACAACCAATGATTAAGTGGATGGAGGGGAAGAAGATGAGCAAAGAAGTAAATGTGGGACATGCTGGTTTGTACTCTATGGCTGTGTGTGTGTACCCAACCAGTGGATTAAAAGCTGAATGTAACAGTTCCAATGTTGAAAATGTGGAAACTAAAGTGAAATTGTTGTTGGAAAAATATGAGAGTGTGTTTGCTGTTCCAAAAGGTTTACCTCCAAACATAACACATTATCATAGAATACCCTTGAAGGATAATACCTCTCCTATCAACATCAGGCCATATAGACATCCTCCTACTCAGAAGGATGCTATTGAAGAGATGGTAAAAGAATTGCTTGACAGTGGGGTCATTAGAAGTAGTCACAGTCCATTTTAATCACCCATTGTGATGGTTAAGAAAAAAGATGGATCATGGAGAATGTGTGTGGATTATAGAGAATTGAATAAGCAAACTGTGAAGGATAAGTTTCCCATTCCAATTATTGAAGAGCTTATTGATGAGTTATATGGAGCAAAAGTGTTTACTAAACTGGACTTGAGGTCATGTTATCATCAAATCAGAATGTGTGAGGAAGATATACACAAAACAACTTTTAGAACACATCAAGGTCATTATGAATTTTTGGTGATGCCCTTTGGTTTGACCAATGATCCTTCATCCTTTCAAGCTCTTATGAATGAGGTATTTGCAGCTTACCTTAGGAAGTTTGTGTTGTTATTTTTTTGATGACATTTTGGTGTTCAGTAAGATAATGGAAGAACATGTGCAGCATTTGGATTTGGTCTTAAGTACTATGAAATCACATGAGTTGTTTGCTAAAGCAAGTAAGTGTGTGTTTGGAACAGATCAAGTGGAGTACTTAGGTCATGTTATATCTGGAATGGGTGTTTCTACTGAGCCTTCTAAGATCAAAGCAGTACAAGATTGGCCTATACCTGTGAACATTAAAAAGTTAAGAGGGTTCCTTGGTCTCACAGGTTATTACAGAAGATTTGTGAAGAATTATGTTGCAATAAGTAAGCCTTTGACTGAATTACTTAAGAAAAACTCATTTGGGTGGAATGAAGTAGCCCAAGAAGCATTTGAAAAGCTGAAAATGGCCATGATTAGTGCACCTGTCTTTGCTCTTCCAAACTTCAATGAGGAATTCATAGTAGAGTCTGATGCATCAGATGAAGGTATTGGGGCAGTTTTGCAACAAAATGGACATTCAATTGCTTTCTTAAGTAGGACTCTAGCTCCTAGACATAAAGATCTGTCTACATATGAAAAAGAATTGTGGGCAGTGGTGTTTGCATTGGAAAAATGGAGGGGCTATTTGCTTGATAGGCACTTTAAAATCAAGACTGACCACTTCAGTCTAAAGTATTTGATGGAGCAGAGATTGACTACTCCCTTTCAAATCAAATGGCTACCAAAGTTATTGGGGTATGATTATGAGATACTATACAAAAAGGGGAGTGAGAATGTGGTAGATGATGCTTTGTCTAGGACACCTACTCCATCATTAAACACAATGTTGACTCTGATATCTCAAATGATTTACTGCAAAGGATTCAAGCTAGTTGGTTGTCTGACCCAAGTGTTCAACAGATTATTAACAAGCTTAAAGATGGTACTACTGTCAACTCCAAGTTTGTTTGGAAGGATGATCAGTTAAGAAGCAATGGTAAATTGGTGATTGGTTGTGATAAAGTTTTGAGGCAAGAGTTTCTTAAATATTTCCATGATGAGCCTATGGGTGGTCATTCAGGAGTAGAAGCTACCTATAAAAGACTCAAATCTATGTTCTATTGGAAAGGGATGAAGAAGTCAGTCAAAGAACATGTCAGGATTTGCTCAATTTGTCAATGCCACAAGCCTGACCTAGCTCCATATCCCGGCCTACTACAACCTCTTCCAATTCCCACAAAAATTTGGACTGATATATCCATGGACTTCATTGAAGGTCTTCCTTCCTCCCATGGCAAAATAGTTATCTTGGTGATTGTTGACAGACTAAGTAAGTATGGGCATTTTATTCCTCTATCACACCCTTTCAAAGCTGCTCAAATTGCCCAAGTGTTAATGGATACAATTTATAAGTTGCATGGACTACCAAAGTCCATCACAAGTGACAGAGACAAAGTCTTTATCAGCAACTTTTGGAAGGAGTTATTCAAGAGGTTGGGAGTCACATTGCAACTTTCTACAACCTATCATCCACAGACAGAAGTGGTTAACAGATGTTTGGGTTGTTATTTGAGGTGTATGACCAGTGAACAACCTAAGGATTGGGTTAATTGGTTAGCATTAGCTGAGTTCTGGTATAATACCAACTATCACACAGCCATCAACAAAACTCCATTTGAGGTAGTTTATGGACAAAGCCCTCCTACTCATATGTCTTATATGGCTAGTGATTCTAAGGTTGAAGTTGTGGACAGATCACTTAAAGCAAGGGAATCTGCTATCTTTTTGCTCCAGTTTCATTTGGAAAGAGCTCAACAGAGGATGAAAACATATGCTGATACGGGAAGATCAGAAAGAGAGTTTGCTATTGGAGATTGGGTTTTGCTTAAGCTACAGCCACACAGGCAAGTAACATTGAGGCTGCATAAGCAACATAAGCTATCACCAAAGTACTATGGGCCATTTCAAGTGCAAAAGAGGTGTGGGTCAGTTGCATATGAGCTGTCTTTGCTAGATAATGCAACTATACACAATGTCTTTCATGTCTCACAACTAAAAGCTTTCAAAGGACAAGTCATTGCAACAGTTCCATTACCACAATGTACAGCAGATGGGTTAATTGCTGCATCACTAGTCAAAGTGTTGGACAGAAAGATTGCCAAGGTGAGGAATAAGGCTGTGGTATATTGGCTAATCCAATGATCAAGTGGGACAAGTGATGATGCAACTTGGGAAGTGGCTACTGAAGTTCAAGCCAAACACCCAAGTTTTGATCCTGATGCTTGAGGACAAGCATCCTATTAAGGGGAATGGATTGTTGTGAGCTAAATGTGGAAAGTAGTTGTTAGTTAAACGGTTAGTGACATGTGAGGTGCATATGTCTAGCCTAGCTAGTCATGTGAGTTGCACGTGTATTTTTCCACAACTGTGGACTAACAGCTCTTCCCGCCAAAATGTTCCCTTTAAATATCTGATTGTAACTTTCATTTGGAATCAATGAACAATAATACTTTTTTTTTTTTTTTTTTTTTTTTATATCTCTCTTTCTCTCATCTTCAATCTCACCTAACTTCTTCTATTCTTAACCTCCCATTCTTTACTAAATTCTGTTACACTTCTAACCTCCATTCTGTTACTAGAATTACCATTTAACCATTAATTCAGTTATAATTCTTGGTTAATTGTATTCTACTCATATCATAATTATATACGGAGTAAATGCTATTTCTCGTATCAAAACTTAATTAACTTGTGAGGGTTTGTGAGAGAGTGACTTTTTTTTGAAGGTGAAGAACATTAAATTGCATTATTCTAATATTTCATTTAATTAATACGGAGTACACAGTTTAGGATATATAAGAAAAATATATTCTATTTAGGCTTAAACTTTTACGGAGTTCCAAAAGCAGGAAGGTATCTTAATTCTCAAGGGTCCCATTCGTCACTATGCCAAGTTGAAAGAATCATGACAAAACACATTTTCTTTAATTTGGAGAAAACATTTTATGGGTCAATTTGTTTGTTTGTAAATATTTTGATGATAGATATACAAGCACAAATTTTCTTATTGAATTCCTTAGTGTTTATCTTTGAAGGCTTGAATTTCTTAATTACTGCATTTGATGAAGTTTTACTTATTCGAGCCATACAAATAACACAATTCAATCCCCCATATACTACTATATAAACATTTACAATAACATATGCTACTGATTAAGTTAAACAAAATCTAATAAAAAATTTATTTGTTTTGAAGTTTTAATTAGGCCAATAGCCAAAAATCCTTTTGGCGTTTGGTTGTAATGAGATAACCACCAACTCTTTTGCTCTTTCTCCTTACTGCTACCGCCATACAAGTCGCGTTTTGGACACAATAATCCACCACTCCGCCACCATTAGCCCCCGTCGGTCTTCCTGCCCATGTCAATAATAGCCGCCATGTAATCGGTTGCTTCTTTTGCCCCATTACCAACATTGTCACCTCTTGCTTTTTTGCTTCCTCCACAATGGTTGTACCTTTCTCTTTTCCTTCTGCTATCGATATCTCAACTTGTACCTTCATTGAAAAAAAGTTAGGAATTTGAAGTTCGTAACATTACTTTATACTTACGTGAATTAAAAGGCCAACAGGATCAATGCTCACATCTGAACGTTTCATCTGAGACATGTTTTTCATAGAACAAAGAAAACTAGGAATTTTTGTTGCTTTCTCCTTAGTCAAGTCACTTCCTATTACAAACACAAAAACCAAAAATGATGTTAGAGGAATTGTAATTTCACTTGTCTCTCTAAAAGTATTGTTTACATTAAGTTTAATAAATAATAACACTTAACAACCATAATTTTCGGCTTATTTTTGTGCCATTTACCATGTTCATGTTCTATGATAATTGGTTTTTTACTTGTTGCACAAGTTTTATGCAGGTATAGCTGCTTTTTATTGCTTTTAGACTATGTGATATAATTTACTGGTATACATATATTCACATGATCATAATGACAATATTGAAATGGAAAAATAACTACTAAAATCATTAGAAACCTTGTTTCGAAGCAGTCTTCTTGAAATAGAGAAGAACAAGAATGTCATTGCTCTGAACCGTATGTGTTAAGGCCCAGAGCAATGCATTTTTGGATTCTACGCTTGAATCAACAACGATCATCACTTTTCTAGCAGTAATCTTTACTTGTGCATCAACTTTAGTGACATCTTCGGATTTAGTCTCTTTTTCGTTGCAAGATCTACCAGAATCTTCGGTTTTTTGCTCGTCGGTTTTAGTGGAAGAGTCCACATTGCCTTTCAATTGCATACTTGGTGAACGTACTCTAACATGTGGCCTAATTCTGGTAAGGCAAAAACTTGGTATTTTGGAACCATTTTTCACCATTTTTTTTTCTTCTTGGTCTCACTCTCACTTTCCCTTCTAACTATGATTAGAAATATATAGAAGAAGCAGAAGAATTAAAGGGAAAAAGTAAGCGATAGGTGAGGGCATTGTTAATGATAGACTTGTTGGGGCCTATGATGTCTTTTTCCTTTTTATTTTCCGTAAAAGTATCTACTATATATATAAACCATAAATATATTTTTTTTTAAAGTAGATAAAAACATTATTGTACTTTTATATTTTCTTGACTTATGCATGTATAAAAAGATATGTAAATAACATTTCTAAGTTTCTATGTTTCATGGACGTCATATATATAGATCAGTCCCATCATCATCAAACTAACAAGCATGCCGCATAGATGACCATACTGAAACAAGATGTGGACCACGTACAATAACAATTCGCCGTAAATCTAGTTGCTTGTCCCATTCGTTAGAGATGAATCATTTAGATAAGAGGAAAACAATGTTACAGCTCTAGGTAAGCCTCTTCACTCGGGCCCCACCCTTACCACATCACCAAACACCTCAACTTCAACTAATCACAACAAACCCCTCTCACCAAACAACAAACCTCAACTTCCCCATTAGGGCCCCACTAAATATTACAATCTCAATTAGGGATGAGCATTTCGTACCGAATACCGGAACCGAACCGGAACCGTACCGGTACCGTACCGAAACGGTACCGATCCCGAAATACGGTACGGTACCGGTACTACGAAATAAGGAGGAAAAAAATTCGGTACCACTAATTCGGTACGGTACCGATACCAAATCGGGAAATTCCCAAAAAAAAACGGGAAAATCCCGATTTCCCGGTACCGGTACCGGTACCGATTCCCGATTCCCGTTCGGTACGGAACCGGTACCCTAATTTATGCTCGGGAAAAATTCGGTACCTCTAATTCGGTACGGTACCGGTACCGTGCTCATCCCTAATCTCAATATTCAAAGGAAAAAAAAAAAGAAAAAAAGGACGAATGTCAGAAATTTCAGCTCGTCATCACGACAGGGAGTTTGGCAACGGTGAGGAACGGCGAGCACCAAATGGTGTAGCAACGAGCTACGGCTCACCGTTGAATCGTCCACGTCGGACGGCGAGCACCATTTCGCCGACTATACCTGGTGCTCTTAGAGATTTTGCGTTTCAATATGTAACTAAAGTTTTTGAAACTTACTACAATGATATTTCTTAAGGTATGTTGGGTGAAAACCTTTATTTCTTGTCTTGTTTTTGTGCTACATGGTACATGGGCATGCAACCTTTCATATATTGACCAATTATTGGTAACTTTTCTTTGGTCTTATGCTCTTGGTTACTCGTTTCTTACAGGTTGAATTGACGATGATATAGTTATATTTGTTAAGAAATGATATTTTAAAGCATAGGAAACTTAAGTTTAATTAATTACTTATCAAAATGACAACTTATTATTAATCTCCATCTTTTTTGGCTGTTCTAATCATGTTGGTTGTGTATATGATTAGTTTACTTTTGTGGGGCTGCAGCTGAACATGGCTATCATGAAGCTTGGTAGGATCCATGCCATGTCAAGTGTTATTTTACCCTAGAGTTCCTCTAAAATTTAATAACTTATACAACAAAATTTAATAACTTATACAACTACCATGCTAAGTTTCAGGTAAGCTAATTAAGTAAGCATATGGCAAAGAGCAGTACTTGTTGGTGGTTCCTTGAAACATAATGCTCCATTTCAGACTTTTTTTCTTAATGTCTTGATCATCGACTAGTTATATGCATGTAAATCAAAGTTGTTTAGAGCATGCAAAACATGTTTTGATATGGGTACTTCGAATTCATTATGTTGCATTTGAGTACCAGTATTAGCAAAAGTTGAAAGCTACTTATATATGATCAACATGTTCATGGCTAGTTTAACGGGAAATATATTGTATGTAATTCACAATGTATCAAAAGTACACTCATGCAATGTTAAGTCGATTTTGAGAACATTTTTTCATTCTTTATAATTGGGGATAATTCTTGTAATTGTAGTTAACATCAAGGCCACTATAAGTAACTTATTCCACCTTTTATTGCTTTTGAGCATACAACTTTAGAGTTTTTGACATAATTATTAGCCTAAGGTTGCTTGCAAAAGACGGATAAATTTTAATATTTCAATATCATTACTTTTGACTCAACTAAAACTAATTTTATCATTAGACACAACTTTAAAATGCCATGTGTCACTAGGATGGAATGTAAGATCACACCAACTATCTATGTGGTAGCTGATTTGGCATATCACACTAAGTAACTTGATGATGAGAGTATTGTTACCGTACTACCAGGCTAATAATATTTTCAAGTTGATCAAAATTAAACTTGAACTTAGGATTATACCTTCTTAATTGGTACTTTCTGCCATTTGCTGTTGGTTTAATGGTCAATTAAGTAATACATATGCATGCACATGCACTATTGGAACAAACATGTTCAATCTTGAATATATAGATATTTATTACGTAATACTCCGTAGCTTAACATTATGTTTCACTATTGGAACTACCAGGCTAGGTGCAGTAACGACCTCGACCGATTCGGTGTCAATTGGTCGAGTCGGTCATCGTTGGTGTGGGCATTAGGTCGCGACCATATCACAAGGGACAATTACATGAAGTCGGTCTCAAGCTCGACCGAGAAACAAGGCACATATTTTGTTGTGTTTGATCCAAATCTCCCACACTTTTAATGCTTGTGACCGTTTGTGACTAATATATATATATATATATATATATATATATATATATATATATATATATATATATATATATATATATATATATATATTTCCCTTATAAATACACAACTAAACAACACTTCAATTCACACAATCCCATTTCAAAAAATCTATATATTTTCTCACACCATGAAATCTTACGATATATTTTTTGCCGATTCGGATGATGAAGATGAAGTTAGTAACGAGTTTTTGATGTTTGCGGAAGATTGTTGGGAGGCTTATCAAGCGTCACAACCTAATAAGGCATTACGAAACCGTGTTGATAGGGATCGTGTGGGTGCTCATGACCGTTTAGTGGCTGCTTACTTCTGCGCTAACCCAACATACGGCGATGAACAATTCCATGATCGTTTCCGAATGAGCCGCAGACTATTCACACGAATTGTACGAGAGGTAACCGATCATTCACCTTATTTCCAACAAACTCCTAATTGTGCTGGCGAACTTGGTATTTCTCCTTTGATAAAAATTACTTCTTCAATTCGTCAATTGGCATACGGAGTCAATCCTGATATGCTTGACGAATATGTGCAAATGGGTTCGTCAACAGTTCGTGCGTGTCTCTATAAATTTTGTGAGGCCATCATGGAGTTATATGGTGTAGAGTATTTGCGAAAGCCGACGGTTACTGACGTTGACAGACTCTATGAGCATCACCATCGAGTTCATGGGTTTCCGGGGCTGATAGGAAGCATTGATTGTACAGATTGGATGTGGGAGAATTGCCCACATGCTTTAAAAGCTCAATTTTGTAGGGGTGATCACGGGAAAACTCCTTTCATTTTATTGGAAGCGATCGCCTCTCAAGATTTATGGATTTGGCATGCGTTCTTTTGTGTTGCCGGTATGAATAATGACGTAAATGTTTTACGTGCATCCCCTCTTTTCAAAGATCTCAAAATGGGGAGAGCACCAGATGTGGAATTCGTTGCTAACAGCGTGCCTTATAAACAGGGATATTATCTTGCTGATGGGATATATCCGGAATACTCTGTTATTGTGAAGTCTATTAGAAATCCAGGGACGCATGATGAAAAGCGTCAATTATATAAGAGGATGCACGAAGCTGCAAGAAAAGATGTGGAACGTGCTTTTGGTGTACTAAAGAGGAAGTTCCTAATGATTAAACAGCCGGCTAAGGGATTTAACAAAGAGCGTCTTGGACATATTATGAACACATGCATCATATTACATAAGATGATAATTCAAGACGAAGGGCGAGCGATATCTCCCGAATTTTTTCCAGCTGAGCAACACAGTTCTTATGATCCCTTAAATACGCATGAAGAATCATTGCAAATTACTAGGGAGATATGCAACAAAATAACTCATCTTAGCCTCAAAGCCGATTTGGTGGAACACATTTGGCAGCATCATAATAATCCAAACTAGTTTAATCGTTTTATTGTAATGTTTTTTAATGTTATTTGAATTCTATTGTAATGTTTTTATTTTATTTGAATTAATAAGTAACGTTTTAATTATTAATGAAATTTAAGTTTGTGTTAAAAATGTTAAAAAAAAAAATTGAACTTGGTCGCCCTTACTGTGGCACTGAATCGTCTGTAGGTCGTTGAAAAGAGAAAGCTGACGTGGCAGGGAAAAAGAGAAGGATTGACCCTTATTCTCGGGCCTTACTGCATCCAGCCTAAGGTTGCTTGCAAAAGACGGATAAATTTTAATATTTCAATATCATTACTTTTGACTCAACTAAAACTAATTTTATCATTAGACACAACTTTAAAATGCCATGTGTCACTAGGATGGAATGTAAGATCACACCAACTATCTATGTGGTAGCTGATTTGGCATATCACACTAAGTAACTTGATGATGATAGTATTGTTACCGTACTACCAGGCTAATAATATTTTCAAGTGTCCCTTCGGGGACATCCGATAAAATTGGAACGACACAGAGAATAATATTTTCAAGTTGATCAAAATTAGACTTGAACTTAGGATTATACCTTCTTAATTGGTTCTTTCTGCCATTTGCTGTTGGTTTAATGGTCAATTAAGTAATACATATGCATGCACATGGACTATTGGAACAAACATGTTCAATCTTGAATATATAGATATTTATTACGTAATACTCCGTAGCTTCACATTATGTTTCACATGGTATAAAATTAACAATATATGAAACTCAAATTTGTTTGCACTATTTTTCAATGGACAATATTACCATATATCTATTATACAATAAATATTGGTTAAACCGTGTATAAATAAGTAAACATACGCCTTTTTGAATAATCTTAAAAGAGAAAATCTTAAACAAACACTAAACATGTGATAACAAATCAGCCTGTTTGTCCCTTTCTAAAACAGTAAAACATTATTCTAGACTTAATTGTTTCACCAACTGCTTTGATTAGTAATAATGGCTTTCAACTTTCACAATTAATTCCCATGATCCTCAAATGAAATCAACTTTTTGACCCACACAAATTTAATACTACGTAGGAAAATAAGTCAAATCATGCTGCAATGCTATTTTTTTTTTTTTTTTTTCTCAATATTGCAATTAAATTGCGATAGTACATACTCCCTAGCTTCGTCCAAACCAAATGATATAACATATAATGTCGAAGAGTCTTAGACGTTTTTCAATGAAATAATATATCTATTTTCAAATGTATATAAAAATAATAAAAGTGCAACGTAATTGTCTATTGAATAAAAAAGACGTTAGTCTTGTTAAAGAACTACTTACGCTAGTCCAAAATAAGATATATATGAGATTTATGAGTAAACTAGAAGAATAGTACGAGTATTATATTGATATTTGATGTTGGTTGGTCGGAATTACTCATTTTCTCTTTTTCTTTTTACAAACATAATTATTGCAAGCAACTACTATGCATGGTGTCATAATTTTTCGGCATTAGAGAATCATAAACTCCATGTGGCTATCGAGAACATAATCACTAGAATAATTTTACTCTAAGGGGAAGTTTAAAGCTAAGTTAAAGATAAAAAGAGTCAAATCATCCAATTGTGTTCCAATTGTTGCAATCTTTTACATCTTCATTTTTATTTTTATTTTTATTTTAGTTTTGCACTCAGGCAACAGCATTATTAAGTAGCTACAGGGCACCGCAACTTATATTGGGCTGTTTCCAAAAGTGAAAGTTTTGGGCCCGATCTAGCCCACTAGATGAACGAATATTGAAGAACAGTTCAATTATTTTTGGTTATTAAAAAGTACTAGTATTACAGACACCACAACAGCACAACTTACATTTGAGTAAAAATGGTTATAATAGGTAAAAAGCAGCTTTGAAAAAATATAAGAAATTCTTTAATAGCTAAATGCATTGTAGATTTTCTAAGACTTAACTTGTAAGCTTTGCCCATTTTGGCAACTCATAGGCGATTTATGCTTTTGAACTCGTTTCTCTTTTTTAAGAGAAGGAAGTTTAAAAGCATGTTACCACAAGGTTTTGATCAATTGTGGTAATAAAGATCCACCACGGCCTTAGAATTTAGTTAAACAAGTACAGCCAAGAAGTAAACTTTGAGGACAAGGGTCACTATATTTTATTTTACATGTTATTAAAAAAAAGGTTATTTGAGCTTATGAAAAGGACTGCACACACTTTCTTTCACTACTGGTAGAAAAGTTGTAAATATTGAAAAAAAAAAAAAAAAAACACGATTGTCGGTCATTGAACTGCATGAAATGCGAATGATATATAGTTGCAACGAAATTTATATACATGCATGACACTTATCTATTTGTGAAAACCTAACTAATCTTTTTTTTATCTTATTTCAAATAGCTGAGTAGACAAAAAGGGAATTCGAATTCAAAACCAAATAGTCTAGTCTCCAGAATATAAACTCAAAGTTTGTGTGAGATGAATCAAACTGCACAATGGCGACTACTTTACAACCAACGCTAAGGGGATTCTCAATAGTTAACGAAACCAACAACATAATATACCGACAACAGTTTTACGCGATTCATATCCATTGTAGAAACCTTCTTCGGATACATAATCCGTACATTCGACTACTTAATCCCACCAGAGACACGTGATGAGAAAATCCGCCAATGGCTTCCGTTGATTGCACCTTACCTTTTACCGTCTTTAGTCTTAATTATTTGCATTTGTTGCTTCAACTGTTTGTGCTCATGCATGGGTTCTTTTATTATATTATTGTTTCGGTGCATTGTGTTTTTTGTTAGATTCGTGTTTAGGAGTATGTTCTCGATGGTACGTGCGATTTTCATGCATTATTGTTGCGAAAAAAGAACGAAGATGATGAAAGCATCTAGTAAATCTTCGGTGATGAACGAAAGAGGTGAGCTTGAAGAAGATCCTCAAGGATATTATTCTAATCTTCCTGAAGATCCTATCGTTTATGTTTGCTAAGGTTTATTGTTTAGTAGTTGTAGTTAAGGATGGTTGATGTCATGAGGATATAGTTATGCTTTTCTATTAGTGCTGATCCTTTCTTTAGGGTTGATGATGTTGTGATCAAAGGCACAATTATACTAAATTTTATGTGTATACCTAGTTTGTTTGTTTCTTTTTTTTTTGTTTTTTTTAAAGCCTTGTGTTCAACAAATTGGGAGACTAGATTGTACTTAAACGAACTCTCTACAAAGAAGATTGTTGTTATCTCCACAGATTGTCGATCTGAATTATATGCTCTTAAAGATTAAAGAAGACTGCACATCAACAAACATATTTGAGGACACAGATGAGTTTTTTCTGAAATTATTTGTACACGTGGTAATGAAAGATTATGATATTTTGTTAGTCGACATATT
The DNA here is from genome assembly GCA_030686995.1 of Artemisia argyi. Taxonomy (NCBI): domain Eukaryota; kingdom Viridiplantae; phylum Streptophyta; class Magnoliopsida; order Asterales; family Asteraceae; genus Artemisia; species Artemisia argyi. The sequence goes on from CM060702.1 coordinate 199,787,736, forward strand.
TTAGGGTTAGACTGAAACACATAAAACAATACCTAGAAACAATGTGAACGGGCTTAGCCTTTTGGCTAAAACTACAATGAGACTAATACCCCTGAATATGTGACTAAGCAGATAGATCCCTACTTACTACTATTAACAAATTAAAATTTGGGTTGTGTGGAAGTGGAGAAAGAAGGTTGAGGCCTATGCGGATTCTATATTTGTTCTAAATCAGGAGATATTTTACCATCGATTCCACAACTTGCAAAATCGTGGATCTCGGCTAGAAGTGTGTTTGCTCCTTGAATTGATCAGCGCTAGACTCTTGGATTTCCAGTCCTAGAGACATCTATCCTCGGAATTGGTTGTTGTTTTGTTCGGGTTATAGCGCCCTTGGGTTAGTGTTGTTCTTTGCTTCTTGTGTAGTATAGTCACTGTTTGTCTAAAGTCTCATAGTTTGATCGCTTACTTAAATTGCGGCCTAAAGGGAAAAATTAATCTGAAGTCAAGTATTAGCTTGGCCTGTTTATGCGTCTTGCACTAATAATGAGGTACATCTATATATATATAAAGAATGAGTTCCCCTATTGAATGTGAGCATTAATGTCACAAGCTAAGAAACTTAAATATGTAGTTTAAGCTAATTAATTTAGTACATGAAGAGCTTATTTTGAAGCTTTTGAGCATTAATGGTATGCAGTAGCTAAGAAACTACGGAGTATGCAAGAAGCTTATTCGTGTGATAGAAAATAAATAAATAAATACTGCCTAATAATTGCATCCTCATTAAACATTTAAGAGACACCCAAAAGACTTCCGCTGTGTTCTCGAGTTATTTCATTAAAGAAAAGGGAATGAAATGGAAGTAAAACACTTTCCTCCCATATTTGGGCGGAAATGAAAATAAAACAAATTCATCCAAATAACACTAACTTTACTTCCATTTTCTTTAATGAAATAACTCGAGAACACAATGTGGGAGTAAACCTTATCACTTTCCTTCCATTTTCTTTAATGAAATAACTCGAGAACTGACCGTTCGTGTAACAACTTTTTTCTATCCAACTTTCTTTCATCTTCTCAAAATGAAATGTCCCAAGAGATATTGGGGATTGTATAAATAAGCCTACCTGCATCATGTTAGCCAGGCACGTCACCACCATCGAGCGAAACACCACTACCAAAGGTTTTGAAGGTTATTCTTAATAGATCTAAAGGTTTTTTTGATAGATCTATTTTGTTGTAATAAATACACGCCACTGCAAGACGCGCCGCCGCCACTGTTGAATCGCCGGAATATTGGCCACCGCCACTACACGTTGATTTTTGTTGTATCAGTTACATGACGCCACACGGTTTAAAGGTATTTATCGATCTTGAAGCTATTTATGGATCTTGAAGTTTTTTTTTTTTTTTTTTTAAGATTTGTAGATTTTATATGTAGATATGAGTTTTAATAATATATTGGAAACTTTTTTTCAACCGCCGCCACGCCCGCCATCTGCCGCTGCCCGCCATAACAGAACCCACCAGTAGGATTCTTGGGGTTCTTTGATGGCTCTTCATTTAGATGTAAGTTTAAAAATTAGCTTCATATGGATAAATGTTATAAGAATCATTAGCAGCGTTTTTGTTGATTTTTTCCATCACTTTTGTTTTAAAAACATCACAAACAACTTGAATGTTGACAGGAAAATATCACCCCACATGTTAGATAACCAAACCATTCCTTTATTAAACGTTTACAATGAAAAGAGAAAATAAAGTTCTGTTTGGATTTGGACTTGAGCAAACTGCCAAACACTCCCTTAAAGTTAGTATTCTACTTAATGAAAATAATCGGTGCTCGAGTGTAGTTTAAAAAGAAATGCTAAAAGAAGATGTGTTGTCCTTGCTGCCCCTTGCTGCAGCCATATCTGCCAACAGATCTATACCATTAGTTTTCTTTTGTATTAGCTAAATCAGTTGTTTATGTCTTGCTGTAAAATTGAAATTTCATGTTAGGAACTCTATATAAACTTGGTTGTTAAAAGATGAGTACAAAATATTAGTCATGGCGATAAACAAAAAAAGAGCATGCCATATGAAGAAGTAAAGCTGTTGACATTTCTGAGATAAAATGGTCATTTGTTAATAATGTAGCATTTTTTATGTAACTTTTACCAAAAAGTAGTTACTTTCCCCTTAAAAATGTAGCATGATTATTTGTATATAACATGTGTCCTTCTATTTCCTCAAAACGGCAGTGTGAATGTGTTGATGACTTGCAAAAGAGTTAAGCTTCACTCATAAAATGAGAATACTAATTGCACTAGAAAATAACCAAGAAGTCTTCATTATTTGATGTTTTGTTCCTTTCACTTGCATACCTATCCACGACGATCATTGGATAATATAAAATTTGAAAATGACTAATACATCTGACAATAAAAAAGTAATGATCAGTTAATTAAAAGTTTCTAAAGAACATAGGAAATTTTTATAGTTTCTTGAAATATTTAGAAAATTTATATAATTCATTCGATCTAAATGGTTATGGTTTATTTGAAATAGTTTTAAGCATTTCTGGTGAACAAAGCCCGTGCATTGAAGATTGGAATTTGAATATTGGAAATCGTGAAGAGTTTACGTGGAAGAGTACATCAAATATTAATGGATATTAAAGATACACGAGCATTAATTCGTTGTTTTTGAGGAAATGGTAAAAATGTAACTTTTAGCTCTATTAGTGTTGTATCAAGTAATAACATGTGTTTTTTTTACGAAGATACGGATGAAGTGTAATTTAAAGAAAAATAAGTTGTGTCATCTATAAATTACATTGTTACATTTGTTTCATGTCGAAATTTACTATGCTATCAAGCAAGTTAAATCTTAAATTATGAAGAATTCCACTTACCATAGATGGACTAAAAATTTTGACTTTGGTCGAGTACTCTGGATCAAAACTAAGCATATAATACTTAAATTCGCATAACCATTGCAAAATCGATGATTCTTTAGGGTGAACAAAGCCCGTGCATCGCACGGGCCATGTTGTCTCGTATTTAAAAATAAAAAATGTTACTACCTCCGGCTCATCTTAAATGTTTTTTTATTTTTTTTATTTTTTTTTCAACTTTGACTTAGACATTTTTGTTTGTGTAATAAAATATTTGATTCAAAATATATGAATGGATTAAGTTTTAAACGTGTTTTTTTTTGTATAATTTTTATCAAATACTATATAACACAAGCAAAAATATTTAATTTCAAAGTTGATAAAGAAAAATTTGAAAATCCAAACTTGGACATTTAATATGTGATGGAGGGGGTACAAGACTCACTTAACGATGAGATTTCATCATAGATTACACTGCCAAAATCTTTTATACGCTTTAAAAATGCATATAACGGGAATCTTTTATATAAATACCAGTGTTGCAAAAAAAGGTATAAAAGGCCGATTAATCGCCGCATAGGCACTACAGGGCCACCAACCTTGACGATTTATGAAACTGGGTCAAACAAATAGGCCAATCGTGGTCAACGGCGAGCAACGACGGTCAATGGTGGTCAAACTTGTCGGAAACTTGCAAATTTTGCCAGAAGTACACAAAACTCACCGTAAACTTATTTTGATCACTTATAGTAATTGTTTAAATTTATTACAAGTTGTTTTTTTTAGAAAAGAAACATTACCGAAAATACCTAAAACTCACTGGAAACACATAAAACTTGCTGGAAATACTCAAAATTTGCCAGAAATGCAAATTCGATCGTTTATAAGTTTAAATATAATAAAAAAAGTGTTTGATATTATATAATTTGTTTTGTACGTGAAAAGCTCTCACTAGGACTTTGACTGACCCAAAACTATTTTACAATTTTTGCAACCCAGATGAGTTACTTTAGGAATCAAGATATTAATTAAGACCGAGTAAGAGTAGATCCTTCCGCTGATATAAGGTAGATAAGAAGGTTTAACGCTCCAAAAGGCAGGGTGTTACAGCTCCACCTCTTCTCTACAAAAACAAATGGTCTTTTAATGCAGCTGATTCATGTGGCATGAGACATCTCACCGTGAACATGATTGCACCCATGAGCCCTTCATCAATTAGATGGAACCATTTTATCCCAATTAAGATAAACATATCTTATAGGATAGCCTTAAATGAGCGCCTTCTGGCTAGATACAATCATGACACGAGGGGTATTGACTTACACACGATTTGATGCCGCATTTGTGATGATGAAATTGAGCATCTTTTCGGCCAATGCAAAATGGCAATCGATACTTGGCTTTCCATTTTTAAGTGTTGGAAACTTAACGACGACTGAAACTTCTCTTCCATTGCTGATGTGATTACCTTCCTACAAACTACGCCTCTCTCTTTGATGTTGTGTGTAACAATTCTCAACTTATTAGGTCATTATTTGATTACTTACGTCACTTTATCTTTTAATTTCAAGTAACTTACTTTTACGAGCAACCAAACTAGCTTAATCGCGAACGTAGATTAACGTACATTTAACTAAGACCTACACTAGATTATGCTCAGTCTACACATTTTATGCATTTTGGGTTCTTTACAATCTTATTTTTAAAGTCACATTTCACTTTTCTATTTTTACATAAACCTTGCACTTTTACGTGTTACGCGTATTTAATCTCCGTTTTTATATTATCGCAACTTCACGAGGATAATATACAGTTTTATATTAGTTACTTTGATAGCACTTATATTTATTGAAACCTATAATTGTCATCCTCCTTAAAGTTATTGCGTCAGAAAAGATAAAACTGAAAAACAGTAGATTTTAATTGCAAGATACCTGGCATTAGAGATGGCAAAAAAATCTGAATTCGACGGACAATCCGATACCCGACCTCGATGTGACCGGGGAATCCCTGAGTTGACCGAGTATGGGGATGAGGGTGGGGAATCCCTGATATTGAATAGCGGGTATGGTAATGCCCTCGGGTCCTCAAATATCTTTTCTGTTATAGAGTAAGGATCCAATGAGAAGAAAACTTAAAATGAGAAGGATGAGAAATAATTATAACAAAACAATTGAGATGCATAGACTTGATTTAGATGCATCTCTATTCATTTAGTTACATCCCAATTAGTTTCGAAAGTTATTTTAAAATGAAAACGATGCAAAGTAGTACTAACAATAAATTTACGATCTAGTTTATTTACGATCTAATTTATCTGATAAGTGAAATTGAGAGGCTTACGCCCGCATGGATATATTTGAAGAAGGTTAACTTGATGTGAGTATACATAAACCAAGTCAAGGAAAGTTGAAATTCAATTCTGACCTATTTTTCAGTAAAGCCTATTAAAAACTTTCGAATAAGCGGTGACTGCTAAAAACATAAATATCGAATAACTAAAAAGATGGAATTCATTGGAAATCATTAAGCAGCATATCGAACTTAAAGACATTGGACATGGAAAACTCAAAGCAACGCTGCATAAAAACAAAAATTCTGTACAATATATACATCATAACTACTACTACTACGTAATTCTAAATATTGCATATATATTAAACAACTAAATTCAGTGAACAGTTTATATATACAAGATAAGATGTACACAAAAACAGGTTCCTAAGAAACGAAAATTCCAAACTTAAAACAGCTAGTACAACGTACTATAGTTATTTTAGTTAATATTATACATTAATATAAGGTATATATGAACTATTCGACTTAACCATCAGGGATTCATGTTCAACAATATCCTTCATCTCCTCAGGAAGTTTTCTAAATCCCACAAACAGTTCTTCTTTCTCTATTGCAATATTCGCCAGCTTATCTGCACATTTGTTTGCAGTTCTTGGACAAAAATTGAGAACAATCTGGTTTTTTGAAATAAGGCGCTTGCACTCCATAATTATCGACCAACAGGCTTGGATAATCGCGCTTTTACCATAATAAATAGGGCAATCATTCTGCGCGATCCACCTGATTGCTGCTGCAGAATCAGATTCAAGAATCGATTTGCGGAAACCAAGTTGATCCAATAGCAACAACCCGTTGTAAATTCCATGTATCTCCGCCGTGAGAGAATCACTCACACTGATAAACCCTCGAAAACCTCGAACCCATTTTCCGCGATGATCACGGAGAATGCCACCATAGCCACTTGGTCCTTTAGTGATCGGTCCTTTATTGGGATGCCGACATCCACCATCTGTGTTCATTTTGAAGCGCCCTGGAGGAGGTGGAGACCATGTGCTCGTTCGCGTTTGAGACCATCCATGCATGATTTTGGTGCTAAAGTTACGTAAGTAACGCTTCACTTAAGGAACTTAATTTCACCAGATCCTCATCAAGTTTTCAATTAAATTAGTTTGACATTTCATAAGGTCGAACCACAATGTTTCAAACTTTAAATTCTTGGAACTTGATTAACATGCAAACGCATGTTACTGTATATACGGTTTGTTGGAAGATAATCAAACACAGTTATTCGAGATCTAAATTAAAATGGCGATGTATACCTCAAAAAATTAAGGTTGGGCCGGTGTTATCCCTGGATTGTACCTCCCTTTTACTTCACCTTTTTCTCCTTTTACCTTTTCTCGGTTGTCTTTGTTAATGTAATACCACTACAAGAAAAATGGGCTATAGTGACGACAGGAAAATCATCACTAAAGGTGGAAAAATCGTCACTAAACCGGATTAGTCACAAAAATCAAGGTCGTCACTTGTCGTCACTATAGCTCCGTCACTAAGTTAATAGTGACGATATTGGAATTTGACACTAAATTTAGTGACGAGCTAAAGTCGTCACTTATGGGTGTGTGACAACCCATTTCGTCACTTAATTTCATCACTACAGTGGCTAAAGTCGTCACTATTTGCTGAAATTAGTGACGAAAGAAAAGCGTCATTTTTTGGGTGAACTTAACGTCCAATAGTGACGAAATATTTCGTCACTTTCCAAAATCCTATATCTCGTTAATGCGGTACCTACAATCGTAAATATGGGTATTTATAGATAAAATGGAAAAAGACATTTGTTTAGTCAATAACTTGATCCATAACAAAGCTGAAACGTCAATTATGTCCAACGATTATTCGATTTGTAGCAAATACTTTCAACCAGAAAGTTATAAAGAGATAATAATGATTCTGTAAAAGAATCCTCAAGTGGTAAACTATTACTACAAGTATATCATGCACTTAAACTAAACATCATCTCGAGCCTCATCATAATCTTCATAATCTTCGGCCATATCATCATCCTCAGTCTCCTGCATAAAAATAATAATTTCAAAGCACATCATCAGTTATAATACCCATTTCGCCCATTATAGGTTGAAATAAAACCTAAATTTACTATATACACATAACATAAATGATTCAGGTCATGCATGGACTTAACCTATTCCCAAGCCAAGCCTAAGTAGCCATTATTCACAACTGTTGCTGCTTTTATAAAAGAGTGAAAGTTCCATTATACAGTACTTAAATAAGCAATCTTATGGAAGTACATCAGCTAAATTGTGTTATGTGGGTCAATTTTCTCACAATCATGGGTTGAATGGGTCTAACGGATCAACAGAACATGTTATACAAAGTCTACATTCAATACTGAAGTTATATATCTGATTATTTAAGATATATATCTGATGGGTCTAGCGGATCAACAGAACAGGTTATACAAAGTCTACATTCAATACTGAAGTTATAACTAGTAAACACCAGAGTATTGCATGCTCAATGCTTCAGAGTTCATAACTCAGACCATGAAAATTGCAGCTTATGAGTTATGACATAGCTTGGTAAGAGTCTTTTTACTATAAAGTAAAAAAACTAAATGATGCAGATGCAAGTAACAATTCTGAAGCAAGTAGTCAAGAAACAGAAGCTGTGAAATATTTCATGTTTTTACTCCAACTTCAACAGTTACATTGTACTGATCCAGAAGTCAGATTAAGTTTCCTATACTGTTGGAATTTAGGAACCCCTGGGGTCTAGTTTCACGGGAAAGAAACAGTGAAGCATTTGGAGATTTCTACAAAGAGTTATGCTCGTTTTCCTACAGCCTGTTTATGTGGCAGATTCATCCAAATCTATAAGACATGAACTATCTTCAACAAACATAATCCTGGTATACCATTTTTATTGTCATTATTCTTATTTTTGTTATGTAAACAACAATAACCTGCTCCTGATCATATACTAGCATGAGTAACTCAATTATCAAAGTGGATCCTAATCCTGGTATTTCTGTCCTATTTTTCAAGCATTTTCTCATACTAATTCTGGATTTTTTTTATCTACGTTGACACGTTGTAATGAACAAAGTGGATCCTAATACTCTATAAAATATGAACTTACATTTCCAGCAGGTTATACCACTTGTGCTTCAACAGAAAGCACAAGGTCAAGAATTGAGCAATCTAGGGTCAAAAGGGAATGGGTCAATAGGCTGGGTGCAGGGGAGCTTATGGGTCAACTGGGCATGTTCATGATAAAATTGGTTAACTTTTACTGTATATCATTGTTGCTAATAAGCAGTCTAAGTAAGCAAATTACAATATGCTATTAAGAGTTAAAAATGGCAGTGAACTATTAATGCATGACCTTTTGTTTATTTGCTTAAGCGTCTGCTCAATTGCAGCTAGAGTTGTATTTATATTAGTAAGTTATAGAACAGCTGCGCACCTGCGCAGTACACTAATACTTAGAGGCTGTTTGTGTTGGCTAATATTCGGGCTAACAAACTTATTTAGTTCTGCTTATTGTTCATATTTATCTTCAAATTTTAAGTCAAAACAAGCTCATTTATGAAAAATAAGCCAAACCCCTTCACTGGTACAGATATGTGTACCATGTTCTAAACAAACTCTTTAACCTCATGCACAAACGAACTAAACAAATAGTAGTGAAAATACATAATGTAGATCAAACTGTCCTTATTAATAGAAAATTACTCTACAATTTAATCAAGGTCACCTTATCATTATATAAGTCAGCAACAAAGAGTCTAAACTTATTCAATTTAGATTTGAATTATAACAGAAGTTTACCTTGTTTTCCCCTAGTGTTTGCTTCAACTTCTGATGACATGGGTTCACCATCCCTTCATTATTTTGACTTCCCCTAGCCTTCATCATTCTTTGTTCCTATATAACACATCAAGGCATATAATATCGAAACAACACATTACACATACATAAGTGAAGAGATGAATAAAGAAAATGTATCCAATAGAACCCATTCTGTTTAAGTTACCTTGTTTTCGGCTAACGTTTGCTTCAACTTTTGACTCATCCTGGCATTCATCATTTTTTGTTCCTAAATAACATATTAAGGCATAAAGTATTTCAATTACAGAACATAGTAACCACAGTATAATAAGTGGAGAGATGAATAAAGAAAAAGCACCCAATCGACCTATTTTGTTTAAATAGTTTTCATTTACCTTGTTTTTCCTTGGGTTTTGCTTCAATTTTTGACGACTTGGGCTCGCCACCCCTTCATTATTCTGACTTCCAGTAGCATTAATATTTCTTTTTTCAGCAGCAAAAATACAGAAGTAAAGTAGAGTAAGTGATGAAAAGTCACACCATAGACATATACAGTAGGTATCATCTTGGCATAAGTGTTGGTCAATAACTAGTATTATACGCAAAGAAGCATCTAAAAATAAGCAATCTGAAACACTCCCTATAACAGCTTAACATACTCATGCTTAATTTACAAAAACAGTTTATCAGTTTAAGAAATAAGCAATCCCAAACACCCCCATTTAAAACGTCTTAACTAGAACAATAGAAAGCATAAATAAATAAAGAAATGATATACCAGAATCTAGATGTGCAAACAAGAACAGCCCAGTTATCACAGATTAGCAAAAGCAACAACAAAGAAGACTCACAGATAACTACGGAATTACATGAAGTGACTACACAACTAAGATCAGCAACGCAAAAGTAAAATATAACCAAAAATGAAAGAAAATCTATTCTGAATCAGAACAATCATCTAGGTGCAATTCCTCAGGAGAAATAAATACACAACTGATCTTTCAAAATTCACTTTTAGCTTTTAAATTGTCTCATGTTATTGTTACAATCATAATCACGGACACGATCTCAGTTCAACATCCTAAAGACACTAGTTAACCAATGTGTTTGCACTAGTGCATTTGACTATAACAGTAACCTACATTTTGTTACCGCTTATTTTTTTTACTATGATCAGTAACTGTTACTCCACTAACAAACACTTCAGTATTACTAACAACTAATTAGTAAACAGTAATTTTAAACTGCAATACACTTACCTACATTTTGTTACCGCTTAATTTTGATAGACATTTTATCAAACAGTTGGCATGCAATCAAATAATTTCATCAAATCAACGCAGCTAAACTCACAATCAATAATTTCATCAAATAATGAAACAGTGACCCTAACACTTACAGCAATCAAATGAAGAGCACGTAAAGTGATATGACCGTGAGCTTATGAACAGATAGCAATCTGATATGAACAAGCAACACTTACAGCTTATGAACCGTGAGCTTAATAACAGTTGGGGATATGAACGAATTGATGAAAAGCTTAATTGAAAAGCTACATAGTTGTGGTGAAAAGCTTAATTTCAGTGTTGTATTGAATTTGAAACAAGTGAATTTGCCCCAAATTTGAAACAGTTTTGGTAAGGTTATTTCGGGTCGGGTTTTAGATCCGCGTGTTTTTATTCGGATTGAAAAAGTGAATTTGCCAATTAGGAAGGGAATTGTGATAAGGAGTACCTGATATAAATATAAGTTTAGTTTTGAAAAAGTGAATTTGTCTACTCTTTTTTTTTTTTAAGTTTTTCAAAGGAAGTACCTGATATAAGGGAAACTTTTTTTTACTCCGTAAGATATAAGGGAATTGTTAAGTTTTGAAAACTTTATAGATTAAGCTTTTAAATCGTGTTTTTAGATCCAAATCTAAACTTGGGTATAAGTAAACTTTTTCTTTAAAAACTTGGCTTTTTATTTTTTCTTTTTTTTTTTACTTGACTTTTTTTTTTTATCTTTTAAAACTTGAAAAAGTGAAAAATTAGAAAAATAAATTATTATTGATTTGATTGTGATAAATGTATTGATTAATAAGATTACACTAAGAAAATTATTGAATTAATTGCAATAGTCAACTTAGTGACAAAACTTTTTCGTGACTAGATGAGTGACGAAAATTTCGTGACTATATATGCAAGTGACGATAAATAGTGACGACAATTATATATCGTCACTAATTAGTGACGAAATATATAAGTCGTCATTAAATTCTCGTCACTATAGGCCTTTTTTAATTGTAGTGACACCAAAGGGGTAAAGGGTAATGATATTCAAGGACCTCAGTGGCTCAGTTATGCTATGTGGCAGAAGCTCAAGTATGTTGAACTATGCTAAATAATGTAGTGTGCCATCCCTACTTGATAGGTCGTCTAAGTGCCATCTTCTTGTGATTTAGGAGACTTACGTGGTGCATATGTGGCAGAAGCTCAAGTATGTTAACCAGCTTAGTGGACAACAATTATATTCCATTAAATTTATAATGGGGTGAATACGGTTAGTTTGCGTCGGTTTTTGTCAAAACCGAAAACAAACGGTCAGTTTTGGCCAGAACCGAAAACAAACCCAAAATATAGCTTTACAAACCCAAAATATAGCTTTGGCAAAATATAGCACACACATAAACTTTAAGACAAAAATATTTAAATATTATGAGACGAATATAAATTTGTAAATTTTATATGGGAAAATTATCAAAATGGTCTGTTGCCCTGCGGTCTAAGCATTTTTAGCCCGTTTATGAAAAATTTCCGTTTTAGCCTAAGTTGCCCTGAAAACTATCGTATAGCCAACCGAATGATGACAAGTGTCCTCAAGTTGCCCAAAAAACAAAAAAATTACCCAAAAAACACAAAAGTTGCCCCGACGTGGCACTCTATAGTTGGTTATGCGCTAGTTGCCCAGGGCAACCCGGGCTAAAACAGGAATTTTTCAAAAACGAGCTAAATATGCCTAGACCCGGGGCAACCGAGTTATTTTACTAATTATCCCATTTTATATTAATTAGCTAATTAGTTATATTATATTAGATGTATATTATTCTATAATATAATTGGTTGTTACGGTTCGGGTTTTGACAAAAATTGAAATCGAACCGATATTTTTTGTATTTTAAAAACTAAAAACCGATTCAATAGTTTTTAGGTTCGGTCGATTATTTTATTATGTTTTTATAAGTTTTTGATAATGTATTGTTAAGTTAAAACATATGCACGTCAAGCACACACATAAACTTTTAAGACAAAAATATTTTAAACATTATGAGACGAATATGAATTTGTAAATTTGATACGAGTAAATTACACCGTTCGTCCTTGTGGTTTGCGTTTACAGGTGTCGTTAGTCTCTTGACCAAAAAAATTGCACCATTCGTCCTTAACGGGCAAACGTTTGGCGTCGTTAGTCCCTCCCCCACTAACGCTAGTTAAGTGTTTTTACACCTAAAGTCCCATGAGGGTATACTAGTCATGTCACAAACCAAAAGGACGAACGGTGCATTTTTTTTAATACGTTTGTAAGTTCCGTTTTAATACATTTTCGTATGTGTTTTTTGTGTTTTTATCTATTTTTTTGTTTTCGTCTCTTTTTTTAACGTTTTCCTCCGTTTTTTTACGTTTTCGTCCGTTTTTTTTCGTTTTCGTCTGTTTTTTTCATTTTCATCTGTTATTTTACGTTTACGTCCGTTTTTTACGTTTTTGTCCGTTGTTCTAACGTTTTCATATGCTTTCGTCCATTTTTTTCCGGTTTCGTCTCTATTTTTACTTTTTCCTCCGTTTTTTTACGTTTTCAACCATTTTTTTCCGTTTTCGTCTGTTTTTTATATTTTCCTCTGTTTTCTACGTTTTCATTCGTTTTTTTTCGTTTTCCTCTGTTTTTTTACGTTATCCTCGGTTTTTAACGTTTTCATCCGTTTTTTTCGTTTTCGTCTGTATTTTTACATTTTCCTCCGTTTTTTAAGCTTTCATCCGTTTTTTTCGTTTTCGTCGTGTATTTTTTTACGTTTTCACCCGTTTTTTTTTGTTTTCGTCTGTTTTTTTTACATTTACCTATGTTTTTTTACGTTTTCATCCGTTTTTTTCATTTTCGTCTGTTTTTTTTCGTTTTTCTCCGTTTTTTTACGTTTTCATCCATTTTTTTTTCGTTTTCGTCTACTTTTTTACGTTTTTGTCCGTTTTTTTTCGTTTTCGCTTTTTTTAACGTTTTCGTTCATTTTTTTAGATATTCATCCGTTTTTATCCATTTTTATCCGTAAAAAACAGACGAAAACGTAAAAAATAGACGAAAATGAAAAAAACGTCAAAAACAGACGAAAACGAAAAAAATGGATGAAAACGTAAGAAAACGGAGGAATATGTAAAAAAATGACGAAAACAAAAAAAATCGGAGGAAAACAAAAAAAAAACGAAGGAAAACGTAAAAAAAAGAAGGAAAATGTAAAAAAAAAAAAAAAAAAAAAAAAAAAAAAGACGAAAAAAAAAAAGGATGAAAACGTAAAAAAACAGAGGAAAATGTAAAAGTACAGACGAAAACGAAAAAAAACGGATGAAAACGTTAAAAAATGGATGAAAACGTTAAAAAATGGAGGAAAATGTAAAGATAAAGACGAAATCGAAAAAAAATGTTAAGTATAGATAAAAAAGGTAAAAAAATGGACGAAAGCGTATGAAAACGTTAGAACACCGGACAAAAACGTAAAAAAAACGGACATAAACGTAAAATAAGAGACGAAAAAAAAAAAAAAAAAAGGGATGAAAACGTAAAAAAAACGGAGGAAAACGTAAAAAAAAAAAAAAGAGACGAAAACGAAAAAAAAAAAAAAAAAAAAAAAAAAGCCTGACAAAAACGTAAAAAAAAACATACGAAAACGTATTAAAACGGAACTTGCGAACGTATTATAGAAAAGAAAAGAAAGAAAAAAATTGCATGTTCGTCCTTTTGCACCGTTCGTCCTTTTGGTTTGTGAAATAACTAGTATACCCTCATGGGACTTCAGGTGTAACAACACTTAACAAGCGTTAGTGGGGGATGGACTAACGACGCCAAACGTTTGCCCGTTAAGAATGAACGGTGCAGTTTTTTTGGGTAAAGGGACTAACGACGCCAGTCAACGCAAACCACAAGGACCACTCGTAATTAAGTGAATGCCTAAAAATGATGTCATTGGTATGCACTTTTATTTTTTTGCATAAATCAGTACACAAGCGTCAAATTAAGTGAATGCCTAAAAATGATGTCATTGGTACCAATTAGACCACTCATAATGATCCAAACAATCACACATCATCTGCCCTTTCAATGCGTCGTCACATATTACATCCTCCCTTTTCATGCGTGATCATCAAATTTTGGAGGTGATTTGGTGATGCGTGCGTATATCGTTGTAGGTATAGACAGTGGCGGATCTAGGAAATTTAGATATGTGTGGTATTTTTTTTATTTTTTATTTTTTTTTTTTTTACATCAACTTGTAACTTATATAGAATAAAAAGTACGAAAATTACACAACTTATATAGAAGCAAAAAAAGTTACCTTGATCGTCCTAATTACATCAAGTTCTAACTTATATAGAATAAAAACTACGATAGTTACACAACTTATATAGAAGCAAAAAAAAAAAGTTACCACGATCATCCTAAATCAATTTACCCTTTGATCTTTCATGGATTGGAAGCGCTTCATCACTTCTTCATTTTTCACATTGATGAATATTTCTTTCTCTATGCTACAAAGTAGAGCATGGCTCAAAAATCTATTACCCATTCGATTACGAAGATCTGACTTTATCAACTTCATTGTGGAAAAACATCTTTCCACTGTTGCAGTAGCCACGAGTAAAACCAAAGCGAGCTTCAATAACTTATATATTAAAAGAAAAGATTTATGTTTATCTAATCGCACCATATCCGTAGCAAGCTCTGTAATAGTTTCCAACTTTGAAAAATCATCATTTTGAACCACATTCACACGATATAGGTCAAGTTCTTGCATAAGATGAAACCTATCAGAATCCGTAAAGTCATCTGGATATAACGTAGTCAAAGTAATCAATTTTGAGGCGTCAAACATAGAAAATGAAGCACGCGGACTCAAAGCTGATATTTTACTAAGTAAGTTTGTGCTTATCTTACTAAAGCGATCACCAAACTCTTGGATTGGCATATCCAAAACCGTGTTAAATATGTCAATTTCAAAATAATGTCGATTCGTTTTACCACCTAATCTATTTCTTTTAGCCGTACATGTTTCGCCCATCTTCAGCACTTCAATACCATACTTTGTACAAAAGATGTTCACTTTCTTCAACATTGTATCAAACCCATTTGCTCTAAGTGTCATCAATGTCTCTTTTGTTCCAATAATCAGCAAAACCGCTTCCAATATATTTTGATCTTTTTTTTGAAAAGCCTTCGACAATAAATTTGTGGCCCCTAAAATGTGCTCCATTAAGTGCAAGTAAAACACAAACTCGTACTTTTTAAAATATGATAGAATGCCTTATGCCTGGACTCGATTTCGAGCATCATTACCTTCTTTTTCAACAAAATTAAGTACTTTAATAACTTCAGGAAACAAATTAAACAAACTCACAATTGTTTTGTAATGGGAACCCCAACGTGTATCTCCTGGTCTTATAACGGTTATTTCTTGGTTTAACCCTCGTCCAGTATCATTTGCACCCGCGCTGATTTCTGCTTCTACTCTCTCTTTGTAATTATCTCGAATCATATCTTTTCTTTTATAAGAAGATGAAACCACATTTATCACACCGATTAGCTTCTCAAAGAACTTAACAAGACCTTCGTGGTGTTTTGCAACCGCTACAATTACCAGTTGTAGTTGGTGAGCGAAACAATGCACATAATATGCTGAGCTATTCTCTTTCAAGATCAAAGCTTTCAAACCATTTAACTCGCCACGCATATTACTTGCTCCATCATAGCCTTGACCTCTTACCTGTTGAAAGATTCGATATATTATATAAGATAGAAATTATATAAACATTATAACTAAAGAAACAATCATGATAAACATAAAACATGTAGACTAACATGTTTCAAACTCAGTTTATGATGTGCAAATAGAGTATTGTTAGCATTAAAAATATGTATTGAAAAGTGATGGTCATTATCATACGTGTAACTTTGTAATGTGTCGTAGAATACAATAGAATAGTCAAAGGGCTCATGGATTGGGCTAAGCTAATAGGTTAAATATAAATATTAAGCTAGTCCATTTATGTTAAGAAGATATTTACGTAAAAAGCCCAATCCATCTCCAAGCCCATGGAAAGCCTTTAGGGCATTATGTAACGAACTATATAAACACCTCAAAGCTCATTTGAGGTGTGTACTTGTGTGTGTAAGTGTGTGTTTCTCTAATAATATTCTCTCTTCTTTCTTTCTCTACATTCTCTACTTTCTCTCTCTAACATACTTCACATATCAAGTCACACTTGTAAGAACATAAATCTATCAACTTTATCACGCATAATAGCCTTGGTGACTTGATATGTGAAATATATTAGAGAGAGAAAGTGGATAATGTAGAGAAAGAAAGAAGAGAGAATATTATTAGAGAAACACACATTTACACACACAAGCACTCACCTCAAATGAGCTTTGAGGTGTTTATATAGTTGGTTACATAATGCCCTAAAGGCTTTCCATGGGCTTGGAGATGGATTGGGATTTTTACATAAATATCTTCTTACCATAAATGGACTAGCTTAGTATAAATATTAACCTATTAGCTTAGCCCAATCCATGAGCCCTTTGACTATTCTATTGTATTCTATGACACATTACAAAGTTACACATATAAGAATGACCATCACTTTTTGATGAGGCGAAAAATAAACCGTTTTTAGGGGGTCATTTAAGCCCGGAATTGAATTTATTTGATCAAATATTGCCCTAAATCGTTCCTTTTGTGATTTTAGGTACTTTGGGAGAGAAATCTGGAAAAGGAAGCAATTCGGATGTTTTTGGAGCATAAAAGTGAAGAAAACGCCAAAGTCTTAATTTTCCTTGCTGGGAACAGTAGGTGACGGCGTCAAGAAGAAAATCTTGACGGCGTCAAGAGTAATTTCCACGACGATCCAGTACAGATTTGATGGCGTCACAAGGTAGGGCGTCAAGAGGAAAATGCATGACGACCTGGAAATACATAACACATGACGGCGTCAAAAGTAGATCAAGGCAGTCCGAGGAGTATTTTGGCGGCGAGATGACGGCGTCACAAATTTGTTCTTGACGTCGTCAGACCCTATTTCCTATATATAGTTTTCTAATTTTCACATTAAAAAGAGAGAAGTTTTGGAGAAACCCTAAGTCCGAACTTGGCACGAATTTTACAGGTTTTTCAAGGGTTCTCAGCCCTTGAACCCTTTCATGTGTAATTGAGATAAGTATTCTTTTAATTCAATCAATATGTCTATGTGTTGGTTGTCTATATCTTGTTCTTGTCTTAATTCCATCATGCTAGGCTAGATCTATCTTGTGTTTGCTTGGATCTAATGAAACCTAGATGTTAATTATGTGTTGATTACTTGTTTATGGTTGTATTGGATAAATGATTTCGATGTTAGGCTTAAGAAAACTGGCAGATCTCCCATTGGTAACATGCTTGAACGTCTTAGGAAACATGAACTGACGTGCACTAGGTTTTATTGGTTGCATTTAATGCATGAGTAAATTCTAATGATCCCACGTTAGGAGCTTCTTAGCCGGCTCGACATAGGAGTGAAGTAGGCACTCATAGGAATGGGGAATTAAGTGCGCCACCCCATGAATGGTATTAAGGAATACAATCCGTCATCCACGCAACTATAACAAGTAATAAACGTGTAAAAGATATCTAGGGAGTAGTGAAATCTAAGTAAACACATTTTCTCCACTTATTGCTCACAACCTTAGTTTAATTTAGTTTATTTTCATTTCTAGTATTTTATTTTGATTGCATCTTTAGTATTGGGTTAGTTGACTAGCAACTAATTCCGCCCAAATTCTTCAAAACCCGAGATTTTTACTTGCTTTCTAAAAAAATATAAAAAAAAATACAAAAATAATCATCCCTCATCTTTAGAACTAGTATTTAGGTTTTCTAATCCTAGCGACACTATTCCTAGCTGAACGATCAGTCCCCCGGTACTTGTCACTATACTATACTACAACGATCAGGTACACTGCCTGGTGGGGGTTGTAAGCTTCTCAAGATCCCTTGAGAGGTAAAGCCTGGTGCGATTCACATGTATCATGTTTTTGGCGCCGCAGCCCGGGGAATAGTTATTGTCTAGGTTAGAATCTCTTTTTATTAGGTCTACTTGCTAAATTCCTTTCTAGTAAGATTTTATTTTTATTTTTATGTTTTCTTTAGTCTATCTTATTTCTTTGTGTTTTTGTTCGTAACTCTTCACCACCCGACATCATGGACGATGGGAACATCCTTGAACCCGTCATCCCACCACAACAAAACCCACCACTAGAACCTCTTAGGCCCCGAACCATAGGAGAATATTCCCGACCTAGCCACCAAGGCTACCGAAACACCATTGAGCTCACCGGAGCCAATGTGACTCCCTTGCGATCCGACACCATCCGGTTGGTGCAAAGCGGATGTGCATTCCATGGACTTCGTTCTGAAGATCCAAACCAACATCTTAAGGACTTCCTAAAAATCGTAGATTCCATAGACCTAGGTGTTGAAACTAGAGAGACAACCCGATTACGCCTATTCCAATTCCCTCTACGGGATCAAGCTAGTCAATGGCTTGAGCATTTACCCGCGGGATCCATCACCACATGGTATAATCTCACCAATCGCTTCCTTACTCAATTCTTCCCACCGGGGAGAACTACTAAGCTTAGAAATGACATCTTGATGTTCCAACAACGTCAAAATGAATCTCTTTATGAAGCATGGACTCGTTTCAAGGACTTACTCCAAAAAGTCCCTCATCATGGCATAGATCTTTGGCTCCAAGTCCAAATCTTTTAGGACCATATCGATCTCTCCACGAGGCGAGCCATTGACCAATCGGCCGGTGGTAAGCTACGTGATTAAAGTGAGGAACAATCATGGGAACTCATAGAAGATCTTGCTCTCTATGACAACGAAAGTTGAAATGATCCCCGTGATTTGAACAAAACGGTCAAGGCAATATCTTTGCCTTCGAACAATTCTAGCACTCCCAACCGTAGGATCATGGAACTTGAGGACCAAGTCAAGTTTCTCATGAAATCTTACGAAGCTCCTAAGCCTTCAAGCCAAGTGAACAAAACCACTTCTTCATGCGAATTATGTAGTGGTCCCCATGACACTCGTGATTGTGTGGAACTCCCCGGAACAGCTTTTGCGGACTACGCATCCACGCGTACCGATGAAGCGGGAGATAAGTGGTACACTTTCAAGCCCGAGCCAAACCCTTACGGTGATTCATACATCCTCTTGGAAAAATCACCCAAACCTTAGGTGGAAACAAAATCAACCCAATTCTTCCAATCCGCCTAATCGTTATCAATCAAACGGTCCACCCTCCAACCGTACTTTCAACAACAATCCTTCTAACAATTATGATAGTACCAACAATCTTGAAGGGTTGATGTATAAGTTCATGGCATCTCAAGAAGCTCGCATATCTAAGTTTGAAACCGATTTCAAACAAAAACAAAGCGAGATGACCACCAAAATTGACGCATTGTTGAAAGTTCTCAATGACCGAGAAATGGGAGCACTCCTAAGCGACACGGTCAAGAATCCAAAACTAAACGTTAATTCCATATCTTCAGTTTTGTCACCCACTTCGTGTCCACAATACTACTCGGTTAAATCAACGAGGAGTGAAGTAGGCATTCATAGGAGTGAAGTAGGCATTCATAGGATTGGGGAATTAAGTGCGCCACCCCATGAATGGTATTAAGGAATACAATCCGTCATCCACGCAACTATAACAAGTAATTAACGTGTAAAAGATATCTAGGGAGTAGTGAAATCTAAGTAAACACATTTTCTCCACTTATTGCTCACAACCTTAGTTTAATTTAGTTTATTTTCATTTCTAATATTTTATTTTGATTGCATCATTAGTATTGGGTAAGTTGACTAGCAACTAATTCCGCCCAAATTCTTCAAAACCCGAGATTTTTACTTGCTTTCTAAAAAAATATAAAAAAAAATACAAAAATAATCATCCCTCATCTTTAGAACTAGTATTTAGGTTTTCTAATCCTAGCGACACTATTGCTAGCTGAACGATCAATCCCCCTGTACTTGTCACTATACTATACTATAACGATCAGGTACACTGCCTGGTGGGGGTTGTAAGCTTCTCAAGATCCCTTGAGAGGTAAAGCCTGGTGCGATTCCCACGTATCACTTTTTAATACATATTTTTAATGCTAACAATCTCCCCCTAAGGGGTGGTCATTGGAATGATGCTCCACGTGACTAGGTCTTCTGTGTTCTTTGCTTAGAATTTTGTGTGTCATTGAAGAATAGTCGTTAATCTTTGTTCCTTCATACTTTGTGATCTTTGATAACTGACTTTTCATCGTTCTTTGTTCTTTTGTGATGTGGAGTCATCTGCCTTTCGTCACTTCTACGTCTGTGGTGGTTGTCCGCCATTCCAACATGCTCATACGTCTTTGAACTTTGAGATTCATACATTAGCAGTTCCATTTCTTTCACTTTGATCTTTGTCTCTTTTACTTTGTAGATTCTTCTTTTTGGCATAAAATCTTTCTTTAAACACCGTGTTGCTTAGATCTTTAAGGGAGCTTTCATTGACTTTCTGATGTAAGTATGAGCATGTGGAATCTATCGTCATGGAGGTGATATGATGCTGCAAGTAAATGGTTAGCAATAAATCAACCGGTACTTACAGGTTCGGAATTAGAGTTCGTCAACAAAATAGTGTGAAGACTCCTTTTAACCCTTACCAAGGCCGTTCCCATTTCGGATACTCCCGAGAGAGCTTACGAGACCTTCTAAGTAGATCAACGAATGGGTGAGTCGCTGGGGATCACTCCACGTCTGTAGACCATTTTGGAACCACCACGAACACTAAGTGTAACCCACAAGAGATTACCGAAGTGACCTGCTAAAGGCTGTTTGATGTTGACCCTGGCAGGAGTTTTCATTCAATCATAGAGAAACACTTGTGTGAATTCTCTCATAAATGTTCTGGCAGATTGCTAAGATCTGCGTAGGACTCCTAAGTTTACATCTGGCATCCTTAATGTTGAACAACCAGTGTAGAAGTATCAATAGTTCCCATGAGATCTTTTGATGAATCTCGGGGCTCTAGACTCAATAAGTGCACATTAGGTTTCCTATGCTGAGACTAGGGAGAGGTCTCCTGCTTCAATATCAACTATCTCTAAGAGACAGGTTGACAGATTACACCAGTTCCCCGTGAGAATGAAACAAGCTCTTTTAAGAGAACTTGAGTGGCTAGAAGGTTAAGTGCAGTGCGTCACTGGGTCCATGACGTCTTTATCTTCAATACCAGTGTCGCCTTAGCAACAACCAGTAGCATACGAATTGAACCCGGTATCTGCCCTAAGGTTGAACATATGGAGGGCTATTTCTTTTCACCCTTTTTCATAACTTTTCTTTTTAATTCTTCAACCCCTTCTTTCTCATTTCTCATTTTCTCCTTTTTTCAATCATACCTAAGGGCTTCTAATTCTAGTCTATTGGAATTGTCCTTGGGTAGATCCCTCCAGCTCTGGCGGATCATTGGACATAAACCTAACCATAATCACCTTATTACTCCATGATTATTCTAGATTTATTGATCACATGCCATAAAACCTTTTGTGAAAATCTCTCAAAGTGTTTATGATAAATAAGACACATTTGTTGACACTTTGAGAGTTTTGGCTTCTTTTGAAGGACTCCCCCTTCACATGTCCTCATGTATTTTTTAAATAAATTTGTACATGCAAGAGGAGTTGGCACTTTTTGAATTGATCCACTTTCAGTGAACATGACCGATTCGAGACACGCTTACATCACTAGTTAGACTAGCTTGAAATTATTACCCGTCCTGATCAAGTTCAAAGAAAGTCTCTCGATACGGTACATTCTACTCAGACAAGTCCTATTCGAGACACGCTTACATCACTAGTTAGACTAGCTTGAAATTATTACCCGTCCAGGACAAGTCTTTTCGATTACTGACATTTTAAGCTTCGTCAATTCATTGGTACTTTCTCAGTCGAGTTCTTATGAGATACAACCACAATCTTTAAACATTTTGGATCACGTTTTAATCATGTCTTCTCCCCCTCAAAAATAGCATATCATGATATTTTTTATATCAATTGATTAATTGAAAAGCTTTTTTTTTGGGAGATAGACAGATTTGTTTTTGCATGAAATCGGAACATTTTTGTTTTGGAAATACTCCCCCTCAAAACTCGCAAACGATTTGATAATTTAACCTTTTGTAAACATTTTAGAGGGAAGGAGTCTTCTTGAGCAAAATTTTGAAAAAGTAAGAAATTTCGGATTTGTTGAATTTTGCATCAAGGTTTATGAAAAACAAAGACTTCTCTTTGTTTGAATAGGAATGTCGCACTGAGGCATACAACAGTGTCCATTTTTAGGATAAGTGCACTTCTTTGATGAAAATCATTTTACGTAGCACTTTTCTTTCTTTGAAAACTTGAGTTGTGCACTGTAAGGTGTACACAAATCATTTTGATGATGAGCACCGATTTTGATAGATTTTGAAAATCTTTTTGAGAAATATTGAAAAGGTGGTGCTCAAAATGTAAGAGAATTTTGACAATCTAATTTATCATTAGATAAAAAATCATGGTATTGAGCTTAAAGATTTTGAAAGTTTTTCTAAAGAAAACTCAAGCCAGATAAGAGTTTGGTTCTCATTTTAGGATAAGTGCTCGAAAAAAATATTTGAAATCTTTGTTTTGATTAAGCACTTTCCTTTCTTTAAAGCGCGGGTCCTAAACTGATGTGTCCAGAAGCCATCATTTAAGTTCGAGTACTTAGCTGAAATACTAAGAAGTCATCGTTTAAGTCCGGGTTTCGTACTGAAGTATACGAAAGCCATTGTGAAGAAACTTTTGAGAAACGACATGTTTTAGAAAAACATTTTAAAGAACTCCCATTCAAGCATATGTACATGTCCGTATCATTGTTGAATGACATTTCTAGAAACGTACAGAATATTGATTTATACGAGAGACACGTCGTGAGAAGAATATTTTTGGATTTTTTGATTTTATATTGTTTTTGTATTTTTTGAAATTTTATATTTTTGTATTTTTTTTTATGGTTTTTCAAATGTTGTATTTTGTTTTTCAAAAATATTTACAAAGAAGATTTGGAGAATGAAAAATTAAGTTTGGACAAGTAAAATTGGAGTTAAGAGAGGAGTTAGAAAAGGATTTCCACATGCGAAGTTGGCATACAATTCTTCTTTTCCACAACGGGTGTATGAATCCTCTACACTTTCACAAGTACCTGCATCCACAGAAGAAGAATTTGCACAAATAACAGTGTTAGAAGTACATGTTTCCTCACATTGACGCTGTTCACTATCAATGGTTGTTGTGGTTGACTGGTTTCTACTTCCTTATCATGATGATGTACACTATCATTAGTCTTTGTGCAACTTTCAAAAATCTTCCCTGTAGGAATCCATCTAAGACCAACTATTTTAAAAACTTTTCCCGTAGGAATCCACCTAAGTAAGATCTAGAAGTAGTTTTCTTATCAGATGCAGCGGAAGACCCAGTTTTTGGAAAACTATATCCTTTAGATATCCACCTATTAGGTTTCTTACCATCTTGCTTCTTATCAACGGGTTTGTTTCAATTTGGTGTCTTAGTGGATTGTGCCCTGACACTTGACTTTCCTTTCTTGATAAATTGTGCAATACACGCATTGTGATTAGCTGAAAAAACACATTTTTGACATGTAGGACAGACAAATTCAACATCCTTGCTTAACACAGCAACTTTAACTTTGTCACTACAGTCATTTGGAAATTGCTTTTTGTTCAGAAAAGACTCAGAATTGCTAGTGTTGTTTTCTTCATGCATTGCTTTTACTTTTTCGCAACTACTCTTAGATGTAGGTCAATCCCCAGTTTTTTGTTGATTGTTCATAGGTAATGGTTTACTACTACTAGCAGTGCTTTGGAATCTTGTAGAATTCATCACACTAGGTTTTGTACCTAAAATTCCGTCTATTCGAATTTGTGCCTTTTTCTTAGCTTCTTTTAGATGGTGATTTTGGACCAAGTCATTAGAACCAACAGATTCTTTAACAGTTTTTGTGGTCACATTCGGTGTACTGTTCCTAGAAGAGCCAAGTGCAATCACATTTGTGTTTCTTTCAACAACCAGTTTTTGTTTTTCAATAATCTTTTCAATTTCCTTTTTCTTGGGTAAGGGTTGTGGAGTGACTGGTTTGTCAAATCCTTTTTCGCATCGATTTTTGGAGCAAACCGGGAAATTGACATTTTTGATTTTTCAACCGTTTTTGAAACATTTGGTGTGTCCGAATTCGATGGTTTTGCAAACTTAGTATCCACACCCTTCCCTTTTATACTTTCAAGCTGAGCTCTCAAAACATCATTTTCCTTCTTCATGTCCTTGTAGGCATGCTCATACGACAATTTGTCATACTTGCATTCCTCTGATTTTTGATCGAGTTGTTTAAAAAATGACATGTTTTCTTTTTCAAGTTTTACATGAGCATTTTCATATTTTGAAACAATTTCAGATGTCTCAGCTCGCAGTCTTTCATCGTCCTCAATAGAATATGATTGTAAAATGATGGACATTATATTAGTAGTCATAACGGCTTCGAAGAGAGAGTCATTTAACCTTTCCAAAACATGTATGTTTTCGCAAGTTTCATTAGCTTCTTTTACCAGGGATTTGTAGTCCTTGACAAAGTCGGCTGTTTCTTTTAAGAAAGCTTGTTCAAAATGGATTACCCTCGCACTGGTGTTACTCAGTGGGATAGTAATTTCGTTTTCAAACACCTTTTTCTGTTTGTTATGAAAACTAGAATACCAGTTTTTAATACTGATATTAGTTTTAGATTTAACAATCTGTTGTAGTGTTTCAATTCTCTTTTTAACGTCATCAAGAATGTCTCTAGCCTCACTTGTATTAAAAGGGTTGTTAGAAGACATTTGTTCCATGTTTGAAAGAGATTTGGAAACAACTACGGGTTTAGAAACTTCTAGGCTTTTGGAAAAAGGTTTGGAAAGCTCATATGCTTGTTTTTGTGGAACAAAAGTAATGCCCCAAAAGTTTGTTCAATTTGTTGTAATCAATTGGTTTCAAATCAGGATTCTTTCGTTTCATTTTATTAATGCTCTCTTCGACCAGTTCTATCGTTTCCACATAATCATGAACAATAGGAGGATCATGCTTAGTAAACAAAACATTACCATTAAACAAACTATTCTATTCTTGCTGAGCTTTCTTGAGATTACAAGGAGTTTTGTTCCCTAGAGCCATTTTATGTTTTGTATGGTAAATCGGATTAGTTTGATTAGCAATCATATTCATTATTTGACTTGATTGACCCGACTTAACCACTAATTCTTCTAATTTTGCAATCTTGTGTTCTGACTCTATGATTTCATCCAAAAGTTTATCTTCTTTCTTTGCAAAGTCCTTTTTCAACTCATCCCTTTCTTTTTCAAGATTGGTATAAGCTGATTTTTGTTTAGAAAGTTGGTTTTGCAAATCAGAAATTTCCGCGTTTAAGGATTTTATCTTCTTGTGTGAATTAACATCAAGTGTATCAAACTTGATTTGCAAAAGTTTTTCCCTTAAAACGGAATTTCGATAACCAGTTTCTAATTCTGACAATCTTTTGTTATGAAACTCAAATGCTTTAACGTTTTCCTTGTAACTCTTAAGCTCAGCGGTCAATTTTTCATTCGCGGCCTTAACTTCGCGATTGACCTTTTTCGCATTTTCTATTTCAATGCTGCAATTATTCAATAATGATTCAAAGAAAGCACTGGTTTCCTCATCATTAGCACCATTTTGTGCAACTTGAACTCCATTAGGATCCATATCTGAAGTTTCATAGTTAACATTGCTATTAACTTGTTCCCCGACATATGTATCATAATTAGGTTCAGGTGGCACATAATGTGGCTTCTTATGAGCAAACGGATTAGCATCATTACCATAATATGGTACCTCATGGAGTAGATCTGAATCATAAGTAGGAGGAAGATCAAAATCACTGCTTGATGTTGTTGCCTGCTGATTTGCCATAAAGTTGTAGGTTTCATTGAGATCTGCTGAATTCTCATTAACTCTTGTTGTAGCTCTAAAGTCATTTTCCTCAGCAATCAACGGTATTCCCGATTCTTCTTTAATTGCTAGCCTTAATAAGTACTAGATCTTTTCAACCTTGTTGAAATTTCTACCAATAACACTGCTGTGAATTGCTGATGTAGGTTTCTTAATCGAAGTCATGAAACAACAATCATTCCCATTTTGATTAACCACATTCTGACACATAAACTGATCCATCAGATTTCCAACATATTGCCTTATCTGAATCCCCATCTGCTCTTAGCATATCCATGTTGATTCCCAATAACATGTTCATTTGCCAGTGTACCTTGATTCCTAGTAAAGTCAGTTGGAAACATTTCTGCTAGAATCTCAAGTGCTTGCTGCTTTTGTCTCAACATTCCTTCATCAAACCTAGCCTTGTAGGCAAGTTGCTCTTCCAACTATTTCTGCTTCACGTTCTCAGAATATGGGGAAAAGGTTGGTTCTGGTAGTTATGTATCAGTTGGTGCAAAGAGATTGTATGCAGGTTCAACGATCTCAGCTTGTGTCTCTTGCATGGTCAACTTCTCTTTTGGTGTGACGGTGTGATAGGAAGGTTCTACATTATCAGGTTCTTCTGACTTATGTTCACATGATTCTTCAACATTTTGTTCCTTTTCTGTCATAGGTGGTCGCTTCATTTGCTCAGTGAATGTAATTGGAAATCTCAGGTCAAGATATCTTACGTAATCTGGTAGCTCATTTTCTTCAACGTCTTGTTTAGTATCAGTTAACGGCTTCTCAGTTTCATTCAGTATTTGCTCAGTCTCAGTCATCGTCTTCTCGATCTTAGGATATGGAGCAAAGAATTGAACAAGATATTCCATGTCCATTGATGGAAAGAGATTGTTGAGGAAAGACCTTGATGAAGTTATGATTGATAAAGTTGATTCTTAGATCGTTCCAACGAAATAGGAGTTGAATTTGATGAAGGTTACTTTCCTTGGTCAACGAACTTACAATCCACCAACAATTTTTGAAACTAAGTCCACCAAAAAATTTCCTAAAAGAGTTCTAGAAAAAAAAAATTCTAAAAGTGTTCTAGAAATTTTTTTCTAAAAGTGTTCTAGAAATTTTTTTTTCTAAAAGTGTTCTAGAAATTTTTTTCTAAAATTGTTCTAGAAAAAAAATTTCTAAAAGTGTTCTAGAAAAAAATTTCTAAAAACGTTCTAAAAAAAGATTTTCTAAAAGTGTTCTAGAAAAAAAAATTCTAAAAGTGTTCTAGAAATTTTTTTCTAAAAGCGTTCTAGAAAAAGTTTCTAAAAGTGTTCTAGAAAATTAAGTAATT
This sequence comes from Artemisia argyi, assembly GCA_030686995.1. Lineage (NCBI taxonomy): Eukaryota > Viridiplantae > Streptophyta > Magnoliopsida > Asterales > Asteraceae > Artemisia > Artemisia argyi. The sequence goes on from CM060702.1 coordinate 199,815,430, forward strand.
AACACCCAAAACTTTCTAAATTATACAATTTAGAGAGTATACTACGAGTCGAAGTGTTTTCTCACTTATATAAGCAAGGGAAACACCGAGTAAGCAACGGTAACACTTCACGATCAACAGGGATTATTCTCGAAAGTTGGTACAAAAGTGTTCTCGAAATTTTTTTTGGCAAACTTTCTAAATTACACAAGTTTGAGAGTATTCCACAAGTCGAAGTGTTTTCTCACTTATACAAGCAAGGGAAACACCAGGAAAGCAACGGTAACACTTAAGGATCAACAAGGTGTATTCTCAAAAGTTGGTACAAATGTGTTCTCGAAAATTAGGGTTTGAATTCTCGAAAATGTGCCAGAATTTTGATTTTGCTTAAAGCACACCCAAATGAAGTTTGTATTCCAAGATTCTTGTACTTCTAGTTATAAAAGCACAAAAACTTGAAAAAAGTTGCAAACTTGATGAATTTTGATTTTGCTTAAAGCACACCCAAATGAAGTTTATATTTCAAAAAGATTGAAACTTTCTTGTTAGAAAAGGTTTATAACACTAGTTTGTAATAAAAAAAGTGTTAAAAGCTAAGAAAAACAAGAAAAGTAAAAAAAATTTGAGAAAATTCGTTTAGAAAGCTAAAAAAAAAAAAAATGAAACAAACAAACTCCCAACACTTCTAAATCATTATTTGGCGATTGATACCACTTGTAAGAACATAAATCTATCAACTTTATCACACATAATAGCCTTGGTGACTTGATATGTGAAGTATGTTAGAGAGAGAAAGTAGAGAATGTATAGAAAGAAAGAAGAGAGAATATTATTAGAGAAACACACACTTACACATACAAGCACAAATAGTCGGACTTTCTTGTAAAACCCTAAACTTTCTTGTAGAAGAAGCTGGACGGAATTTTTGGTCGGAAAAGTCGCCGGAAAATACTCAGACTTTCTTGTAAAGAAAGTTCCGAAATTCTAAAACCCTAAACTTTCGAAAAGTTGTGGAAAGAAAACTTTCAAAATTTTTTGAAAAGTTTCGGAAATTTATTTTGAAAAGTTTCGAAATTTTATTTTGAAAAGTTTCAAAAATGAAAGATGAAAAGTTTCGAAAAGAAAAGGTGAAAAATTTTGAAAAGTTAACAGAAGGTGAAGATGAAGACTTACATTTACCTATGTTTTTTTACGTTTTCATCCGTTTTTTTCATTTTCGTCTGTTTTTTTCGTTTTTCTCCGTTTTTTTACGTTTTCATCCATTTTTTTTTCGTTTTCGTCTACTTTTTTACGTTTTTGTCCGTTTTTTTTCGTTTTCGCTTTTTTTAACGTTTTCGTTCATTTTTTTAGATATTCATCCGTTTTTATCCATTTTTATCCGTAAAAAACAGACGAAAACGTAAAAAATAGACGAAAATGAAAAAAACGTCAAAAACAGACGAAAACGAAAAAAATAGATGAAAACGTAAGAAAACGGAGGAATATGTAAAAAAATGACGAAAACAAAAAAAATCGGAGGAAAACAAAAAAAAAAACGAAGGAAAACGTAAAAAAAAGAAGGAAAATGTAAAAAAAAAAAAAAAAAAAAGACGAAAAAAAAAATGGATGAAAACGTAAAAAAACAGAGGAAAATGTAAAAGTACAGACGAAAACGAAAAAAAACGGATGAAAACGTTAAAAAATGGATGAAAACGTTAAAAAATGGAGGAAAATGTAAAGATAAAGACGAAATCGAAAAAAAATGTTAAGTATAGATAAAAAAGGTAAAAAAATGGACGAAAGCGTATGAAAACGTTAGAACACCGGACAAAAACGTAAAAAAACGGACATAAACGTAAAATAAGAGACGAAAAAAAAAAAAAAAAGGGATGAAAACGTAAAAAAAACGGAGGAAAACGTAAAAAAAAAAAAAGAGACGAAAACAAAAAAAAAAAAAAAAAAAAAAAAAGCCTGACAAAAACGTAAAAAAAAACATACGAAAACGTATTAAAACGGAACTTGCGAACGTATTATAGAAAAGAAAAGAAAGAAAAAAATTGCATGTTCGTCCTTTTGCACCGTTCGTCCTTTTGGTTTGTGAAATAACTAGTATACCCTCATGGGACTTCAGGTGTAACAACACTTAACAAGCGTTAGTGGGGGATGGACTAACGACGCCAAACGTTTGCCCGTTAAGAATGAACGGTGCAGTTTTTTTGGGTAAAGGGACTAACGACGCCAGTCAACGCAAACCACAAGGACCACTCGTAATTAAGTGAATGCCTAAAAATGATGTCATTGGTATGCACTTTTATTTTTTTGCATAAATCAGTGCACAAGCGTCAAATTAAGTGAATGCCTAAAAATGATGTCATTGGTACCAATTAGACCACTCTTAATGATCCAAACAATCACACATCATCTGCCCTTTCAATGCGTCGTCACATATTACATCCTCCCTTTTCATGCGTGATCATCAAATTTTGGAGGTGATTTGGTGATGCGTGCGTATATCGTTGTAGGTATAGACAGTGGCGGATCTAGGAAATTTAGATATGTGTGGTATTTTTTTTTTTTTTTTTTTTACATCAACTTGTAACTTATATAGAATAAAAAGTACGAAAATTACACAACTTATATAGAAGCAAAAAAAGTTACCTTGATCGTCCTAATTACATCAAGTTCTAACTTATATAGAATAAAAACTACGATAGTTACACAACTTATATAGAAGCAAAAAAAAAAAAGTTACCACGATCATCCTAAATCAATTTACCCTTTGATCTTTCATGGATTGGAAGCGCTTCATCACTTCTTCATTTTTCACATTGATGAATATTTCTTTCTCTATGCTACAAAGTAGAGCATGGCTCAAAAATCTATTACCCATTCGATTACGAAGATCTGACTTTATCAACTTCATTGTGGAAAAACATATTTCCACTGTTGCAGTAGCCACGAGTAAAACCAAAGCGAGCTTCAATAACTTATATATTAAAAGAAAAGATTTATGTTTATCTAATCGCACCATATCCGTAGCAAGCTCTGTAATAGTTTCCAACTTTGAAAAATCATCATTTTGAACCACATTCACACGATATAGGTCAAGTTCTTGCATAAGATGAAACCTATCAGAATCCGTAAAGTCATCTGGATATAACGTAGTCAAAGTAATCAATTTTGAGGCGTCAAACATAGAAAATGAAGCACGCGGACTCAAAGCTGATATTTTACTAAGTAAGTTTGTGCTTATCTTACTAAAGCGATCACCAAACTCTTGGATTGGCATATCCAAAACCGTGTTAAATATGTCAATTTCAAAATAATGTCGATTCGTTTTACCACCTAATCTATTTCTTTTAGCCGTACATGTTTCGCCCATCTTCAGCACTTCAATACCATACTTTGTACAAAAGATGTTCACTTTCTTCAACATTGTATCAAACCCATTTGCTCTAAGTGTCATCAATGTCTCTTTTGTTCCAATAATCAGCAAAACCGCTTCCAATATATTTTGATCTTTTTTTTGAAAAGCCTTCGACAATAAATTTGTGGCCCCTAAAATGTGCTCCATTAAGTGCAAGTAAAACACAAACTCGTACTTTTTAAAATATGATAGAATGCCTTATGCCTGGACTCGATTTCGAGCATCATTACCTTCTTTTTCAACAAAATTAAGTACTTTAATAACTTCAGGAAACAAATTAAACAAACTCACAATTGTTTTGTAATGGGAACCCCAACGTGTATCTCCTGGTCTTATAACGGTTATTTCTTGGTTTAACCCTCGTCCAGTATCATTTGCACCCGCGCTGATTTCTGCTTCTACTCTCTCTTTGTAATTATCTCGAATCATATCTTTTCTTTTATAAGAAGATGAAACCACATTTATCACACCGATTAGCTTCTCAAAGAACTTAACAAGACCTTCGTGGTGTTTTGCAACCGCTACAATTACCAGTTGTAGTTGGTGAGCGAAACAATGCACATAATATGCTGAGCTATTCTCTTTCAAGATCAAAGCTTTCAAACCATTTAACTCGCCACGCATATTACTTGCTCCATCATAGCCTTGACCTCTTACCTGTTGAAAGATTCGATATATTATATAAGATAGAAATTATATAAACATTATAACTAAAGAAACAATCATGATAAACATAAAACATGTAGACTAACATGTTTCAAACTCAGTTTATGATGTGCAAATAGAGTATTGTTAGCATTAAAAATATGTATTGAAAAGTGATGGTCATTATCATACGTGTAACTTTGTAATGTGTCGTAGAATACAATAGAATAGTCAAAGGGCTCATGGATTGGGCTAAGCTAATAGGTTAAATATAAATATTAAGCTAGTCCATTTATGTTAAGAAGATATTTACGTAAAAAGCCCAATCCATCTCCAAGCCCATGGAAAGCCTTTAGGGCATTATGTAACGAACTATATAAACACCTCAAAGCTCATTTGAGGTGTGTACTTGTGTGTGTAAGTGTGTGTTTCTCTAATAATATTCTCTCTTCTTTCTTTCTCTACATTCTCTACTTTCTCTCTCTAACATACTTCACATATCAAGTCACACTTGTAAGAACATAAATCTATCAACTTTATCACGCATAATAGCCTTGGTGACTTGATATGTGAAATATATTAGAGAGAGAAAGTGGATAATGTAGAGAAAGAAAGAAGAGAGAATATTATTAGAGAAACACACATTTACACACACAAGCACTCACCTCAAATGAGCTTTGAGGTGTTTATATAGTTGGTTACATAATGCCCTAAAGGCTTTCCATGGGCTTGGAGATGGATTGGGATTTTTACATAAATATCTTCTTACCATAAATGGACTAGCTTAGTATAAATATTAACCTATTAGCTTAGCCCAATCCATGAGCCCTTTGACTATTCTATTGTATTCTATGACACATTACAAAGTTACACATATAAGAATGACCATCACTTTTTGATGAGGCGAAAAATAAACCGTTTTTAGGGGGTCATTTAAGCCCGGAATTGAATTTATTTGATCAAATATTGCCCTAAATCGTTCCTTTTGTGATTTTAGGTACTTTGGGAGAGAAATCTGGAAAAGGAAGCAATTCGGATGTTTTTGGAGCATAAAAGTGAAGAAAACGCCAAAGTCTTAATTTTCCTTGCTGGGAACAGTAGGTGACGGCGTCAAGAAGAAAATCTTGACGGCGTCAAGAGTAATTTCCACGACGATCCAGTACAGATTTGATGGCGTCACAAGGTAGGGCGTCAAGAGGAAAATGCATGACGACCTGGAAATACATAACACATGACGGCGTCAAAAGTAGATCAAGGCAGTCCGAGGAGTATTTTGGCGGCGAGATGACGGCGTCACAAATTTGTTCTTGACGTCGTCAGACCCTATTTCCTATATATAGTTTTCTAATTTTCACATTAAAAAGAGAGAAGTTTTGGAGAAACCCTAAGTCCGAACTTGGCACGAATTTTACAGGTTTTTCAAGGGTTCTCAGCCCTTGAACCCTTTCATGTGTAATTGAGATAAGTATTCTTTTAATTCAATCAATATGTCTATGTGTTGGTTGTCTATATCTTGTTCTTGTCTTAATTCCATCATGCTAGGCTAGATCTATCTTGTGTTTGCTTGGATCTAATGAAACCTAGATGTTAATTATGTGTTGATTACTTGTTTATGGTTGTATTGGATAAATGATTTCGATGTTAGGCTTAAGAAAACTGGCAGATCTCCCATTGGTAACATGCTTGAACGTCTTAGGAAACATGAACTGACGTGCACTAGGTTTTATTGGTTGCATTTAATGCATGAGTAAATTCTAATGATCCCACGTTAGGAGCTTCTTAGCCGGCTCGACATAGGAGTGAAGTAGGCACTCATAGGAATGGGGAATTAAGTGCGCCACCCCATGAATGGTATTAAGGAATACAATCCGTCATCCACGCAACTATAACAAGTAATAAACGTGTAAAAGATATCTAGGGAGTAGTGAAATCTAAGTAAACACATTTTCTCCACTTATTGCTCACAACCTTAGTTTAATTTAGTTTATTTTCATTTCTAGTATTTTATTTTGATTGCATCTTTAGTATTGGGTTAGTTGACTAGCAACTAATTCCGCCCAAATTCTTCAAAACCCGAGATTTTTACTTGCTTTCTAAAAAAATATAAAAAAAATACAAAAATAATCATCCCTCATCTTTAGAACTAGTATTTAGGTTTTCTAATCCTAGCGACACTATTCCTAGCTGAACGATCAGTCCCCCGGTACTTGTCACTATACTATACTACAACGATCAGGTACACTGCCTGGTGGGGGTTGTAAGCTTCTCAAGATCCCTTGAGAGGTAAAGCCTGGTGCGATTCACATGTATCATGTTTTTGGCGCCGCAGCCCGGGGAATAGTTATTGTCTAGGTTAGAATCTCTTTTTATTAGGTCTACTTGCTAAATTCCTTTCTAGTAAGATTTTATTTTTATTTTTATGTTTTCTTTAGTCTATCTTATTTCTTTGTGTTTTTGTTCGTAACTCTTCACCACCCGACATCATGGACGATGGGAACATCCTTGAACCCGTCATCCCACCACAACAAAACCCACCACTAGAACCTCTTAGGCCCCGAACCATAGGAGAATATTCCCGACCTAGCCACCAAGGCTACCGAAACACCATTGAGCTCACCGGAGCCAATGTGACTCCCTTGCGATCCGACACCATCCGGTTGGTGCAAAGCGGATGTGCATTCCATGGACTTCGTTCTGAAGATCCAAACCAACATCTTAAGGACTTCCTAAAAATCGTAGATTCCATAGACCTAGGTGTTGAAACTAGAGAGACAACCCGATTACGCCTATTCCAATTCCCTCTACGGGATCAAGCTAGTCAATGGCTTGAGCATTTACCCGCGGGATCCATCACCACATGGTATAATCTCACCAATCGCTTCCTTACTCAATTCTTCCCACCGGGGAGAACTACTAAGCTTAGAAATGACATCTTGATGTTCCAACAACGTCAAAATGAATCTCTTTATGAAGCATGGACTCGTTTCAAGGACTTACTCCAAAAAGTCCCTCATCATGGCATAGATCTTTGGCTCCAAGTCCAAATCTTTTAGGACCATATCGATCTCTCCACGAGGCGAGCCATTGACCAATCGGCCGGTGGTAAGCTACGTGATTAAAGTGAGGAACAATCATGGGAACTCATAGAAGATCTTGCTCTCTATGACAACGAAAGTTGAAATGATCCCCGTGATTTGAACAAAACGGTCAAGGCAATATCTTTGCCTTCGAACAATTCTAGCACTCCCAACCGTAGGATCATGGAACTTGAGGACCAAGTCAAGTTTCTCATGAAATCTTACGAAGCTCCTAAGCCTTCAAGCCAAGTGAACAAAACCACTTCTTCATGCGAATTATGTAGTGGTCCCCATGACACTCGTGATTGTGTGGAACTCCCCGGAACAGCTTTTGCGGACTACGCATCCACGCGTACCGATGAAGCGGGAGATAAGTGGTACACTTTCAAGCCCGAGCCAAACCCTTACGGTGATTCATACATCCTCTTGGAAAAATCACCCAAACCTTAGGTGGAAACAAAATCAACCCAATTCTTCCAATCCGCCTAATCGTTATCAATCAAACGGTCCACCCTCCAACCGTACTTTCAACAACAATCCTTCTAACAATTATGATAGTACCAACAATCTTGAAGGGTTGATGTATAAGTTCATGGCATCTCAAGAAGCTCGCATATCTAAGTTTGAAACCGATTTCAAACAAAAACAAAGCGAGATGACCACCAAAATTGACGCATTGTTGAAAGTTCTCAATGACCGAGAAATGGGAGCACTCCTAAGCGACACGGTCAAGAATCCAAAACTAAACGTTAATTCCATATCTTCAGTTTTGTCACCCACTTCGTGTCCACAATACTACTCGGTTAAATCAACGAGCACGTGTTTCAAACAAAACCAAATTCTTCAAAAGGACCAATCAAGTAAAACACCCAATATAGAACCGGTCAAAAGTATAGTTGAAACACCTCTTACGCATGACCTTGACGATGAATTCAAAGAACTTCACCTTGAACGCCCCGTCATTGATGTCTTAGCGCGTGCTCCTTACTATAGTGCCCTCCTAGAAAAATATGAGAAGTTTAAACTAGGTAAAAATGGGACCGCCTTCGTTCAAAACAAGTTGCCTAAAAAGCTTGAGGATCCGGGTATATTTGTTTTGCCTTGTAAAATAGGAAGATCCGAAGCTTTCGACACACTAGCCGATTTAGGGTCAAGCCTCAACTTGATTCCATTGTCCTTATTCACCGCTCTTAAGCTAGGAAAGTTAGAGGAGACGGAGGTATTGATAGGGCTAGCGGATGGGAGTATTGCCCACCCGGTTGGAATGATTAAGGATGTAGTTGTTCACGTAGGAAAGTTAACTATATTAGCGGATTTTCACGTCCTAGACATGGTTAGTGACACTACATGCCCATTATTGGTAGGAAGAGGATTTTTAGCAACCGCTAGCGCCATGATAGATTGTAAGGAGTCTAAGATAGCGGTAGGTGAAGGCGATACTTGGTCGGTGTACGATGTAAAGAAGCATAGTTATGATTGTGATGATGAACCGACACCGCATTGGGTAAAGATGAATAGGAGAGCGTCTAGATATGAACCTTGGATAGAAAGGAACTTTATAGGACCTCAATGTCCATTTTATCTAGAAAAAGATTTCATTGAGAAAACACATTTGGTGGAACAACTCGTAGCTAGAGATGAAGAGCTAGATCCCTTTGAGGACCCCTTAGTCTTTAGGAAGATGATTTAGTTCTTGAGCGTAATGCCTATTAATATAGAGATGAATAAGTGGAAAAGAGAGGGAGACAAGTGTAAATGGAGGTGGGACAAGCCACCTAAAGAAGGTGACGGATCATGGCATATGAGGATGACTTTGTATGATCCGGATGGAGAAAAGTTTGAAAGGTCATACCATACTAAGGAACCGATAGGAAGTTGAAACCTAAGTTTGATCCCAAGGATGTCCTCAATGAGGAACTCACCCGTATCACGTAGTAACCCATGACCTTGAGTCTAGCTACAAGACTCGTAAATAAAGAAAAGCGATTCTTGGGAGGCAACCCATGTTTTGTGATTTTATTTTGTTTGTTTGTTATTTGCTTCCGTATGCATGCTTTATTTTTATTGTTGGTAGATCATGTTTCTCAATTAAATAGTGAAATACTTTACTTTGTTGTTTTGGCCTAGTCTTAACTCTACCTAAAAGTATTTTTGCAAAAGATAAGTGTAAGGGGAAACCCCAAATATGTTTTTAAGAAACAAATCGATCATGATTCTCCACAATATTAAATGAACATGTATATTCGTATTTGTTAGAGTCAATTGCTTGTATTGAGTCATAATGAAGTTTTGCAGGATTTTCCAGGAAGTAGGACCAAGTTTTTCCAGAAATTTTCCGGAAACTTAACATAAGAATTTCTGTAGGTCACTTCTGACGGCGTCACGAGTTAACTATTGACGGCGTCACGTGTAAAAATCTGGAAATTTTACCAGTTTTGTTTTTCTAACAGAGTCTTATGGTTTTTGTGAATTATTAAGTTTTATAATCTCCAGGAAATCTGCAAACTTCATTCCACAAGCATTATATCTTATCTTGTTTTCTAGGATTTAGTAACTTATATAGGATGCCGCCGATTTTATGCGAGGTTGTCTTGTCTATTTTCTCAGGATTTACAGGTTATGTATGACAAGAAGATGATTTATATTCTGGAAGGGAAGCTTTGATTGTTCATTTTCTTGAAGGAAGATTTAACCTGACCACCTTATTATCCATACCGAGCGAATAAGGGGAGTATTTGATTTCATTCTTTTTACTTATTTCACTTTTACATTCTTTACTTGAACATTGGGGACAATGTTCATCTTAAGTGTAAGGGGAGGGTAAAAAGATGATACCTTACATGTACACTTTCGCTTGAGTTTGTTTTGTCTAATGGTAGATGTGTAATAAAACTATGAGAAATACTTGTTAGTGCAATTTTAGCGCCAAATTTAAAATTTTTTACAACATTTAGGAGTGAAACTTTAGCTATAGCAAGCGTCTCATGGATAAGAGATTGTATGACTAGCACATAACCGTATATTCAGAAAAATTTTCCACCCAAATATGTGAGGTTCGCCTTTAGATTCGATAGGGAAAGCATTTACTATTAGTGCTTATGAGTGTACCGGTAGCATTTAGATTCTAGAACTTGCGTTAGTGATGCATCCCGAGACCGCTAGTGAGACTACATTCGTGTGGTAGAATTTACTACATGATAAGTGGCATTAGGATCACCTTTGTGTTAAACCCGTATCATAATTACTTGACCATTTAAGTCATATTACTTGGCTAGTTAAGTCAACTAATTTTTCCCACACCCTTAGCGTTGTACTCAATTTTAGTACACGAAACCCCTAGTACACCCCTCTGAGCCTATCCTTTTGGTTCTAACTTTAAGCATTTTACTTAAAGGAAGAATTTGTTACACCCCACTTAAATGTACACCCAAATTGCCTTAGCCTTCCGTGTATGCACTCATTTTTAGTGTATTATTGTTATTTGTTAAACCCTAAGTTAACTATCTAATTGATTACATGGTTACTAAGTCGAGTCATATCCTTGTACATATTGTTTTGGGATGATTGGGACTCATGGGTAAAGTACTTATTTATGGAGTAATGGGGAAGAATATCATTTATTACCCCCATATGTACGTTAATCTTAAAAGTGCTCCATGTGTTTTGATTTTCTTAATTCGAGAAATTAGAATAGTTTATTGTAAAGTATGTAAAAATTCAAGTGTAAGGGGAATTTTCATTCCCTATGATGTATTATTTTGGATGGTAGGGTAAGAGTGTATGCAAAAAAAAATAATAAATAAATAAAAAAAAAATAAATCAAAAAAATCAAGAAAAAGAAAAAAAAAATAGAAAAAGAAAAAAGAGAAAAAAACATACAGACTACCATCCCTTTTTATTCTATGTTCATTTTATGTTTTTGTTATTTTTCATTTATTAGCTTAAGTCGAGTCTAGTCTTGGCTTAGCAACGCCATATTGTACATGTAATTAACCAAGATTGTTAACTCGCCACCAGTAAAAACTTCCTTTATCCAACAAAACCGTGTATTTCATATCCCTACACCTAACGTTACAACCCTTTAAAAGACCTCTTTGATAGTTTATCCTAGGTGCTTACGCCATGTGGTGGAGGTTTGATCCTTTCTCATGCCTATGGTAATCTATTTTGCTATGACAGGTAGTGAGAGATATCTTCCGTTTCCATATTGAAATTTATACTTTATTACACCCGAGAGATGTGAGTATCTAAACACTATTTGTGAGGTGCTTGTGTATGACCTCCGTGCTTGTCTTTGGTCTTTAGTGGAACGATTATTTGTTGTAATTACTTTTATATTAGTGTTAAATGACCCCTAACTTGTATTTTGATTAGAATAAAAGCGCAATTGCTTGAGGACAAGCAAATCTCAAGTGTAAGGGTATATGATGAGGCGAAAAATGAACCATTTTTAGGGGGTCATTTAAGCCCGGAATTGAATTTATTTGATCAAATATTGCCCTGAATCGTTCCTTTTGTGATTTTAGGTACTTTGGGAGAGAAATCTGGAAAAGGAAGCAATTCGGACGTTTTTGGAGCATAAAAGTGAAGAAAACGCCAAAGTCTTAATTTTCCTTGTTGGGAACAGTAGGTGACGGCGTCAAGAAGAAAATCTTGATGGCGTTAAGAGTAATTTCCATGACGAACCAGTACAGATTTGACGGCGTCACAAGGTAGGGCATCAAGAGGAAAATGCATGACGCCCTGGAAATACATAACACCTGACGGCGTCAAAAGTAGATCAAGGCAGTCCGAGGAGTATTTTGGCGGCGAGATGACGGCGTCACAAATTTGTTCTTGACGCCGTCAGACCCTATTTCCTATATATAGTTTTCTAATTTTCACATTAAAAAGAGAGAAGTTTTGGAGAAACCCTAAGTCCGAACTTGACACGAATTTTACAGGTTTTTCAAGGGTTCTCAGCCCTTGAACCCTTTCATGTGTAATTGAGATAAGTATTCTTTTAATTCAATCAATATGTCTATGTGTTGGTTGTCTATATCTTGTTCTTGTCTTAATTCCATCATGCTAGGCTAGATCTATCTTGTGTTTGCTTGGATCTAATGAAACCTAGATGTTAATTATGTGTTGATTACTTGTTTATGGTTGTATTGGATGAATGATTTCGATGTTAGGCTTAAGAAAACTGGCAGATCTCCAATTGGTAACATGCTTGAACGTCTTAGGAAACATGAACTGACGTGCACTAGGTTTTATTGGTTGTATTTAATGCATGAGTAAATTCTAATGATCCCATGTTAGGAGCTTCTTAGCCGGCTCGACATAGGAGTGAAGTAGGCATTCATAGGATTGGGGAATTAAGTGCGCCACCCCATGAATGGTATTAAGGAATACAATCCGTCATCCACGCAACTATAACAAGTAATTAACGTGTAAAAGATATCTAGGGAGTAGTGAAATCTAAGTAAACACATTTTCTCCACTTATTGCTCACAACCTTAGTTTAATTTAGTTTATTTTCATTTCTAGTATTTTATTTTGATTGCATCATTAGTATTGGGTAAGTTGACTAGCAACTAATTCCGCCCAAATTCTTCAAAACCCGAGATTTTTACTTGCTTTCTAAAAAAATATAAAAAAAAAATACAAAAATAATCATCCCTCATCTTTAGAACTAGTATTTAGGTTTTCTAATCCTAGCGACACTATTGCTAGCTGAACGATCAATCCCCCTGTACTTGTCACTATACTATACTATAACGATCAGGTACACTGCCTGGTGGGGGTTGTAAGCTTCTCAAGATCCCTTGAGAGGTAAAGCCTGGTGCGATTCCCACGTATCACTTTTTAATACATATTTTTAATGCTAACAATCTCCCCCTAAGGGGTGGTCATTGGAATGATGCTCCACGTGACTAGGTCTTCTGTGTTCTTTGCTTAGAATTTTGTGTGTCATTGAAGAATAGTCGTTAATCTTTGTTCCTTCATACTTTGTGATCTTTGATAACTGACTTTTCATCGTTCTTTGTTCTTTTGTGATGTGGAGTCATCTGCCTTTCGTCACTTCTACGTCTGTGGTGGTTGTCCGCCATTCCAACATGCTCATACGTCTTTGAACTTTGAGATTCATACATTAGCAGTTCCATTTCTTTCACTTTGATCTTTGTCTCTTTTACTTTGTAGATTCTTCTTTTTGGCATAAAATCTTTCTTTAAACACCGTGTTGCTTAGATCTTTAAGGGAGCTTTCATTGACTTTCTGATGTAAGTATGAGCATGTGGAATCTATCGTCATGGAGGTGATATGATGCTGCAAGTAAATGGTTAGCAATAAATCAACCGGTACTTACAGGTTCGGAATTAGAGTTCGTCAACAAAATAGTGTGAAGACTCCTTTTAACCCTTACCAAGGCCGTTCCCATTTCGGATACTCCCGAGAGAGCTTACGAGACCTTCTAAGTAGATCAACGAATGGGTGAGTCGCTGGGGATCACTCCACGTCTGTAGACCATTTTGGAACCACCACGAACACTAAGTGTAACCCACAAGAGATTACCGAAGTGACCTGCTAAAGGCTGTTTGATGTTGACCCTGGCAGGAGTTTTCATTCAATCATAGAGAAACACTTGTGTGAATTCTCTCATAAATGTTCTGGCAGATTGCTAAGATCTGCGTAGGACTCCTAAGTTTACATCTGGCATCCTTAATGTTGAACAACCAGTGTAGAAGTATCAATAGTTCCCATGAGATCTTTTGATGAATCTCGGGGCTCTAGACTCAATAAGTGCACATTAGGTTTCCTATGCTGAGACTAGGGAGAGGTCTCCTGCTTCAATATCAACTATCTCTAAGAGACAGGTTGACAGATTACACCAGTTCCCCGTGAGAATGAAACAAGCTCTTTTAAGAGAACTTGAGTGGCTAGAAGGTTAAGTGCAGTGCGTCACTGGGTCCATGACGTCTTTATCTTCAATACCAGTGTCGCCTTAGCAACAACCAGTAGCATACGAATTGAACCCGGTATCTGCCCTAAGGTTGAACATATGGAGGGCTATTTCTTTTCACCCTTTTTCATAACTTTTCTTTTTAATTCTTCAACCCCTTCTTTCTCATTTCTCATTTTCTCCTTTTTTCAATCATACCTAAGGGCTTCTAATTCTAGTCTATTGGAATTGTCCTTGGGTAGATCCCTCCAGCTCTGGCGGATCATTGGACATAAACCTAACCATAATCACCTTATTACTCCATGATTATTCTAGATTTATTGATCACATGCCATAAAACCTTTTGTGAAAATCTCTCAAAGTGTTTATGATAAATAAGACACATTTGTTGACACTTTGAGAGTTTTGGCTTCTTTTGAAGGACTCCCCCTTCACATGTCCTCATGTATTTTTTAAATAAATTTGTACATGCAAGAGGAGTTGGCACTTTTTGAATTGATCCACTTTCAGTGAACATGACCGATTCGAGACACGCTTACATCACTAGTTAGACTAGCTTGAAATTATTACCCGTCCTGATCAAGTTCAAAGAAAGTCTCTCGATACGGTACATTCTACTCAGACAAGTCCTATTCGAGACACGCTTACATCACTAGTTAGACTAGCTTGAAATTATTACCCGTCCAGGACAAGTCTTTTCGATTACTGACATTTTAAGCTTCGTCAATTCATTGGTACTTTCTCAGTCGAGTTCTTATGAGATACAACCACAATCTTTAAACATTTTGGATCACGTTTTAATCATGTCTTCTCCCCCTCAAAAATAGCATATCATGATATTTTTTATATCAATTGATTAATTGAAAAGCTTTTTTTTTGGGAGATAGACAGATTTGTTTTTGCATGAAATCGGAACATTTTTGTTTTGGAAATACTCCCCCTCAAAACTCGCAAACGATTTGATAATTTAACCTTTTGTAAACATTTTAGAGGGAAGGAGTCTTCTTGAGCAAAATTTTGAAAAAGTAAGAAATTTCGGATTTGTTGAATTTTGCATCAAGGTTTATGAAAAACAAAGACTTCTCTTTGTTTGAATAGGAATGTCGCACTGAGGCATACAACAGTGTCCATTTTTAGGATAAGTGCACTTCTTTGATGAAAATCATTTTACGTAGCACTTTTCTTTCTTTGAAAACTTGAGTTGTGCACTGTAAGGTGTACACAAATCA
The DNA here is from genome assembly GCA_030686995.1 of Artemisia argyi. Lineage (NCBI taxonomy): Eukaryota > Viridiplantae > Streptophyta > Magnoliopsida > Asterales > Asteraceae > Artemisia > Artemisia argyi. Next base: position 199,830,709 of record CM060702.1, read on the forward strand.
TTTTGATGATGAGCACCGATTTTGATAGATTTTGAAAATCTTTTTGAGAAATATTGAAAAGGTGGTGCTCAAAATGTAAGAGAATTTTGACAATCTAATTTATCATTAGATAAAAAATCATGGTATTGAGCTTAAAGATTTTGAAAGTTTTTCTAAAGAAAACTCAAGCCAGATAAGAGTTTGGTTCTCATTTTAGGATAAGTGCTCGAAAAAAATATTTGAAATCTTTGTTTTGATTAAGCACTTTCCTTTCTTTAAAGCGCGGGTCCTAAACTGATGTGTCCAGAAGCCATCATTTAAGTTCGAGTACTTAGCTGAAATACTAAGAAGTCATCGTTTAAGTCCGGGTTTCGTACTGAAGTATACGAAAGCCATTGTGAAGAAACTTTTGAGAAACGACATGTTTTAGAAAAACATTTTAAAGAACTCCCATTCAAGCATATGTACATGTCCGTATCATTGTTGAATGACATTTCTAGAAACGTACAGAATATTGATTTATACGAGAGACACGTCGTGAGAAGAATATTTTTGGATTTTTTGATTTTATATTGTTTTTGTATTTTTTGAAATTTTATATTTTTGTATTTTTTTTTATGGTTTTTCAAATGTTGTATTTTGTTTTTCAAAAATATTTACAAAGAAGATTTGGAGAATGAAAAATTAAGTTTGGACAAGTAAAAGTGGAGTTAAGAGAGGAGTTAGAAAAGGATTTCCACATGCGAAGTTGGCATACAATTCTTCTTTTCCACAACGGGTGTATGAATCCTCTACACTTTCACAAGTACCTGCATCCACAGAAGAAGAATTTGCACAAATAACAGTGTTAGAAGTACATGTTTCCTCACATTGACGCTGTTCACTATCAATGGTTGTTGTGGTTGACTGGTTTCTACTTCCTTATCATGATGATGTACACTATCATTAGTCTTTGTGCAACTTTCAAAAATCTTCCCTGTAGGAATCCATCTAAGACCAACTATTTTAAAAACTTTTCCCGTAGGAATCCACCTAAGTAAGATCTAGAAGTAGTTTTCTTATCAGATGCAGCGGAAGACCCAGTTTTTGGAAAACTATATCCTTTAGATATCCACCTATTAGGTTTCTTACCATCTTGCTTCTTATCAACGGGTTTGTTTCAATTTGGTGTCTTAGTGGATTGTGCCCTGACACTTGACTTTCCTTTCTTGATAAATTGTGCAATACACGCATTGTGATTAGCTGAAAAAACACATTTTTGACATGTAGGACAGACAAATTCAACATCCTTGCTTAACACAGCAACTTTAACTTTGTCACTACAGTCATTTGGAAATTGCTTTTTGTTCAGAAAAGACTCAGAATTGCTAGTGTTGTTTTCTTCATGCATTGCTTTTACTTTTTCGCAACTACTCTTAGATGTAGGTCAATCCCCAGTTTTTTGTTGATTGTTCATAGGTAATGGTTTACTACTACTAGCAGTGCTTTGGAATCTTGTAGAATTCATCACACTAGGTTTTGTACCTAAAATTCCGTCTATTCGAATTTGTGCCTTTTTCTTAGCTTCTTTTAGATGGTGATTTTGGACCAAGTCATTAGAACCAACAGATTCTTTAACAGTTTTTGTGGTCACATTCGGTGTACTGTTCCTAGAAGAGCCAAGTGCAATCACATTTGTGTTTCTTTCAACAACCAGTTTTTGTTTTTCAATAATCTTTTCAATTTCCTTTTTCTTGGGTAAGGGTTGTGGAGTGACTGGTTTGTCAAATCCTTTTTCGCATCGATTTTTGGAGCAAACCGGGAAATTGACATTTTTGATTTTTCAACCGTTTTTGAAACATTTGGTGTGTCCGAATTCGATGGTTTTGCAAACTTAGTATCCACACCCTTCCCTTTTATACTTTCAAGCTGAGCTCTCAAAACATCATTTTCCTTCTTCATGTCCTTGTAGGCATGCTCATACGACAATTTGTCATACTTGCATTCCTCTGATTTTTGATCGAGTTGTTTAAAAAATGACATGTTTTCTTTTTCAAGTTTTACATGAGCATTTTCATATTTTGAAACAATTTCAGATGTCTCAGCTCGCAGTCTTTCATCGTCCTCAATAGAATATGATTGTAAAATGATGGACATTATATTAGTAGTCATAACGGCTTCGAAGAGAGAATCATTTAACCTTTCCAAAACATGTATGTTTTCGCAAGTTTCATTAGCTTCTTTTACCAGGGATTTGTAGTCCTTGACAAAGTCGGCTGTTTCTTTTAAGAAAGCTTGTTCAAAATGGATTACCCTCGCACTGGTGTTACTCAGTGGGATAGTAATTTCGTTTTCAAACACCTTTTTCTGTTTGTTATGAAAACTAGAATACCAGTTTTTAATACTGATATTAGTTTTAGATTTAACAATCTGTTGTAGTGTTTCAATTCTCTTTTTAACGTCATCAAGAATGTCTCTAGCCTCACTTGTATTAAAAGGGTTGTTAGAAGACATTTGTTCCATGTTTGAAAGAGATTTGGAAACAACTACGGGTTTAGAAACTTCTAGGCTTTTGGAAAAAGGTTTGGAAAGCTCATATGCTTGTTTTTGTGGAACAAAAGTAATGCCCCAAAAGTTTGTTCAATTTGTTGTAATCAATTGGTTTCAAATCAGGATTCTTTCGTTTCATTTTATTAATGCTCTCTTCGACCAGTTCTATCGTTTCCACATAATCATGAACAATAGGAGGATCATGCTTAGTAAACAAAACATTACCATTAAACAAACTATTCTATTCTTGCTGAGCTTTCTTGAGATTACAAGGAGTTTTGTTCCCTAGAGCCATTTTATGTTTTGTATGGTAAATCGGATTAGTTTGATTAGCAATCATATTCATTATTTGACTTGATTGACCCGACTTAACCACTAATTCTTCTAATTTTGCAATCTTGTGTTCTGACTCTATGATTTCATCCAAAAGTTTATCTTCTTTCTTTGCAAAGTCCTTTTTCAACTCATCCCTTTCTTTTTCAAGATTGGTATAAGCTGATTTTTGTTTAGAAAGTTGGTTTTGCAAATCAGAAATTTCCGCGTTTAAGGATTTTATCTTCTTGTGTGAATTAACATCAAGTGTATCAAACTTGATTTGCAAAAGTTTTTCCCTTAAAACGGAATTTCGATAACCAGTTTCTAATTCTGACAATCTTTTGTTATGAAACTCAAATGCTTTAACGTTTTCCTTGTAACTCTTAAGCTCAGCGGTCAATTTTTCATTCGCGGCCTTAACTTCGCGATTGACCTTTTTCGCATTTTCTATTTCAATGCTGCAATTATTCAATAATGATTCAAAGAAAGCACTGGTTTCCTCATCATTAGCACCATTTTGTGCAACTTGAACTCCATTAGGATCCATATCTGAAGTTTCATAGTTAACATTGCTATTAACTTGTTCCCCGACATATGTATCATAATTAGGTTCAGGTGGCACATAATGTGGCTTCTTATGAGCAAACGGATTAGCATCATTACCATAATATGGTACCTCATGGAGTAGATCTGAATCATAAGTAGGAGGAAGATCAAAATCACTGCTTGATGTTGTTGCCTGCTGATTTGCCATAAAGTTGTAGGTTTCATTGAGATCTGCTGAATTCTCATTAACTCTTGTTGTAGCTCTAAAGTCATTTTCCTCAGCAATCAACGGTATTCCCGATTCTTCTTTAATTGCTAGCCTTAATAAGTACTAGATCTTTTCAACCTTGTTGAAATTTCTACCAATAACACTGCTGTGAATTGCTGATGTAGGTTTCTTAATCGAAGTCATGAAACAACAATCATTCCCATTTTGATTAACCACATTCTGACACATAAACTGATCCATCAGATTTCCAACATATTGCCTTATCTGAATCCCCATCTGCTCTTAGCATATCCATGTTGATTCCCAATAACATGTTCATTTGCCAGTGTACCTTGATTCCTAGTAAAGTCAGTTGGAAACATTTCTGCTAGAATCTCAAGTGCTTGCTGCTTTTGTCTCAACATTCCTTCATCAAACCTAGCCTTGTAGGCAAGTTGCTCTTCCAACTATTTCTGCTTCACGTTCTCAGAATATGGGGAAAAGGTTGGTTCTGGTAGTTATGTATCAGTTGGTGCAAAGAGATTGTATGCAGGTTCAACGATCTCAGCTTGTGTCTCTTGCATGGTCAACTTCTCTTTTGGTGTGACGGTGTGATAGGAAGGTTCTACATTATCAGGTTCTTCTGACTTATGTTCACATGATTCTTCAACATTTTGTTCCTTTTCTGTCATAGGTGGTCGCTTCATTTGCTCAGTGAATGTAATTGGAAATCTCAGGTCAAGATATCTTACGTAATCTGGTAGCTCATTTTCTTCAACGTCTTGTTTAGTATCAGTTAACGGCTTCTCAGTTTCATTCAGTATTTGCTCAGTCTCAGTCATCGTCTTCTCGATCTTAGGATATGGAGCAAAGAATTGAACAAGATATTCCATGTCCATTGATGGAAAGAGATTGTTGAGGAAAGACCTTGATGAAGTTATGATTGATAAAGTTGATTCTTAGATCGTTCCAACGAAATAGGAGTTGAATTTGATGAAGGTTACTTTCCTTGGTCAACGAACTTACAATCCACCAACAATTTTTGAAACTAAGTCCACCAAAAAATTTCCTAAAAGAGTTCTAGAAAAAAAAAATTCTAAAAGTGTTCTAGAAATTTTTTTCTAAAAGTGTTCTAGAAATTTTTTTTTCTAAAAGTGTTCTAGAAATTTTTTTCTAAAATTGTTCTAGAAAAAAAATTTCTAAAAGTGTTCTAGAAAAAAATTTCTAAAAACGTTCTAAAAAAAGATTTTCTAAAAGTGTTCTAGAAAAAAAAATTCTAAAAGTGTTCTAGAAATTTTTTTCTAAAAGCGTTCTAGAAAAAGTTTCTAAAAGTGTTCTAGAAAATTAAGTAATTAACACCCAAAACTTTCTAAATTATACAATTTAGAGAGTATACTACGAGTCGAAGTGTTTTCTCACTTATATAAGCAAGGGAAACACCGAGTAAGCAACGGTAACACTTCACGATCAACAGGGATTATTCTCGAAAGTTGGTACAAAAGTGTTCTCGAAATTTTTTTTGGCAAACTTTCTAAATTACACAAGTTTGAGAGTATTCCACAAGTCGAAGTGTTTTCTCACTTATACAAGCAAGGGAAACACCAGGAAAGCAACGGTAACACTTAAGGATCAACAAGGTGTATTCTCAAAAGTTGGTACAAATGTGTTCTCGAAAATTAGGGTTTGAATTCTCGAAAATGTGCCAGAATTTTGATTTTGCTTAAAGCACACCCAAATGAAGTTTGTATTCCAAGATTCTTGTACTTCTAGTTATAAAAGCACAAAAACTTGAAAAAAGTTGCAAACTTGATGAATTTTGATTTTGCTTAAAGCACACCCAAATGAAGTTTATATTTCAAAAAGATTGAAACTTTCTTGTTAGAAAAGGTTTATAACACTAGTTTGTAATAAAAAAAGTGTTAAAAGCTAAGAAAAACAAGAAAAGTAAAAAAAATTTGAGAAAATTCGTTTAGAAAGCTAAAAAAAAAAAAAATGAAACAAACAAACTCCCAACACTTCTAAATCATTATTTGGCGATTGATACCACTTGTAAGAACATAAATCTATCAACTTTATCACACATAATAGCCTTGGTGACTTGATATGTGAAGTATGTTAGAGAGAGAAAGTAGAGAATGTATAGAAAGAAAGAAGAGAGAATATTATTAGAGAAACACACACTTACACATACAAGCACAAATAGTCGGACTTTCTTGTAAAACCCTAAACTTTCTTGTAGAAGAAGCTGGACGGAATTTTTGGTCGGAAAAGTCGCCGGAAAATACTCAGACTTTCTTGTAAAGAAAGTTCCGAAATTCTAAAACCCTAAACTTTCGAAAAGTTGTGGAAAGAAAACTTTCAAAATTTTTTGAAAAGTTTCGGAAATTTATTTTGAAAAGTTTCGAAATTTTATTTTGAAAAGTTTCAAAAATGAAAGATGAAAAGTTTCGAAAAGAAAAGGTGAAAAATTTTGAAAAGTTAACAGAAGGTGAAGATGAAGACTTAGACCATGACCACAAACCATTATACCAACTCAAAGTTGACTTCAGTTTATATAACCATCAGTCAAAAGCACAAATGAAATGAAACAAATAAACAAGAAGTGACTTATGTGAACTGAATCAACCACTGCCACAAACTCAGTCCAAACCTTAACCATTCTAGACACAACCAATATATCCTCACGAGTCATTCCTTAACTCTCATCAATCAAACAAGACAAAACAATTAAATGATCTCAGATTCATTATTTTTTCATGTAATACAACTGAAACAACAAGACTTTTGGAAGTCAAACACACAAAAAATAACTCATCATCGATCTATTGAAGCCTTGCTTCATTTAATATCCGGACAGACAAAGATAAGGATTATAAAAACTATGTTATACCTTTTTTTCTTTGGTTTGTTCATTGACCAGAAACAACAACGAAAGTAACATATGTTGAAACCTACCCGTGACCTTCTAAAAGGATCTTGAAGCCGTGGTTTTGGTGATTGTGGTCTTCTATGATTCATTAAGCTTAACTGAAAGAGTACGGGTGAAGTGGGTAGACGGAGATAGTCATATTCAGATTATTATGATAGACGATGATGATGGAGATCGTTTTTGATTTTGATAAGATTGAGAGGAAATGGTAGGTGAAGAAAAGGGGGCGGATTTATCACTGATTGTGTTTTAGGGTTATGATAAAATGCACCTGATTAGGTTTTAAGTATCAAACCGTTTGTTAAATGTTTTGGATTGGATCGAGCCATATCATTTCTTTTGGACTGGACAGAGCTGAAGGTTTAGTTTTCTTGGGCTGAAGCAAACGACATGGACTGGGCTAATTGGATTTGTGGTACTAATGAGTTGGACTGAAATGGTGGGTTGCATATAATGAACTCAGAAATTGTCATCTGATTGTTTTCTATACAAAAAATATTGGATACTAATTTTTGATAATATTTCGTTAAGAGTGGTATTTTGGTTGACACAAATTTTCACGAGGTTAATTTTACATGGCTAAAGTTTTTAATGAATATCAAATGTAACTACGGGGATGATTCGTTATTATTGATTTGGGTTTGAAGTAACGTTTGACGGGCGCATGCACTTATTTCGTCTTCTTTCTTTCTTCCCTTCCGCGAAGATGACTTGTTTGGGCATATATTAATGTTGACGAAAACTTGAATATCTAGTTACTTTTGTGATTCTTTCTATCTATACTCACAAAGTAACTATCACTTTAAGGAGTTACGTTGTAGTGCTCAATGTCTCACGTAGTTGAGGATATGTCAAGAGGGATTGTGCTTATTACACTTCTTTAGGGGTATAAGGTACACCGTTCTTAGTCACAGGATAATACAAGCTTAAGTCACAAGTCTGGGGGATTTTACTTCGTTCTCAAGTTTGTCATATTGGGTTATCTTCACACGTGGTTACTATAGAGAGCCGTTGTTTGATACAAGGGGTTGGTAAAGAGTTAGACATTTCAAATGGTATTGTTAGTAGATTGGGTTTATCGACATCTTCTCACAGGCTGATATGATTAATGACAAAGTGCTTCCTGTTAATGCTTCATGTACACATTATTATGCTAATTCCGATAAATCGTAACCATCAGGGGAGAGAAATATATACATCGAGGATGCACAACAAGTTCGTGTGATCGGGTTTAATGATTTATGAAACGATTTGTATCAGAGATTGGTTGATTCTATATCCTTATCCTCTCAAATTTTTCTACGTACTTCTACCTTATCCACCTTCACCAATTTCGGGCAACAAATTCAAGATGATCAGTGTTTCAACTTGTTACTTTGGTGTTATCATTTCATGTGTACTTTACGGGCTGATTTGTTATATGTAAGATAAGTGGAATGCATTTGGTGAGATGAAGATGTTGATATTTTGTTCCCCTGAATAGACAATCTTGAAGAAGGTCGAGTCTACAGTCTATTCTACATTTTCCGCTGCGTGTTAGAAGACTAAAGACGACTTACATTTAATTATCTAAAGACTTCTTCAGATTCAGGGCATTCATCATAAAGGTTGTCAGTTTGGGGGAGAGCACTAATTAGGGGAGAGTGTTAAGCCAGATTTAATCCGTATTTAGATTTGGTCACATTGTTCTTCTTCAAGTAAAGAGATGGGTGCTGAGAAGATTCAGGAAGCTGAATGAAGTAATAAAGTTTGAAGACCACTATCGGAGCTGCTGTGATTATGTTTTGTATTTAAGTTTTACTTGTAGGGAACGTTGTAAGCAATTCCCATGTGACATCACTTTGGGGAGAGATTGTTAGCCTTTAAAGTAAAGTCATATGTGGGAATTGCATTAGTCTTATTATGTATGGACTAGTCTTGTCAATAGGGCAAAGATTAGTTAGTCTTGTAGTATAAATACACCTCCTAGTCACAACTAGGAGGGTGGATGTCTCATTTGTATCATTAAGGTGTGTGTGGTTTTCTTCTCTCTCTCTCTAGAAAAACACACACATCTTCCCTTTCTTAATCTAATAATACCATGTCTTTCCTTTACTTTGAGCTTCCCCGACCTCCCGAACCACATGAATCACTTGTATTATCGGTCTCACTTGTATTATCGGTCCTACAAGTATCAATTGAAGCTTTAAGAGTTGCTGAAGACGTGTCATCCACATGAAAAACACCAACACATCTCTCCTTAACAATTCCAAGTCTATCAACATATCGCAAAACAAGTGCCATTTGTTCCTTATTAGATACGTCACTAGACTCATCAACTAATAAAGAATACACGTCGTCTCCGATTTCTCTAATAATGTAATCAAGAACCTCTTCTGAAAAACATTCACATATATCTTTTTGAATACCTGGAGATTTTAGTGTACAATTTAAAGGAGTCTGTGCAACAACCTTACGAGTTTCCTCATTTTGATTTGCTAGTAAGTCATATAACTCTAAAAAACTTCCTTTGTTCATAGTATGTTTCTTCTCATCATGAGCACGAAATGGTAACGAAGCTTTAAGTAAGAACCTACACGTCTCAACAGAAAGATTCAAAGAATTCCATAATCTTTTTTGTCGCCTTCACTTTGCTTTTTAAAGGCAACATGAATGGATTGTTTTTGCTTTAACAGAATTTCACATTTTTGAAGTGCTTTGTTATGATAACTATTAACTTCGTCCACATGGTTATTCAGGGCATACTTTTTACTCCAACTATTAAAACCATCTTACAAAAATGCATCATTTCCACCTTGTTTTCCAATAGAGTCTCTAAACAAATAACAACACAAACAATAGGCCCTGTCTGCCTTTACACTATACTCTAACCAAGGGAACTCGTCAAACCAACTTGCAACAAAACTTCTTACTTTAGTCCCTATTGTTTTTTTTTGGAAACTTATGGCCACGTGGTTGACAAGCTCTATTGCTTAAATACTTTCGCCTTATTTCATCTCTTATATTAGCATCATAACTAAAAATGCTTGGCCTATCAGATGGATCCCATGGAAGATTACCCAAATCAATCCCATCGGATGGTGAAGGAATCGGTCTAGGTTTTGGAATCGGTTCGGGTATAGTTTCTGAAATACGTTTTGGTAAAGTTTCTTCACTACCACCACCACTTATCGACGAAAACTTTCTTTCATAGTATCTTTCCATAGAGATTAAAACCTATTAAGATCATGAATAAACTAATAAACAATTTTGTATGAATTAAACATTTAAACAAGTTAACAAGAACTAATAAACAAGCAGCAGACAATGGTGTATGTTTAAAACAAGCAACAAGTATGAACCAATTAACCAATCACATATTCACATTATAATTATAGACCCTAAGAATCTTCAATCCAAAACTTTAAAGAAATCATAAAGATCAATATCATGTTCTTACCGAACAAGCTCAACTAAGAGCGTTCAAAAAAGATCATGGATTCTTGATTACTATGTTCATCACTTCAATTTTAGGTTTCCTTAATTCCTTTTATTTGGTTTTTCTCCCAGAAAGAACTTACCATCCCAGTGAATGATTGAATTGTTTCTAAAAAATAGACTATAACTAATAAAACCTAATTGACTACTTGGGCTTTAGTTTATTAGTTGGTTTCTTTTTTATAAACTAATTGGGCTTGGCTTGTTTTGTTATTGGCCTATTAGGTTTGAGGAATATCAATAATACATGTGTAGCACAAATACATAATCAACGACAAATAAAAATTTTATGAAAAATTTCTACTTCACTTGGCCTACCCATATGTGGCACGTGCCACAGGTAGCCAATCCTTCCATCTGTCCCCGGGTATAGATTATATTATAATGTTAAATTTATATTTAGCCGACTTATCCTATAACACACACTAACGAGTATTGTACCCGATCAATGTAATCTAGTTGGTAAGTATAGTGTCGAACACTAAGAGTGGAACGTTAACACCTAGATATCTATCAATATTTTAATCCTAAGTTAGTTCTAATACCCTAATCTAACGCAAGGGGGTTTTTCAGCCTGAGAGACTGGCATGATGTGTAGATTAAGTAAAGAGTAAATAAAACAAAGAAGCGAATGACACACACGTACACAGATAGAAAACATATACAAATAAGAGGCCTGGCCAATAGCAGGAAGATTTGTCACCCGTTTAATTGATTAGCTGTTTAAGATGAGTACTAAAATCTATTATCTCTTAGTGGAATCTTAATGTACGCATACAACTTAATGATTACTAGGTTTATATATTATTTATCTCTTTTACAGGCTTACATTAACTATGCAAACGATGTTAATGAAGTGATTGCGCGAGCCTACGTCGACAAGGCGTGATAAACTCAATATATAATCAAAACATAAACATTAAGAAGCCAATAAAACATCAAATACTCTTTATAAAAGCTGGAAATAATTAAATCCGATCAAATAGTGAAAAAGACGCTAACTCAATGATTAACAGATTGCTAATACAAGTAAACGGATATTCCTTTGAATTAAAGTACTAGCAGAACCTTCTTACTGCTATGAATTCGTCCTTTAGATTGTGTCTTGTGCTGCCAATTCGTTTGGTTATCTCCCTTGTTATGCGTGTCGAATGTGGCTGTCGAATGGGTATTTATACTTTCTGATAACAAGATCGATACGACGTATCTGTTAAGTTGATACGCTGTAACTAGATAACATCGCGTGGGGTCGAAGATTATAATATTATGGAATATTTGTACACAGTCATAGGATACGGCGTACCTTCAATCTTCGTACGGCGCATTGTCCTTCAGAATCTTTGATTATCTGGTGAAATCTTGAGATTAATACGCCAGATATCTGGAATGTAATACGGTGTATCTGGAGTAAAACAAGTCACCTCTTCTCGTTGATCAAGGTTTCAAATACGGCGTATGGGATAATTCCATACGGTGTATGCTTCAAAGTCAGGCAGTGGTATTCATAATTGTCTAAGTCTTTATGTACGGTCTATCTGTCGAGAATGATACAACGTATCTTCCTTCAGTTCAGCAGACTTTTTCAACTTGATCCATTTTGCTCTAATTTACGTCCAAAATAACTAACTTTCACTAAATGCTTGTTTATAACTAAGATTTATAAAATTAAGCGATTAAGTATCAATTCTCATATAAAATAATATAAAACAAGCGATAAATATAGGATAAATAATGTCAATAATATGTAGTTATTTGATATCATCATTTGGTCACAAAACTTGACCAAAGTATTATTCTTTATTTATGTATAGGGCTGATCACGGTTCAAAAACCATATATGACCGACCAAAATTGGACTGAACTGAAAATCGATTTGGTTCAAAACACCAGACACAAGGACCGGATCAAAATGCTCGGTCCATATTCATTTCGTCAGTCCTGTCTGGTCGTTTCGTCGGTCCTGTCTGGTCGTTTCGTCGATCCAATCCGGTCCAACAAAGCATAGTAGCCGGTTTTGTGTAAGACCGAACCGGAATGAAGACCGAATAAGAAGGAAATGATGGACTGAGAACCAGACCGAAATATGTTTAGTCTGGTTTCTCGGTTCAGTCCGGTTGGTCTGTAATGCTCGGCCCTATTTGTGTGTAAGTGTACGCATTGTGGAATTTGTAAGTATGTTTGTGTTATTTGTTTATGGTCACTACTACATGCGTTTAATTTAATATTAATTTTTAAAAAAAGTAATGAAATCGACACCTATAGTTCCCGTACTTGCATAGTAACATTAAGCTGTATTATTTTTAGAGAAAATTCTTTAAATACCTTAAAGGTACACATGTGTGTACTCCATATGCCCCAAAAATTTTCAAGTTTCTCAAATACCCTATGGGCGACTCTACTAATAAATCTTGGGCAACCCTACCAGAATTTTGACAAATGTCCCTTTGGTTGTCCCACTTTGTACTTGCAAAGTACAACTAACCCCACTAATTTCTTGTGCAACTGAGACCTACTTTCTTGACGACTTTGCTATTTTGTCTTTTAGCTAAAAAGTAAAGTCTTTTTTATATTATTTTATAGCAAATTACACATATACCCCTCACATTTGTTTTTTTATTACTCCGGCGACCCCTACCCACTCCGGCCACCGCCACAAACTCCGGTCATTTTTATTACTCCGGCAACCCCTACCCACTCCGGCCACCGCCACCAACTCCTGCCATTTTTATTACTTCGGCGACCCCTACCCACTCCGGCCACCCACTACATCTACCAATCATAAACATCAAAACATAGATATATGAAAAACAACAAACAATTCGATACATCATATTCAAATAATACCATTATCCATCAAACAAATCTTTATTATTCGTTCATCAAAATACAATTTGAACAAGAATCACTATAACCATAAAAAGAACCACAAATCCTTAAAAAACATAAAACTCAAAACTGAAAAAAAAAAAAAAAAAAAAAAAAACAAACCTGCATCTCCTTTATTGCACTAAATAATTACATCTGTGACATAGATCTACACGTGGATCCACGCATCTCCATTATTAACCACAAATCTTTTAGAGCAAACTAGCCCCACGCATCTCCATTATTGCACTAAATATAAGCAGACTCCGGCCACCCACTGCATCTCCTTTATTAACGGGCTCTAGCATCTCCAAGTGGATCCACGCCAAAATCCGAACAAAGGCCCAAGTGGGTTTCTTCTTTTGTGTAGACATAGAGCTACACACACCACCATATGTTTTTAATAGATCTATGCATTTATTTTGTAGATCTATGTCTTTGTAGCCGCTGTCGGAATATTATTACCTACAGCTGCCGGAATCTGCTTAGCCCCGCCAGAATCTGCTTTGCAGCTGCCGCACCGCACCGGAATCTTTGCTGCCTCGCCGTAGATCCTTTGTGTTGGTTTTAAATTTTTTTTATTAAGCTTCTTGTGTTTGTGTATACGTTTGTGTTTGTGTTTCTGAGATTTATTTGTGTATGTGGTTGTGTAAATGTAAAAGCATATGATATAAAAGTATATTTCTTTTTTCATTTTGTGTTTGTGTATATGTTTATGTCTCTGTATATGTTTGTGTCTGTGTTGATTCATAAGAGGAAGTGATTTGGTGTTTATTCAATTTTTAGTGCCATTGGTACAAAAGTAAGTGAAAGGGTATTTGTGTAATTTACTATAGACAAAATAAAAAAAAGCCTCACCTACCCTCGACACGTGTCAACATTTTAAAGGAGTTGCCCAAGAATTTTTGAGAGAGAGACGCCCATGAGGTATATGAAGAAAATAAAATTTTTTAGGGCCTATAGGTTACACACTAATGTACCTTGGGGCAATTAAAGATTTTTCTCTTATTTTTACTTTTTTAGATCACTTAAGAGAAAATTAAATTACTAATTTAATTTCTGCAAATGACCAACTCACCTACACTGCTACAGCATGAATATCATATCGGGTCACCTAAGTAAACCCATAGTTTCCACTAACAAAACCCATAGGTCATACGAGTAGTTGATAGCTGATAATTAATTTTATAAATCATCGATAACAGTCACGCTCCGTTTTTGAGTCAATTTTCAGAAGGAAAGGAAATGAAATGATAAGAAACTGAAATTTTATTGTTCTCTTGAGTTTTTCTTAAATAGAAAGGAAATGAAACACAAAGGGAATGAAAGGAAAATTCGTATCACTTTCCTATAAGAAATTTCCGCCCAAATATGGACGGATTTTGACGGAAACAATTCTACACCCGCACTTTCTAGTATATAATAATCGATATAACTTTCAATATTTACTTATATTCGACTCTTATGATAAAATGAACATATCTAAATGTGCATAAATGTACTTATGTCTTTTTTTTTCTTTCTTTTCTTCCCAATTCGAGAATACAACATTATTTCTTTTCCTTTTATTTCATTTCAACTCGAGAACATAAAATATAAAATCAACTTTCTTTCCTTTCCTTTTCCTTTCTTTTCTCTTCTTTACACATCATTTCTATCCCCACCTAGGAAACTCGAGAACGCAGCGTCAACCTTTGAAAACATAAATCTAGCTTTAACATATGGTTCAAATTCATATATAGCGGAACTCTAACGCTCTGTTCTCGAGTTTTTTTTTGTAGGAATAGAAATGATAGGTAAAGAAAAGAAATGAAAAAAAAAAGAAAGTTGCATTTATATTTCATGTTCTCGAGTTGAAAGAAAATGAAGGGAAATGAAAAGAAAATAAATAAAGTCGTGTTCTCGAGTCGGGAGGAAAAGAAAGAAAATAATAAAAAATTATAGTTATGCTTTTTAAACATAAAAATACATCTATAACAAAAGATATATAAAATAATGAAGATTATATAACTTATTTTATAACAATTAGTTTAGGTGTAAATTTGTTTCCTTTCAAATCTGTCCATATTTGGGTGGAAAATTTTAGAGGAAAAAACCTCTTAATTTTCCTAAGAAATCCTTCCTATATATATTTTTTTTCTTTCTATTTAATAAAAAATCAAGAACACAATAAATTTTTTATTTCATTTCATTTTCTTTTTCTTTCAAAATCAAACTCGAGAACGCAGCGTAAGAGTCGAAAGTAAATGGCAGGAATCACTTTAGTTGACATGTTATTTTTACAATCCTGACGATAATACTATTCTTTCGAACGGCAAATGTAAAAATACATGATAGTAGACGATGAGATTATACACTGAACCATTTCTTTGAAAACGAAAGTTTTGGTGGGATACAAATGCCATAGAATAAAGGAATCGAAAGTGTTTTACTTATATATACGGAGTATTAATTTGCTTTAAATGCATATCTTCGTTTCCCATATGTCCATCTATAAAGTCGGCACATATCTCTCTCAACACAGATTCAGAAATGGAAAAATTAATTAGTAAAATCGCCTCTACCATCTCCAACATCTTTCAACATAAATGGAACCAAACAAGCTCCATTGACACACCCGAAATCCTCAACCAGTTCAAGAACATCATGGAATACATGATCCGTTCATTCCACAACATACTCCCGTTGGGCACACGTGGGATACAAATCAGTCACTTGTTGAACAACTCCTCCATCATTGCCATCAACTTACAACAAAAATGGAACCAAACAAAGTTCAGACAAACTAACACAACAGAAACCCTCAACCAGTTCATTTCTGTTTTCTGGGATCTACATGCAAAATTGCTAAACTATTATTGTCCATCCTCCGATAACATGCAACAAAAATGGAATGAATTCAATGCACAACACAAGCTAGCTGACAAGATACAACAAAAATGGGCTGAAGTCAACGAACAATACAAGGTAACTGACAACATCGACGACATCTTCAAACACTTCCTCACTAACAACATGTTCCCGCCTAAGACACGTAGCGAGCAAATTCGTCACTTGTTTAAAGTAGCAGCCGTCGTTGTCTTGTCTGTAGGTTCCGTAATTTGCATGTACACGTTTTTATGCTCTATATTCAGCTTCTTGTTTACGTTTGTTTACTACATTGTTAAGCTCATGTGTATGTTCATCATTTGCATCGTTAGAATCTTGTTGTGGTCTGTAACTTCTATGGTGAAACTCAGCGTCTACCCTTTGACCGCTGCTTTTCGATTTGGGGCCGTTATTTTAAAATTTGTGAAGCAGTGTTTGTGGTTTGGAGGTAAAGTGGGGGTGAAGATGATGAAAGCACCTGGGAAACCTACAGTGATGATAGCACGGGCTGTGTTTGAAGCTAATCCACAACAGTATTTTGCTAACCTTCGTGGCAAGGTTTAGTACGTAATCCTTTTTTCCAATGCCAGGTTTTGTGCTAGCAGCTTAGCAGTTACTGATGTTTTAACTCAAATTATGCATGTTGAAACTGGTTCGGTTCGGTGTAACATGTCGTTTTTGTTATGATCTTGAAGTAATTTAATATGATCTTGGGTTTATGATTATACGACTTCTTTTGTTACGAAGATATTTTCTACTTTAAAGTGACATGCATACTCTTAAACAGTAAAATTACACATATAACACAGTACATATACATGCATAATTTAGTCATGTAGTGTGATAATATTGTGGAACATCGTAGATACTTTGTCAATCACTTTATTTTCTTTAGATACTTTGTTAAAATCTTGCAAACATGACAGGTCAAGTACTCGAGTTATGTCTCAACAAAATAGCTGTTCTCATAATTTGAGAAAAATTGAGTTAATTTGTACGAGAGATTATTAACAACTAAATTTATCTAAATGCGAGAGGATTTTTATCTCTTTGTTAATAAAGCCATCTCCTATCGAGCTGAAATGAAGACTTAATTTTTTTCACAGAAAAGTCACCAAAAGACTTCTTTCTATTGAAGTAAAAGCTTTTTATCACCAATGACTTTAGCAAACTTCTAATTGCATCATATAATAATAATTAATATACAAAGAAAAGCTTTTTAAAAGTTTTGTTTGTATTGAAATGCAATTAGCTATAATAATTAGAAGATAATGGATTATGGACGATGCTAGCTCTAGGTAAATGCATAGGTAAATGATTTGGTAAATTAAATCAAAGTTGTAAGTAAATAAATTGTGGATGCTCTAACTAAAAAATTTAAAAAAAAAAAAAAAAAAAAAAAAAAAAAAAAAAAAAAAAAACCGATTTTAACTTTTAAATAGGTGTTAAACATACATATTATACTCCGTAATTTATATTATATTATATATTTGCCGTAAACAATCTCAAATAAACGTCAGTAATTAATCTTGACAAGAGAAGTAGTAGCTTTCCCAGAAAGTGGCAGGTTGCTGGTTTCCAAGACGAATATTCGAAGGATGGTCAGTGCATGAAAGCCGATTGGCGATTTGTAATATCAAAGACTTCCATATCCTGGAAGATATTGGTTGATATCAAAGACTTCCATAAGGGTACTGGCAATGCACTCGGCATGGCTTGAAACCTCACTGCAACTTCGCCGCCACCCTTGCGGTATGTGCGGTATGAAGGCTTGCGGCATTTTTTTGCCAAGACGGCATGAGAATTTTGTGACCGTTTAGCATTTAATTTTTTCAACGTTGGAACCAAATTGTGACCGTTTGGGAGCGTGGGTAAAAAAAAAAATTAATTTGATTCTATATATATACTATATATACAAGACGAAAACATTTTTTAAAAATCACTTTCAATCAAATTTAAAACAAAAATTCACATATTTTGACAATGGTTTCATCCTCTTCTTCATCTGGCGAGTTATTTATTCCCGACGACTCGTTCGAACTATGGTTATCCGGTAGTACCCTATCAATCTTTTTAGCCGTGTACGATTCAATTGAAGACACGACAAGCTCTACCGAAACTTGGGAGCCTGTAACCCGTTTTCGTGAAAAAGCTTTACAAACCCTTATAAGTGACTATTTCGTGAAACGACCAAAGTTTGCCGACCATGTTTTTCATGATAGGTTTCGTATGAATAAAAGCTTGTTTTTAAGAATTGTTAGTGATGTTGAAGCGAGATTCGTATAGGTCATTGTTAATTATGTTTTTTTTTAAGTATTATGTAATTTGTTTTAATTATTAATGAAATATTATGTTTTTATTAAATTGTTTAAAATAATTTGTGAATATAAAAAATAAAAAAATAAAATTAGGTGAGGTATGAAATCATGGTTGCCACTAAAAAAGTATGGTGAGGTATGAGATGAGGTGAAATGATATTATTAATGGGTGGTGAGGTACGAGGTTTTTTTTTTTTTTTTTTTTTTTTTTTTTTTTTTTGAAGCATGATTGCTACCATCCTAAGCATTTTAATATTTTATAGTGCATACATGAAATAGATGCCAACTAGAGATGCCTAAAATGCTATAACAACAACCTAGATATATCAAATACAAGATCAATCGGAGCTACAAGATGAAACAAATACAAGATCTAACATACGCAAATAAGTGAAGCCACTAAATAATACTCTGTAATTAAACATACTAAAGATAGAAATTGACGTTGTAAGTTTGCAAAAGAGGTATGCTAAACGCACAAAGAAATTCTCATAAAAACATTCACAAGCTGACGTGTCAGCGTTTTATTGGTGTATTATGTAATAGTTTTCTCTCATCTCTTTTATTGAACCAATTAGTTTCTGTCACATCAGTTTGTGAATTTTTTTTTTGGGATTTTTCTTGTGGCCATATCATTTCTCTTTACAAAAAGTACTCCGTCATAGATTAGTAGTAAAAATAAAAAATAAAATAAAATAAAAATAAATGTTGATTCGCCACGTGACTTAAAAGGAAATTATGATTAATCAACGGAGTTTCAACAATGACCTAGCATCTTCATAATAAAAGTGCTCTATCTTTTTAGGAAGAGCCAAGAGTTCCTCATACTCCACTTGTTTCTCGATGGCGATCTTGGCCAGCCCATCAGCACATTTGTTGGCTTTCCTGTCAATACGCTCGATTGTAATATTGTTCTTTTGAGCTAGGTCCCTGCACTCGAT
The DNA here is from genome assembly GCA_030686995.1 of Artemisia argyi. Lineage (NCBI taxonomy): Eukaryota > Viridiplantae > Streptophyta > Magnoliopsida > Asterales > Asteraceae > Artemisia > Artemisia argyi. Next base: position 199,849,684 of record CM060702.1, read on the forward strand.
GATGATGTTCGACGAATCAAGGATGCTCTTCTTCTTACCCCAGTTATCATCTTCTCGAGTGACCCACTCATAAGCACCTTTATTGTCGGTTTCAAGAATGGCATTCTTGTAGCCAAGTTTATCCAAAAGCTTTAAGCCTTTGTGAATTCCATGTAATTCAGCTTTTTGATTATCAGTCAAACCAATGTATCCGATAAAACCTCGAATCCATTTGCCATTATGATCTCGAAGGATTCCTCCATACCCACTCGGACGAAGCTTATCCGAGTCTATTTCCGGGCCCACATAGTGTTCATTAGGATGATGAGAACCATCAGTGTTCAATTTTAAACGACCTGGAGGTGGAGGAGACCAAGTGATATTGCTTGTTGGAGACTTTTCTTCAAGCACGCAAGAGGGTTCAGCTATCATCTTCATCTTCATTGCACTTTCGTTTTCTTGGGTATCTGTGTTGTCGAAAAGCATTCTGGAGATCTTTACAAAAAAAAAAAGCATTCTGGAGATACCCCAAGCAACTACGCCCACAGCGGCAATTGTAGCGACTGCCTCGACCACGGTACTGGACTTTTGCTTGCGTTCCTCTTCCTCTTGGGTATCTGTGTTGTCGGAAAGCACCCATGCAGTTACGCCCACAGCGGCAATTGTAGCGGCTGCCCGGACCACAGTGCTAGACTTTTGCTTGCGTTCCTCTTCCTCTTGGTTATTCCCATTAGTTCTAGAGGTGCTTTCAGCAGCACCCATGGTTATGTTTCTTAAATTTTAGGGCTAAAAGCTAGTTACAAATGGTATGTTAAAGAAGGTGGCTTAGAAACTAGAACTAATCTGGCCTATATATAGAAATTGAGTACCGACCCTGGCAAGGCCTTTCCTCTTCAAGTTTTTGAAAACCATCGTCGTACCAAATAGCTTTAATAAAGCCAAACCTGTAATTATCATGTCCAACTTGCTCCATTATTGATATGTATGAATTATATTCGAATTCTTATATTCTAATTCCGCTCCACAACTTTTTCTTACCCACTAAGTTTTTGCTTTTACACTACTATTCTAATTCACCTAATTTACCACCAGTACAAAATACTAATAAAGGTGGCCGGATACAATTTGTCAAAGTATGGAGTAATATTTTAAAAGATTACTAGATACAAGTAGGGGTGTTTATCGGGTCGGTTGGTCGAGTTTGGGTTAATTAGGGTTGAGTCAAAGTCAGGACAAGGGCGCAAGGCTAAAAATATTATATCTGAACCAGGCCCTATTTAAATTTGAATTAGTCGAGTTTGGGTCACTACTACAAAAAAAATCATGGAAACCGGTTAGAATGGCTAATAAAGACAGGTTTTGGAACCACTCTCTGTGAGGGGGTATCTTTTTGACCAAAACACATAGAAACCGGTTTTACAACCGGTCTCTAATGCGAAGCATCAAAACTGGGTTTTTTGTAAGAACCACTCTATTATTGTTTTTCCAAAAAATAAATAAAAATTGAGGACGTTTGGGATTGCTTATTGGAACTTCACACTGTTTTCCATTATTAATGTTGCTTATAAGGGATGTTTGCCAAATAGTCTCTTTGAAGAGATAATTTAAATAGCAATCCCAAATAGCCATATAAGCAATTAACATAATAAGCAATCCTAAACATCCCTCTATGCGCACAGTTAATTCGGTGTGCAACCACAAACAACCCTATCAACCATGTATTTAAAGTAATTCAAATTTAATTACACCCAACTAACACACATCAGTAATAAGTAAACATGTCAAATTAGTGACCTTTAAATAACCGCAATATGTACAATCAATCCTAAACAACACTTACAGTTAAAATCATTAATTTCAGACTTGACAATACACATGAGCTTCGGGAGCCGATAAGGTGGCTAGCATTAGAACAACCTCATCCTTGTATCTTTACTTCAACCTCCTTGACTACTAGGATAACCCTTGGTATACATTACCTACAATATTCATGCATCAAATGGTTATAAGTAAATTATCTGAGGATATATATAAAAAAAAGAAAAAAAAAAAAAAAAACATTTAGCACAAAACGTATTCCCTCTTTAGTGTGTGAAACCTTTAGAAGTTCCAGCCATTAAACTATGAACCATACCTTACCATCCAAATGCATGCTTTCATCGATTCACAAATTCCGAAATATTTTTTGTACCTGCATTTGCATTAAACATCAATAATAAAAAGCAAATCACATCGACTTAGACTAAACTATAAATCATATCGTATAGTCTGGAAATGTAGTAACAATACAAAAATAGATGTTACAGCGCTATAAGAATCAAACTAGATAAGAAGATGATGTTTGCTCTTGGTCAAAATAGCAGAAATTTATGATAATGAATCTAAAAAAAGTGAACACTATAGAAACTGTAAGTTGTACCAGATAATACACATACTTTAAAAGAAGCTCAGCAGCTAGTCGTCTACTATGCTAGTGCCCGTACCACTTTAGTAGACCCCGCAGAAGAAAGAAGTGAAAAAAGGCAATAAGAGTTTTTTTTGAAAAAACAAACGAGGCCTTACTGTAACAATTCGCATTTTCAGGTTAACTTTTATTCCCGAAAATTTTACTATTCACTTTTACTATTCACATCCAAAATTTTTATTTCATATTCTCGTAAGTTAAACTATTTTAATGATAATCCGAGAATTTCACACTCGTCGGATCATTTCTGCAAAAATGACGAAGCCGTGTCCGAGATTTACTTTTAGGTTTAAACATCATTCCAGCATCCCGATATGTCCATAAAACATTATAAACAATAGAAATATGATTTTCTCTCATTTTAGGACAATTCCAAAAGTTTCGGAATTTTACGTTTTCCAGTTCAGCGTTTTACGCGAATTACGCGTTTTAGACCCGTGTTTCTAGTTTTTAGCAGGGTTTTAGCACCCAATAGAACCTACCACTCATTTTATATTTTATTATGGAGTATATTGATAAGTTCTAGCATATTTATAAGTTTCATATTTTTAGGATACCCGATTTTAAGTTTCATGACTTAATGACTTACCGTTAGCGATTACCGGGACCAAAACTCACTCCTTAAGCTAGATAATACCAAGTTTAAGTACCTAGTCACTCCTCCCATCATATGAACGTGTATATGATGATTCACCAAGCCTTGGTGGCTTGGTGATAAGCCTTGGACTTTAGGATACTTGTATATTAAGCAAACTTGGTCACCAAGGGTTCATTAGATCATTACAAGTGTACATCTTGGCCTCCAAGTTTAGGCAACTTCCTAGACACCTTCCTAACCTCCTCTTCATGCTATAAATACAAGGCTCATCTCTTCCTTTCTTCATAATCCAAACGACACACAACAAATCCCTAGCACCATGATCCTTTGATCTTCAAACTATAAGTTACACATAAGAGTTCAAGGTCTTAGTATTCTCTACCTAGTTCTCAAGTTTGTTTGGTGATTCCATGGTTGATTTAGGAGCTACACAAGGTTACTAGGGCTGAAGTTAAATGATTTTCACAAGGGTTAGATCAAGGCTAGCAAGGGTTACAAGAGTTGTGGTAAAGGGTTTGCAAGCATAGGTTTAGTGTCCTAGTTCATACTTGACTTCCTTTCTTAAGAGAAAGCCAAAAGTTGTAAGAAACCCTTATACACTTTCTTGCTCCATATCATTTTCATAGTTATTATGTTTCTTTCATGCTATATATGGTCTTTGTATTATGCTCATGATGTATAAAAACTAGTAAAACAAGTTATGGTATATATATGTTAACTTATGTTATTTAAACAAGTAAACTAGTGACTTTTATGGAGAACCACGACCAAAATAGTATAACTATGATATTTTACACTTACTTACTGTTAAAGAGGACTTAACAAGGAAAACATAGCAATTTGAATCACCCAAAACGAGTACACGAGTCAAAAGATACGGCCATAAGAAGTTAGCGAAACCAAAACGCCGAAACTGCCAATACCCTACTGTTTGCATTCTGCCATTTTGAAAGTCACCCTTCTGGTCCGATTCATCAAAAAGTTAAAACACGAAAGTTGTCCGGAACGACGTTTTCGTTCAGGAATAAAGAAGCTCGAGCCCTGAAAACGCTTTCTGAGTGATAATTTTCTTCAAATTATTAACAGCCCATTTTTAGACCAAAGTCACTATATAATAGTTATGTTTTACTAAGACCAAGAGGTCTAATGACCTAAAGCCAAGACCACAACCATGGCTAAAGCCAAGGTTGAATCTCATGACCATGGTAACAATGACCAAGGTCACGGCAAAGCCACGGCTAAAGACCATATAACTTTTAAAGATCAAAAAGCTTATATATATATATATGTTATCAAATACTACAATAGTAGGGAGCCTCATGTGAGGAGTTCATTGAGTAAGCCGTCGAGATGAGTTGTGGATTTACGAATTAAAGTGTCCTGGCTCCTCGAACGTTTACTCCATGACTTCTGAATTATGTCGGCCCGAACGGTAGTAAGAGATATACAACCTATACATGTTTCACAAACCACTTATATTCAACGACTTACACTATATACTAAGTACTACATCATGAACATTATGCAAGACATATATAGGCAATTCTTCGTATTCTTAGACGTTACTCCAAACCTAAGTCGCAACGTTCTATTATAGGCTGCTCTTAGAGACTTTCGCGATTCGACTACCACTATCATTTCTCATTACATAAGCTTAAGGTGAGTCATTGCCCCTACTTTTTCATACTTGTTTTAACTCTTTGGGGGAGATACATGCACAACTACTTGCTTACTTGTACAAATACTCTTAAACATTTATACTTGATTGTGTTATACTTGATTGGCATTATACTTGATTGCGTTATACATACTTGTTACACTATACTTGCTTAATTTAAATACAAGATTCGTATTTACATGCATACATAATACTCTATTCTGTCAGAGAGGTATTGGTAGTACTCATGGGAAGATGCCCCCTACCCTTGTGTCTATACTTGACCTTGGATGATGTAGTACTATTTGGGAAGATGCCCCCGCCTTTGTGTCTATTCTTGACCTTGGGTGAATATAATCTGGTGCATTGTATAAACTAACTTTTAGCAGTGGGTTGTGGACACACAGGTTGCAAGTCTCTTATGGCGGGACTTGCAGCTGAGTGAATTCTCAATGCCTTTGCTGTGTGAACATTCTTTTTAGGATTTTTCAACTGTTTTAAGACAAACTCTATGAACTCACCAACCATTATTTTGACACTTTAGCATGTTTATCTCAGGTTAGTAAGGCGATAGCTAGTGCGTGGAACTTAGAGTCAAGCTGCATATTCTGAAGACTTACGCTTTTATCATTTACCATTCAAAACTTTGTATACATTTATGTATCATACTTTGGAATCTCATGTTTGTAACTTTGAATTCATTTATCGAATGGTAACTTTTCAAAACGTCTCATTTAGAGTTCGTTTTCTATAACTTGTACTTTGTATTATGAAGTAGCACCCCTATGACACAGTCTTCCGCTGCGGTATTTTGGGGGTGTTACACTTACTCTCCTTTCTTACTCTCATCTAGTTCTATGATGTTCATGAAACGAATATGCTATATCACTATCCATTTATTCAAAAATGCCGACGTATAAAGTATGAAAATACTATAAAATGAATTAAAACATCCTATAAAGTACAAGAAATTGAATAGTAATTCGGCAATTCCTGGTACCCAATAAAACCAGCACCGTCTTACGCCGTTGAATCTTCTCTGGATCTCTAAATAGGAAATAATAATAATAATAATAATAATAATAATAATAATAATAAAATAAACAAAACATTTTTTTTTAAATGTCCAAATGTTTAAGTAGCAGGGTACCTTTTGTTTGGTATGGAGCTAGTGTTTGTATAAACACTAATTGTTGCAACTTGGTGCTCCTAGTCTTAGAGCAACAATGGCGGAGTTAGAAAAAAATTTTGGGAAGGCCGAAACAATTTTTTCCAAAAGAACATTAGATGGGAGGACCGAGATGGAAAAAAATAAAATTTTAACACATGAAATCGTGAAAAAATATACTAACGGGCTCAAGCCTAGAGGAGCCGGGACCGATCCGCCAATGGCAACAACTGTCATAACTCAATTAAAATATACATAAACTTCAATCTATTACAAGATGTGCATCATTCGTATATTACATTTTCTCTAAGTCATGTATACTCACATACTTTGTAGGATATCCCATAAGTGTTAACATTGGCCATATAATATGCATGTTTTAGGTACTTGAAATCCACAATTACCCATATAAACCACTGATATAAAAAGTTGTATTGGTCACGCCAAAAATGTGTGACGATATGCATATAGTCACACACGTTTTTTTCGTTGTATGTCACTAAAGGTCCCGCCACCGTAGGTGGCATATGGTCACATTGTTGAGTTCGTGGCCTTTTTCATCGAAAAAGAGTGACCAAAACCCCGAATATGTGTGACAAATTAGACACAAGTTTTGTTGGATTAGTCATTATCAATGACCATAAACACTTTATAGTCACACGAATGTTTTTTGAGAGTGACTATTGGTCGTCCTTTGGCCACATAAATATATAATATATGTGACATTTGAGATGCTATATTGAAGTAAATGTGTATTTTGTATGACTATTGATAATCCAATGGCCACATGAATATACAATAAATGTGACGTTTGTGATGATTTAGTCACACAATGGGTGTTATTTTTTTGGAGTTAGTCACATACAATTTAACACAAAGTGGCCAAAAGTGTGAATAAGTGTGACCATATGCTGTTTAAAGTGAAGAAATGTGTATTTTGTGTGACTATTGATCATCCAATGGCCACATGAAGTTTATGTTTGCGTGGCCTTTTGTAATATTTAGTCACACAAAGCATGTTTGTTTTGGGTATTTAGTCACATACCATTAAGCAAACAGTGGCCAAAAGTGTTAATAAGTGTGATCATATGCTGTTTAAAGTGAAGAAATGTGTATTTTGTATTACTATTGGTCATCCAATGACCACATGAATTTTATGTTTGTGTGGCCTTTTTTAATATTTAGTCACACAAAGCATGTTTGTTTTGGGTATTTAGTCACATACTATTAAGCAAACAGTGGCCAAAAGTGTTAATAAGTGTGACCATATGCTGTTTAAAGTGAAGAAATGTGTATTTTGTGTGACTATTGATCATCCAATGGCCACATGAAGTTTATGTTTGCGTGACCTTTTGTAATATTTAGTCACACAATGAACTAAGCAAACAGTGACCAAAGTGTTAATAAGTGTGACTATATGCATCTTTTAGTCACATTTAAAAAATCAATATATACCAAAACAATTCAAATATATATCAAAACAAATTCAAATACAATAAAATTGGAATGTATATAACTGAACCAAATATAAAGTTGGTCATCCTTTAATATACCAAGGAGTCCTAGTCGGCTTACAATAGTTTCCTAAGTATCTATAATCTTCTCCATAAGCAACTAGCAACTTCGAGAGGTCTTAATCTCTGAGCAGTACCAACTTTCACTAGCAGTCGTAACTTTTGTACTAGCAGTAGTAACTTTTGTACTAGCAGTAGTAATTACTTTTGCACATCTTCTTTGAAGTTCATGAGCAGAACTAAATCCATCTAAGCAATATTAATACAAACATGATCAGCAGTAATTCAAACAACATCATGAAGACTTTTAATCCAAAACAATGAACATAATAATAAAATTTGCAGTTAAACTTACAAGTTTTTCTCCCATTGATCTAATCTCATCATCTGGATATAAAAGCCATGAAAACGTAGGCTGCTGCATATTAACAAAAACCACATCAGGATTAGAGCAGAACTAGAACATGTCAAAGCTCACAACATAACAGAACTAGATGAGCATACTGGAATAAAGTTCTTGATTAGATGCTAGAAAACCTTCCTCTGTAAAAAGTATGTGGTTATATATATTGTTGACGGGTGCATCTATTTCTTGACATTTGACAGACACACTATTGCCTTGTCTTTTGTCAGGTGCATCTAGTTTGTTAGGCGCCGCTAGTTCAAATATCTGCTGTTTTTGTGGTTTTGAGTCGCTTGATTCGCCACTGATTCAACTATCTGCTTTGGTGGTTTTGAGTCGCTTGACTCGCCACTGATTCAACTATCTGCTTTGGTGGTTTTGAGTCGCTTGATGTGCCACTGATTCAACTATCTGCTTTGGTGGTTTTGAGTCGCTTGATGTGCCACTGGTTCAACTATCTGCGCAAACACGATAGGAATAAAACGCATATCAGATCTTGTAACTTTGTCCCAACCACCCAATTAAAAATAAGGTATAGATTAAACTCTAGGAATGGTTTAAAAAGGTACAAGTAACTTTGTCCCAACCACCCAATTAAAAATGGAAAAGATAAGCTGAAAAAATCAAATAGACCAACGCGACTACTTGATTAGAAACAGCTATATTTTTTGATAATCAGATCTTCATCTATTTCCAATTTTAGGCTTTCTTACAATCGATTCTGCATCTTTTATTTGTAACTTTTATTCAACCTTCCAAAGCTATACACATTTCAGATTTTTTTTTTCAAACTAGAAAAAAGTAAAGATTCCAAGGTAGCATTTGCTTTTGGCCAGTTTGGTTATGGTTAATCTAGTTTTTAAATTAGTCCCCGCATAATGGGTGCTTAAAAACATCTAAAAGATGAATTCAAGGATAAAAAACCATTTTAGATGTGAATGCACTTTCAAAAATAATAAAAGATAATACCACATAAAAATGACGGGCTGGGTAACATGTCATGAAAGACATTTCGAGTTGTTTGCAACCTGATGATGTATTAATAAATTAAGGACTAAGATATGCACCAGATAAAGATGCCTGAATGCATCAGAAGTGTGTAATAAGGTATTCACAAAAAAATCTTGTCATTATAAGATAGCAAGGCGGTATATGAACCTTGAGATTGTTTCAAAGCTTCATTGACAGCATCATCAACCCGGTTTAATATCTGCACACATTACATATAGCTTTAGTGAAATCAAAATCAAGGAGCTTGAACCACGTAGCTCAATAACCATGTAAAGGCAAAGTACCAATCAAGAACAGGGCAAAGTTGGAGTGTTCCTCACCAGTAATTAGGATCAACCAAACCGGTGAGCTGAATACCGAGCCGGACTGGACCGACAAACATAGTGAGCTGAATACCGAGCCGGACTGGACCGCCAAACATGTCATTGGATCGGGCCTTAGCGGTGGTGTTGGTGCGAGTGTGGTGTTGGTGCAAGCGGTGGCGTTGGTGAGGAGAGTGTTGAGGAGATAAAAGAAGACCAGATCTAGATTTTGTGGATATTAATTGGGACGAGTATTGAAAAACATGGGCGGGTCAATGAAATATTTGGGTGGAGGGCAATTTAAATTTGGGGAAAATTTTAAGCGGGTTGGGGAAAAGTTAAAATTTGGGATGGTGTATTCAAGCTCAAGCCTATCAAATGAAGTGGTAATTATTTAATGAGTTGAGCTCAACCTTATAAAAGTTCGACTCGAGTTATTGTTGAGTTTTCGAGCTTGTAAGTGATATAGCATATGTTTATATATATATATATATATATATATATATATATATATATATATATATATATATATATATATATATATATATATATATATATATATATTGTATGTAAGGGTACTAAGTGTAAATTGTTAATTAAAAATGTATCGAGCATGGTTGTCAGGATCCCGATCCTGATCTTAGGATCTTACGATTTTATGATACTGCAAAGCAAAAACGATCCGAATCTTATGTCGGATCTTTGAAAGCTTAAGATCGTATAGGAACCCGATCCTGACCATAGGATCTTAGGATCTAATCCGATCCGATCTTACTTTTCTCGAACTAGCAAACTAAAAAACTACAAATTTATGAATTGTGTTTTGTAAAATTGAAAAAACAACATGTTATAATCTTCTTATACATTTCATAACCATAATTTAGGACGACATTTCAATGAAACATTTATATAATTTTGTGTTTATGTATATAATAATTTATAAATTTGTATAATATTACAAAAGATACTTAAAAAATGCAGGGTAAAGGCCATAAAATAACAACTTACTTCCTCAATTTTACCGAGATGAAACACTTATTTTTTTATAAATATTTAAGCCAACGAAACTTTCAAATATTGTTCTGAGGTGAAACACTTACTTTTTTATCAACATTTAAGCCAACGAAACTTTCAAATATTGTTTTGAGGTCAACAAAAGTACCCTTGAAAAAAAGTGTTTCATCTCAGAACAATATTTGAAAGTTTCATTGGCTTAAATGTTGATAAAAAAGTAAGTGTTTCACCTCAGAACAATATTTGAAAGTTTCGTTGGCTTAAATGTTGATAAAAAAGTAAGTGTTTCATCTCTGTAAAATTTAGAAAGTAAGTTGTTATTTTATGGCCTTTACCCAAAAATGCATTATGGTAGGATCTTAAGATCCCGATCCGATCTTACGATCTCGATCTTGCAAAGACAAAATCGATCCTAAGTAGGATATGATCCCGATCTTGAAAACCTTGGTATCGAGATTTTCGAGCCGAAGGTGAACCGAATTCGATTATTAGATTATATTTCAATTTTAATTTGTGTAAGACATACACCTTTACAATAACTGAGCTTTTCGAGTGATCAAGCTCAAACCGAGTTCAAACTTTCTCGATCCCTGATAACATGATCGGGAGGTCCTTGCATACTTGCTTCTTATTAGTTTCTGTGACAAACGGTACACCTACCAAGCCGCTGTAACCCATGCATGACCGCCTTTAATAACTTCAAATACAATTCATATAACATTCAATTCACACTATATATAACTACTATACACCTACCAAGCCGGTGCAACCCATGCATGACCGGTGATAATGGCTAATTCACATGGGTCATGGGTCATATGCATTAGGTTGTCACTGGTCACATTCAATAATGGGTATTTGACATCATATGGGTCATATGCATTAGGTTATCACTGGTCACATCCATGACTGTTGATCATTGGGTAATTAACATGGGTAACGGGTCATGTGCATTAATATTGGGTTGTAGTGGCATGTCACATATGTTATTGACGCATACATGATTGGTGATCGCCAATGAGTAATTAACATGGGTCATGGGTCATGTGCATTGGATTTTGTTAAATAAGACAAATACTATACAACATTTTATACGTTTTGTATTTTTTTTTACGTTTTAATCCGTGTGTAACGTTTTTCGTCCCTTTTTGACCGTTTTCAATCGATTTTGATCGATGTCGCTAGTTTTCGACCGACGTAAATTTTCGACAAATTTTGACGGATTTAGACCATTTTAGTCCGACTACGACTGATTGCGACCCTTTTCGATCGATTTCATCCATGTTGAATGTTTTCGACAATTTTTGATCGTTTTCATATGTTCTAAGCTTTTCTGAATGTTTTCCTCTGTATTAAAACGTTATGAAACGTTATTACGTTTTCATACATTTTTGTTCGATTTTTTTCATTTCCATACGTCCTTCTCCTTTTTATTCGGGTGATTCGGGTTGAAAATATTTGGCTAACTCGGGTACGGGGTCGGCCCGATTGACTTGAATAAGGATTAATGGCCGTCAATTTTTGATCTTCTGTTATACATATGGCTAATGATTTGCACACTCAAAAAAGTTATTTGCACACTCAATGTACAAGCGGTTGAAGCAGTGTGTTTAATACTGTACAAGTATTTAATGCACAGATGGAGTGTCCCAATCAATTTATAAAGTGTGCAAATCAATTCCCTTTCACATAAACCCTAATTTAACACACTCTAAAAAATCATAACAAATCCCAAATCAAAATCAAACTAACTCATGTCGTCTTATCTTTTTGAAGATAACTGCAAATGTGACAGGCCAGCAATGGTGGTAACATCTTGGACACCATCCAACCCTGCTCGACGTTTCATTTGCTGCCAAAATCGATGGGTAAGTTATCATATACGTTTAGTTTAAAGATTATTAAGTTTAATGTTTAATATACTACGTTTTTTTTTTAGTTTAGAAACCGGGTACGAAGAAATGTGAACAATTTGATTGGTATGATCCAGAGGAGGAATGTGATTGGTACAATATGCATTTGTTTAAGATGTATAGCAAACTGAATCCTAGACAAAGGCGTGAGGTTCAAATTGAAGTTAATCGTCATAGAAGGATTGAAGAATTGGAGGCAGAGTTGATAAATGCCTTAAAGAAAGTCAGTTTTTGGAAGTCAACACTTTGTGTTTTTGCAGTTGTGGTTTCTTTGGTACTTGTACTGAAGTAGTATAGTGTTTATGGCTAGATTGTGTGGTTTGTAGTGGCTCATGTACCCCATCTTTATGGTGAATGGTTAAGTGTTTGCTTGTAAATATAACTGATCTTGATCTTTTGGCTAGTCGATATCTTTTGGCAGTAATTACCCAAAATGACACAATTTGACTAGCCTGTTTGACATTATGCAAATGAATGTACAGGCACAAAACTACAAAAAATTACCCAAAGTGACAATCATGATTGGCTATTAGTTATATTTTGATAGTAATTACCCGAAATTGCCCAAATTCACTTGGAGACTCTTTGACTTTTGCAAATGACAATCTTTGTTTGACTTTTAACAAAGCATCATAATATAGTAATCGATAACTTGATTAACAAAGAAACATAACATAAGTTTTCTTTGAACACAAAAACATTAAACTTCAAAGAAACATAACATAAGTTTTCTTCGAGTCACGGTCAAACTTTTATTCCCTCGGGTCAAAACCCGATCCCAAATCATTGTTGGAAATATTGAGTTTGGAAGTTTATTATTCATAAAGCATGAGACAAAAGTAGTTATTGCATCAACTCATTGAACTTGGTAAGTCAAGAATTGATAAAAGGAAAGTGGAGACAGTCAATTCCTTATCTTTAGGAACAATTTTAAAATATCTTCATTTTACAGTATGATTTAGGCGCCTTTGGTCGATCCCTTTTCCCGCCAAAAGTCTTGGGAACCGTTCATATACCTCTCCAGCCTATTTATACATCTCTATTGTATATATACCAAATAACACACACAAACACATATTCACTTTCATAGAAAACTTCAACAATGGCAGCAAACGGTAACTTTTAAAATGATGCAGAAGAGTACGAGTGGGTATTAAACAACAGTTTGCTATGGGACGCAGTGTTTAATCATTTCGGGTATGATCCCATTTACGAATATGGGTCGTATAGGCAGCTAGATACGTGGATGAGGTCAATAATTTTGAAATGGCTGCATAGACAAGACTTTTACTGGGATGAGCGTTGGGGACTGAATGATGTGGAGGTGGAGGAAGAAGATGAAGAGGGTGAGGAGGATCAACAGGATGCGCAGCAAAATGTGGTGGAGCAGCAAAATGAAGAGGATGCGCAACAAAATGTGGTGGAGGAGCAAAATGAAGAGGATCAGTAGCAAAATGTGATGGAGCATCAAAATGTGGTGGAGCATCAAAACCAAGGGGGTCAACAAGATGGGTTTGCATTTGCAGACCCGTTAAATCTGGAAAACAGGATTACCGATCTTGAAATTAAGTTTCAATATCTCCTGGAAAGGAAAAGGATGCAATGCAGGGAGTAGAGCGCTCTGGTTTTAACAAGTTCGTGTGAAATGAAGTGAAGCAGTTTTTAATGATGATGTTTTTATGTTTCTAGTATCTTTAGTATTTAGGTAGGATAATTAATTATGTTTATGTTTGCAGCTTTTATGAATGGTTGTATCTTTTAAAAATTATCAATGAAAATTTTGAGACCTTGTATGGTTGCTTGTGATGTCAAACTGTCAAAGGTGTGTTTGGTTTCTTGGATAAAAGCAGTATGTCAAATTGTTAAAATCCAGAAATGATTTGTTAATGTTGCTAGTTATAAATAGTATTGCTAAGTGTAATTGATGATGTGATTATTGTGATTCGGGTAATGAGTTAGGTTTTATGTTTTTGGGACTAATATTTTGCAGGATAAGCTGAGAAAAGTGCTGGAGTCCTGAAAAATAAGCCGTTTCGAGTGGAAACTGACTTAGTGTTGCTAGGCATATTTTAGTGCTACTAAGCCTAACTTAGTCCGGCTAAGGGTTGTTCTGCTATTTTTGAGAGTGCAGGGTACTGTTTTAGAAATATGAACGGTTAAGGGTTTGTACACTTCAATCATTCACAGTTTCACACAAATGTTTTTATCCGATCAAAACTCTATCAAACATAAAACCACTCCTTGATTTTATCAATTAATTGCAATTCCCAGCAAAGCCCTACACAAATTTTCAAATTTCACAATGTCGACTCTGTCTTTTTCCAACAAGCATAACATGATTGCATTCTTGCAAAAGCCCACCAAGGAGAATGAAGAGTTCACTGAAGTTGTTGATTTTCTCAATGCTACTTATATTAGGTATGCATTAACAGTTAACCCTACTGTATATGTTTCCAACATCAAACAGTTTTGGGCTACAGCAAAGGTCAAAACTATTGATGAGGAAGTATAGATTCATGCCTGTGTGGATGGGCAGAAGATTATTGTTACAGAGGCATCTGTTAGAGAAGTTCTTCATCTAGGAGATGTTAATGGAATTGAGAATCTTCCAGACTCCACAATTTTTGAAAACCTTCAAGAGATGGGGTATGTAAGAAAAAATGATTCTTTGAAATTTAATAAAGGTGGCTTTCCCCCATAGTGGAAATTCTTAATTCACACTTTGTTACAGTGTCTTAGCCCAAAGACTACTGGTTGGAATGAGTTTAGTAGTAACATGGCTTCTGCCCTTATATGTTTGGCAAAAAATAAAGAAAAATTCAATTTTTCAAAATTAATTTTTGATCATGTGGTTAAAGCCTTGGATAATTCTTCAAACCAACATTACTTATATCCAAGATTTCTGCAACTTCTTATGGACAAACAGTTTACAAATAAGAAAGTTCATGACAAGGTTTATTATGTTCACTCTCATATTAAAAAGGTCTTTTCTAACATGAAGAGAAAGGGTAAGGACTTTCCTGTCATAGGTAAACCATTGTTTCAAGCAATGTTGGAACTAGGTCAACATAAGAAGGGTGAAGGTTCAAGTACTTATAATGAATCAAGTTCCAATGGAACTGATTCAGGTGAAGGAAACCGCAGGTGCCAAGAAACCAAGGGGGACAATGCAAGTGATGAGGATAAAAATGGTGAGGAAGAGATGGAACTTGTTAAAGAATTGATGGTTAAATATACCAAACTTAAAGAAGAGGTTCTTGGCCTAAAACAAATCACAGATACTCAGGGGGATGTAATTACAGGTTTGAAGCTGAGGGTTAAGCAATTGGGAGGTCAGAAGGGGTCAAGAACCAGGTCATTCAAAAGACTGAAAAAAGTGGGCACAAGACAAAGGATTAGTTCATCTGAAAGCATAAGTTTGGGGGAGGATGATCCCAAACAGGGGAGGAATGAAACCAAGGATTCAGGGGAAGCTATGGAAAATTTTGATAGTGCTGCTGCTGGTGATGACATTGGTGTGGATATAGATGTGGATTCTGCTGAGAATGATGATGAGTATATGGTTGCTGATAATCAAGGTAATGAGGTTGTTATGGAAGCAGCAATCAAAGGCATGGGAGATTCTACTGCTGGTGCAAGTGCAGAAATGGCCAAGGAGGGTACTACTGTTGAGGAAAATGTTCCTATTGCTAGTGATGATGAGGAAACTTTGGCCGAAGCAATGATTCTATTGAAGACACGATTTAAACAAGCAGTGCCACAATCACCACTACCAACAGAACAATCACAACCACCACCACAACAACCAAGAGTACCTGTCAAAGGTGTGGTGATTAGAGAACCAACTCAACAAATCAAGAAGAGTGTACAAGAGCCAAGTTATAAGGGCAAAGGCAAAGGTATTATGGTTGAAGAGCCTAAGCATGATCTTTTAAAGGATCTTCCTTTTGTGTACTGGCCCAAACCCAAGCAACTTGAAGTAGATGGAGCTGCTGCAATCAAATTGGCTGCTTTGTTTGCAGAGGAGAATCAGATGGTACTTGAACAAAGAAGGAAACACGCTGAAGCTAAGGCCAAAACAAAAGCACTCTTGGATTCTTGGGATGAAGAAATGATTAAAGGTGATGCTGATATTGCACTGATGAAACAAATAAAAGAAGAAATGCAAGAGTACACTCAAGAACAAAAAGATTAATGGAAGAGGAATTATGAAGCTGAGAGGAAGAAATTTTATCTCAATCAAAGAAAGAAGAGAAAAGTGCTCAGTCGTCCAACAGTTAAGCAAAAGAGGAAGTACTATGAGTACTATCTAAACAATATGAAGGGTTGGAAGCTTGTTCAATTAAAGCGATACTTAGATGATGAGATCTTCAAAATGTATGGAAGAGCCAAAAACTCAATGTAACTAATATATATCAATGTTAATGATAACTGACTTCACATTTTGCTATAAATAATAGTCACATGAATATTTCACAATGTGACTATTTTGAATGTATTGGTCACATATAATACCCTTATAATGTGACCATAAACATTATTTAGATACACATTTCTGATATGGTGTGACTATTGTAAAGCCTATAGTTACAATGTAACTATTTATTTATTTATTTATTTATTTTATTTTTATGTTTTTTTTGTAAAGCCTATAGTCACATGATCGTGATTCAATTAAGTGTGACTATACACATTAGGATTTGGCAAGCAAACACACACTAAACTTTAGACACACATATTAACTTACGTGACCATATGTATCGAATTTTCGTTACACTTAATCGTGTTTCTATGGTTTAGTGTGACCATATATGATATTTGGTCACACTCGTCAAGTGTGTGATATATATATTTGTCGCTATTAAATGGATATCGTGACTAACGCTTCAAACTTACTTTTTAGCTGTCACACATTTCAAACGCTATGTGGCTAAATATTCAGCAAAGAATAGCAGTCACGTTTAAATAATGTGTGACAAACTTGACTATATAATTTAGTCACATACACAATTACTTCATGTGACCATATATCTATTTTGGTCACACTCTTCAATTGTGTGACATATATTTGTCACATATGTATATCTGTAGTGTGACTAATGCTTAAAGCTGATTTGTATCGGTCACACGTCCCAAATTAAACGTGACTAAATGACCGAAAAATATTTACCAGCTACCCTCTAGTCACATAAATATACAAATGTGTGACCTATATCTTCCGAAATGGTCACACAAGTCGGATCGAGTGTGGCTGTTTATTTTATTTTCATACATTTAGTCACGTAAATATGTTACAATGTGACCGTTTGAAATTGACCATGTGTGACGAAAGGCCATTTTTGTACGAGTGAACGAACACAACTAGCACTCTGGTTGACCAAATCAACCATATATTCAAGATATGAGATGTTTAACCATATAAAGCCAATTTTACCCAAATCAAAATGTGATATATATATGTTGCAACAGACTATATTACGAAAGTAAACTTATAGTTGAGAAAATGTACTCACCATTGAGTCCACAAGCATCAAGGCTGTAATCCTATTTCTATTTCATATAAGGCTCTAGCAGATTAAGCGTTCCGTCAAAAAAGCATATATAAACATTAATCATTAAAAAAGGTAGAAGGGTCTCCATAAAGAAAAATTACATCTTAACAAAAACATATATGAATTGAGGCGTTGAACTAGATTTATATATAAGAACTTGGTACCTTAAAGGAAATGTACATCAGTGATATCAGTAGAGAAGAGATGTTGTGACTTGTGTGACGATTTCGGTTGCCAGGATGACGGCAAGCGTGGTAATGGCGGCGGCTATGAGTGAGAAGGCTGAAGAGGTGTGGTGTTTAATTTACAACAATAGTTAAATGAGATTTTGGGGAAAATAATAGAAAACCTAATCAATTTGGGGGGAATGAATTTAGGTTGAATAATTAGGCGTTGTCTTTTGGGGGAAGAAAACAAAATTCAGGCGAGTCTTATTTTGGTGTCAAATTAGTCCAAAAACTAATGCTAAAATTTAGACTTAATTTTAAGTGGTTATTGTTCATAAGTCTTTACTTATTATACGTTTTTGAAAAATTATATCGTCATAACTAATAGAATTTTGCTAGAAGAAAGTATATTTTGTAAAATAATAACTAAATGATAGAAATAAAAAAATTAAAAAAAAAATAATAACACTAACGAGCAAATAACAAATACTTGTCTTCATTGTGTGATTCAAATTATGGTTTCATGTAGAATTGGATCATTTTTACATTTGACTAATCTTGTAGTATGTTTAAATTAACATGTATTTATTTTTAAGTTTATTATATGTTATTTTCTAAAAACTATTAAGACCGGTTATTTCCAGTACGCATAACCATTTCTTACGTGTTTAGTATAATAGAAACTGGTTTTCTTCTCGAGACCAGTCTATGTTAAGTTGTTTCCATGCCTCCTACTTTTATACAACAGAAACCGGCTTTTAGATAACCAGTCTCTATAGAGGGGTGTTTATAGCTTTTTTTTTGTAGTAGTGGGTAAATTTGAGTCGGTTCATTTGAGTTCAGGTCATCCCAAATATGAGTAAAATGAAATAAGCCTATTTAAACTTATTTAAATAGATAATTAAAAAAAAATATTGATAAAAATAGAAAAAAAGCTGTTATTCAGGTCAACCAAGTCGACCCGAACTCGAGTTAGCCAAACACTTTCAACTCGATACCCGACCTTGTTTAATATTAAGGTTACTCGGGTTGACCGGAATAGCATGAGTATAATTATTGATCCAAGTAACCCGACCCGAAGCTTATGTAGGTTTGGGTCCGGGTCGAGTTCGAATCGGGCCGGGTTTTTTGACACCCCGAGATACAAAGTTAAAGCTAGTAACATCTAAAATATGTTTTTCATTAAAAGTTCTCCAACTTAATTATTTACCTTTTTCTAAATTACACATTAATTTGATCCATGTAGTATTAAAACAAAATTTGTTTTAAGTAAAAAATTATTCGCTAAATGTTGTTTACAATTACCAGTTATTTAGTTTTTAAGTAACCATTGTAATTTAATAAATGGTTAGTCCCGTGTATATATGTTGGGATGTTGTTAAATTGTTGATGAATACATATAAATTAGTAACTGAGCATCTCTAACTATTGTCTTCAAACCATGCATCCTCTTTTAAATTTGGAAATTTTTTTAAAAGGGGAATTCCATATTTCTCTAACAAAGACATTGAATTTCCATATTCTCCGAACTTGCATCAAAATCATTGCATATTATACATCATTAACTTGTAAGTTGGGTACATATGACATTTTAGGTACATATGACATATTGGGGACATATGACATTTTGAGGTTTATATTAGGTAAATATGTACTTATCCTTTTCTTAAAACAATGCCATATTTTTTCTAAAAGGGGAATGTTAGTCTATGGCTAACAAGGTTATAAATAGTGCGAGGCGTGACGTTACGGCATAACCAATCCTCACGTCTTAACAACTAAGGCGAAACTTTTGCGTTTTTAATGCGTGACATAATACGACACAAAATATGAAATATATATATATATATATATATATATATATATATATATATATATATATATATATATATATATATATATATATATATATATATATATCAATTACCAAAAACGTTATACATAATGAATAATGTTAAGAAACTAGCTTTACATGTAATATTCTTCATTTTATTATTTTTTAATCAAAGTTAAATAAAATAAATCCGTCACGCCTAACGTCTTAACTCGCTTTATCGCGGATTTTTCCGTCTAATCTCATGTCACGTTTAAAGTCGACGCTTTGGTCTATTTAATAATGTGGATGTCACATCTCACGTTTTAGCGTTAGCGCTGCCTTAACGCGCTCTTAGAACCATGACTAAGCATACACTTGTCGCACTATCAGTGAGGAATCTTATCATTCTTCTAAGTGTATACCTGTAACTTAAAGAGCTTAACTTTGTTAGTAAAACCTCCTTCCTTATAATGAGTGATATTATACATTAATGTTGTTAGTCTATGGCTAAGCATACACTTGTCGCACTATGAAAGCAAATGTGAGGACACTTATCATTTTCTTAAGTGTATACGTGTAACTTTAAGTAGGGCTGAGCACCGAAGGTTCAAAACCGAACCGGACCGACGAAACCGACCGAACCGACAAAAACCGAACCGGACCGACGGCCCGTCGGTTCGGTTTCGGTTTCAGGTATTACAAGATTTTGGTTTCGGGTCGGTTCGGTTCAGCCCAAAACCGACAAAAACATGCCGAAATACACATGGACCGACAAACCCGAACCGAACCGACGAAAACCGAACCGAACCGATGGCCCGTCGGTTCGGTTTCGGTTCCGGTTTTTCATGACTTTCGGTTCTCGATTTTTTCGGGTCGGGTCGGTTCGGGTCGGTTCCGGCCCGATGCTCAGCCCTAAGTTTAAGAGCTTAACTCTGTTAGTAGAAACCTCCTTCCTATAATAGAAGGTAAATAAAGTCACCACATATCTCTCTAAACACACATTTAGAAATGGAAAAAGTAATTAGTAAAATCGCCTCTAACATCTCCAACATCTTTCAACATAAATGGAACTAAACAAGCTCCATTGACACACCCGAAATCCTCAACCAGTTCAAAAACATCAGGAATACATGATCCGTTCATTCCACAACATACTCCCGCTGGGCACACGTGGGATACAAATCAGTCACTTGTTTAACAACTCCACCATTGCCAACAAGTTACAACACAAATTGAACCAAATAAAGTTCACACAAACCAACACAACTGAAACCCTCATTCAGTTCATTTCTGCTTTCTGGGATCTATATGCAAAATTGCTAAACCATTATTGTCCATCCTCCGATAACATGCAACAAAAATGGAATGAGTTCATTAATGCACAACACAAGCTAGTTGACAAAATAAAACAAAAATGGACTGAAGTCAACAAAAAATACAAGGTAACCGACAACATCTTCAAACACTCCCTCACTAACGTTGAAATCATCATCCAACATGTGCTACGTTCATTAAACAACATGTTCCCACCTGAGACACGTAACGAGCAAATTCGTCACTTGTTTAAAGTAGCAGCCATCGTTGTCTTGTCTGTAGGCTCCTTGATTTGCATGTACACGTTTTTAGGCTCTATATTTAGCTTCTTGTCTACGTTTGTTTACTACATTGTGAAGTTCATTAGAATCTTGTTGTGGTCTGTAACTTCTATGGTGAAAGTCATCGTCTACCCTTTGACCGCTGTTTTCAATTTGGGACCGTTATTTTAAAATGTGTGAAGCCGTGTTTGTGGTTTGGAGGTAAAGTGGGGGTGAAGATGATGAAAGCCCCTGGGAAACCTACAGAGATGATAGCACGGGTTGTATTTGAAGCTAATCCAAAACAGTATTTTGCTAACCTTCGTGGCAAGGTTTAGTACATAATCTTTTTGTCCGATGCCAAGCTTTGTGCTAGCAGCTTAGCAGTTACTAATGTTTTAACTTAAACGAGTGGGGCACCGGTCAGCCACGTTGCGGTGGGGCATTGTAGTTGGCAGGGCAGTTTTTTTGTTGTTGTGGTTTATGTGTTTTGATATTTTTATGAAAGTTATCGGGGAGTTGGGATGGTATTTGTAATTGTACCGGCCAGATGGAGAATTGACAGACAAAGACTATGCAACAATTCGGTCGGTCTCGACGTTTCTTATTGAAAAAAAACATAGCTATTGTTTGTAATTACTTTTCTTATTAAAAAAAACGTAACGAAAGTAATTGAATTAATATACAATTTAGTAAATAAGAAAATGAAGCATAATGTTGTAGTCGTCAAGCATAAACGCGGTAAATTAGATACCGTGGATACGTGTTTTCTACAACTCTTGCTGGGAGACACCATCAGAATCGCTTTCGGCGATTCTAGAATAGAATTTCTGCTACATGTAATATCCGATTGGCTTGCAAAACAACAAAATAGATTCACATTATGAATTCAACCATTATTGTATACAAGATAAAAATATGTACTTGGGGTTATAGAACCAAACGTAATCTTGGGAATTATACTAACAGTTACCACGGCTAGTAAGGATATTACAACTGCTGAAGAATGCACTAGCAGTGGAAACTCATTACCACTGCTAGTACATATTATTACCACTGCTGTTAGGATAATTGTTAGAAAACGTGTAAAGATAAATATAGAATAGATCTTGGGTATATCTTATTCTATTAGAGTTATTCTTATCTTGTAGAAGAGGACTCCTTGTGCTATAAAAGGAGATCCTAGGTTAAGGTTAGATATACGTTTTTCTAGAGCTTCAAGGTGTAACCCTAGTGATACAAAGATCACTCGTATTATTATCTTTAATAATATTGGAGCTTACAGTTTGTTACATACATTGTTCTCATTCATATACAACTGTCTTTATTCACAATCAAAAGTATTACTAAGTAGATTCCGCATACTTATTGATATAACTCAAAGTATCAATCTAACACAGTTCAAGGTGTTTAGATCCATCAAGTGGTATCAGAGCCAGGTTTGAAGGAATTACGAAACATAATGATCTCCCAGAGTGTATAGTCTTGCACCATAAAGAATTGTTCGATCATTAGCCTCCACATCTCATAGTCATTCAACTTAAGCTTGGGAAGCTTAGCAGCAATGTTTGATTGACTAGTTTCTGTCTCCATTGATTCTTCTGAGTGAACTTGGGATCTTCCCTTTACCCTTATAATCATGCTTGCCCTTGGAAGCTCTCTTTCTCTTGTCATCAAAAGAAAGTTGCTTTCTTGGACAAGCAAGGCCCAGAACTTGCTTGGGAGGCTTTGGCAATTGTGCAGGCTTCTCAACAGCAGGCCACTTCATGTTGACTATGGCTGACTCCAATGCTGTAGTGAGGGCTCTTGGAAGTTCCTTGGACAGAGTAAAGGTTGGATCATCATCATCAGAGGATGAACTTGAATAGAACTCCAGGGATGGAGTAGGATAAGCTGCAATCTTCTTGGATTTCATGTTGGAAGATGTAGATGTGGCAGCACTTGGAGGAAAGTAATCACTCCACCCAATAGAAGGTTCCTCTGAATCTGAGCAATAACTTATTTCTTCATCAGAAGAATCATCTGATGATATGTAGACAAGTGGAAACCAGCTCATGATGTGTTTATAGGGTTTGTCATGTTGAAGATGAGTTTTTGATGAAAACTAAAGGATAATGAGCCCCCTTTTTATAAGCAAAGTCAAGGTCGAATGCTAATTAATGAAGGATATTTACTCTTACCTGTTTTGGTAGGTTGGAGGAGTAAATTTGGATATTATCGGGCTGACTTTGGAGAGATATTTTTGTGAATAGTAACTTGGTCAAAAAGTTACTTTGGGTTAATTTTTATGGGTTACTTTAGGAGTTACTTAATTATGCAGAATACAAACCCATATTGTTTGAGCCATTGGAGTTATAAGGTGTGTATCTTAGACACACAACAAATGGTTATTGATTCACCATGTTTAATCAACATAAGAATCAACTAGTCCAAAGCAAACGGCTACTGGTAAAGACTTAAAAAAATCCGTTTATGGTTGATAGTTTACCAAAACCTATATGGTTATCAACTCACCATATTCCATTTGATGAAGATTTGGCTAGTCCATAGCAAACGGCTCATGGTAAAGACATATCAAATCCGTTTATAGCTGATAGTTTGCTAAAAACTATGATAAGAGCAGCAAATTTTCATGTTTTACTTACCACTGCTCTTTGATATTTTGTGAAAATTTTACCACTGCTAGTTCACTTGTTACCACTGCAAGAGAATTTTTTCCACTGGTGAACTAGCCGTTACAACTGTTGTGTCAGTAATCTATTTTTTACTAGCCGTTGTGGATATAACCGTGTTTCCTTATTAATAGGGTAAATTTTTGTGAATTATCCACTTACCAACTTTAATTTATTATTTTCCAAAGATAAATCTTTCTAAAGATAATTCACATTACGCGAACTCCTCAAACCCTATTAGTATAAATTGATTATCATACGGCTTGATGTTTATTCTTGATTACTAGCACTTTTATTTAACTTTCACAAAATTCATGGCGATTCTAAACTTTGTTGAGGAGCACAACCAAGTGGCCTACTTACAAAAGTCAAACGAGAAGAGTGGCCCTGTTTTCCATCAGATTGTGGATTTTCTTAATACAACCCATATAAGGTATGCTTTAACTGTTAATCCCACAATCTTTGTTTCTCATATCAAACAGTTCTGGAACACTTTGGAGTCCATAACTCTTGAACAGGGAGACACACACGAAACTGTGGAAGCTCTTAGAGCCATAGTGGGTGGGGTAACTATTGATGTTACTGAGTCATCCTTGAGGAGAGTTCTCCAATTGGATGATCTCAATGGTATCATCACATTACCCAATTATGATATTTTCAAAAATATTGCTTCCATGGGGTATGATACATCTGATCAAAAAGTAACTTTCAGAAAAGGATGTTTTTGTCCCCATTAGAGATTTTTCATTCATACTCTTCTACATTGCCTAAGTCCTAAGAAAACATCTTATGAGCAATTTGCATCAACCATGGCTTACCCTTTGGTTTGCTTAGCTACTGATCGGACTTTCAATTTTTCAAAGTTTATTTTCAATAATATGAAAGGCAATGTAAAGAGTTCATATAAATTTTTGATGTATCCAAGGTTTGTGCAAGCAGTGTTAAATGAATTTCAACTGCAACCTCACAAAAGAATTTATGAAACCTCCTGCCTTAAGCCAAAAGTTTTTCAAAACATGAGTAAGGCTTCAGAACTTTGGAATGAGGAGTTTCATCCACTTTTTCCTCAAATGCTTGCAAAGATTTCACAGGTACAGGGTGAAGATGCAACTATCCCAGTTGTATCCCAACACACACCCACTATTGTTGTTCCACCAATTCAACATACCCCTGCAGTCACTCACACATATGAGAGGAGGCATAAACAGCCAACTCCTCTCTTCTCAACATTGCATGTTGCTGAACCTTTTGGTTTAGGTACAAGCAGTGGTGGTTCAAGGCTTCCTCCTAGTCCAACTAGAGAAGAGCCTGAATCAATGCCCTATGATTCACCTCTCCCAACAGGTAACACACTTGGAAGTGTTGAGGGCAGTGTGCAATTAACTAAATTGATGGAATTATGTACAAAATTAGTCAAGCAGGTTTAAGCTCTGGAGAAAGATCTGGCACAGACCAAACAACATCATGCCACAGAGCTGAATCAGATTAAGGCAGAGATTAAGAGATTACAGGATGAAGTTGAGAGCCTAAAGAGGAAAAGATCTGCCAAAGTTGTGTTTTCTTCTTCATCTTCACCTCAAGATGAGTTCTTTGCAGGTTTTAGTGAAGGTTTGGGAGATTCTTCCAAACAGGGGAGGAAAACAAATGCTGAGACTAAGGGGAGGAAGATAGATTTTGGAGAAGATTATGGTTTGGATGCTGATGCTGATTTTGATTTTGATGATACAGTTGGAACTGCTCAACCAATTTCCACTGCTGCAGAACAAGTTCCCACTGCAAGTCAAGATATTCCCACTGCAAGACAAGATGTTCCCACTGTTAGTCAACATTTTACCACTGCAGAAGAAGTTGCCAGAGTAAGAACAGAAAAGGGTAAAGCAGTTATGACTAGTACAGAACCAGTGAAGCCAAGAAAGATTTCTAAAAGGGAACAAGCTCAAATTAATTATGATGCAGAATTGGCAGAGAAATTAGTAGCAGATGAGATTGAAAAGAAGAAAAAGCAAGAGGAAGATGAGATTGCAAGTTTTATGGAGGCTAAGAGGTTGGATAAGCTGGAAGATGTCCTTGAAGAACCTATATCAGTTGTTCCACCTACAGTTTTGAAGGAGAAACCTCCAATGTTCACTTATGTGCCAACTGAAGAAGAAATTGAGTATATGATTAATCATGATCCAGTAGTTAAGAAGAAAGCAATTAAGCTTGTTGCTAACAAGACTTTGACAGAAGAACAAAGAACAACTCAATTAGCTGATTTTATTCAAATGAAGAATAGACAGGCACTGGATGAGGTAATTGGTAAAGTTAGAAAAAGTCAAAAGAAACAGAGACAACCAACCAAGGCACAAATTATTGCTGAGATGAAGACATTCTGTTGCCATGTTGGGACTTGGAAGATGGCTGACTTCAAAGGCATGTCTCATGACATAATTGAAGGAATTTATTACAGACTTAAGAGGCAAGACAGTGACTTTCAACCTATTGACTTTGAAGAAGTTGAAAGAAGTAAAAGAAAAGCTGCAGCATCTGAAGATAAGGTTAGTAAAAAGGCAAGCTTGCTCAAGAGAAAGAGTCTCAATCTGAGAAACTTTCAGGAGATGAGATAAGTGCTATAATTGTTATTGAAGAAGAAGATTTCTACCCAGATCCTCTACAAGTAAGGCATCCTATTGTTGATTGGGAAGTTTACTCAGCAAAGAATTTTGCTTCAACATGGAAGATTACAAGATTCAGAGGAGAAACTTCATCATTCATTCAATTTGAAGATCTCATCAAAGCCTGTGACAGAGATGATCTTGATACACTTTGGAAACTAGTTGATGAAAGATTCAAGGCTGATACTCTCAAATATATGAAAGAGATGCAGTTGTGGGTTGACTTGAGAAGACTGTATGAACCAGATCCTAAAGATAGCTATTGGAAGTTTGAAGCTTCAGATTTAAACACTACATGGACATACTATGATTCATGTGAGGTTCATCAGGTCTCTACAACAGCTGGAGTGGATGTATTTATGTTTGCTGAGAAGGAATATCCATTTAGAGCAGCAACATTGTCTGCAATGTTGACATCAAGGTTGAGAGTTCATGAAGATAATGAAAAAGTTAGAGTTTTGATTCAGAAGATACAAGATCAATGTAAAAGAGCTATACAAGATTTAAGAAAAAGAAGATAAGTGTTTGGAAGAATTCCCATATCCTTATGTCTACTGATTACCTGAAGAAACTTATTGATTTACATGTTAATCATAAGTTTAGGGGAGGATTGTTGCGAATTATACTAACAGTTACCACGGCTAGTAAGGATATTACAACTGCTGAAGAATTCACTAGCAGTGGAAACTCATTACCACTGCTAGTACATATTATTACCACTGCTGTTAGGATAATTGTTAGAAAACGTGTAAAGATAAATATAGAATAGATCTTGTGTGTATCTTATTCTATTAGAGTTATTCTTATCTTGTAGAAGAGGACTCCTTGTGCTATAAAAGGAGATCCTAGGTTAAGGTTAGATATACGTTTTTCTAGAGCTTCAAGGTGTAACCCTAGTGATACAAAGATCACTCATATTATTATCTTTAATAATATTGGAGCTTACAGTTTGTTACATACATTGTTCTCATTCATATACAACTGTTTTTATTCACAATCAAAAGTATTACTAAGTAGATTCCGCATACTTAGTGATATAACTCAAAGTATCAATCTAACACAGTTCAAGGTGTTTAGATCCATCACGTAATATTATACAAATAGTAGCCAAATGCGTAGGCTCTTCCTGAATATTCCCCAACTGAGCTTGAACACGTTCAGCACTGAACCAAACAAATAAAAGATAATTAAAAATAAAATCCAAAATTTAAAGAAAATCTGAACCCAAGATTTGATCTTTTATACAACGTATTAAAAAATGGGCCAAAGATGACATGTAGCAAGCCAAAAGAAAGGGGAAGCCCACCATTTGGAGTGACGTCGTTTAACATGAAACAAAAACGATAAATTATATTCTAATATATACTAAAAGCTAAAACTTAACAGAATCATTATTGATTTATTAAGGTATCCGTAATAAAAAATGTGTTATCTCACTGGGGTTTATTGTTTGGATTTACAATTACGAGGCCCATCTGGTAACTCTTATACATGCTGGCATTTTTTCATTGGCCATAAGCTTTTGGCCCATGAACTATTCAACATCCGTTACCCCGTAATGACATCCTAATATGTGTTAAAATTCGTGATACAACTTTGGAAATACAAATACACTGTACGCTATTGTACGACTACATCAACTACCGCACATCTGTCTCTTAAACACAGATTATGTTATTGTAATTTATCATAAAGAAGTTTCATGAATACTAAGCTTCTTCAAGTCATCAGAAAACCTGTAGTAAACGAAATAATAAACCTGCATTCAGTGAAACAAAACAAACAAAGGGTAGCATAAGAAATAAGGAAGACACTTACAATTACGTCTGTTCTTTACCAAGTTTGGAGACACAAAAAAACAGCAACCCTAACACACAAGGTTAGTGTGTTTTTCAAATTTTTTTAAGCAGTTTATAATTTCTTATGTTGTAATATATGGTGACTGACTCATCATTTCTAAAATACTGCATAAATTATCCATATAATGTTGTTGCTAAAAAAAATGTGCATGCTACATGTTTGTTAATCTTTTGCTCCATTTTTTTTGCATCATAGTTGCATGTTACAGTTTCTTTGTTCATATATCTTGATATATTATGGCTAATATTGAAAAAAACCCCTGGAAAACGTTTGTTAAAAAACAATCATCGGAGAGTGTTGTTAATGGATCTCTGAATATATCGTCGGACAAAAATCCTTGGAAAGGATTTTTAAAAAAAGAATATGCAAACGATCGTGTTACACATACTAAAAACCCACCCCTTTATGGAACCATAAGTGAAGAAGTAGAGGGTTATCAGAATAGAAACTTACAATTGTCGGCATCATCAACCATTTGTGACGCCTTTATGTCGACACCATCATTGGAAATATATGGTTCGCAAACAACATCAACATCTTCTGGTATCCATGCAACAAAAGACCCACATATGGTGCGTTCGAGAAAGAGATACAGAGAATGCCCATCATATACCACGGTTAGACAACCTCCTTGCAAAATACAAATGCTAGGTAAGAAAAATTTAAACATAAAAAAACATTTACATAACTTTTCACAATTTTTTTTTCTATTTTACTGTTTCCATACAGTTATTTAATTCTCTTTATTTATCTTTTCACAGATTCAAGAAAAGGAAAATGCATAGATTATTATCCATACGATCAGTCAGATAATGGACTATCTATGCAAGAGACCAATACCGGTCATTTACGGTGGGCTACATCAGATCCATATAAAGTTGATGGAAAACAGACTGAATGTCACGAGTACTATAATAAACATGGTATTCACACAGTTATACCCCAAAGTCTCAATTTTTTTTTAATTTTTCTAAGTTAAGTTAATACATATATCTTTATGTGGCACGTTATAATATTCTCTCAAAATAAAACACTCCCCGCAGCATCGCGCGGGTGAACCTGCTTGTATATACTAATTACGCATGTTTATGCTGGTTCCGTGTAATATGTCGTTTTTGTTATGATCTTTAAGTAATTAATGTGATCTTGGGTTTATGATTACACTACTTGTGAAGATATGTATTTTCTACTCTAAAGTGACGTGCTTGCTCTGTCAATCACTTAATTTTCTTGCAAACATGAAACATGACGTTAATATTGTGGAACATTGTAGATACTTTTCCAATCACTTTATTTTCTTGAGATACAACATGCATGGATCAAGTTATGTGATTTTTGAGTAATTAGAATCTTGCAAACATGACCGGTCAAGTTATGTCACAATCAAACTAGCTGTTATCATAATTTGGGAAAAATTGAATTAACAAAATATTGATGCGTACAAATTAACTCTTAACCATTTTATAGTGCATACATGATAGGATATCCATCCCAGGATGTGCACAATGGTATTGAAATGAAATAGATGCCAACTGGAGATGCCTATAGTGTTGGAGGTTATGATCCCAGAACAGGGTTAAGATAATCAATAGCCTAACTACGTACCAATAAAGGTTACCGGATATCACTTAGAATCGTGTTATCACTTTCCAAATAAACTATTCGACCCTAATGCCTGGGTATCACAAATATCTACTTGGGATAAGACCAAATGTTGTTAGTGATTTAGGCACAAATCAATAACCCCTCGTGTATAAGTGTTATGTGTTTCCTCTGTCTTCTTCATGCTTTATTTGATTTCTTATTTATAGGAAAATACTCATGGCTAGTCAAATGGAATTATGAGAATTAATCGGCCCATTAATCTCCACATAATTGTCCCCATTATAGCCTAAAATAGTGGTTACATGACCAGTTAAACGAGGTCATGAGTGCATATGTAACTGGCATTTGAATAGGTCAAATCAGTTACATAATCATACAACACTCTATCAGCAGAAACTTTGCTTATCAGCAGGATCTTGACACCAGTAGCAGGAACCATTAGTAGGAACCAACACTCAGTAGGAACCATCAGTAGGAACCATCACAACCACTATAGAGTCAGGGGAATCAGTGACTTGATGGGTGTACACTCCGTACCTCCAAACCCATTTCCAAGTATGATTAGATCCCTCAAGTGCACTAAATTTTCTAACAATCCTCCCCAAATTTAGTTCACTTCCTTTGCATGAAAACAAACATTAAACAAGACATATGCATAAATGAAAATATCCTGAGGATTGAATTTCCATCTTAGTACATTATACGTTCAAATATTCGAGAATCAGGGTGTTCTAAGAATTGAACCCTTCAACCCATTTGAATACCTGAAGATACATACATTTTCAAACACTTAAACACTCCTGACACTAAACATGCCATGTGTCCATATCCAATTCATAAATGTTGTAAAAGCTAAAAGTCCATAGCTTCCTGAAGCGGAAAAATTTCAACATTCACATAGGTGGTTCTTCTTTATTCATGCTCCTGCCAAGCACTTTTTCAAAGAAAATTAACCATTAAGAAGTAATGACTTCATCCTCCCTTTTACAGCAGGTCCTGAGCACAACCTTGGGATGTAATATAAAACATGTGCTCCAGTACACTGAATGTTCAGCTTTCCACATTGAACTCAGCTCTCAAGTTTCCTCAGGAGGGAGTTGGGTGTCTTAGCATTCAGTGACTAAGTTGGACTTTAAACCCATCCCTTTAGCAGACTTTATAACCAAGTCTCTAGCAAGACCCTTCGTCAAGTGATAAGCTAAATTCTGTTGAGATCTAACAAACTCTATAGATATCACCCCATTCATGATAAGCTCACGAATCATGCTATGCCTGACACCTAAGTGTTTAGACTTCCCATTGTACATCTGGCTATAAGCCTTTGCCAATGTAGCAGCACTATCACAACGGATAGAAATAGGTGCTATAGGTTTAAGCCACAATGGAATCTCAAGAAGCAAGTTTTTCAACCATTCAGCTTCTTTACCAGTAGCTGCTAAAGCCACAAATTCCGATTCCATTGTTGAACTGGTGATACAAGTTTGCTTCTTGGACGCCCAAGAAATTGCACCTCCACCAAGTAGGAATACCCAACCACTGGTAGACGAATTGTCTTCAGTGTTACTGATCCAACTTGCATCAGTGTACCTTTCTAACACTGAAGGATAACTAGTATATGAGAGACTATAGTCCATAGTTCTCTTCAAATACTTCAGTACCCTCTGAATTGCTTGCCAGTGCTGAACACTAGGATTACTAGTATACCTGCTCAGTTTACCCACAACAAAAACAATATCAGGCCTTGTACAAGTCATGACATACATCAGGCAGCCAATTGCCCTAGAATACTCAAGTTGAGATACATCTTTGCCAGTATTAGGCATTAGCTTCTCAGTTGTATCCATAGGAGTACTCACTGGAGTACAATCAAAGCAATTAAATTTCTTCAGTACCTTCTCAATGTAATGAGACTGAGAAATTGATATACCATTGCTTTCATGTTTAATCCTTATACTAAGAATAACATCAGCCTCCCCCATGTCCTTCATGGATGTGACATTTCAAAATTTTCATGTCATTAATCTTAATAGTATTTAACTATTCAATTTTTTTTAAATAATTAACTTCGTCGGAAGTTATCCGCGTTTTGTCAAAACACGTTCAATTAATTCAACCACGACTAGACTATGTACACTCTACACTTTTTATGCATTTTTGGTTCCTTACAATCCTATTTTAAAAGTCCTAATTTACTTTTTTCTAATTTTTACGGAAACCTTGCACCTTTACGTTTTACCCGATTTAAATTTACGTTTTAAGGTTTTGACAAAGTGAACCAACCCTAGACTATGATAATTTACATATTTATGAATTTTTAAACTATTTCATGTTTACAAATGAGTTTTATACTTGTCGTGTCATTTTTATAGCTTACGTCACTTTTATCAAAAATCGGTGTCACAGAACGTGTTTTCGACTCACGGTTTCAGTTTTAACGACGTTTAAACACTCTGATAAACCCATGACTCAACTAATATATTAAAATTAGTTATTTTAACAAGTTTTAACATTTTTACAAATTTAGTATTTTTACGTTACCCGCTTTTACGTTTTTGCATCTTAAAACCTCCACGTTTTCAATTACCGGGATCAAAGTACACATTGTAACTCATATTTAACACAAAATCAATCCCACTTTCCTTCCCCACACACCATGAACGACCCAAAAGCCACATGGATGCATATTCATGTGGTAAGTCATGTTGTGGTGTCAAACTCTTGCAAAAATTAAGACACATGTACTCCACTACACCCTTTCTCATATATATACTTCAAAAATTGCACATAGAACATATCACCAAGTATTTTTCACTCAAAATCTGCATTTTATCTCTTCAAATTCGTGGCTTCTCAAGGCCAACACACCCTTGGTGTTGTGTTTTTGCTAGTCCAAGATTTAGTGCAAGAATGGTGATCTCTTAGTGCTAGTTTGTTCCATGTTCATTTCTTCTTCAAGAGCTCTCTTCCTCAAGTGTTTATGAGCTGAGATTTTCAAGGTTTTACAAGAGTTTATTGGTGATTTTATAAAGGTTTTCAAAGTTCCTAGAAGTGGTGATTCTCTAGTTCCTTCAAGAGTGTTGGTGACAAGATTTGGTGATCATGAATTAGAGGAAAGGTGCATGCAATATCACCTTAATTTTGATCTCTATTTTTCATCTTCAAAAATTTTCTTTCTCCTATATTTTATGGCTTACAATAGGTTATTGTGGCTGTAGATTGGAGTTCTCAAGATCCTCTACAAGTTCATCTTTCAAGTCATAAAAGATCCTTGCTTGGTGGTGGCTTTGGATAGCCCTTGTTTCTTGTTCTTGAAATTTATCTTGTCCTTCTCTTTTGTAAGAAACTCTTTTATAAATTTTCATTGTATTTATATTTTTTTTCTTCTTGTTCACTCCTGTAAAATTTGGTATTTATTGATGTAATGGTGTAACATATAAATTATGGGACTTGGTTAGGCTTGGTACATGAAACTAGACCACTAAAAATCCTAGAGGACTAAACATGCAACTGTGATTCTGAATCAGGGGCAAAAATGGAATAAACTGCACTAATCAGTAAACATTGAGACTAAACTAAAAATATGGGGTTGTAGGTCTATGTCTTGTGGTCGTTTTGACGGGTATTTCATTAAATAACTCATTCCGATGATTAAACTAGAAACATTTTCGTAAAACATGTCCAGTTCTGAGTAACAGATTTGAAACGGGCAAAAGTCATTTTTTTTGTGAATAACCCTCTGTTACTCAAAGAATAAAAGTTTTAGAGGACATCTTAACTTAAACGTGGCCAAAAACGGGGAACAAATCGGGTTAGTAAAACTCTAGATATCGCACTTTTCGTGAGAACATTGAAAATTTGAAAGCTGAATGGATTGATTGTTTGGGTAAATGGACTGTTTTGCTAATGTTACATAATTTTTGGCCAAGTGGAACCCACAAATCTCGTTAATATAGAAGTAGACCTTTCCGGGGATATAAGGAATGAGACTTGTGGACTTACGGTTTGCAAATGATGATTTCCTAAACATAGACAAGTTATTTAAATGCTAACAACACTAGGTATAAAATGAGTATAAATTGTTTTACACTTTATAAAGTTGGACCTTTAAAACATTTTGAACCCCCTAATATATTTTGAACCCTGAGGCCTAAAGTGAACCTTTTTGACCAAAAACTTGACCCATGGACTAAACTTGAACCTTAGAATTAATTTGAACTTTTACATCAAAATTGAACTTGGGGTAAATGTAAGTTTCATACTTATATAAATACAAGGGTACATTTTTGGGTAATTTGTAAGTAATTAACTTAAACCTTGTGATGTATCTAGGAATATTGTACCAAGCTTAAGTAAGATCATATTCTGTATATTACCAAAAGTACATCGATATCTATTTTCATAAACTAAGACAACGTATATTATTTAGGTTCTTCGTAGAGCTTTTGCGGCTATTCCTTCACTTGCTTGTTCATTGCTATTTTCTTTGCTTTAAAATGAGTTCATAGCCTCGCCTTTACTTACTTAAATGTTTTATAAACCTCGCGAGGGGGATACATGCTAGTTTTTACAAACTGAATACAAGTAGTTTTTGGTATGCTGGATCCGATCATATGATTATAGATATTGAATGCTTTTTGCCAATTAAGTCCCCTCATGAACCGTTAATTACTCGAGTAGTAAACGCTAGTATTATGGATATGCATATTAGGCTTGGCGGGCTTGTTCGGGATACGGACACATAATAGTTAGAATTGTGGTAAATGGCAAATTTTACCTTTCCGGGGCATTATTAAATTACGTTAAGGTTCGGTTACATGAACTCAATACTATAATCAAATAAACCGACATGTAATTGCAATACTTGTCGCCCGATAAATAATGCTTGTATTCAACTTATTACTTATTAAACTCTATGAATTCACTCAACTTTATGTTGACTTTTTAGCATGTATTTTCTCAGGTATTATTTTGCTAGCTGAGCATTGGGAGCAATCGGAGTCGCGTGGATATCAAACATTGAAGGACTTGTTTTCTTCACATTTGATAATTATTTTCTTTAAATATGCAAATGAGTCATTTTTGAACTCTTGTAACTTAAGTTTTTAATATAAATTGTTGGGACCTTTGTACTCTGATTTATCAAATCGAATGTGACATTTTATTAAACGTATCTTTTGAGGTCGTTTTATGTAACTTGTTTTTATTAATTATGAAGTGACACCCAAATTGTTATTCCGCTGCGTTGTAAATTTTGGGGGTGTTACAGAATGACATCAGAGCATTAGTTATAGCGAATTAGGTCGTTTTCAAAACCTAAACTATAACTGATTTTCAAATTTTTTTTTAAGTCTTTCACCATTGTTCGATATCCGCGCACGCTTGCTCCCAAGTAACTTATATGCTCTATTTTGCATCAATACTTCTATTATATGACTAATGAATATATCCCCTAGTCATGATTTTGCTCTCTCATGCCTACTCTTACATTCTTGTGATCTATGAAATTTTTTTAAGACATTGTGGGTTACACAATGGTCTCATTTACTTCATTAACATTGTGAGTTGCACAATGGTTTCTTTTATTTGTCAAACATTGTAGGTGATTACAATGGTCTATAAACTCTTTCATAACCTTATATACTATCATTACATCTAACAGCGAAACTCATTACAATTTATCAATTCCTCTTGATTTCTTTACTCCCCGTAAACTTATGTTTCCTGAGCATTTCTGCACTTTTTTTTTCAAATTGATACAAATTATATAGAAGACTATCTATATACACTTGATTTCTCTTGACTATACCTATTTACAAGAGCGTTACATTTTATTTGTATAAGGATACTTATTATAAACGTTTTATCCGACTCTTTACACTCAGTCTCTATAGCACCATGTCAATAAATTACCCCACTACTACCTTACAAACTAATAACATGATGCACCACTATTTTAGCTCTGACTAGTTCAGAATTTACTATTTTGTTACCCCTTTACAAATTATTTGGTAAATTACCTTGTAAAACTAGTTTACTACCATCTTTTAAACCATTTTCGCTAAAATTTTAATACAATGCTTTCCACTCTCTTACAAACTACTTTACCATCATCTATAAACTAAATTACTCGTTTACTTTAACCTCTTATGAACGATGTGGTGATCTCTGAAACATTTTCGCTACTTTAATTTATTTCCTTTTGATGATATTAACATTCGGTGTACTTTGTCAATTCCACAAGCTATTTTATTATTCAACTCTGAGTGTGAACATTCTTCTTATGCCTTTGAACCGCGTATATTGTTTTCATTATCCATTGTTTTGAAATCTTCCAATTGATGGGAGTACGACCTTAACTTGTCATCCCGGATCATGCTATCCTTTGGCACTTACCTTTGCGAATGCGATTGACTAATGTCATATTATTATTCTCGTTACTTCTCATGATTTTGATGAATCATGTCGTTAATTAGACATCCTTTTATTTATTATAGCACTTAATCTTGTTGTGTATTTTTTTTAGTGACGGACATACTTAAGTAGGATGATTTATAATCGTCTTATTGAAATGAATTGGGACGCTTCTTCATTTGAATAAGGAAATAATAAACCGCCGAACCATAAATTCATAAATTTTCACGTACATAGATTGGGACGCCTCTTTATGTAAATGACGAGTTATGAATAAGTGGGCTTATGTGTATCCACCATAGCGTGTGTACGAATCATTCTTTGGGCTATGAACTCTTCTTGACTCGTGATTTGTTATGTGGATTTTTTCCAAATTTGTATCAACTACCGCGAGCTTGATAAGCTAATAGTAATGTACTTTTATCCGTTTTCACGAATTGACGACTTGATAAATTCCTTGTCTCCTATTGTCTTATCGCCAACACTTTTATTCTACCTTTCCTTTAAGGACCCTCATGACATTCTATTCGTTCCCTCATACCATTGCTTACACATTAGGTGATTTCTATCACTTGTTCTATCTTCGTTGCAACCTTTTTACTTTGTCAAAATCCCGAGCACAAAATGCATTAAGCACCTCTATGGGCTTCTATAAAATTTTTATACATCTTTATAAAAAAAAAATTTACAAAGATTTCAAAAGTGATTAAATTACGAAAATAACATTTTTAAGTTAAAGAGTCGGTTCTAACCACCCTCTTTTGTAAAAATCATAACCAATATTTATATTGACACCATGCCCTATATTTCAAATTACACAATTTTTTTTATATACATCATATTTTAATCACGTCTTCAAGATATGACTGATTTAAACTTCGTTTCAACTAATGATTCTTAAAATTTTGAAAATAGACATTCTACAATCACAACCATAAACCCGAATTTCAACATGGTTTTTATACATGCTTCCATCCTAAAAATCTTTAAAACGACCAAAAATGATTAAGAAGAATTGAGCGCCGGGACGTCGCTCTCTTAAGGGGTACGTGCTGTGACATTTCAAAATTTTCATGTCATTAATCTTAATAGTATTTAACTATTCAATTTTTTTTGAATAATTAACTTTGTCGGAAGTTATCCGCGTTTTGTCAAAACACGTTCAATTAATTCAACCACGACTAGACTATGTACACTCTACACTTTTTATGCATTTTTGGTTCCTTACAATCCTATTTTAAAAGTCCTAATTTACTTTTTTCTAATTTTTACGTAAACCTTGCACCTTTACGTTTTACCTGATTTAAATTTACGTTTTAAGGTTTTGACAAAGTGAACCAACCCTAGACTATGATAATTTACATATTTATGAATTTTTAAACTATTTCATGTTTACAAATGAGTTTTATACTTGTCGGGTCATTTTTATAGCTTACGTCACTTTTATCAAAAATCGGTGTCACCGAACGTGTTTTCGACTCACGGTTTCAGTTTTAACGACGTTTAAACACTCTGATAAACCCATGACTCAACTAATATATTAAAATTAGTTATTTTAACAAGTTTTAACATTTTTACAAATTTAGTATTTTTACGTTACCCGCTTTTACGTTTTTGCATCTTAAAACCTCCACGTTTTCAATTACCGGGATCAAAGTACACATTGTAACTCATATTTAACACAAAATCAATCCCACTTTCCTTCCCCACACACCATGAACGACCCAAAAGCCACATGGATGCATATTCATGTGGTGAGTCATGTTGTGGTGTCAAACTCTTGCAAAAATTAAGACACATGTACTCCACTACACCCTTTCTCATATATATACTTCAAAAATTGCACATAGAATATATCACCAAGTATTTTTCACTCAAAATCTGCATTTTATCTCTTCAAATTCGTGGCTTCTCAAGGCCAACACACCCTTGGTGTTGTGTTTTTGCTAGTCCAAGATTTAGTGCAAGAATGGTGATCTCTTAGTGCTAGTTTGTTCCATGTTCATTTCTTCTTCAAGAGCTCTCTTCCTCAAGTGTTTATGAGCTGAGATTTTCAAGGTTTTACAAGAGTTTATTGGTGATTTTATAAAGGTTTTCAAAGTTCCTAGAAGTGGTGATTCTCTAGTTCCTTCAAGAGTGTTGGTGACAAGATTTGGTGATCATGAATTAGAGGAAAGGTGCATGCAATATCACCTTAATTTTGATCTCTATTTTTCATCTTCAAAAATTTTCTTTCTCCTATATTTTATGGCTTACAATAGGTTATTGTGGCTGTAGATTGGAGTTCTCAAGATCCTCTACAAGTTCATCTTTCAAGTCATAAAAGATCCTTGCTTGGTGGTGGCTTTGGATAGCCCTTGTTTCTTGTTCTTGAAATTTATCTTGTCCTTCTCTTTTGTAAGAAACTCTTTTATAAATTTTCATTGTATTTATATTTTTTTTTCTTCTTGTTCACTCCTGTAAAATTTGGTATTTATTGATGTAATGGTGTAACATATAAATTATGGGACTTGGTTAGGCTTGGTACATGAAACTAGACCACTAAAAATCCTAGAGGACTAAACATGCAACTGTGATTCTGAATCAGGGGCAAAAATGGAATAAACTACACTAATCAGTAAACATTGAAACTAAACTAAAAATATGGGGTTGTAGGTCTATGTCTTGTGGTCGTTTTGACGGGTATTTCATTAAATAACTCATTCCGATGATTAAACTAGAAACATTTTCGTAAAACATGTCCAGTTCTGAGTAACAGATTTGAAACGGGCAAAAGTCATTTTTTTTGTGAATAACCCTCTGTTACTCAAAGAATAAAAGTTTTAGAGGACATCTTAACTTAAACGTGGCCAAAAACAGGGAACAAATCGGGTTAGTAAAACTCCAGATATCGCACTTTTCGTGAGACCATTGAAAATTTGAAAGCTGAATGGATTGATTGTTTGGGTAAATGGACTGTTTTGCTAATGTTACATAATTTTTGGCCAAGTGGGACCCACAAATCTCGTTAATATAGAAGTAGACCTTTCCGGGGATATAAGGAACGAGACTTGTGGACTTACGGTTTGCAAATGATGATTTCCTAAACATAGACAAGTTATTTAAATGCTAACAGCACTAGGTATAAAATGAGTATAAATTGTTTTACACTTTATAAAGTTGGACCTTTAAAACGTTTTGAACCCCCCTCATATATTTTGAACCCTGAGGCCTAAAGTGAACCTTTTTGACCAAAAACTTGACCCATGGACTAAACTTGAACCTTAGAATTAATTTGAACTTTTACATCAAAATTGAACTTGGGGTAAATGTAAGTTTCATACTTATATAAATACAAGGGTACATTTTTGGGTAATTTGTAAGTAATTAACTTAAACCTTGTGATGTATCTAGGAATATTGTACCAAGCTTAAGTAAGATCATATTCTGTATATTACCAAAAGTACATCGATATCTATTTTCATAAACTAAGACAACGTATATTATTTAGGTTCATCGTAGAGCTTTTGCGGCTATTCCTTCACTTGCTTGTTCATTGCTATTTTCTTTGCTTTAAGGTGAGTTCATGGCCTCGCCTTTACTTACTTAAATGTTTTATAAATCTCGCGAGGGGGATACATGCTAGTTTTTACAAACTGAATACAAGTAGTTTTTGGTATGCTGGATCCGATCATATGATTATAGATATTGAATGCTTTTTGCCAATTAAGTCCCCTCATGAACTGTTAATTACTCGAGTAGTAAACGCTAGTATTATGGATATGCATATTAGGCTTGGCGGGCTTGTTCGGGATACGGACACATAATAGTTAGAATTGTGGTAAATGGCAAATTTTACCTTTCCGGGGCATTATTAAATTACGTTAAGGTTCGGTTACATGAACTCAATACTATAATCAAATAAACCGACATGTAATTGCAATACTTGTCGCCCGATAAATAATGCTTGTATTCAACTTATTACTTATTAAACTCTATGAATTCACTCAACTTTATGTTGACTTTTTAGCATGTATTTTCTCAGGTATTATTTTGCTAGCTGAGCATTGGGAGCAATCGGAGTCGCGTGGATATCAAACATTGAAGGACTTGTTTTCTTCACATTTGATAATTATTTTCTTTAAATATGCAAATGAGTCATTTTTGAACTCTTGTAACTTAAGTTTTTAATATAAATTGTTGGGACCTTTGTACTCTGATTTATCAAATCGAATGTGACATTTTATTAAACGTATCTTTTGAGGTTGTTTTATGTAACTTGTTTTTATTAATTATGAAGTGATACCCAAATTGGTATTCCGCTGCGTTTTAAATTTTGGGGGTGTTACAATGGAGAACCTTGATGACAAAAATTCCTTTGTCAGGTCAACTTGATTTTGGTCGGTGCTAAAGATCAACATGTCATCAACATATAGGCAAATGATGACTCCTTTACCAGATTCATCAAATTTGCTATATACACATTTGTCAGCCTGGTTAAGAACATAACCATTAGACAAAACCACTTCATCAAACTTTTGATGCCATTGCTTAGGTGCCTGTTTCAGTCCATATAAAGACTAAATAAGTTTGCATACCTTGTTTTCATTTCCAGGCAAGATGAAGCCCTGAGGTTAGTTCATATAAACCTCCTCATCCAATTCACCATTCAAGAAAGCTGTCTTCACATCCATCTGATGAATAATCAGATTGTGAATTGATGCTAAAGCAATCAGCAGCCTGATGGTACTGATACGTGCCACAGGGGCATAAGTATCAAAGTAGTCTATCTCTGACTTTTGTTTAAAGCCCTGAATGACTAGTCTAGCCTTGAACTTTTCAATAGTTCCATCTACCTTCATTTTCCTTTTGAAAATCCATTTTCAACCAAGAGGTTTGCAACCTGGAGGTAGATCAACCAACACCCAAGTGTTGTTGCCCATGATGGAGTCAATCTCATCATTTATTGCCTCTTTCCAGAAAGCAACATCCTGGGACTTCATTGCTTCTTCAAATGTTTTGGGATCATCCTCAACAATGAAGCAATAGGAATATTGGTCAGAGACCTCATTCCTTGTACCTTCAATTAAGTATAATTGAAACTCAGGTCGAAATGACTTTGGAGACCCGACCCTTTTGCTTTTCCTGAGCTCAGGTTCAGGTTGTTGAATCACAACCTCATCAGGGGCCTGAGATGATAATTCATCAGGGACCTCTGATACACCAATGTCATCAGTACCATTTGGAATCCTGTGACTTGGTCTAGGGACTGATGAGAATCTATTCTCATCAAAGAGTGCATCCCTTGATTCAATTATTGAGTTAATTGAAACATATTCATTAGGTTCAATGACATAGAACCTGTATGCCTTGGAATGCTCAGCATATCCAACAAAGATGCATTCAATGCCTCTTTCACCCAGAGTTTTTAACTTTGGATCAGGGAGTCTTACAACTGCCCTACAACCCCAAACCCTGAGATAAATCAGGTTGGGTTTCTTCTTAGTCCAGAGTTTATAAGGGGTAACCTTGTTCCTTTTATTTGGAACCCTATTTAATAAATAGCAAGCTGTTAACATAGCTTCACCCCAGAACCCTTGACTCAGTCCTGAATAGGACAACATGGAATTAACCATCTCTTTCAGTACCCTGTTTTTCCTTTCAGAGATACCATTTTGTTGAGGAGTATAGGGAGCAGTCGTTTCATGGATTATACCAACAGACTGAAAATACAGAGTATCCATGTACTCACCTCCCCTATCAGTCCTGAACCTATTGATCAGTGACCCAAGTTGCAACTCAACTTCAGTTTTAAATAATTTGAATTTATCTAATGCTTCATCCTTGGTATGTAATAGAAAGACATAACAAAACCTAGAAGCATCATCAATAAATGTCACAAAGTACTTCTTGTTCCCCAAAGAGGGAGTGGCATGCAAATCACACAGGTCACAGTGTATAAGCTCCAAGAGCTCAGTCTCACGTTTTACACCCTGAAAGGGTTTCTTAGTTATTTTGGTCAACATGCAAGTCTTACACTTTTCAGTGTCCAAGTCAAAGGCTGGGATTAACCCATCTTTAGACATATCTTGCATCCTTTTGTAGTGTACATGGCCAAGTCTAGCATGCCGCAGGGTGGAGTTGTTCAGTTTAGAGGTGGACAAAAAGGCCGAATTAACAATGTCAGTGACAATATTAAGCCTGAACATTTGATTACACAAATATCCAAAACCAATAAACACACCATGTTTAGACAAAATAAATTTATCAGAGTCAATAACTTGTTTATATCCATGATTAT
This sequence comes from Artemisia argyi, assembly GCA_030686995.1. Taxonomy (NCBI): domain Eukaryota; kingdom Viridiplantae; phylum Streptophyta; class Magnoliopsida; order Asterales; family Asteraceae; genus Artemisia; species Artemisia argyi. The sequence goes on from CM060702.1 coordinate 199,892,298, forward strand.
TCAAAAAACTACTTGAAACCAAGCTCTTCCTTATATCAGGAACATGAATAACATTAAACAAAGTTACAATCTTTCTAGAACTAAAATTAAGATCTACACAACCACAACCATGCACTAAGGCTGTTGACTCATTTCCCATGTGAAGAATAGAACCATCATTCAATGACTCGTAAGTCTTGAACCATCTTCTATCTTTGCACACATGAACAGTTTCTCCAAAGTCAATCCACCACGCAACATCATCATCCTGCACATAGTTAGATTCAGATACATATGTAACATAATAAACATGAAGAGATTCATTAAACATATTCTGACCTTTCAGTGAGTTGGCAGAACCACCAATCCCTGAGCCACTAGTGCCTGAACCACTGGCTTTACCACCAACCTTAACACCTTTGTAATCCTTTTTACTGTGACCCGATTTGCCAGATTTCCAACAAGTAGGAGTTACCTTCTTGTTAGGATCATCCCTTGTGTTATCATGATGTTTACGTTTGCCTTTGTTGTCATTGTACCTGGTGAAATTGTTATATTCCATCATATTGACAACAGATGCACCAGTAGCATTGCTACTCTTTGGCTCGTCATTATCCTGCACCCTGAGGGATTCCTCAATCCGCAGATGACTACCCAACTGAACCAGTGTCAGTTCTTCCTTCTTATGTTTCAAGTTATGCTTGAAATCTTTCCAAGAAGGAGGGAGTTTGTCAATGATACAAGAGACTGAAATAGCCTCATCCATGTTCATTTTGTGTTGTGTAAACCTTCCAAGTATTCCAAGAAGTTCATTGTATTGTTCCATGACTGGTCTTGAATAGGTCATTTTGTAATTTGTGAAATTACTTACAAGAAACTTCTTACTTGAAGCATCCTCAGCCATATATTTGGCATCCAAGGAATCCCACAGTTCTTTAGAAGATTCAACATTCTGATAAATGTCAAAGAGAGAATCAGACTACCATTGAGAATTAAACCTCTTCATACATAGTCATCATTCTCCCATTTGCTTCTTTTCCTTATCTGTTCCACAGTAGCATCATCCCCATGATCCTCAGTAATGGCAGTGCTTAGAACATACACCACATTCATGCTTGACAGCAAGAAGTGCATCTTCTTCTGCCATCTTCTGAAATCAACACCTTCAAACTTTTCCAATTTGGAAAAGTTAGCAGCCATATGCCTCATAGCAACAGCCATTGATTATCACAAAATAGTTTACTTTGATTGTTGGAGGTTTTGATCCCAGAACAGGGTTAAGATAATCAATAGCCTAAGTACGTATCAATAAAGGTTACCGGATATCACTTGAAATCGTGTTATCACTTTCCAAAGTAAACTATTCGACCCTAATGCTTGGGTATCACGAATATCTACTTAGGATAAGACCAAATGTTGTTAGTGATTTAGGCACAAATCAATAACCCTTCGTGTATAAGTGTTATGTGTTTCCTCTGTCTTCTTCATGCTTTATTTGATTTCCTATTTATAGGAAGATACTCATGGCTAGTCAAATGGAATTATGAGAATTAATCGGCCCATTAATCTCCACATAAATGCCCCCATTATAGCCTAAAATAGTGGTTACATGACAAGTTAAACGAGGTCATGAGTGCATATGTAACTGCCATTTGAATAGGTTAAATCAGTTACATAATCATACAACACTCTATCAGCAGAAACTCTGCTTATCAGCAGGATCCTGACACTAGTAGCAGGAACCATCAGTAGGAACCAACACTCAGCAGGAACCATCAGTAGGAACCAGCACTTAGCAGGAACCATCACAACCACTATAGAGTCAGGGGAATCAGTGACTTGATGGGTGTACACTCCGTACCTCCAAACCCATTTCCAAGTATGATTAGATCCCTCAAGTGCACTAAATTTTCTAACATATAGTGCTCGGTACAGAGCAATAATAACACGTTATTTGCATGTAATTTCTCAGGTCACCTCATCACACTCTCAATAACACCAATAACTAAAATACCTTAGAAAAAACCATTAATATGTTATTGGTACCACGTACTCGTGTGTCCCATTTTGTTTTTCCTTTTTCTTTTATTAAAACAAACACATTTTATTAGACTAGAATTAAAATTACAATTTGTAAAATAAAATACGACACTTAATAAACATTACACGAAAAGAAAAATATAACCATCCTTTTTTGTTTTTTGAATGCATCCATCTAATTTTAGCATTAATGTTATCTTGTATTGTTTCCGTCATTTCAAATAAAACATCACGTATCTCCTAATCTTTCCAAGCTCCTCTTAAAAGTGTAAATCAAAGCAAGTTTTTCTTGCGTAATATCTTTACATTTCGCGTATGCTTTCCTTAGATAATCTTTAGCTTTTTGTGTGTTGCTAAACTGCACAGCTAAGTCGATAATTGCTTCCTTACGAATGGTATCTCATCAATTAGTTTTTGAACACCAACTTTGATTTTATCGACGGTTTATGTGAAAGTGAACGAGTCATAATATTTTTGGTATAGAAAAGTGTACAAAATATGAAAGAGCGGATGAAAATATATATGAAAGTGTATATAAATTATGATTTGGTTAGAATGTATTAAAAATAGATGTTAAAAGTGAGTATGTATAATGAAAAAGGGGGGGGGGGGGGGGGGGGGTGTTGAAAAAAGGTCGAACGGCGTATATGGCTGTAACGGTTTAAAGCCGAATGGTGGGACGAACGGTACAGAACGGCTCGCCGTTTGTGCGTTATTAGTGCAAATGACGGACGGAAAAAGTAGTGTACCGGTCTCTCTAAGGCTATGACAACAACCCATATATGATATATCAAATACAAGATAATTGTAGTACAAGAGGAAACAAATACAAGATCTAACATACACAAATAAGTGAAGCCAATAAATAATACTCCGTAATTAAACATACTAAATATAGAAATTGACGTTGTAAGTATGTAACCCAACTTCAGAAGTATTCTGGAGCAGACTAGTAAAAAAAACACCAAAATAAAGATAGATGTGCCACCTGACTTAAAAGGAAATTGTTATCAATCAACGGAGTTTCGCAGCACATTTGTTGGCATCTTCAGAAACAAGGCGGTATATCTCATTAGGAAGATTTTCGATTTCCATATACTTCACTTTGTTCTCTATGGCAACATCGGCCAACTTATCAGCACATTTGTTGGCACCTTTTCTAACATGGTTGACTTTTATGTTGTTCTTCTCAACTAGCCGCCTACACTTCTCGATGATGTCGACCCAAATATCTTTGACGATTTGACTTTTGCTACATTCTTTGTACGGTTGAATGAGCCACAAATAAGCAGGTTCACAGTCGGTTTCAAGAATAGCTCCTTTGTAGTGAGGTTTATCCAAAAACTCCAAGCCTTTCAGAATTCCATGAAACTCAGCAGTTAGACTATCAGTCACACCAATGTACCCAGTAAAACCTCCACGCCATTCGCCATTATGATCTCGAAGAATTCCCCCATACCCACTGGGACCACGATCAACAGAATCTCCATCCCTATCCACATACGTACTATTGCCAACTTCGTCGGAACGACATGTACCATCGGTGTTCAATTTTAAACGACCGTGAGGTGGAGGAGACCAAGTGGCATCTCTTATTTGAGACAATCCTTCAGGCACATAAGAGGGTTCAGCTATCATCTTCATCTTCATTGGACCTTCGTTTTGTTGGGTATCCGTGTTGTCGGAAAGCATTCTGGAGATACCCCAAGCAGCTACGCCTACGCCTGCGCCCACAGCGGCAATTTTAGCGGCTGCCCCGACCACAGTACTGGACTTTTTCTTGCGTTCCTCTTCCTCTTGGGTATCTTTGTTGTCGGAAAGCATCCATGCAGTTACGCCCACAGCGGCAATTGTAGCGGCTGCCCCGACCATAGTACTGGACTTTTGCTTGCGTTCCTCTTCCTCTTGGTTAGTCCCATTAGTTCTAGAGGTGCTTTCGGCAGCACCCATGGTTATGTTTCTTAAATTTTTGGGCTAAAAGTTACAAATTGTGTGTTAAAAGAAGGTGGCTTTGAAACCAGGAATAATCTGGCCTATATATATTGGTATAGAACTAGAGTACCGACCATTGATACGCATAAATTATTTTCTAATTCCACTCCACACTTTTCTTTCCCACCAAGTCTTTCTAAAGTACCACCGAGTAAATTGTAAAAGTCGTCCTTATGGTTTGGTCAAAATGCTTGCTTAGTCCTCATTCACCGAAAGTGCAGCAAACGTCCTTGTAAGAAACTTATCAGTGCAGGTTTAGTCCATGTCTAAACTGCAATGACTAAAACACCCTTCTTTTCAACCTCAATGTAATTTCAATTAAATTGTTAAATGTCTTTTGTTACAAAAATGAAGAACAACAAAAACATTAAAAACATACAATAATAAACTTAGTTTAATATCCTTAGCATCGAATTTATATACATTATTAAATTTCATAAATTCGTTAAATTCTTACTCAATACAATTATTCATTCTCAATCCAAATTAAACACACAAATCCCTCAATTGACTAACAAATAATCACATACCATAAATATCTAAACAAGTTATCACAAACTCTAAAACCACCAATTGAAATCAATCTTTTGCTGTCGCCTTCAAATTCCGACGCTGGCGCCATTGGATTTCGTCACTGTCAGTAGTACCAGGTTTGGACTCATGTGTGTTTGTGGTTGTGTAGGTTTTCAAATCTAGCTTTTGTGTTCATGTGTGTATGTAGTTGGGTAAGTAGGTTGTTTAGTAGGACTTTTCTTAACTAAGATGATTAGTATTGGTGCGTAAGACAGTAATTTTGTTAGCTTTGTTAATAATAACGATGATGATAAACTGGGTTTGTCATTTAAGATGAAGGTAAGTGATTTTTAAATGTTATTGTGTTGTTTTTATGAATCAGGATATGTAATAAATATAAATAATTTTAACTAAGTAAAAATAAAAGTACATAATGTTGAAGGCGAAGAAGACAAATAGTATATTAGGCATTTGACTTCGGTTAAAGACAGAATTTGCCACTCAGTTTCTCACAAAGATATTAGTTGCACTTTTAAAAGAATGAAGATTGAACTTGTAATTCGATCAAACTATAGGAACAATTTTTGCAATTTAATCTTTACGACTAGTACAAAGTATTATGAACTAATGTTTTTCTGCATATTAAGTGACAAATGGAAAAACAAATGGTGTTTATTTAATATTTTAAGTTAAAACTTAAAACCTACTTTCACACATATATATATATATATATATATATATATATATATATATATATATATATATATATATATATATATATATATATATATATTAAAACTACATATCTCAAAAACAATAAACCATATATATATATATATATATATATATATATATATATATATATATATATTAAAACTACATATCTCAAAAACAATAAACCATTAACCGACATAAATTATACCATCGTAACGAGTAATTAATTATCCTTTAATAGAGGGTATATTCATATACTTTCGACAATTTTTTTTTTTTTTTTTTTTTTTTTTTTTTTTTTCTGTATTTTTGATTTTTATTTAGGTATAGTATTTTACTTGACATATCAAACATGATATAACACTAATGTATTAACACTCAACAAGGGATAAGCATTTCGAACCGAATCCCGAAACCGAACAGGAACCGTACCGGTACTGTACCGAAACGGTACCGATTCCCGATATACGGCACGGTACTGGGACTACGAAATAAGGTGACAAAAAATCGGGACCATTAATTCGGTGCGGGACCGGTACCAAATCGGGAAATTCCCGAAAAAAGAGGAAAAACCCGATTTCCCGGTACCGGTACCGGTACCGATACCGATACCGATATCCGAATCTCGTTCGGTACGGTATCGGTACTATTAATTTTGCTCGGGAAAAAATCGTTACCACTAATTTGGTACGGAATCGGTACGGGACCAGTACCGAGTGCTCATCCCTACTCAACATGTTGTTGTGAAAAGGGTATATATATATTTATATAGAACTCAAAATGATTTTTGGCATTTAAATTAAATATCCTTCACTTTTTAACTATATATCACACCTAATATTTAAACTTACAAATCAATAGAGTGTATACACAGAAGCGGAAGAAAATATAAGATTTTTTATTGATAGTTAAACCCACTTAAATTACCACATGTTGTTGGGAATAGACTTTATTATTTCAAGTGTCGGTCATTGAGTTTTGGTATAGGTTGCATTATTTAGTTAAAACGTTAGTTATTTTATAAGTTTTATAAGTTTTATGCTTGATTTATAGGTTTGGATAAAGTCTAAGGGCTAAGTATGTAATATTGTCTAAGTTTAGAGAAGCCCTAATCCTCACCTATAAATAGCTATGTATAACCTCATTTTGAGGTTGGTTGGTTCACTAGTTATATTATTAGTCTCTTATTTTCATATTAGGTGTTCATTCCACTCTCTCTCTCTACTTACTTTCTCTCTCTAGATTTCTAAGTGATTATGTTGTAAAATGGTAACCTAACAAGTGGTATCATTCGCCAAGGGATAATATAGGTTGATTTAGGTTTGATTTGGTAGTAAAAACTTGGTTCTTGTTGTGTATTTGAGAAATACGGGTACTGTTCATTGCCTAGGTTTCGAGTTAGGGGTGAATTTTCTTAGCGAGTTAGGATTAATTTATCTATCGAGTTAGGTGTTTTTCACTTCTATCAAGTTAAGCTTCAAGTTCTATCGAGTTAGGACTTTTCTGGTCTATCGAGTTAGGTGTTTTCTTGACTTATCGAGTTTGAGATAATTTTGGCGAGTTAGCCTTCTTTTCCTAATCGTTTATCGAGTTAGGCTTGTTGTGACTTTAACTAAGGGGAAACTCTGCCCAACTCAAGTCTCTCTACCGAGTTAGGAACTCCATAATCATACCGAGTTTGAGTTACTACTAAACTTATCGAGTTTGGAAACTTCAAAGACCATACCGAGTTTGGGAAACTTCGAAGACCATACCGAGTTTGGAAACTTCAAAGACCATACCGAGTTTGGAAACTTCAAAGACCATACAGAGTTTGAAACAACATTTAAACATACCGAGTTTGATATCAAGTTTTTCAAATCTAATTACAACCTTTATTTATCCTTAACGATCTAAGTTTACCGTAATCACGAAAGATGTCTCAACCACCCAATTACTTTTTTCCTCATTCTTCGCAACATCATCCGCAGTATCAACAATCGTATCAACAACCGTTTCAACAACCGCAACAATCATATCAACAACCGCAACAATCACACTTTCATCAACAACCGTTTAATCCACAACCACAATATCTCATGATGCAACAACATCAAATCATTCCTCAACAACAACCATCTCAAATGTCTCAACAAAACACTCAGTTTTCCTCTAAACAACCTCACTGGTTTGACAGAATGTGTGAAGTTATTACAACTCAACAATCCCGACATGAGGCAGGATCACTTGAAACACCTCCAATGCTAACACCGGAAAACTATGTTCAATGGTCAAGTCGATTCTTACGATTTCTTGAACTAAAGAAACCTCATGGGAAATTCTTGAAACAAGTGATACTTGAAGGACCATTTGAGTGGCCAACAAGATTTGAAATTGGTGATCCAACTGCTGATCCTCCACGTCCTCCTGGTGATAGACCTCTTCCAGAATCTCAACTCACAGAAGAACAGAAATTACATCGTGAAGCTGATGAGTATGCAATGGCTTATATACTTCAAGGAATACCAAATCCAATTCATCTCCTTATGGAAGGCACTCAATTGAACAAAGATGATATGGAATCCAAACTCTACATGGAATACACTGACATCACAATTGAACCAGGAGAGTCACTTGAATCCTACTATCATCGTTTCACAAATGTGGTCAATGATCTGGAACGTCACAAAATCACAGTACCAAGGATTGCAGTAAACTCCAAATTCGTTGGAAGTCTTGGCCCGGATTGGCATAAATATGTGACATTTGTTCGTCAAACAAAAAATCTTCATGATGCTCCATATGGTTTGTTGTATGATTTTCTGAAACACCATGAACCAGAAGTGGAAAAAGATAGAGCTCTATGAGGAGGATACACACCAACACCAACACCAAATTCTTTGGCACTCGTAGCTCAATCTCCCTATGCTCCACCACCAATGTCAAATCATGCATATGTTCAAGAGCAGAACTACTTCAGTTATCCACAATCTTCTACCTCGAACCAAATGGTCCCTTATGATTCATCTCCACAGAATGCTTCCACTCAACTTATTCCATTAAACAACAATGATGCAGTGTATTACTCAAACTCCAATGACGATGACGATGATGACTTTAACACGTTGAATCAGGGACTTGCTCTTATCGCTCGTGCTTTTAGCAAATTCTCCAACAAAACAAACAACCGTCAACGTTCATCTTCTAACACAAGGAATCAAGATGTTTTCAATGATGGAAGGGTGGAAATTCAGAATCGTAACTATGGTCGATCTGGTTCAGGAAGTTCTTCAGGAAATTTTGGGAATGGTCAGAGGTTTAATAACAATGGAGGGTTCAGGAACAACTCAGGATCTTCTCAGCAAAGGTCTGAACCAGTTGCAACTAGGAAATCCAACTCAGGGAATGCAGTGTGGTGCTATAACTGTAATGAACAAGGTCATATAGCGACAACATGTCCCAAACCGAGAACTCGGGGTAGTAAGTTTCACAAGCAGGCATTACTGATGGCTCTTCAAGATGAAAAAGATGGACATTTCCCTGAACAGGATAACAACTTCATGGCAAATGTGAACAATGATGATGACATGGAAGATCTGGAAGCCAATGCAGCTGTGATGCTTATGGCCAACATGCAGGAACTTAAGCTTAAAGATTCAGGTCCAGTGTATGACACTGACGGCTTGTCTCAGGTACATGACCTCAATGCATGCTTTATACCTGATATAGCCTCACCTTCTGCTTCTGAATCAGATATGGCGCAAGTTGTTCCATCTGACTCATCTTCATCTTCTCAAACAGATGAACAAATAAGCACAGTTGTCATATTCGATGATGACACAGTTGTTTCATTTGATGATCCTATTGAGAACGATAAACATGATCATATAGAACAACATGAACCATCATTTGATCCAGACCCTGACCTCATATTGTCACAACTGAATGCTCTACAAATGCAAATCATAAAATGCAAGGAGAAAAACAAAGTTTTAAAAGAAACTAATGCGTCACTTGCAAGAGATATTGAGTGTTATAAAATTCAGCTTTCAAATCAGGAAGACAAGATTAAACATGCAAAAAGTTTTGAAAAAGCTTTTCAAGATTCTTACAACAAAGAACAAGATCTTCAACACAAAATGCAAGATTTAATTGAGTCAAACGGAAAGTTGATTTCGAAATTCGAAAGTGAAAAGTGTGAATTAAAAATGCAAGTTGAACGTCTTCAAACAGTACTTTCAAAAACAGAAACATAATTGTCAAGTTGTAAGAAGGATTTTTGTGAACATAAAATAGGAAAAAGGAAGTATATAGATGACTTACTCGGTGAGATTGTTGATCTTGAAAAACAACTCAAAGAATTTCGTAACATTGTTTACAAACACGGGAACTCTGTCACAACAATTCAGAAATTTACTTTAAAACCGAGACCCGATAAAGGTTTTGCACTTGGTGATTACAATTTAATGTTTCTTCACACGGCATTCAAAGAAATTCCTAAAATTTACAGTATGGACCATTTACTTGATAATACGATTGTGCGTGCTGTTGTTTTTGATACTGAGGAAGAAGAAGAACTTGAAGACGAGAGTCGATCAAAAATGAGTAATGTTCCATATTGGACACCATATGACTATTCAAAAGCTCCACCTCTTTCTAAATCTTTTGTGACTCAAAAGGAATTACCTGAGAAATCATGGTATGTCACAGATTCATATGTTTCATCCTCTAATGCGGCCCCTGTCCAAACTGTAGCACAAGTTAATGGTCCTTTACCATCATCCGGTGAACTTACACCTTTACCGAAAAGTTGTCGTGTCTTAAATTATTTCAAAACTTTTATGGAAGACATTGAAATTTTGGAGGAAACAATTGAACGCAATTCTGAAATAAAAATTGAAACTTTTCAATCCGCTTACGAGCGAGAAAAGAGAGATATTTTTCAAAAACAAATGTTGCCAATTGTCAAACACCTCCGTCTCTGTGCTACATGTTGGGATCAGGAACTTCAAAACGAGGTGAAAAATATGATAAACGTTTTCAACTCTACTGAAAATGAGATTTTGGCTCAAAAGCAAAGAAATAGAGTTTTAAAAAATGATGCTGATCGACTCTTGGAACAAATTCTCAATGCTGATATTTTGTCTGTTATCATGAATGATCTCTATAATTCTGGTACTTCTATGCTTATGGATGATCTTTGTGTTGATAATAACTCGTTGAATGTGGAAATTGAGACACTGAATCATGAGAATGAAAAGCTGAGAATTAAGAATGATGATGTGACAAAACAATTTTCAAAAGAAATTTGTCAACTCAAACAAAGGCTTGAATGGTGTCAAGCTCAAAGTCTTGAAATGGAATTGAAACTTCAAAGTCAAAATGTTTCAAACTCTTGTCAGCTTTGCAAAAACAATGAGTCTTTAAAAACTCTCTGTCTCAAATATGAGAAAGAAATTGCGGATTTAAAAATTGAAAATGTCGAATGGCAACAAAACCGCGATGACATTAATTACTGCAATGTGAAACTTGAGTCTGAAATTCAGGATAAAAATCACATCATCATCGATTTGAAAGAGAAAATTAAGCTACTTCAAAAAGGAAAGATGGTTGACACCACGGTGATAGCACCAGGAATGTATCAATTAGACAAAACTTCTAAAGGGAATGTTGTTCAAAATACTAATGTTGATAACTCCACTTCTACAGGACTAGTCTCCACTAATAGCGTTAGCAGACCCAAGCGAAAAAGTAAAAAGAAGAATAGGCTCTGGCAACGTAAAAGAGGATCACTAGAAGCTCAAGGAGTAGAAGACCAACTTAGGAATTTGAATAAAACTCATGTTGCATCTGATTTAGATTCTAATCTGGCAAATTCTAATCCAAATCTAAATGTAACGAATGACGAACCTTTGAATGTTTTGAATATTAATGCATCTTGTGTGTTTTGTCGCAAAAGCGTATCATCTGGTGATCATACTAAATGCATAGCTAATTCACTTCTTACTCGTCATAAGAAACGTAGGACACGCATTCCTTCTAGGCCCACTACTGCCTCTAAGTCTATCTTAGGAAAGCCGCCTTCTACGGTTTCTAATGAAGTTGAAGTTACCCCCATAAGTGCAGAGAATAAATCTAGGAATAAGCCAACTACCAGTGAATTCACCATTAAGAAAGCAAAAACTAGTTGGAATTGACAACGTTGGTTACAACATAAACCAGACTTCAAATGGATTCCTAAATTGTTGAATACATGTGCTTCTAACCAACAGGAACCCGCACTTTCTTTGGGTTCCACCCTTACTTCTGTTCCATCCGTGTCTTCTTCTTGTGATGCAGGTGGTACAGATTGTTCTCTGGATTGTTGATAGCGGATGCATGATGAGTGTGTAAATACTCATCATTTCTGTTACATTTAAACTGCAAAAACATATAAAAACACACAGGAATGACTTAAAATACATAAAATATCCCTGGATTGTGTTTTTATGTAAAAGGATTGAAAACTGATGAAAAACAAAACATTTCACATAATTTACAGTTTCAGTCCCTGAACTTTGATAAATTAGCAAAACTAGTCCCTGGTCACTCAAAACTTGTAAAAATACCATTAAAGATCCTTGGGATTCACAAGTTGTTCAAAATAATCCTTTAAAGTTAAAAATCACAAAATTACAACTTTGGTCCCTCAACTTTGAAAACTGTCAAAAATAGTCCTTAAGGTTTTAAAATTGGAAAATAATCAAAATAAACCTTGTACTATTCATGTTTGACAATATTGGTCATTATGATAAACTTTTGGAAAATTACAAGTATAACCCTTCAAGTTTTAGAAAATGACATAAATGGTCCTCGGATTTGTGAAAATGGAAAAATGTGCAAAAATGGTCCATGTATTATCTAACATTGCAGGTTCAGTCCCTTGGTTAAAGTTTGGAAACTTGGCAGCATAGGTCCCTCAAAAATCCAGAAATTACATAAATGGTCCTTGGGCTTATTTATTATACAAACCAAACCGGACCATTTCTATTTTTAAATAAACCAAATCCAAATCCCACAATCCAAATCCAGTCCAACCACTTGGGCCCAAAAATACTCCAGCCCACCCCCTTTGTAAAATAAATAAAACAAACACCCTGTATTTCCCTCCTTCGTCTTCCACCTCACACCCCCACCTGTAACACCACCACTTGCACCCTCACCCCTTCCAGCTCACCCCTATCTTCCTACCCACTCTCCACCACCTCTTTCCACAGAAACACGCCACAATAAATGCCCTTCACACCCCATTTCAACCCAAAACCACCACTGTAGCAATACTTACCCACGGTTTTGAGCAAAACCACCCCAACTTGGTCCAATCTTCATCAAACGTGTTCATTAAGCTTCCTAACACTCCAAGAATCCTTAATTGCTTTGTAACTGCTTCAATTCCACGTGGCTCGTTTTGGCGCCAAAAATGATTTAAATGGTTGGGATGAGTTTGACTAAATCAATGGCTGTAAAGTGATGTGGGATAATATCTTTGGGCTAGTTGGAAGAAAATTGGTGATAAATACAGAAGAAAGAGAGAAGAAGAAAAAGAATAATTTACTCTAGTTTATGATCAATCGTAGTTAATCAAAATAGTTTGTATCACTAGTGTATCTGTCATTTACTTTTCTCAGATGTTAATTACCTTTGCTAAAGTGTAATAAACAAACTTGGTTCATTCAGTATCAATCTATCTTTAAGTTTTCAAGTATTTTGAATTAGTACCATTTTCATTTCAAGTCTTTTAAATTCTGTTAATGGTTATTGTTTAAAAGATCCTATAAACACTACTTAGCTTTCAGTAAGCTATTGCAAGATTTTGGACCTTATTAACCAGCAATTATTCACAAAAAGGAAAAATACCAAAAAGAAACAAGCAAATTAGAAGTTAAAAGTAGAAGTCTGTGAAGGAAGCTATAGCAAGTGAAATTCTGGATTGCTTTGGGTATTAGTGCTTTGTGGAAAGCTATAGGAGTGGTTAATTGTTCTTGGTTCTCAGTTGTGCCCTGGATTCAAGTTGTAAGCATTACTTCTTGATTTTTAGCATTTACTGTTCTTGTTCTTATTTCACTGTAATCTTTGGTGTTTTATGCTTAGTTGGTGTTAGATAGTGATAATCTAGTGTAAGATTGATAGCTTATTAGTTGGTATGCATAGTTGCTAGTTGTTACATATAGGCAGTCAAAAATAGCTTAGTATTGATTCCTAGGTAAAAGTTGTTAATTGCTGTGTATTTGTGTTCATTTGATCTTACTACATCATAATATAGTGTTAGGACTCAGTTTCATGTGCTAATTCATTGATATGCAACATTAATCACAAAATAGTCCTTGCTAAGGGGTGTTTGGATCAAGCTGCTATATGAGTATTTGCCTGTTATTGTAGCTGATATTTGTTGCTGCATGTTAGTTTAAGTTTATTGAACTCATATCAGTCATAATATAGAGGTCTTATTAGAGTAAAAGTCAAAATTAGTATTAAATCTGTATAACTTGTAATCTGTTAAGTTATTATAGACCATATCCAACATATTAGCTTATAATTGGATAACCTAGCTTAATTTCAACTTATTATAGCTTAAGATAACATACTCAGTCATATAATCTAGATTCAAGCTCATATTAGTCAACTTACTAGGCGAGTACCCGTGCATAGCAACGGAATTCCTAGAGGCAGATAATTAACGATTTGTGATATTGTGGTGAGTGTTTTGTGTAGAGTTCAAAATAGAACGTGAACCGATTAGAATGTAATTGCAAACGGTTGTACTACACGATAATTAAAATATAAAAAAAAATCTTAACATCTATCAAACAACATATAAAAACATTTAATAAAATTGAAAGTAAAACATTACATCAGTTATGAAATAAAAACTAACAACACACGTTACTCTTCGCGTAAAACTTCTTGATAAATGACATTCGAGGTGTAGATTCCTGCTTGATGGAACTCTTTGACTGGATTAACCAATACCTTTGTTGTTCTACGGGAAATCCCTCTAGACAATGCCACATAAAGCTGGCCATGGGAGAAAACAGAGTCAGGAAAATAGACACCCACATTTGGAATTGTTTGGCCTTGAGCTTTATTAATAGTAATCGCAAAGCTAAGGCGAATAGGGAATTGTGTTCTCTTTAGTTTGAATGGGAACATGTCTTCTTCAGATGGAGCAAGAGGAATTCTTGGCAAGAGCACTCTAACTCCAGCGTGTTGCCCGACAGCAATCTCGGCGTTGATGACATTAGGGTCAAAACGTTTAATTTTCAACCTCGTGTCATTACATAATCCATTTTTCGGATCGAGATTCCTTAAAAGAATAATCGGGCATCCTATTTTCAAACGCAAGCAATGAGGGGGCAACCCGCAAGCAACGAGATTTTATAGCGACATATAGTTTATTGATAAAAAAAAGTTTATAGGTTATACGAAAAATAATAAAAGTTTGAAGATTTGAGAATTAAACATAATGTTTTGAAACCTGGTTCGACCCGGGCGGTTCAACTGGTTGAACCGTTCCGGTCGGAAAACGGGTTTGAAGCGTCCCGGGTCAACCCGGTTTGTGTTTTAATTGGTTGTATTTAAACTGGGTCAACTTGCTAGGTTGGGTAAAAAACGGGTCAACCCGCCTGGTTTGAAGCGTCCCGGGTCAACCCGATTTGTGTTTGAATTGGTTGTATTTAATTTGGTAGATATGTTTTTAATTGGTTGTACAATGTGAATAAATCATTGTACTTTTAAGTAATGGATAATGTTTTGAAACCCGGTTCGACCCGGGTGGTTCAACCGGTTGAACCGTTCAGGCCGAAAAGTAGGTCGATTTAAACCGGGTCAACTTGCTAGGTTGGGTTGAAAACGGGTCAAATTAAACTGGGTCAACCCGCCGGGTTTGAAGCATCCCGGGTCAACCCGATTTGTCTTTGAATTGGTTGTATTTAAACTGGGTCAACTTGCTAGGTTGGGTTGAAAACGGGTCAAATTAAACTGGGTCAACCCGCCGGGTTTGAAGCGTCCCGGGTCAACCCGATTTGTCTTTGAATTGGTTGTATTTAAACTGGGTCAACTTGCCAGGTTGGGTCGAAAACGGGTCAAATTAAGCTGGGTTAACCCACCGGGTTTGAAGCGTCCCGGGTCAACCCGATTTGTGTTTGAATTGGTTGTATTTAATTTGGTAGATATGCTTTAATTTGGTTGTACAATGTGAATAAATAATTGTAATTTTAAGTATTGGGGTGTTTTAATAAAAGTATTAATTACATTCCACTTTCTCTCTCCTTTGACTATTGTTGAAAACTCAACATTCCACATTGACCATTTTTACATTATTTGTAGTATAGATTGGTTTAATATAAAAAGTCAATTTGCAGTCACTTTGGTTTTTGAATAAAATTGGAAATTTAATTGTGATCTTGTTGATTGATATTAGTTAATGAGCTTGTAGGATAATATAGTTTTGTTGCTGATCTACTTGTTACTATTTTTGTTAATTTTTATTAAAGTGTTTTGATTGCTTATTTAGTGCTTATCTTTTGGTGATTCTTCAAAAACTTCCCCTGTACACAGTTTGGATACCCATTTTCACAAGCTTGTATAAGCTTGGTTAGTGAGTAAAAGTCTATGTATCTTGGTTGTTTGTGATGCCCTTGTGGCTAGTTGCTTGAATTAAGTGCTTATTTGCTTTTAACTGCTTATCTCAACTGCTTATCTTACTTAATTTTGTTCTTCAACTCAAACACAACACTGGTCACCCAGTGAAAACAAGCACAATCACAAGCTCATTACTGAGCTTGTGCTTGTGATTATTGGCTCATTAAGAAGCTAAGCAATCATATTATCAATTTCAAGCTTAATATTCCATTCACAAGCCCTTTAACTAGGGCTGCAATCAGCTCGAAGCTTGTTCCATTCACTCAGTTAACTGAGTGAACCAGTCAACCCACCACACTTCACAAGCTCTTTCTGAGCTCACTAGTGGGTCCCACACCCCATAAATAGGTTCTTACAACCCCCTCCTACCAGGCTTGATCCCTTGACCCTTTGGCTGACCTGTACATCACTGGGCCCCACCTGAAATCAGATTGGAACTTTGTCCCAATTCTGTCTCAAAATGGAAATAAGCAAGTGCTTATTTGTTGTTTAAGGCTTATTGAATCTGCTTATTTGATTGAAACTCACTCAAACTAGTTTACATAAGTCAGAGATACTAAAATATAGCCAGTGGACCCCACACAAGCTCAGTTGAGCTTATTTCTTAGCAAAGTCAATAAAAGTCAACTGTGTGGTCTAATAAGCACTCATAGTGCTTATTCTGTGATTATAAATTAATTTCCTTTATTAAAATTTCATATTTTAAGTATTTAATTAGTTTTGTAAAAGAAAAACAAGAAAAAACTAAATTTAATTATAGTGATAGCTTCTATTTAATAGAAATTATCTATTTAATTTTCTTTTTAGCTTATTTATAAGCACTTCTGCTATTTTATATTTTTATTAAATCTCTTATATATTAAAGTAATTTTATAAATTTTTCCAGATTTTTCTTTTGTCATCTAGTTTTTAATTAGCATAATCATATTTTATAAAGTACCACATAGTTTTTATAATTTTTAGAGCTTTTATATAAGGTAAAGTAATTTTATAAATTTTTCTAGAGTTTATATTGTTAGTTTTCTATTTTTAATAATATAATTAGTTTAATTGATAATTAATTAATAAATAGAATAATAATTAGTAAATTAAATTAAAAATACATAAAATAAAGTTTTTATAATTTTTTAGGATTCCTGTAATGTTTAATTAGATATATAAAAATTTTCATAATTATCTAAGTCTTTTTAGTATTTATAATAATTTAAATCAATATAATTAGTTAAATATTAATTAAATAATAATTAATTAATAATTAATAGATAAATATTGTGAAAAATATAATTTTAGTTTTAAAATAAGTTTTATAATATTTTAGACTTTTAGAAATTTTAATTTTAAATTTTCTAGTCTTATTTACATTTTCATAATTATTAGTTAATTATTAAATAATTAATAATAGAAATTAAATAAAAATAATTAATTAAATAGTTTTTAATTATAAAATAAGTATTTTAAATTTATTTAATTTGCATTTAAGCCCCTAAGGCTTATAAAATCCTACTATTGTTAAAATTGTTTTTGTTTACGTTTAATTAATAAACGTTTACGTTTTCAGTCCCATTTTACTTGTGCTTATCTGATTTCACGTATTAGTTGATATAGCTTATTAAAGCTATTCAATCTTATATTTCAGTAGTACAAATCACTTAAACCCTTTTCTTGTTCAATTCACCTGATCTAGAAGTCGTTTTATTTCAGATTTCACATCTCGTTGGGATCTAACGATCCGGGGAAACACTAAACTCACCGGAGTATTGGCCTAGGCTGTCTGACTTGTTGACCATAACTTGGTTGATATTATCTGACTGTTTAAGACCAATCAAAATTTGGCGCCGCTGCCGGGGAGGTGTGCTGCGTATTACGACTTTTTGAAATATCTGTGAGTTTGAATTATCACACTTTGTTATATATCATCTTTTAGTCTATATTTCTTTTCTATTTTCTATTTTTAGTTTCCCGTCACTCTAAGGATTCTTAGAGTCGTCTCTAGTGCATGCGCACTCGTTCTTCTAGGTCAACAAGCCCTTTACGTAAGCTTGTCAGAATTCCTCGAAGACGCCGTAGACGTTCTGCCCCAACAGCCGTATCTGAGGAACGTGCTGTTTCACCTAAGAAAGTTATCATGGCGGAAGACCGTCCGATGAATGAGCTTCTCCAAGCACCCATTGAGGGTTACGGAGACGCTATTGTTGTCCCAGCCATTGTGGCTGAATACTTTGAGCTCAAAACCGGGTTACTAAATCTAGTAACTTCAAGCCAATTTTATGGTTTTGAGAGGGATGATCCCCATGCTCATATTCGATGGTTTAATAAAATTACTTCAACCATCAAATACAAGAACGTCCCTTCCGAAGCAGTCAAACTTCTTCTTTTCCCATTTTCTCTTGAGGGAGCAGCCCGAATTTGGCTGGAAAAACAACCTCCTCGTTCCATAACATCATGGGAAGATTTAGTTACCAAATTTGTGAACGAATTTTTTCCCCCGTCCAGAACGACAAGTCTTAAAAATGAAATCATCAAATTTACTCAAAGGTTTGATGAATCGTTTGGTGACGCATCGGATCGTTTCAAAGAATTGCTTCGTCGATGTCCTCATCATGGTTTCACTGAATTAATGCAAATTGACACGTTTTATAATGGTGTGAGTCAATCTGACCAAGATTCTCTCAATGCCTCCGCGGGAGGTAATTTTTTGAGCAAAACCACAAAAGAAGCTTTAGAAATCATTGAAAATAAGTCCAAAGTCCGCACTACACGCACAAAGCCATATAACTCCCAAGTGAGTGCTGGTCCTTCTACTTCATCGCCTGTGAGTACTTCTAGCACCGATGCTAAGATAGATAAACTCACGGACGCCATTCAAGCTTTGGTTATCTCAAACCAGAAAAAAGTCACTTTCACACAAAACCCTTCACATGCTGAAGTAAAAAAAAGTGGAAGTTTGTGTCACTTGTGGTGGCCCACATGCTTACTACAATTGTACTGCCACCGATGGTAGTCCTTTTGAAGCCAATGCCTTAGCCAGTACTACAAATCAGGGGGTAATCAATACCGTCCTCAAATGGAACCAAGTTACCGTGCTAACACACATATGGGACCACCCGGGTTTAATCAAAACCCAAATTTACAAAACAGAAACCAAAACCAACCATGAATGAACCAAGGTTATCAAAACCAAGGGAATTTCCATCCTGGACAGAATCAAGGTTTCCACAATCAAGGAAACTTTAACAGAAACAATTTCAACCCCGGAAATCATTTTCAGGGAAATGGTAATCCAAATCAAGGGAATTTTCAGCCACAACAAGGTTATAATCAAAATAATCGTGTCCAAAATTTCCCTAACCAAACACAAGCCATTCTCCCAGCTCCACAACCATCATCCGATGAGTTGTTAAAGCAGTTCATGAAAACTCAAGAAGAGACAAACAGGTTGTTGGTCAGCCAGATTTCTGAAATTAAGAAATCTTTAAATGAACAACCCTCGGGCTTTGGAAAACTTCCGAGCAACACGATCGCAAACCCGAGGGGCGATGCAAAGGCGATCACGACCAGGAGCGGAGTTTCATATGATGGACCAACTGTTCCCATTACCCCTTCCTCTTCTTCTCCCAAGGTAGTGGAAAATAACGTCGAGGTAAATAAGGACGAAGTACTTCCTACTCATAAGGGAGGTACCCAAGACGTCCCACCTCATGTTGTCCCGAAACCTAAACCAAAACCTAGAGTTGTTTTTGAACCAAATGATATTCCAGTTGAAACACCTCAGTCCAAACCTTCTACCTCCTCTATTCCTTACCCCTCACACTTGAGTGAACAAAAGCTCCGTGAAAAAGCTAGTCACCAGATGGATAAATTCTTTCAAATCTTCCAAGATTTTCATTTTGACATTAGCTTTGCGGATGCTATTATTCTGATGCCCAAATTTGCATCGACAATCAAACACTTGTTAAGCAACAAGGAGAAACTGTTTGAAATGGCAAAGACTCCCTTGAATGAGAACTGCTCAGCAGTTCTTTTAAAGAAGCTTCCCGAGAAGCTGGGAGATCCTGGAAAATTTCTAATACCATGTGTATTTCCGGGAATGGTTGATTGCTATGCCTTGGCCGATCTTGGTGCAAGTATCAACCTAATGCCATACTCAGTTTGGAAGAAACTTTCTCTTCTTGATTTTACTCCTACCTGCATGACTTTAGAGCTTGCAGACCGATCGATATCTCGTCCTCTCGGCATTGCCGAGGACGTGTTTGTGAAGGTAGGAGAATTTCATCTCCCCGCTGACTTTGTAGTGGTTGATTTCGATGCTGATCAAAGGGTCCCTCTCATTGTTGGGAGGGGTTTCCTTAGAACGGGCCGTGCTCTTATCGATGTATTTGAGCAAGAAATCACTCTTCGTGTGGGTAATGAAGCTGTTACATTTAACCTCGATCAAACCTCGAGGTACTCCTCCAATTATGATTCTTAAGCAGTTAATCAAATAGATATCATAGACATTGCTTCGGAGGAGTATTCTCAAGAGTTTCTTGGTTATTCTCATAATTCTGTGAGTGGGGATGCCACTCCATCATCTGAACCTATAATTTCCGACTCTTCCCCTTCTCTCACTCCGTTTGAGGGAAGTGATTTCCTTTTGGAAGAGGTCGAGGCTTTTCTCAAAAGTGATTCAGTTCCATCGGGAATTGATAACACTGAGATTGATCTGGAGGGAGATATTCTTCTCCTTGAGAGATTGCTAAACCAAGACAATTCTCCTCCACTCCCTCCCGTACAACTTCATAATCAGGAAATCAAATATGTTGAGGAAGCTGATGATTTTCCTGAGGTCGAGCTCAAGGACTTACCTCCTCATCTTGAATACGCATTCTTGGAGGGTGATGATAAATTACCCGTCATTATTGCTAAAGGTTTAAGTATTGAGGAGAAGATTTCTCTCATAAAGGTCTTGAAGTCAAACAAGCAAGCAATTGCTTGGAAACTCTCCGATATTAAGGGTATTAACCCAGATTTTTGTACACACAAAATCTTGATGGAGGATGACTTCAAGCCTGCAGTGCAACATCAAAGAAGGGTAAATCCAAAAATCCATGATGTGATTAAACAAGAGGTTCTTAAACTTCTTGATGCAGGATTGATTTACCCTATCTCTGACAGTCCATGGGTTAGTCCCATTCATTGCGTTCCAAAAAAGGGTGGCATCACTGTTGTCACTAATGAGGAAAATGAGTTGATTCCAACTCGGCTGGTTACCGGATGGTGTGTTTGCATTGACTATCGTAAGTTAAATGACGCCACCCGCAAAGACCACTTTCCGCTGCCCTTTATGGACCAGATGCTTGAAAGATTAGCAGGGAACGAGTACTATTGTTTCCTTGATGGTTTCTCAGGATACTTCCAAATCCCCATTGATCCATCAGATCAAGAAAAGACTACCTTTACATGCCCTTATGGAACCTTTGCTTATAAACGTATGCCTTTTGGCTTATGTAATGCTCCAGGTACGTTCCAGAGGTGCATGATGGCTATATTTACCGACATGATCGGTAAAACCACGGAGGTCTTTATGGATGACTTTTCGGTCATTGGGGATTCATTCCAAACATGTCTCACCAATTTAGAAAAAATGTTGAAAAGGTGTAAAGACACCAATCTATGTCTAAATTGGCAAAAGAGTCACTTTATGGTCAAAGAGGGTATTGTCCTCGGCCATAAGATTTCCAAAAATGGGATTGAGGTTGACAGAGCTAAGGTTGATGTCATTGCAAAACTGCCTCACCCTATTACCGTCAAAGGTATTAGGAGTTTCTTGGGTCATGCCGGTTTCTATCGTCGATTTATACAAGATTTTTCTAAAATCTCACGGCCTATGACTCATCTCCTTGAAAAGGATACTCCTTTTATATTCTCACCAGAGTGCATCGAAGCTTTTGAAACATTAAAGAAAAAGCTTACTGAGGCACCCATTCTTATTGCCCCCGACTGGGATTTACCCTTCGAGCTTATGTGCGATGCAAGTGATTTTGCTATCGGTGCAG
This sequence comes from Artemisia argyi, assembly GCA_030686995.1. Classification (NCBI taxonomy): domain Eukaryota; kingdom Viridiplantae; phylum Streptophyta; class Magnoliopsida; order Asterales; family Asteraceae; genus Artemisia; species Artemisia argyi. The sequence goes on from CM060702.1 coordinate 199,914,230, forward strand.
TCTTGGGGCAACGCAAAACGAAACACTTTCAGCCTATCTACTACGCAAGCAAAACTATGAACAAAGCTCAAACACATTACACCACTACAGAAAAAGAATTATTAGCTGTGGTGTATGCTTTTGAGAAATTTCGGACATACTTAATCTTGACTAAAAGCGTAGTGTATACGGACCATTCGGCTCTTAAATATCTATTTGCAAAACAAGATGCAAAGCCGAGATTGCTCCGTTGGGTTCTCCTCCTCCAGGAATTTGATATCATTATTCGTGATAAAAAAGGAGCTGAGAACCTGGCTGCTGATCATTTGTCCCGATTAGAGAACCCTCATCAAGATGTGTATGAGAAAAAGGAAATAAATGAAACATTTCCTCTCGAAACACTCAATGCGGTTGCTTTTCGCGGAGATTCTACTACCCCATGGTTTGCCGATTTCGCAAACTACCATGCGGGTAACTTTGTTGTGAAAGGGATGTCAACCCAACAGAAGAATAAATTCTTTAAGGATGTTAAACATTACTTCTGGGATGACCCCTACTTATTCAAAATCTGTGCGGATCAAGTCATCCGACGGTGTGTATATGGACAGGAAGCCACTGAAATTCTTAAGGCTTGCCATGCTGGACCCACTGGGGACATCATAGTCCTAATTACACCGCCAAAAAGGTGTTTGATTCCGGATTCTTCTGGCCCACAATTTATAAAGATGCCCAGGATCTCATTAAAACATGTGACGCTTGTCAGCGTCATGGAAACATTTCACAAAGAAATGAGATGCCACAAAATGCTATTCAAGTATGTGAAATATTTGATATATGGGGTATTGACTTTATGAGGCCATTTCCATCATCCAGAGGAAACAAGTACATACTTGTGGCTGTTGATTATTTATCAAAGTGGGTTGAAGCGAAAGCTTTACCCACAAATGATGCCCGAGTTGTAGTGTAATTCCTTAAATCTCTTTTTGCCCGTTTTGGAACCCCACGTGCTATTATAAGTGATCGTGGTACGCATTTTTGCAATGACAAATTTGATAAAGTCATGCAAAAGTATGGTGTAACCCACCGTCTTTCTACCGCGTATCACCCACAAACAAGTGGGCATGTGGAGGTTTCAAATCGTGGTATCAAAAGGATACTTGAGAGGACTGTTGGTGAAAACCGTGCTGCATGGTCGAATAAATTAGATGACGCACTATGGGCTTTTCGTACAGCTTATAAAACACCCATTGGGTGTACACCTTACAAGCTTGTGTACGGAAAGACATGTCATCTACCGATGGAACTTGAGCACAAAGCCTACTGGGCTTTGAAACATGCCAACTTTGACCTCAAAACTGCGGGTGATCACAGAAAAGTTCAAATGAATGAATTGAATGAACTACGTGATCAGGCTTACGAGAACTCTTTAATCTATAAAGAAAAAACAAAGAGAATACATGACTCAAAAATAAAGAACCGCGTTTTTAACGTTGGTGATCGAGTACTTCTCTTTAACTCTAGATTAAAGATCTTCTCGGGTAAATTAAAAACCCGTTAGACTGGTCCATTTACCATCACTAAAGTTTATCCATATGGTACCGTTGAGTTATCTCAAAATAACGGTCCATGTTTTAAAGTAAAGGGCCATCGTGTGAAACACTACTTTGGAGAGGACATCCCAAACATGGTTGTCCCGGATCTCCAAACTTTCCCCAAGGACAATTAAATTCGGGGTCGAGTCAAGCTAGTGACTCGGGAATCAAAAACAAGCTACCTCATGGACAAATCAATTCGAGGTCGAGTCAAGCTAGTGACTCGGTAATCAAAAGCGTAGCAATATGGGTTTTCACTCATATTTCTGATTTCTTTCTCTTTTCTACCACCTAGTGTGGGGGAGATGCCCCACATATTGTATATATGTATATATCTTGAAAAAAAAAAAAAAGTTCAAAACAAAAGAAAAAAGTAAGTTTGTATGTAAATAGCCTAAAATAAAGGTTATTAATATTTCCTTCTTACGTTCTAAATATCGGTTTAACACCCGGTGTTTTGAATATTGAGGGCAATATTCATTTCTAAGTGTGGGGGGGGGGGGGGATTCTTACGAATTCAAACACATGTTCCATCAAGCACCCTCATTTGATCAAAATTTAAAGTTTTTTCACACTTAGAAATGCAATAAATGGTATCAATCCTCCATGTCTAACCCACAACAGGATTGGCTAGTCCAGGAGCAAACGGCTCTTGGTAAAGACATCTCAAAACTGTTGATGGCTTGCAATTTGCCAAAAATTGTATGGTTCCTCAACTCCCCATTATCCTCAGAAGCTAATGAGTTGGCTAGCCCGCAAGATTATGGCTTGTGGTAAAGGCCGTAGAAAATCCATAATTGGTAATCAGCTCACCAAGATGTTGACTATTCCATCAAGAGTTGGCTAGTCCAGAAGCAGACGGCTTCTGGTAAAGACTAATCAAATCCGTTGACAGCTGGTGATTTGCTCAAAATCACACGGTTATCAGGTGTGCCACAGTTCTTACACCTGGCTACTCCAGAAGTGATGGCTTTTGGTAAAGAGTAAAAATCCATTAATTTTTTCTCAAATAGATTGCTAGGGACTAGCAATAGTTTAGTGTGGGGGATTGATGAGTGTGTAAATACTCATCATTTCTGTTACATTTAAACTGCAAAAACATATAAAAACACACAGGAATGCCTTAAAATACATAAAATATCCCTGGATTGTGTTTTTATGCAAAAGGATTGAAAACTGATGAAAAACAAAACATTTCACATAATTTACAGTTTCAGTCCCTGAACTTTGATAAATTGGCAAAACTAGTCCCTGGTCACTCAAAACTTGTAAAAATATCATTAAAGATCCTTGGGATTCACAAGTTGTTCAAAATAATCCTTTAAAGTTAAAAATCATAAAATTACAACTTTGGTCCCTCAACTTTGAAAACTGTCAAAAATAGTCCTTAAGGTTTTAAAATTGGAAAATAATCAAAATAAACCTTGTACTATTCATGTTTGACAATATTGGTCATTATGATAAACTTTTGGAAAATTATAAGTATAACCCTTCAAGTTTTAGAAAATGACATAAATGGTCCTCGGATTTGTAAAAATGGGAAAATGTGCAAAAATGGTCCATGTATTATCTAACATTGCAGGTTTAGTCCCTTGGTTAAAGTTTGGAAACTTGGCCGCATAGGTCCCTCAGAAATCCAGAAATTACATAAATGGTCCTTGGGCTTATTTATTATACAAACCAAACCGGACCCTTTCTATCTTTAAATAAACCAAATCCAAATCCCACAATCCAAATCCAGTTCAACCACTTGGGCCCAAAAACACTCCAGCCCACCCCCTTTGTAAAATAAATAAAACAAACACCCCGTATTTCCCTCCTTCGTCTTCCACCTTACACCCCCACCTGTAACACTACCACTTGCACCCTCACCCCTTCCAGCTCACCCCCTATCTTCCTATCCACTCTCCACCACCTCTTTCCACAGAAACACGCCACAATAAATGCCCTTCACACCCCATTTCAACCCAAAACCACCACTGTAGCAATACTTACCCACGGTTTTGAGCAAAACCACCCCAACTTGGTCCAATCTTCATCAAACGTGTTCATTAAGCGTCCTAACACTCCCAAGAATCCTTAATTGCTCTGTAACTGCTTCAATTCCACGTGGCTTGTTTTGGCGCAAAAAATGATTTAAATGGTTGGGATGAGTTTGACTAAATCAATGGCTGTAAAGTGATGTGGGATAATATCTTTGGGCTAGTTGGAAGAAAATTGGTGATAAATACAGAAGAAAGAGAGAAGAAGAAAAAGAATAATTTACTCTAGTTTATGATCAATCGTAGTTAATGAAAATAGTTTGTATCACTAGTGTATCTGTCATTTACTTTTCTCAGATGTTAATTACCTTTGCTAAAGTGTAATAAACAAACTTGGTTCATTCAGTATCAATCTATCTTTAAGTTTTCAAGTATTTTGAATTAGTACCATTTTCATTTCAAGTCTTTTAAATTCTGTTAATGGTTGTTGTTTAAAAGATCCTATAAACACTACTTAGCTCTCAGTAAGCTATTGCAAGCTTTTGGACCTTATTAACCAGCAATTATTCACAAAAAGGAAAAATACCAAAAAGAAACAAGTAAATTAGAAGTTAAAAGTAGAAGTCTGTGAAGGAAGCTATAGCAAGTGAAATTCTGGATTGCTTTGGGTATTAGTGCTTTGTGGAAAGCTATAGGAGTGGTTAACTGTTCTTGGTTCTCAGTTGTGCCCTGGATTCAAGTTGTAAGCATTACTTCTTGATTTTTAGCATTTACTGTTCTTTTTCTTATTTCACTGTAATCTTTGGTGTTTTATGCTTAGTTGGTGTTAGATAGTGATAATCTAGTGTAAGATTGATAGCTTATTAGTTGGTATGCATAGTTGCTAGTTGTTACATATAGGCAGTCAAAAATAGCTTAGTATTGATTCCTAGGTAAAAGTTGTTAATTGCTGTGTATTTGTGTTCATTTGATCTTACTACATCATAATATAGTGTTAGGACTCAGTTTCATGTGCTAATTCATTGATATGCAACATTAATCATAAAATAGTCCTTGCTAAGGGGTGTTTGGATCAAGCTGCTATCTGAGTATTTGCCTGTTATTGTAGCTGATATTTGTTGCTGCATGTTAGTTTAAGTTTATTGAACTCATATCAGTCATAATATAGAGGTCTTATTAGAGTAAAAGTCAAAATTAGTATTAAATCTGTATAACTTGTAATCTGTTAAGTTATTATAGACCATATCCAACATATTAGCTTATAATTGGATAACCTAGCTTAATTTCAACTTATTATAGCTTAAGATAACATACTCAATCATATAATCTAGATTCAAGCTCATAGTAGTCAACTTATTGGTTTAATATAAAAAGTCAATTTGCAGTCACTTTGGTTTTTGAATAAAATTGGAAATTTAATTGTGATCTTGTTGATTGATATTAGTTAATGAGCTTGTGGGATAATATAGTTTTGTTGCTGATCTACTTGTTACTATTTTTGTTAATTTTTATTAAAGTGTTTTGATTGCTTATTTAGTGCTTATCTTTTGGTGATTCTTCAAAAACTTCCCCTGTACACAGTTTGGATACCCATTTTCACAAGCTTGTATAAGCTTGGTTAGTGAGTAAAAGTCTGTGTATCTTGGTTGTTTGTGATGCCCTTGTGGCTAGTTGCTTGAATTAAGTGCTTATTTGCTTTTAACTGCTTATCTCAACTGCTTATCTTACTTAATTTTGTTCTTCAACTCAAACACAACACTGGTCACCCAGTGAAAACAAGCACAATCACAAGTCCATCACAAGCTCATTACTGAGCTTGTGCTTGTGATTATTGGCTCATTAAGAAGCTAAGCAATCATATTATCAATTTCAAGCTTAATATTCCATTCACAAGCCCCTTAACTAGGGCTACAATCAGCTGGAAGCTTGTTCCATTCACTCAGTTAACTGAGTGAACCAGTCAACCCACCACACTTCACAAGCTCTTTCTGAGCTCACTAGTGGGTCCCACACCCCATAAATAGGTTCTTACAACCCCCCTCCTACCAGGCTTGAACCCTTGACCCTTTGGCTGACCTGTACATCACTGGGCCCCACCTGAAATCAGATTGGAACTTTGTCCCAATTCTGTCTCAGAATGGAAATAAGCAAGTGTTTATTTGTTGTTTAAGGCTTATTGAATCTGCTTATTTGATTGAAACTCACTCAAACTAGTTTACATAAGTCAGAGATACTAAAATATAGCCAGTGGACCCCACACAAGCTCAGTTGAGCTTATTTCTTAGCAAAGTCAATAAAAGTCAACTGTGTGGTCTAATAAGCACTCATAGTGCTTATTCTGTGATTATAAATTAATTTCCTTTATTAAAATTTCATATTTTAAGTATTTAATTAGTTTTGTAAAAGAAAAACAAGAAAAAACTAAATTTAATTATAGTGATAGCTTCTATTTAATAGAAATTATCTATTTAATTTTCTTTTTAGTTTATTTATAAGCACTTTTGCTATTTTATATTTTTATTAAATCTCTTATATATTAAAGTAATTTTATAAATTTTTCCAGAATTTTCTTTTGTCATCTAGTGTTATTTAGAATTAATATTAGTTAAATTAATAATTAAATAATAAATAAGAATTAATTAGCATAATCATATTTTATAAAGTACCACATAGTTTTTATAATTTTTAGAGCTTTTATATAAGATAAAGTAATTTTATAATTTTTTCTAGAATTTATATTGTTAGTTTTCTATTTTTAATAATATAATTAGTTTAATTGATAATTAATTAATAAATAGAATAATAATTAGTAAATTAAATTAAAAATACATAAAATAAAGTTTTTATAATTTTTTAGGATTCCTGTAATGGTTAATTAGATATACAAAAATTTTCATAATTATCTAAGTCTTTTTAGTATTTATAATAATTTAAATCAATATAATTAGTTAAATATTAATTAAATAATAATTAATTAATAATTAATAGATAAATAGTGTGAAAAATATAATTTTAGTTTTAAAATAAGTTTTATAATATTTTAGACTTTTAGAAATTTTAATTTTAAATTTTCTAGACTTATTTACATTTTCATAATTATTAGTTAATTATTAAATAATTAATAATAGAAATTAAATAAAAATAATTAATTAAATAGTTTTTAATTATAAAATAAGTATTTTAAATTTATTTAATTTGCATTTAAGCCCCTAAGGCTTATAAAATCCTACTATTGTTAAAATTGTTTTTGTTTACGTTTAATTAATAAACGTTTACGTTTTCAGTCCCATTTTACTTGTGCTTATCTGATTTCACGTATTAGTTGATATAGCTTATTAAAGCTATTCAATCTTATATTTCAGTAGTACAAATCACTTAAACACTTTTCTTGTTCAATTCACCTGATCTAGAAGTCGTTTTATTTCAGATTTCACATCTCGTTGGGATCTAACGATCCGGGGAAACACTAAACTCACCGGAGTATTGGCCTAGGCTGTCTGACTTGTTGACCATAACTTGGTTGATATTATCTGACTGTTTAAGACCAATCAATGCACCCGACATATGACAGGCAATCTTAAACTGTTACACAACTTTGTCTCAAAGTTCATTGGTACTGTCAGATTCGGGAATGATCATTATGCTTTAATCATGGGATATGGTGACTATGTCAGTGGGAACATTGAAATCAGTCGTGTTTATTATGTGGAAGGCCTTGGACACAACCTTTTCTCTGTTGGTCAATTTTGTGATGGGGATCTAGAAGTTGCATTTCGTGAGAAAACTTGCTTTGTTCGTGACTTACAAGGAAACGATCTAATGTCTGGCTCACGTGGCTCCAATCTTTATACAATATCAATGTCAGATATGTTTGCCACATCTCCGATATGTCTTCTCTCCAAAGCGGAATCGACTAAATCTTGGTTATGGCACAAACGTCTTTCGCACTTGAATTTCAAAACTATGACTGACCTTGCTCGTTATAAACTTGTTGATGGATTTCCAAGATTCCGATTTACCAAAGATCACTTATGTTCAGCCTGTGAACAAGGAAAAAGTACTCGAGCTCATTTTCCTTCTAAACCAGAGCACAGTACGAATCATGTTCTACAACTACTTCATATGGATTTGTGTGGACCTGTTCAAAGTATCAACGGTAAACACTACATTCTTGTAATTGTGGATGATTACTTCAGATGGACTTGGGTTTATTTTTTACGAAGTAAAGATCAGGCTCCTTCAATGATCATCACCTTTCTCACTAAAATTCAAGTTCAGTTACGCAACACGGTCCGAATAGTCAGAACTGACAATGGAACTGAATTTAAGAATCAGACACTTCGGTCATATTTTGAGAAAGTGGGAATTGAACATCAAACATCTATTCCTAGAAGCCCAGAACAGAATGGAGTTGTTGAAAGACGCAACAGGACGTTAGTGGAAGCTGCTAGAACTATGTTGATTAATGCTCAATTACCAGATTACTTATGGGCGGAAGCTGTTTCAACTGCATGTTATACCCAATACTGTTGCATGATCACAAAACGCCATCGCAAAACACCTTATCAAATTGTTCACATAAGGAAACCAAAAATCGACTACTTTCATGTATTTGGAGCACTTTGTTATCCGAAAATTGATCGTGATGATTTAGGTAAACTTAAAGCAAAGGCTGACATTGGAGTGTTCGTGGGATACTGTGAACATTCTAAAGGTTTTCGAATCTGGAATCGTCGAACAAGAGAAATTCAAGAAACTATTCACGCTAATTTTGATGAACTCACACAAATGGCTTATGAGCAACACAGCTTAGGACCCGAATTCAACCGTCTTCACTCTCCAGAATCTTCGGCTGAACCATTGCCACTCAACCGCAAAGAATTGGAAACCTTGTTTGCTCCACTGTTTGATGACACAATTGAATACCGTCCTACTGAGGTCTCACCTAATTCCGCTGCTCAACCTGATAACATTCCAGTACCAGACTCACCTCAACAAACTACAACAAGTGTTGAGAGAGACGGTCCTCCAATTGCATCACCATCTACAGCAGAACAAACTGTTTCTAACTCCCGCCATTCAGCTGAAGATCCTACACCACAATCAGTTGGACAACCCGCATAGCATGATCCTGATGCGTTCTTCAACCCATTTGCACCGGCTCCTACATTTCCTGATATGGCTGAGTCATCAACACGCAATTTGGATCCTGCTAACATGCGAGATACTTATCAACTACACCCTTCAACACACAAATGGACTCGAGACCATCCACTAGTTCATATTATTGGCCATCCAGATGCACCTGTAATGACAAGACAACGACTTCACACTGATGGAGAAACTTGTATCTATGCACTCACAGTTTGTCAAGAGGAACCAAAGAACATTAAAGAAGCAATGACTTATGACAACTGGATTGAATCTATGCAAGAGGAATTTCAGCAGTTCATCCGATTAGAAGTCTGGGAATTAGTTGAAAGACCTGACGGAGTCTTTGTCATTGGGTTAAAATGGATTTGGAAAAATAAGCTAGATGCAGAAGGCACTGTCATACGTAACAAATCACGCCTGGTAGCGAAAGGATACTCCCAACTAGAAGGACTTGATTTTGCTGAATCCTTTGCTCCAGTGGCTAGACATGAAGCTCATGAAGCTGTTCGGATCTTTTTGGCCTATGCTGCACACAGGAACATGGTTGTTTACCAAATGGATGTGAAAACAGCATTTCTTAATGAAGACCTCCGTGAAGAAGTGTATGTAAGCCAACCAGACGGCTTTGTTGATCCTGAGCGTCCTAATCACATTTACCGACTTAAAAAGGCACTCTACGGACTCAAACAAGCCCCACGGGCGTGGTATGACAAACTTTCTACTTTCTTGCTGACCAATAAATTTTCTAAAGGTTCGGCGGATCCAACACTTTTTACAAAAACCTACGGGGAGGACTTACTCGTTGTTCAAATATATGTCGATGACATTATATTTGCTTCAACAAAAAGAAGTTACTCTAATGATTTTGCAAAACTAATGAAAGATAATTTTGAAATGTCCATGATGGGTGAACTTTCGTTCTTTCTAGGACTACAAGTTCATCAATCACCCCATGGAATTTTTATAAATCAGTCCAAATATGCTCTTGAAATTTTAAAGAAACATGGAATGATGAGTTGTGATACTTATAATACACCGATGGGCTATACCACAAAACTAGACGCTGACTTACATGGGACACCAGTTGACCCTACCAAATACCGAAGTATGATTGGGTCACTCATGTATCTCACGGCTAGTAGACCTGCTATAGTATTTGCTGTCTATATGTGCTCTCGCTATCAGTCCAAACCAACTGAAAAACACCTCAGTGAGGTCAAAAGAATCCTTCGATACATAAAGGGAACCATTAACTTGGGAATCTGGTATCCGAAGGATTCTGGTTTTGAACTAATTGCTTTTTCAGATGCTGACCATGCAGGATGTTTAGACACACGCAAAAGTACATCTGGTGGATTACAATTTCTCGGAGATAAACTTGTGTCATGGCAATCAAAGAAGCAGGATTGCACATCACTGTCGTCAACAGAATCCGAATATGTAGCTATGTCTTCTTGTTGTGCTCAAGTCATATGGATGAGATCACAACTTAAGGATTATGGCTACCTATTCAACAAGATTCCAATCTACTGTGATTCCAAGAGTGCCATTGCTATCTCCTGCAACACAGTCCATCATTGCAAGTCCAAACACATCGATCTCCGATATCACTTCATCAAAGAGCACGTTGAAAAGGGTACCGTTGAACTTTATTTTGTTGGGACTGAGTACCAATTGGCGGACTTACTTACCAAATTTTTAGCACCATCAAGGTTTGCGAGTCTAGTTCACCAAATTGGTATGCGATGTTTGACTCCAGATGATCTGGAAAAGTTTTTAAAACACAATTGATTGTCAAACATCAAACTATCTTTGTAAATATTTTTCTTTCAAAAAAAAAAATAAATAAAAAAAAAAAAAAAAAAAAAATTCCTTGTTCAAGATATGTCATTCACATACGTTTTTCTAAAAACAAAAGGCATATCTTGAGGGGGAGACAGAATTTTTTTTTTTTTTTATCTTCTTTATTTTTCTTTATTTTAATTTTTCCTCATCACTATTTTATCTCAATCTCGACACCTCTTGAACCATTGCTTGTTAAACTTTTCCGAATTACTTCTTATGGTTGGTTCAAGAGGGTGCCACATCCATAATTCTCGTAACATTTTTTCAGTCTCATAAGTCGTAAAGTCATTTTGAAACTCAAGGGACTCAATGTGTATTATTTTTTAAGTTTTGTTTGGAAAAACAAGTTGAGGGACCAAATGTGTCATAGTTTCAAAGTATTAAGTATATCCATGGTTTTATCATATCTGCTTATTTTTTTTTCACTCATTCCAAACACCATACGCGCCCCTTTTACAATCCAAACATCAAACGTGCCAAAATTTTCCAATATCAAGAATTTTTCAAGGTTTTTAAAGATTCATTGATTGTGAGTGTTCACAATTGACACATTATTTACCATTACATGCATCCTATCTGTTAATATGTGTCTAATCGATTTTCTAGGGTTTATGTGAATTCTGAATTTGGGTGTTTCTTGTATGAAGTGATTTAGGTTAATTTATTGATATGGCCAATTGCGGCATGTCCCATTGTACCTTATTTCACCGTGCCTTGATTTCAGTTGCCTCATCTTAGTGTATAATAGGTGGTTTTAACTTTCATAAGCCCATTTTTTTCTGTTCGTGACTATCACTGGGATTAGGAGTATTTGATGTGTGTTTTGCTTATAATTTGGACTCACAATCATTGCGAAATACTGCGAGTTTGAAATCTTTGGTTATTATCGAGTTTGATAAATGGACTTTTTCAAGTTTGAAAAACTTATAGGATTATCGAGTTTGGATATTGTGCTGTTTTATCGAGTTTGAACAAGTTTTGTGACTTATCGAGTTTGGAATGATACATGCTTATCGAGTTTGAGATTGTTTTGTTAAGCTTATCGAGTTTAAGAACTTTGACTGCTATCGAGTTTGAGGAGTTTAAGCTTATCGAGTTAGTGAATTTTGAATGTTATCGAGTTTGGATTTGTTACATGCTTGTCGAGTTTGAGATTATTTTTTAGAAATCTTATCGAGTTTGACATTATCTTTTGGGATATCGAGTTTGATTACCTTGAATGTTATCGAGTTTAAGAACTTCAAGTTTATCGAGTTTGAATCATTTGAGCATATCGAGTTTGAACTATTTCCTTTATCGAGTTTGGTAAAGTTAAAAGGCTTATCGAGTTTGAAGTTTCTTGTTGTTATCGAGTTTGAACCATTTTCTTTATCGAGTTTGGTAAAGTTAAAAGCTTATCGAGTTTAAAAACTTTAATGGCTATCGAGTTTGAAGCTGTTTTTCTTCCATATCGAGTTTGAAGTTTTTTTTAGTTTGAACTATTTTTATTATCGAGTTTGGTTAATATAAAGGCTTATCGAGTTTGGAACAAAAATGGTTTCCGAGTTTGGGATGATTATCGAGTTAAGTCAAAAAAAAATTCGTGTTAAGTCTAAACTGTTTTTTTTTTTGGTTGAGTTATTAATCTCTTACTTATTTCACTCCGAGACAGGAGTTTCGAAATGGAACCATCACGTATGGGTTCTAGTTTTTCCATTTTTATGAAAAGAAATGCTGCCGAAATTTTCTCAAAATGTGTCATGTCATGAGTTTTTTTTTCTAAATGGAAAGATGATCGCGTTTCATGGTTATCTGAGAGTTGTGATTGATTCTTATGAGGATTGTATGTGTCTCTTGGATTGATTTATCATGTGTTGTATATGTGATGTTGACTTTATCTTTGGCGATTGTTTTCGGATATTATTCTTTTGTCTAACACTAACGAGCTAATTACCACATGGCTTTTGTTGGTTTATGAATCATTTCAGGTCTTGATATGGCAAAGAAATCAACACCTAGACACGAATTGATTCAAGGAGATGAAAGAGTAATCGCTAAGACAAACCATAGGATAGATCTCGATTCAATCACATGTCATGATACGTGTGCAATCATCCTGGAAATACTTAAGAGACACTTCATTTACAACCTCCTCACCATCACCAATGAAGTACCTGAAGTCTACTTAACACAGTTTTGGGAGACTATTGAAATTAGCAAAGATGAAAAGTCATTGGGGGTTCATCTTGATCACAAACTTGTTGTGTTTGATGTACAAACTCTTCGCACTGTTCTTGGTTTGCCTAATCTCAAGAAATTCTCTCATATGCCGTCATTATCAGATGTTATCAGACTTCTTCGAGAACTGCAGTATGATGAATCAATAATCCAACTCAAAAACATATCCCACGTTGACAGGAAATACATTCCACAACCTTGGCTCACACTTTACTCAATTCTCACCAACAGTTTAACGGGCAAAGAAACTGGGCATGAACATCCTACTCTAGAATTGATGCAGATTTTCTGGGGGGTTGTCAAACAAGCTCAAATTGACTATGCTCAACTAATTTGGGTGGACATGGTTAATCACGCAAGACAGTTTCTCAAATCGTCTACCTCAAAAATTCCATTGTACAGATTCACAAAGTGTCTCATTGCTCATTTCATGGAGAAATACCCAGATATTGATCGTAGATCGGAAGACAAGAAACACCCCCCTCTGTGGATCATAAATACTCTAAAACCAGGATTCAGAAGACAAACACTCAAAAACAAGGAATGAGAATTCTCGATAATCTTATGCCTGATGATGTTCGTGACTCTGAGGCATATATTTTGTATGATGAAGCTCAGAAAATTGGTAAAGTGGGTTTGACTGTGACAAAGAAAAGGAAAACTTCTAAAAAGAAAACTTCAACAGATGTTTCTACAATCATAACCATTCCCAAATCCATAACCAAAAAGGTTACAAGAGAGCCTAAGAAGAAAGTGATAACTCTTCGAGATGAACCTACAGATGATGAAGGAGATGCTCAACAGGAAACAGATACTGAAAAACTCGCAAAGACTTCAAGCAAGAAGGCAGATAAGGGAAAAGCTATTGAAACTCAAGAAGAATCAATCACCTCACCAATGTCTGAATCCGAAGAAGATGAACAACTGCAACTAAACTTAAGAAAAAGCAAAGAATCGGAAGCGGAAAGAATCGCAAAAGTTACAAAGAAAGGTGAAGGTTCTGGAACTCAAGAGCCGGTAAGCCCAACTCCAGAATCAGAAAGAGATGATCAAACATCAGAAGAAACACATTCACAAACCGAATCATCCTCTGAACAAGGTGATGATAACTCTGAAGATGAAGCTGAGTCATCAAGTTCTGATCCAAATGAATCTCTCGATAAACCGGCTGAAACTGAAGTTGAAGTTGAAGCTTCAAATGACAAAGACGATGAGGAATCCGAGAATGAAGAAAGTAGCAATGAGGAAGATAAATCGGAAAGTGAAGAAGTTAATGATGAAAAAGATGTGAATGATGATGATGATGAGGAATCGGATGGTGAGAAAAAGGATGAGCTTCTCGAAACTAGTCAAGATACCTCTATTGACATTGTAGGAATTGATGAAGGACCACCAAAAGTTCAACCACAACAATAACCTTTATCACAACCTCAAAGTCATCCTCTACAAAGACCTAACACTACTGTTGTTCACTCAAGGTTGTTGAAATCACTACATGACCAATACGACGCACTTGAAAAGCAAGTTCATGAACAACAACGTGATGTTGAAGCTTTCAAGATCTACAATGTGGATAAAGCAGTTGAGGAACAGGTAAAACTGATATTACCGAGGGAAGTTCAGAAGTATGTTCAGAAGGAACTTCCTTCTGCTGTGAGACATTATGTCAACAGGAATCTTGCAGAGATTGTTTCTCATAGGTTTCAAACTACACCAATCACTGTTCAGACTCTACCTCCAAAACCTTCCATTAGTGATCTCAAAGGCAAATTATTGGAAGCAATAGTGAATGATCCATAGGAAAATGATCTACGCAAGGCACTTATCAAGTCTATCAAGAAAGCTGAAAAGAAAAGTGAATCCTGCAAAAAGACTATTGCTACTAAGCGTAGACATGATGATTCCGACCCTGACGATCAGCCACAACCTGATAAGAGGAAGAAAGTGTCCGGTTCCACCTCCAAATCTCCTACCATAACCGCAACCGCTAACGTTTCTGCTGATCCAAACCCTCCACAATCAACTGCGGATCCTCACCCCTCACAAGAAGATGCTAATGTCGATGTGGATGAAATCCCTCCACTTATCACCGGAACCATTACGGAACCACCCAAGGATGCTCAGTTACTTCCTGCTCCTGAATGGATTAACCCTGATGCTCCTTCTTTTAACTGGTTTGATGAAATGGTTGATGCATACCCTGATGACACTGAAGTTGAAGAAATGACTGAAGGATCTATTATAAGCTTCACAAAAAGAATCAAAAGGGTGATGCAGACTCAAAGACTTCAGCTGTCTGACTTGGTTAAGATTCACAAAGCAGGGTTCACCGAGTTCAAAACATGCACCACTACTGAACTTGAGTTTGAATATAACGTGGATGAGGTTGCAAGAGCTCTGTCTGAAAACATTACTTGGGAAAAGAGACCTTCTTGGGATAAACTCTATCATGGCACGGAACCCCTCATTGATGAATTCCATTATGAAGATTTCTCTCAACCATTACCCCTTGTTGGTCCTCCAAGTGATCCTAAGCTCCCTAAGCAATACTTCTTCAACAAAGACCTTCTCTATCTTATTCATGGGAGCACGAATCCTAATCACCGTGATGCTACATCTCTCACCAAATTCAGAGCCGCCTCATATCCTCTGGAAACACTCGAAGATCAAATGAGAGGCTTGCATTCCACATCTATCTCCAAATATAATCATGAAGCTACCTTATGTACGCTTCCCTGGCCAGAGATGCGTAAATGGTTCTACAAATACAAGCTGACATTCCGATCTAATCACAGAGTCTTCTCGAATCATCGCATTCTTGCCATCACAGCTGTCCCAAGTACCGAGAAAAGATATGGATATAACTTTCTTGATAAAATTGAGGTCCGCCGAAGTGATGATCAACTTTATACATTCAGTGAAGCTGACTATCATCGCTTGAACCTCAATGACATTGCTGACATATACTTGCTCAAGGTTCAAGGCAAACTTCAAAACTTGTCCGGTAGCCTTCAGTATGACGTCATCAACTCCATTTTGCTCTTCATGCGCCAAACCATTATCAAAGCAAGAGTCGAAGATGCACAACTTGGGGTCGAAAGCTACCAAAAGTCACTCAACTTTACTGCTCCACAGTTATATCCTCCTAACATCCCGCATTTAAGACCTTTCATCTTCAACAAAAAACCTTTTGGAGTGGTTTACCCGCACAACGATGGTTACCGTTTCATGAGATATGAAGAGGTTCATAAGTTCGGGGATCAGACTCTCAGATTTGTCAGAATTCAGCTGAATGAAAAGCTCAAAGAATATGATAGTGGGATTAAAGTGGGATGGAATAAAAGAGATGTGAAAGAAGCACTGAAGTTCTTGGCTAGGATTGATCAAAAGCTGTGGTTCAGGGAGCAGATACGCACTTTGGAGAGCTTAATTGGAGCAAGGGAACCTATTCCGAATATACTAACTTACCGCCGTCCAGACACTCCTCGAATATGATAAGTCTGGTAATTCAATAATCTTGGTTTCATTATTATCTCTCTTCATCAATGACTATGGTTTGTGCACACATAACAGTGTACAACCCGTGCTTGTAATTAAAGGACCCTGAGGTACACTTCAGTGCCTCAATCCTTATATAAGGAGCGAAGGCTTCTTACTTTTGAGTAGAATTAATCAAACATTTTCTGATTTTCATAATTCTGCTCAAAATACAAGTATTTCACCTCAATGAGTATTCACTTATTGAGGGGGAGCACTTGAAAACTCATCGTTTTTTTTTTTTTTTTTTTTTTGGAAAACAAAAGTTCTTGTTGATATCTCCCCATAAGACTCAAAAAGCATATTTTAATCAAATGTTTCTCAAAAACAACATCTTATATGCTATTTTTGAGGGGGAGAAAAGGAAAGTGATTAAAATATGAAAGTTAAAAGTTGCTGAAATGTCAAATCTCATGCGAGCTAGACTCAGATTCACCCAGGAATTGACGAAACATAAAAGTTAGTAAATTCGAAAAGACTTTTCCTCGACGGGTAATAACATCAAGTTAGTTACTAGAGCTAGTTGTCTCCTAAAAGCTGACAACGGAACTCTTTAACTAGCCACGTAAGCGTGTCTCGAAAAGGATTTGTCTTAGTAGAAATGTACCGTTTCGAGAAACTTTATGTGGACTTGACCAGGTCGGGTAATAACTTCAAGCTAGTCTAACTAGTGATGTAAGCGTGTCTCGAATCGGTCTTGTTCACTGAAAGTGGATCAATTCAAAAAGTGCTCGCTCCTCCCGCATGTGCAAATTTATTAAATACATATGAGCACATGTGAAGGGGGAGCCCTTCATAAGTAAAACATAAAACTCTCAAAGTGTTAAACAAAATGTTTGATAAACACAAACACTTTGAGAGATTTTCAAAGGTTTCAATGGCAATTATAGGATAGTCATGGAGTTATAAGGTGACTAAGGTTAGGAAATAACCGTCCTATGATACGCTTAAGCCGGAGGGATCTACCCAAGGACATCACCAATAGTTAGAACTAGAAGTCCTTAGGTATGATACGAAAAAAGGAATAAAGAATGAAAAGGAGAAAGAAGGGGTTGAAGAATGAAAAAGAAAAGTAAAGAAAATGGTGAAAAGAAATAGCCCTCCATATGTTCAACCTTAGGGCAGACACCGGGTTCAATTCATATGCTACTAGATGTTGCAAAGACAACATCGGTATTGAAGATTAAGTCGTCATGGACCCAGTGACGCAATGCACTAAACCTTCTAGCCACTCAAGTTCTCTTAAAAGAGCTTGTTTCATTCTCACGGGGAACCAGTGTAATCTATCGACTTATCTCTTAGAGATAGTTGATATTGAAGCAGGAGACCCCTCCCTAGTCTCCGTATAGGAAACCTAAGTGAGCACTTATCGAGTCTAGAGCCATGAGATACATCAAAGATCTCTTAGGAACACTTAGTATTTCTACAACTGGTGTTCTACATCAATGGGCACCAACTGTAAATTATCGAGTCCTTCGCAGATCTTAGCAATCTGCCGAGAACGTTTATGAGAGAATTACATATGTATTTCTCAATGATAGAACGGAAATTCCTGCCAGGGTCAACATCAAACAGCCCTGACAGCAGGTCACTTCGGTAACCGCACAAGGGTTACGCTTAGTGTTCGTGGTGGTTCTTTAGCAATATACAGTCGTGGAGTGATCCCCAGTGACTCACCCAGTCATTGAGCTACCTAGTAGGTCTCGTAAGCTCCTTCTGGAGTATCTGATATGGGAACGGCCTGGATAAGGATTAGAAGGAGTCTTCACAATATGCTGTTGACGAGCTCTAATTTCTTATCCGTAAGTACCGGTTGATTATTGCTAACTGTTTACTTGCAGGTACATCTCCTCCATGATGGTAGATTCCAGCATGCTTACACATACATCTTGAAGCAAATGAAAGCTCCCCCAAAGATCTTAGCACCACAAAGTTTAAAGAAAAATTCTACGCCAAAAAGAAGTATCTACAAAGTATAAAGACTAAAGATCAAAGAATATGCAAAGGAACCTCGTGCTTTCGAAAGTCTAAAGTCCTAAGATGTATGAGCATGCTGGAATGGCGGACAACCACCACAGACACAGAAGTGACGATTGGCAGACAACTTCATAACTTGATCACCATCACATCAACAAGGAACGAAGTACAAAGAACGATGAAAGATTTTTCTAACTATTTTCGAGGACGTCAACTACAAAGTCAAAGTATAGGAGATGACGACGTCAAGCAACCTTTGATGACCAACACTTAGGGGGAGATTGTTGGGAATAGACTTTATTATTTCAAGTGTCGGTCATTGAGTTTTGGTATAGGTTGCATTATTTAGTTAAAACGTTAGTTATTTTATAAGTTTTATAAGTTTTATGCTTGGTTTATAGGTTTGGATAAAGTCTAAGGGCTAAGTATGTAATATTGTCTAAGTTTAGAGAAGCCCTAATCCTCACCTATAAATAGCTATGTATAACCTCATTTTGAGGTTGGTTGGTTCACTAGTTATATTATTAGTCTCTTATTTTCATATTAGGTGTTCCTTCCACTCTCTCTCTCTCTACTTACTTTCTCTCTCTAGATTTCTAAGTGATTATGTTGTAAAATGGTGACCTAACACATGTGATATAACACTAATTTATATGTCCGAACACTTAATATGATATAGTTAAATAAGAATAAAGATTGGTATGGAACTCCAAAAGATTTACTATTTTGCATTAAAAAATACACATCATTGTTTTCAAACTATGTTCACACATAATATTCGAACATCTAAATAAATACAGTTCATACATTGAAGTTGGAGAAAATAGAAGAAGAAAATTAATATTTAAACTCGTTTGATATGTTACATGTGCTATAATACTAATTTGTAAGCTCAAACAATCAATATGTTGTTATAAAATGAGGATAATTATTTGTATACAACTCCAAAATATTCACTGTACTGAAAAATAATACTTATATCCATTTTACAACAACATTTTTAGTCTTCGAATCTACATATTAGTGTCATATAACATGTGATACATCAAGCGAGTTTGAACATCGAAAAATAAGTCATATATTTTCTCCAACTTTAATGAATAAATTGTATTGATTTGAAAGTTCAAGAATTATGTGTGTTATATGGTTAGAAATCTAATGATTCGTATTTTTTAATGCAAAAATGGTGAATAATTAGAGTTGTACACAAATACACATGCCTACTTCACGACAGCATGTTGGGTGTTTTAATTTACATATTAGTGTTACATCACATGTGATATATTATGCAAACTACTATACCGAAAAAATAAAAAAAATCCGAAAGTATATGATACTGTCATTGTATTGAAAGATAATTAAAAGTTGCTGTAATCTTGCAACCTGTTTCGTCTGACAATTAACATTTTTTTAAATATCTTATTTGTTTTATAAAGGTGGAAATGGATTTTAATTAAAAAAGGATGGTATGAGATGCAAGTAAATGTGCTATTTTAGTTAAACATAAATGACTAGTATTAGTCTTTCAATCTTAATGTTTTTGTTGGTTTTTAAATAACTCATCTAATGTTATATTTAAGTTTTTTTTGGTAACGATTGTAATTTCATATATAGTTAGTTTTTAAGTAAAGATTGTAGTTTGTCTCATGCCATACCTGAAGTCTTTATTTAAAATATTTATGTGTATGTGTAGTCAGTAACAACTTCGAAATGTCATATCTTTGTTCTTGAAAAGAAAAAACCTAAGGATACCTGCAATAAGCACTCAACCGATTTGGGTTGGAGTCCATTGAATGGGGTTGTTCTTATTGTGGGGTTGTGAGTTGTAGTCGGTCGAAAAGCATGTGGGTTGAGGAGCCAACCGAATAGCACACTCGGTTGAATGTTTTTGTTTTGTGTGTGTTGTGTGTGTTTTAATTAATTAAAAAATTATTTTTGTTGGGTATGTTTTTTGTAGTGTAGGTTGGTTTACTGTGTTTAAAAAGTTGTTTATAAGTCGCAAGAGAAAGAAATCTAATGTGGTAGGAAAACTGAAGGTTGCTAATGGTTGTTATTGAGGGTAACCTTAACACATTTTCAAGTAACTCGTTGGTAGTTCTCAAAGAATACTTGGAGGGCTGGTATTTGCACGAAAGGCGATTGGCAGGTGTTCAAAATGAATACTCGATCAATTACATTTGACATTTTTGTAACATTAATAGGACGATTTGTATGCTACTAGGCGAGTACCCATGCATAGCAACGGAAATTCATAGCGGCAACCAATTAACAATATGTAATTTTGTGGTAAGTGCTTCGTATAACGTGCTAAGTAAAACCTAAAAAGGTAAAAATGTAATTACAAACTGTTGTAACATACGATCTCTAAAAAAATGTACAATGTAAACCTCAGGTTCGATCAAATTGGTTACAACAGGTTCCTCCACATGTTCAACCACGTGATGATTTGCGTATTCCATTTTCTACATTTGAAACCTCTTCTTATATTTCTTATATTCTTACTATATTACGTTAATATACAAAATATTTGCATGTGGACTATTATATTATATAACAATGAGGAGATGACTAAAAACAAAGTTTGGCAAGTCACTAAAATACACGCATTGTATTTTACACAATCATTTCTATACTTATCAAATTATAAGTTTCGAATATTTCAAATCACAAATACATGATTAGCATAAGTTTCAAATCATTCCTATATTTGTACACAATCTTCATAACTTTCAACTCATTTCAACTTTTCTCAAATTATTTCTATATGTTGATAAAACAAATTTTGAGTTTTAACTTTTTATACAATCATTTCTATACTTATCTTCATATGTTTGAACTCTTATCAACTTTTCTCAAATCATTTCTATACGTTGATACAAAACTAAACTTCGTTTACAAGATATGCTTATTAAATCAATTTTGGTGAGCTTATGTAGCATTAGATTAAGTAACAGTAAAGTTAATGCTTATTAAATTAGATGACTTGAAACACATATACGTCGTTAAAAAAAATCCACAAAGACAATCAACTGTGCTCATTCGAAATAAACCACAAACCAGCACATGACATATGCTATACTTTCATTGGGATGTTTTCCACATGACATGCTTCAAACTAACAGTTCACTAAGACTTATATGTATCACATGATTAGTAAACCGTAACATATTTACGGTAACACGAGCAATGATTCATGGCTTAATCGTAAGCAAAATTGCAACCACTCTCGCGATTTACTCGTCGTCTACAATTCGTGTGGCAACCTCTAACACCAACAGTAACAATAAAAAGCAATGCTAAACAGATTTATAAGGTTCATCAAAGGGTTCACTTTCAATTTGGAGAGAGATATCGTTATATACTTATATTCATGCACATAATAACACTAAGACTTATATGTATCACATGATTAGTATTAATATATCGGTAAACCGTAACATATTTACCGTAACATTTGTTGCACTTTGGTCTAGCATGTTGATATCTTGATTTTCTGGAACATTTTCTTCATGCTCGAATGTGCTAGTCGAATTTATCATGGAAGGTCTAATGATTAATTTTCAACCCGAAGTAGATTATGATGAAAAAATGTTATGTATATATTTTCCTATGATTCTTTTATATAAGGTAATAATTATATTGATTGTTTGGGACACAAAGTATATTGATTTTTTAAATAAGGTAAGTTATATTAGTGACTTTTACAACTGTCGACCCATTTGACTTTTTTCTCTTAGGTATTTTCTAAAAACATTTCTCACATGTTTGACTTGCTAGCAATAGATCATAACTAAAATCACCCATTCGAACATACAGCATTATATCACATTAATCGGGCCCAAATCGCGAGAGAAAAGCTATAAATAATAGACTACAACAAGAAAAGGGACTGCTAGAACACAATGCAATGCATAAGTAATACATTCAATATGAGGAGGAAACCAAGACATCTAGAATTAATCATTTTTTTTTTTTTTTTTTTTTTTTTTTTTTAATTTATAGATCTTGTTAAACAAGATGTTTTAACAAAAACATAAATTTTATTCTTTATCACTCTCACTTTCTTCAATCAAACTGTAAACTCTTTAACGACCAACACCAATACTCGACTATCAACAGTTGGCGTTGGAATTTCCTCTTCTTTATCATCTTCGTCATCACTTGATATGACAATAACGTCATCCTAATTCCGGCGAGTTTATCAAGTTAGGGTTGAAAAATGGAATTGGATGTGGAGCACGGTTAGGAGGGGGATGAAGCTGTATAAAAAAAACAAAGAAGTTATGTTAATGCAGATTTAAAAAAATGCTCAAACTGTACAAGATAAATTTAAAGGTAATGGAACACATGCTTTTGAAAATTATATATATAAATAACCAAAGGAACATGTTAACTTCCGGTATATATTTTCGTATTGAAAAATATTGGACCAAATGGTTCATCACTCTTTATATTTTCATATTGCAAAATAAGCAACACATGCTTCATCACTCTAGTGAGTGTATGTTTTCGTATTGCAACTCATAACAACGAAAATGTCATCTAACCTCGAGACCATCCTCAACATTCTTTTCATTTTTTGTTTCCATTTCTTCCATTCTTTTCTATGAAATGAGAACACATTATGGTTGTTTATATAGGAAATGGAAGAAACCCTAAATTTTGAATTTTACCGCCTTGAGAGTTAATGCCCAACCTTGCTTTTCAATTTCCAGCCTTGCATTTCCTTCAATATTTTTGTTTCCATCATTCTTCATTAGAGAAATAAAGAGACAAGTTTGCAAAGTTTCCTTCAATATTTTCGTTTCCCCCTTTAATATGTTTCCTGAAATAAGGTGTTAAGTTACAAATGCATGGCTTTTATATTAACATCCGTTATTTTGCATTTTGACTTTCTCAAACACATGGATGTATCCAAAGGAAATATTAATATGTTCCCTTATGTTATTTGCATGGCTGTATTGAAACTCCAAAAGCATGTTATTACAATTCAATATTTCCTTTATTAAAATTTTCAACATTTCAAGGGTAGAATAGGCAAAACATATTTTCAACATTTCACTTTTCTTGATTTTTTCATTTTAACCATTTTTACTTTATAAGTAGTATAGATACAAACTACTAACACAATCAATATGTTTAAAAATCTTCTAATATGTTAGATTGAGTCGGCTATAGTACCAACTCTTTTAAGGTTTGAGCATTGAGGATTTTATTTTTATTTATTTATTTTTTTCTTAATTGAGAATCTATCGTCTCTACATCATTGACAACTTATTTCGCTTTACCATTAGGTTGTGTCGGTTTCTATATGCTCTGTAGTTTGTTTCTACAAACACACCAACCTTGCTAGGCTTTTTAATAAGGGAGTTGATACTCCCACTCATATTTTTTTGATGCTTGCACCATAACTTGTGCATTACAGTATTGTACAATACAACAATGCAATGTACAGTTGTGGTATTTGCATCAAAATATGTGCTAGGAGTATCAACTCCATTTTAATAAAGCAAACCTGTTATTATCATGTCCAACTTGCTCCATTATTAATACGTACGGATTATTTTCTAATTCCACTCGATACCTTTCTTTCCCACTAAGTTTTTGCTTTTATACTTTTCTAGTTCACCTAATTTACCACTAGTACAGATTATGAGTAAAGGTGGATAAAATTTATCATGTATGGAGTACTTTCTAAAAAGATTACTAGAATCAAAGTTAAAGCTAGTAGCATTTGAAACAAGGTTTTTTTATCTTGTGCCCTAGGCACAAGATAAGAAAGACAAAAAGTACAAAATAAGTACAAGAGACCTATGAAAATGGATTTAGGGATCCATAAAATATGTGTTTTTTGTGTGTCTTTTAATACTTTTTTTGTACCTTTTGTCATTCTTATCTTGTATTATAGGGCACAAGATAGAAAAACCCTTTGAAATATATTTTTCATTAAAAGTTCTCCAACTTAGGGTGTGTTTGGTTTGCGGGTGGTTTTAGATTTGGATTTTGATTTGTGTTTGGGTTTGAATAAAAAATTAAGTATAATAAATTTGAATATTATTTGTTATTTAAATAAATAAATGATTTAAAGTTAGTGTTTATTATTTAAAAAGGGAGGTGATTTGCACACTCCTACAATTGATTAGCACACTCAAATTATAAGTGTTTGGTCATTTATACCCTTATAGGGTGAAAATAAATAAAAATAATATAAGGGTATAAATGTTAAGACACTCATAATCTGAGTGTGCCAATAAATTATAGGAATGTGCAAATCACCTCCTTTTAGAAAATAAAGATGAATGTAATAAGTGAAGGAGATAAAAAATGGGCCCACAAAAAGTACAAAATGTGACATTATTTTGTAAAGATTGATCATGAGGGTAGGATTTGTAGATGGCCAAATATTTTCTTTGAACCTGATCCTTAGGTACCACTAATTTAAACCAAATATCATATATCTACCATCATCCCCAAATCCCAACCCCACCCCCCTCAACCAAATGCACCCTTAATTATGTACCTTTTAATAAATAGTTAATTACATAAATGGTCATTGTGGTTTGTCGGGTTTCGCATTTTAAGTCACTGAATTTTTTTTTTCCTACCGGGTTCAGTCATTGTGGTTTGATTTTATTACGGATTCAAACCATTTTCGTTATCTTCGTTAAAAATTTCGTTAAATCCACACACGTGACTATCACATGAGGGTAGCATTGTAATTTCCCTTTTCCGTCTCTTTTGCTATGTTAGTTCCCAAAGCTAATTATAATAAGTTTGGTTGTCAGGATCCCGATTTTGATCTTAGGATCTTACGATTTTACATACTGGAAAGCAAAAACAATCCGGATCTTACACTGTATCTTTGAAAGCTTAATATCTTGTAGGATCCCGATCTTGATCATAGGATCTTAAGATCTAACCCGATCTGATCTTACTTTTCTCGAACCACAAACTAAATAACTATAAATTTATGGATTGTGTTTTGTAGAATTTAAAAAACAATATGTTAATCTTCTTAAATATTTCATTATCATAATTTAAAACAACATTTCTATGAAACATTTATATAAATTTGTGTTTGTGATATATAATGATTTATAGATTTGTATAATATTACATAGTCTATTAATAAAATGACATTTTGGTAGGATCTTAAGATCTCGATCTTGCAAAGATGAAATCGATCCTAAGTAGGATCCCGATCTTGAAAACCTTGATAATGACACACTAAAAAAAAAAAAAAAAAAAAAAAAAAAGACACCTAACTTTTCATCTTCCTCTTCCTCTACTAGACTAAATGACTCTCCCCTAAAAATATTCTAAGTGTTATTCTGCTGCTAGAGTAAATGATTATGCTGCTAGTGAAAACATTCTGCTGCTGGTTATTCTACTGCTTACATTCTACTGCTAGTGTATTTTATTCTACTGCTTAAGTGATATGTATTATAGTCGGTTAGATAATTATAGAAAAGATATTATCTTGTGTAGAAAGTCATTGTAAACCGACTAAGACACCTTAGTCTATAAAAGGAGGTTCCTAGGGTTATAGTTAGATACATATCATTGTTAGAGTCGATTCACTTCAAGGTTGTAAACCCTAGCATTGTTGAGTGCTCGTATATTATTAATATATTGAAGTGTTGATTGTTTATACATTATTCTTCTAAAACATTAATTTTCCGCGTTCTTGTTTAAGTTACAATAAAATCTAAGTCAACTTCTATTAGATCGTTTGCTCAACTGGGATCAACAAGTGGTATAAGAGCTTGTGGTCTAGAAGTTGTAATCAAGAAGAACTTGTTTTTACTCAAATCTGTTCCTTAACAACTACTGAAGTCATGGGTGATGAAACACACATGGTTACTGCCTCAAAAGTGCCTATGCTCAAGCAGGGAGAGTATGAGCTTTGGAAGATGAGAATTCGACAGTACATGAGGATGCTTTACTACAATATGTGGAATGTTGTTTTGAATGGTGATCAATTTCCAAAGATACTTGATGGGAAGGATGTACCCATTAAATCTGAAGAAGAAAAGGCTTTGAGGAAGTTGGAAATCAAAACTCACAGTATTTTTATGATGGGAATACCTAATGAATTTCAATTGGACTTTGAGAGCTGTGAAGCTGCTAAAGACCTAATGGATGTTGTTGAAACAAGGTTTGGAGGCAATGATGCTACAACGAAGTCAAGGAGGAATTTACTGAAGCATCAATTTGAAAACTTCACTTCTTTAAGTGGAGAAAGCCTGGATGGTACTTATAACAGGCTTCATAAGCTTGTAAGTCATCTAAAGCTTGTTGGATATACAGTTCCTCAAAAAGACATCAATCTTAAGTTTGTCAGAAGTCTAGCATCAGAATGGAGCATGCATACAGTTGTGTGGAGAAACAACCCGGATTTTGAAACTATGAAATTGGAAAATCTCTACAACAATTTGAAGGTCTATGAATCAGAGATGAATGCAACATCTACTTCATCTTCTACTACTCAAAACCAAGCTTTTGTGTCTTCCAAAAGCAAAGCATCCCAAGAAACTCATTCTACTGCTTATGGAGTTTATACTACTAGTACTAGTGGTTCTGCTGCTGGGTCTAATAATAGTGGCACCATAAGTGATGCTGCTATTTGTGCATTCTTGGCTGATCTAACAATAAGTACTTAAGCTTTGAATCAGGATGTGGATCAAATTGATCTTGATGATCTTGAAGAGATTGATTTGAAGTGGCAGATGGCTATGTTGACAATAAGAGCTAGAAGATTCTTAAGGAAGACTAGAAGAGAGCTCAAGTACAAGGCTCAGAACAACATGGGCTTTGACAAATCAAAGATTGCATGCTACAACTGCAACAAGAAAGGCCAGAGAATGCAGAGCTCCAAAGAAGAATACTGACAACACAAAGAAAGCAACTAAAGAGTCAAAGACCACCACTGCTTTGGTATCTTATGATGGGTTGAGTGACTATGACTGGAGTGACATGGCTGAGGAAGAACCCAACTATGCTTTATTGGCTGAAAAAAAGCCTAAAGTGCATAACTTTGCACTTATGGCTTATGCTTCTGATGAGGCGAAAAGTGTACCGCTTTTAAGGGGTCATTTAAGCCTGAATTCGAGATTATTTGATCAAATATTGCCCTAAATCATTCCTTTTGTCATTTTAGGTACTTTTGGAGAGAAATTTGGAAAAGGAAGCATTTTGGACGTTTTTGGAGCATAAAAGTGAAAAAAAGGGCAAAGTCTCAATTTTCCTTGCTGGAACAGTACCTGACGGCGTCAAGACTCTCTACATGACGGAGTCAAGAGTTACAAAAGAGGTGGAAGTAGAAAATACACGTGACGATCCAGAGAGTTTTTAAGCCTAGGACCTGACGGCATCACCCAAGGCCGTCAGGGTCCAAACATTAGTGACGGCCCAGAGTATTTTTACACATGACGGCGTCACAAATAGATCTAGGCAATACGATTTTATTATGGCGGCGAGTCGATGGCGTCACAATCTAACACATGATGCCGTCACGATGTGTAATCTATATATAGTTTTCCAAATTTCATTCATTAGTGTGCAACTTTGGGGGAATAAATCATAGTCTGAATTTTATCACTTTTTCAAGGGTTTCAACCCCTTGATTCTTTCATGTTCAATTAAAGATAAGTATTCCTTCAAATCATTCAATATGTCTATGTGTTGTTTGATTATATCTTACGCTTATCTTCTATTTAACATGCTAGGCTAGATTCTTATTGTGTTTGCTTAGATGTAGTGAAACCTAGATGTTGATTATGGGTTGATTGTTTGTTTATAATTGTTATGGATGATTGTATTCAATGTTAGGCTTAAGAAAACTGGCAGACTTCCATTGGTAACTTGCTTGAACGTCTTAAGAAACATGATCGGAGGTGTACTACGATTTTTAGTTGTATTTAATGCGTAGGAGAATTCTAATGATCCCATGTTAGGAGCTTCTAACAGCTCGACATAGGAGTGAAGTAGGATCCTATAGAGTTAGGGAATATTGTACACAGCCCTACGACTAGTATTAAGGAATATGACCCATCATCCGTGCAATTGTAACAAGCTATCAACCTGTAAAAGATATCTAGGGAGTAATGAAATCTAAGTAAACATAACTCTCCTCATTATTGTTTCACCACATTAGTATAATAGTTGTATTTTCATTTCTTTTATTTTATTTTGATTGCATCTTTAGATTAATTAGGTTAGTTGGCTAGCAAATAATTTCGACCACTCCTTCAAAACCCGAGATTTTACTTGCTTTTATAAAAATATAAAAATACAAAAAGAATATTCCCTCACCTCTAGACCTAGTTTAGTAGGCTTTCTAATCCTAGCGACACTATTCCTGAGTTGAACGATCAATCTCCCGGTACTTGTCACTATGCTATACTACAACGATCAAGTACACCGCCTGGTGGGTGTTGTAAGCTTCTCGAGATCTCTTGAGAGGTAAAACATGTTGCGAGTGTGCGATCCCCACGTATCAGCTTCATCATTTTCTAGATCTGACTCTGAGGTATCTAATGATTCTGACATGCCTGTTTGTTCCTTTAAATCATGTGCTGACACTGTTGAAGAGCTTAAGGCTAGGAATGAAAGTCTTAGACAAGAAGTTGAAAACCTAAAACTTGATAACTTAGGTTATAAAGTAGGAATTTAAAATGTAGAAAGAAGACTTGAATATCTTAAACAGTGTTAGTTAGAGTGTGTTGATAGGATTACCAAACAGGATGTTGAGCTTTTTCTTAAAAATAATGAAATTGAAGTTGTAACACCCCAACCCGGCATGGGTCCGGAGCGCTACAGTATGGTGACATGTCAAAGCATACAAAGCATACAACGCAAGCGGAAGACTTAAAACAAAATATTACAAGGGAAAAATCTAAAAATACAAAAGAAATACTAAAACTATAAAAGAAAAGAAAATACAAACTAAACAAAGTATAATCTAATCCAAGTCCAAAACTAGTCCAGATGTAATGGGCTTCTAGACCATGGGGTAGTCCACTAAAGCTCCTATGCTCTCTCTTTACCCAAACCTAGCTTCCAACCTAAAACCTGCCGTAGGAAAAGAAATGTGGCTGAGCTTAAAACGCCGAGTGCACAGATATATAATAAAGCAAACGGATGAATGAAATGTATATAAGTATAAGAAAAAGGAAATCACAAGTTTCTACTAAAAGGAATATCATCTATCAAATGAATAAGAGTTCAACAAAGAACTGAACAAATATCATAAGTCAACAAAATGAAAAACATGAAGAATCGAATAGTAGTAATCAACGAAATAAGAAGGATTATAAGAATCAGCACAATGTATCATAAGTCAAATGAAATGAAGCATCATAGATATATCAGGCATAATCAAATCATAAGGGAAATAAAGATCACGTATCAACAGGAAGTGTCTAAACAAGGTACTTGAATAGATAAAAGAATCATAAGAAAGCCACAAGCCGACCTACCAAGGTACTTGACAGATCTCGTATATGTTTCACAGGCAACCCACACCACCAGCAGAACCAACTCAGTTTCTGCTGATAGGTTTGTTCCTGCTGGTGGGTCTGTTTCTGCTGGTAGATATTTTACTGCTGATAGGAATAGACAATTTGCTAGATCATTTTCTGGATATAACAATAATTTCTTTCAAAATGGTTATTGGCCTGGATATAATGACCCAATGTTTTTGGTAAGGGCTGATGAGGCGAAAAGTGTAACGCTTTTAAGGGGTCATTTAAGCCCGAATTCGAGATTATTTGATCAAATATTGCCCTAAATCGTTCCTTTTGTCATTTTAGGTACTTTTGGAGAGAAATCTGGAAAAGGAAGCATTTTGGACGTTTTTGGAGCATAAAAGTGAAGAAAACGACAAGGTCTCAAATTCCTTGTTGGGAATAGTACCTGACGACGTCA
The DNA here is from genome assembly GCA_030686995.1 of Artemisia argyi. Taxonomy (NCBI): domain Eukaryota; kingdom Viridiplantae; phylum Streptophyta; class Magnoliopsida; order Asterales; family Asteraceae; genus Artemisia; species Artemisia argyi. The sequence continues at coordinate 199,944,441 of CM060702.1, forward strand.
AGGGTTTATACATGACAGCGTCAAGAGTGGCAAAAGAGGTGGAAGTGGAAAATACACGTGACGATCCAGAAAGTTTTTAGGTTTATTGGCCTGACGGCGTCACCTAGGCCGTCAGGGTCCAAATACACGTGACGGCCCAGAGCTCATTCCTATATGACGGCGTCAGAAGTGGATCTAGGCAATACGAATTTCATCTTGCCGGTGAGTTGACGGCGTCAGAGGTTAATACATGACGCCGTCAGGATGCATAGTCTATATATATTTTTCCAATTTTTCATTGTAATGTGTGGAACTTTTGGGGAACAAGTTTTGTAAAACCCTAGGTTAAATTTCCTGCATCTTGAAGGGGTTTCAAACCCTTCTTTCTTCCATGTTTGAATAAAGATAAGTACTTCATTAATCATTTAATATGTCTATGTATTGTTTGATTCTATCTTATGTTAATCTTTCTTTTAACATGTTAGGCTAGGTTTTTATTGTGTTTGCTTAGATGTAGTGAAACCTAGATGTTGATTATGGGTTGATTGTTTGTTTATAATTGTTACGGATGATTGTATTCGATGTTAGGCTTAAGAAAACTGGCAAACTTCGATTGGTAACTTGCTTGAACGTCTTAAGAAAAACATGATCGGAGGTGTACTATGATTTTTGGTTGTATTTAATGCGTAAGAGAATTCTAATGATCCCATGTTAGGAGATTCTAACGGCTTGACATAGGAGTGAAGTAGGATCTTATAGAGTTAGGGAATATTGTACACGGCCCTACGACTAGTATTAAGGAATATAACCCGTCATCCATGCAATTGTAACAAGCTAATCAACCTGTAAAAGATATCTAGGGAGTAATGAAATCTAAGTAAACACAACTTTTCTCATTATTGTATCCACCACATTAGTAAATTAGTTTAATTTTCATTTCTTTTATTTTATTTTGATTGCATCATAGTTAATTGGGTTAGTTGGCTAGCAACTAATTCTGCCCACTCCTTCAAAACCCGAGATTTTACTTGCTTTCATAAAATATAAAAAATAAAAAAAGAATTATCCCTCACCTCTAGACCTAGTTTAGTAGGCTTTATATTCCTAGCGACACTATTCCTGAGTTGAACGATCAATCTCCCGGTACTTGTCACTATACTATACTACAACGATCAGGTACACTGCCTGGTGGGGGTTGTAAGCTTCTCAAGATCCCTTGAGAGGTAAAACCTGTTGTGAGGGCGCAATTCCCACGTATCAAGTTTTTGGTGCCGCAGCCCGGGGAATAGTTATTGTCTAGGTTAGGATTTCTTTGTATTAGGTCTACTTGCTAGATTCCTTTCTAGTAAGATTTTTATTTTTATTTTCAGGTTTTCTGTAGTCTATCTTATTTCTTCGTTTCTTTGTTTGTAACCTTTACTATCCGACATCATGGAAGGTGGTAATGTCTTTGATCCCATCAACCCACCACAACAAAACCACCCACAAAACCCACCACTAGCAAACCAACCTCATAGACCCCGAACGTTAGGAGAGTATGCCCATCCTAGCCACCAAGGTTATCGAAACACCATTGAGCTTACTCAAGGAGTCAGTGTGTCTCCCTTGCGATCCGACACCATCCGGTTGGTGCAAAGCGGATGTGCATTCCATGGGCTTCGTCCCGAAGATCATAATCAACATCTCAAGGATTTCCTTAAAATTGTAGATTCCATAGACCTTGATGTTGCAACTAGAGAGTCGACCCGATTACGTCTATTCCAATTCTCTCTACGTGATCACGCTATTCAATGGCTTGAACGTTTACCCGCGGGATCCATCACCTCATGGGATGATCTCACTTCTCGTTTCCTTGCCCAATTTTTCCCACCGGGGAGAACTACCAAGCTTAGAAATGATATCTTGATGTTCCAACAACGTCAAGGTGAAACTTTATACGAAGCATGGACTCGTTTCAAGGACTTACTCCAAAAAGTCACTCATCATGGCATAGATCTTTGGCTCTAAGTCCAAATCTTCTATGACTATATCGATCTCTCCACAAGGCGAACCATTGACCAATTGGCCGGTGGCAAGCTACATGATCTAAGTGATTTTAACAAAACGGTCAAGGCAATATCTTTGACTTCGAACAATTCTAGCACTCCCGACCGTAGGATCATGGAACATGAGGACCAAGTCAAGTTTTTCATGAAATCCTACGAAGCTCCTAAGCCTTCAAGCCAAGTGAACAAAATCACTTCTTCATGCGAATTGTGTAATGGTCCTCATGAAACTCATAATTGCATAGAACTTCCAAAACACGCTTTTAGGGAATTCACATCGTCGCGTGCTAATAAAACAGAGGATAGAGAGCTCGCCACTAATCGAGGTCCTTGAAACATTGGCGAGGCCTATGATGCATGGAAGGATAAACCAAATTTCAGAGGATACCAAACTTATAGCGTATCCTTCGATGATTCTCCTCCACTCGCATGGTCCGAGCATTTTCCACCACATAACACTCCTAAGCAAAGCTATGAAGATGCCTTGTGAAAGTTCATTCTCTCTCAGGAATTACAGCTTTCCACGCTCAAGACCCGATTTAGACAACAGCAAGCCGATATGAATAACAAGATTTGTAATCTGTTAACCGCTATTAAAGAGCACGTTGTTAGTAAACCAATTCAGGGTGAACAAGTCAAATCTGTCACCATCATGAATCAGCCAACCTCTCATGTGAAAATAAAAAGCCATAGTAAACTCTTTAAACATCTGTCACCAAAGGTAAAGGAAGTTAGGGATGAAGGTCATGGAGTTAAGGATGAGACCCTAGAAAAAGACCACGAAGTGGCCAAGAGCCTTGCCGACTTATTCAAGGACTCCATCACACAAGAGTCATGGGATGAGTCGAAAGAGAGATCAGAAGGGCACACAAATAATCTAGTAATTTTGGGTGAATCTATTATAGAGAAACCCGAGGAGAATATGGTAGATATTACTAAAGGGTGTAGTGATAGGATTAAGGAAAGCGGCTCGAAAGTTTTTAAGATTTCTTGCACCACTAGGAACAAGCTCATAACCGATACTTACATAGATCCTAACCTCCCTATAAACGTAATCCCCCTATCCCTTTACAACGAAGCCTTCTTTGAATAAATCTCGTGTAAAGGACTCGATAACGCCAGGATAATGAAAAGGTTATCAATTATGATTAGAGGATTCATCTATAACATTGATCTCACCATGATCGATGACATAGACTCTGTCACTAATCCAACATTAACCAACCTCGTCCTCAGGAAACCATTTGTTAATGAAACGGGAGTGATCCTTGATGAGAAGGATGGTAGTGCATTATTCACCAATGGCGTCAGGAAAGTGATTTTCCGAAAGGGTAATGAGGAAGTATATGAGTACCATCCGTCACTAGATTGTAATGCATACAGATCACCGGAAGGAAGATCGGAAAGGATAAAGCGGCGTGATCCGAATAACCTCAAAATCCCTTGTATGATTGGTCACAAGTATTTCGATAATGTCTACATTGACGTATTCTTGCCTAAGAATTTTATGTCCTTGTTCCATTATAACAATATTTGTAGATGGGGGATGATTTATAAAGGATATAATGTTGTTGGTAGAGATCATGAAGTTCAGGTATTCATAGGAAATATGACATTCACAATGGATTTTACGATCATAGACAACATTGAGGATTATAGCGATCCACGGTTATTACAAGTTGTTTTTGGAGCACCCTTTTATGAAATCACTAACTTAATGGTTGACGACCGGAACGGAATCATGACTTTCACAGATGGAATTAGGAGGGTGTCATACCAAACGCCATATAAGATGAAAGACTTCGAAGGAATTGATTGCGACGGACTTGATAAGCTAGGTTCTCAACTTGTTTTATATGATGAAGATGTTTGGAGAGGATGTAAAAACACCTTTGATTTATCATGTGGATTCTTTAAGGATGTTAGTAAGCTTGGATCCAAGTATCGGGAAGATGTCTTTGAGTTTGAATACCCAAAATACCTGCACTATGAAAGCGATCCCGATATTGGAGATGACCTAGAGAATGTGACCAATGACGAGGTCACGTAATAGCCCATGACCTTTAGTCTAGCTATAAGACTCTTAAATAAAGAAAAGCGCTTCTTGGGAGGCAACCCATGTTTTGTGTGTTTTTATTTGTTTAATTTTTATTTGTTTGATGTTATTTGTTTCCGTATGCATGTCTTATTTTTATTGTTGGTAGATCATGTTTCAAATTAAATTGTGAAAATGCTTTATTTTGTTGTTTAACTTCGTCTTAACTTCATATAAAGGTATTTTGCAAAAGCTAAGTGTAAGAGGAAACACCAAATTTGTTTTTAAGAACGAAAATGATCATGATTCGCAACAATATTAAATGAACATGTATATTAGTATTTGTTAGAGTCAAATGCTTGTATCGAGTCATAATGATGTTTTGTAGGATTTTCCAGGAAATAGGACATAAGTTTTTCTAGAAATTTTCTGGAAACTTAACATAAAGATTTCTGCAGGTCACTTCTGATGGTGTCAGGGTTTAACACCTGACGACGTCACGTGTAAAATTCTGGAAATTTTGCGAGTTTTGTTTCTCTAACGGAGTCTTAAAAGTTTTTGTTGATTCTTTAGTTTTATAAACTCCAAGAAATCTGCAAACATTCATTCCACAAGCATTATATCTTAATTTGCTTTCTAGGATTTGTTAGTATATATAGATTGCCGCCGATTTTACGCGAGGTTGCCTTGATTGTTTTCTCAGGTTTAACAAGTTATATATGACAAGAAGATGATTTATATTTCTGGAAGGAAAGCTTTGAACGTTCATTTTCTTGGAGGAAGATCTAACCTTGTTAACACACTATCCACATCGAACGAATCAGGGGAGTATTTATTTCATTCTTTTACCTATTTTACTTTTACATCCTTTAATTGAACATTGGGGACAATGTTCATCCTAATACACCCCTCCGAGCCTATCTTTTCATTTCTAACTTTAAGCATCTTACATAAAGGAAGAATTTGTTACAACCCACCCAAATATGCAACCAAATCGCCTTAGCCTTCCTTGTATGCACTCATCTTTAGTTCATTATTGTTATTTGTTTAAACCCTTAGTTAATTATCTAATTGATTACATGGTTGCTAAGTCGAGTCATGTAAGGAATTATTGAAGTCAGTATTTAGATACTTTTGAAGGATTCTGCTGACAGGTTCCTGTGGATACTTAAAGTGGTTTCTGTTGAAGACTGGTTCCTGCTGAAGAATAGACATACTGTGGATATAGTTAATCCGTAGACAGAGATTAGTTATTTATAGATAAGATATGTAGAATATCTTCTAAAGTATTATGTTTATACGTTTCTTGTAGAAGAATTTAGGGTTTCCACTAGTATATAAGGAACCCAAGGATATTGTATTATGTACGAGTTTAAAAACAATTGTTAGTGAACAATATCGATCCATAGAGGATCAAAGTTTAGCATACATTTTATATTTATATTGCGCAATAAGTATAAGCTAACAGAGATTGTCTATTTAGTTTGCTAGTGATTACATTAGTAGACTAATGATCTATTGGCTCGAGATCTATCAAGTGTAGATCCTACAAGTGGTATCAGAGCCACAAGATAATCTATGTAATCTAACTCACACTCAAATACCTTTTTCACTCAGTAACAATGGTTGATGGAGATGCTACTGATGTCACTCTCACAAATGCCAACGCTATCACTCAACAACTTCAACAGGTTGCTTTCTCCAACAGCAACGCCAAGTTTCCCTATCTCAGGAAGGATGAGTATGAGATTTAGGCCATGAAGATGCAGAACTGGATTGCCAGTGTCGACTTCAACTTATGGAATGTGATATTAAATGGGTGCAGTCCTAAAAATCAAGGAAAAGACTCTAAGGGTAATATGACTACTTTTCCTCCATCTTCTGCTGAAGAGATCATTGCTGAACAAAGGGAGAACAAAGCAAGAACTATCTTGAATCAAGCAATTCCTGATGACCACATGGGAGATTTTCATTACCTGACTGATCCTAGAGAAATCTGGATGGCTATAAAGACAAGATTCAGGGGCAATGAGGAATCTAAAAGGATGAGAAAGTCTATGTTGAGGCAAGAATTTCAGGAATTCAGAATAACTGAAGAAGAGGGCATTCACAAAGACTATGATAGGTTTCAGAAGATCCTAAGTCATTTAAATCAGCTTCTAGCCAGACCTGACAATGAGGAGGTTAACTCAAGGTTTCTAAGAGCCTTACCTCCCTCATGGTCTCAGGTCAGCATATCCTTGAAAACCAAAGGAGGTTTGGATTATCTCTCATTTGATGACTTGTACAAAAAACTCAGAGCCTTGGAACTTGACATCAAAGGACACTCCTCTTATGCAGCACCTCCTTCACACTCTGCATTTATCAGTACTAATTGAAACTATATGTCATATTCTCCCAGTCCAAGTCCTTCCACTACAACATTGTCTTTCACAAATGCTAGTCCAAAGAATAATCCAAATATTAGCAATGTGATGGAAGATGTACTTCATTCATTTGTTGCTGAAGTTGATCAACAGCAACAAATAGCTTATGAGGACTTTGAGCAGATTGATGAACTTGCAATGGAAAAGTTGGACTTAAAGTCGCAAATGGCAATACTATCTCTTAAAGTCAGAAGATTTTAGCAAAAGGTTGGAAGAAAGCTCCAAGTAAATGGAAGAAATGCAGCTCGTTTTGACAGAATAAAAGTGAAGTGCTATACATGTGGAGAGATTGGGCATTTTGCAAGAGAGTGCAAAACCAAGAAGGGTGAAGATAGTACAAGATATTCAGCGTACAGGAAGAAGGAGGTGGAGGCTGGAAAATCAAAGGCTTTGGTGACTGCTGTAGATGCTTGTGTTGACTGGAATGAGCATGAATATGAAGATGCAACAAGCAGTTCTCCTTAACAAATCTCTTGCATGGCTAGTTGTGATGCTGACTTCGCCTTCATGGGAATATCTCCTGAGGTATCTGATTGTGTTTTTGGGTGTGATATTAAATATAAAACTCTTAAAGAAGCTTATGATGATATGAAACCAAAATATAATGCTAGCTTTATTGAAGCTCAAGCTTATAAAGAAGCTGTTAAAACTTTAGAAAAACAGAAAGTGTGGTTTCAACAAAATCAATTGGCTTATGAGGAAAAGATAAGAGTTTTAAAAAGAGATTTAGAGATAACAAGCAATGAATTAAAATTTACTGAAAAAGAAAAAGCTAGAATTGAGTCTGAGAAAGAAGTTTTGCAAGATAAGTTGGATAAGGAAGTTATTAGGCATAAAGAATGGCTAATTTCAGGTGATAAGTTAGCTAGTTTTCTCTATAGAAGTCAGTCTATTACATCTGAGTTTGGTTTAGGTTTTCAGAAATATGTTGGTGTGGAGGCAAACCATTATTTAGATAAGAGAAGCAAAAATAAATCTGCACCTGTAAAATTCTTAAAGGAAGGTGAGATGCATGCTGTACCAGGAACAATTAGAGGTGAATTGATGCCCACCTCCAAAACCTCTAACTTTGATGGTTCACACCATTTGTATGGCAAAAAGTCTAATGACTTGCCAAACCTTACTTGTAAAACTAATAACCCTGACTCTCCCACAACCATAGGAACCCCTAAGCCCATATCCTATAATTTGGACTTACCAGAATCACAGACTCAAACTGGCATTAGGATCAATGACTCCCCTGACTCTAGAAGTATCTCTAGTGATGATTCTAATGAATGTGTCTCTTGTTCTTTCAGGGACAAAACCTCAGAGACCTCTAGTTATGCCAGCTATGAATCCAAGACCAAGTCAGACTCACCCAAGTCCTCATCAAAGCTATCTGTCAAGTCATCTTACAAGTCTGTGGACTCTGAAGTTGCTGCTGATGAAGTGATTTCAAAGATATTCTCTTCTGAAGACTTGTTATTTACTTCTTTTAAAAACAATTCCTTTCAGTCATTACAAAACAATTCTATTTCTGGTGGTTGTTTGAATAATTTTGTGTTTAATAAGACATCTTCTGGTTTTAATAAATCTTCTAGAAAGAAGAAGTGTTGTTTTTGTGGTAGTAAATTGCATTTGATTAAGGATTGTGATTTTCATGAAAAGAGGATGGGTTTTCTGCTGTTCATAATAGACCTAGACCAATGTGGACCAATGCTTATACCAAACCCTCTTATGTTCCACATGCACCTCACACCACTAGCAGAACCAACTCAGTTTCTGCTAAAAGGTCTGTTTCTGCTGGTGGATTTGTTTCTGCTAGTAGATATGCTGATAGGAATAGATATGTTTCTAGACCATTTTCTGGATTTAATCATACTTATTTTCAAAATGGTTATTGGCCTGGATATTATGACCCAATGCTTTTGGGAAGGGCAAATTGGGATTCTGCTATAAAGTCCTCAGCAGAGTGTTCTTGGAAATTTGATAGACCATATGTATACAGGGGTTCCAGGAACAATGGTGGATCTAACTCATCTACATGGCTTCATAATAATGATCCACAAGGCAGGCTTGTCTTTCAAGACTTGAGTCTATCAATGTAATCATATTGTTGTATAATTTTTTGTTGTTGTAGGGACATCCTCTTTTGAATAAAGATTTAGGTATTGTTGATAGTGGATGTTCAAGAAGCATGCCTGGGAATCAGAAGAAGCTACATAACTTTGTGCCTTTTAATGGAGGCATAGTGAGATTTGGTAGTGGAGAAGGAAGAATCACCGGTAAAGGAACCATCAGAACTCCAAAGGTGGATTTTGAGAATGTCTATTATGTGAAGGAATTACAAGGTTTCAATTTGTTCTCAGTTTCACAAATCTGTGACAATAAGATTCCTGTGCTTTTCATTGATGAGGACTGTCTCATTCTTTCACCTGACTTCAAAATACTTGATGAAAGTCATGTATTGCTAAGGGTTCCAAGAAATCATAATCTTTACACATTCAACTTGAATGATGTCAAGCCAGAAGGTGATCTAGCATGCTTGGTGGCCAAAGCATCCTTGGATGAATCTACAAAATGGCACAGAAGGATGGCACATGTTAACTTCAAAGTAATTAACAAGCTTGCTAAAGATGGACTTGTTCATGGACTTCCTTCCAAGATATTCACCAATGAACACAACTTTGTTGCATGTAACAAAGGAAAGAAACACAAAGCTTCTTATAAGGCCATTACTGCTGTGAGCACAATCTCAGAACCTTTGCAGCTGCTCCATATGGATCTTTTTGGTCCAACATGTATCAGGAGCATTGACCATAAGTACTTCTGTTTGGTAATCACTGATGCTTTTAGTAGGTTTAGTTGGACATTCTTTTTGGTGACTAAAGACCGAACGTTTCAGACACTTAAAGAATTTATGGCCCTCATTGAAAACCAACTTAACAAAAAGATCAAAGGCATAAGGTGTGACAATGGGACAGAGTTCAAAAATGCCAATCTTATTGAACTCTGTGGGTTAAAGGGTATAAAAAGGGATTATAGCAATCCTAGGACTCCACAACAGAATGGAGATGCAGAGAGGAAGAATAGGACCCTTATAGAGGCTGCAAGATCTATGCTTGTTGACTCTAAACTTCCCACTATGTATTGGACTGAAGCAGTTGGCACTGCTTGTTATGTGCTTAATAGGGTGTTGATTACTAAACCACACAATAAGACACCTTATGAGCATTTGATAGGGAATAAACCTACCATTGAATACTTGAAATCTTTTGGATGTCAAGTGACTATTCTGAATACAAGTGATCACTTAGGCAAATTTGAAGAAAAAGCTGCTGAAGGGTACATTGTTGGTTACTCAGCTCATAGCAAAGCCTACGTGGTATATAATTTGGCTGCAAAGAAGATTGAAGAGACTCTTAACCTGAGATTTCTGGAGGACAATGAAAACACTCAGGGTAAAGGTCATTTATGGTATTTTGACCTTGATTACTTGACAGATCATTTGGGGTATACAAGATTAAAAAGTAACCCTTTTGCAGGTACACAAGTGTCACCTACTAACATTGCAGGTACCTTGGAAGATGACTCAGACAGTGATTCAGAATGTGACGAACCCACTATTGTTGTTTCTTCTCTCCCTATTCATGTTGCAGGTCCTACTAACACATAAGCCTCTGATGCCAAAACTGCTGATGATGTGGAAAACTCAACATATGCAGAAGATCTTGCTAGACTTAAAAAGCAAGAGCATGCAGCTGCTGCAGAAGCTAAAAGGCTTGGTCTTGAGTTTGCTCAAGACATTGAAGCACTATTAAAACAAGCTGCTATTGATGTCAGCAGAAAATCTATTTCTGCTGATGAATCTAATGATGCTGCTACTGCCAATTCTCCTGAAGGCATTTCTGCTAAAACACCTGTTTCCACTACTACATCAACTAGCTTAGAAGAACCATTTGGCAGGTTCCCAGCCCCTCAGATCTTGGCAATCATGAACAAAGTGCTGGCATTTTTCAATCAGCTTCTTATGACGAAGACTTTGCTCCAACTTTGACTAATCTTGAAATATCTGTTGATGTCAATCCTGTTCCCACTAAGAGGATCAACATCATTCATCCTCAAGATAATATCCTTGGTGATCCAAATGCTATGGTTCTAACCAGAAGTGCTATAAAGCAGACACAGTTTGGTCAATGTGCCTTTTTCACATATGTGTCTAATCAGAAGAGAGACAATCACACAGATCAGAAGCATTGTCTGTTTGCTTGTTTTTTTTATCACAAGCAGAACCAACAAGCATTAAACAAGCTTTGAGTGAACCTAGTTGGGTTGAAGCTATACAGGAAGAGATGCAGTAATTCAAGAATCAAGATGTATGGGTACTTGTTGATTTACCTGTAGGTAAAATTGCTATTGGAACCAAGTGGATACTAAAGTGCAAGAGGGATGCAAGAGGTATTGTGGTCAGAAATAAAGCAAGATTGGTGGCTCAAGGTTTCAGACAAGAAGAAGGGATTGGTTATACTAAAGTTTTTGCACCTGTTGCTAGGGTGGAGGCAATTAGGTTATTTTTGGCCTTTACCTCATACATGGGATTTGTGGTATATCATATGGATGTCAAAAGTGCCTTCCTCTATGTCAAGATTGAGGAGGAAGTCTATGTCACTCAACCACAAGGCTTTGAAGATCCACAAAATCCTAAGAAGGTGTACAAGGTTGTCAAGGCACTCTATGGCCTTCATCAAGCACCAAGAGCCTGGTATGCTAGGCTATCTACCTTCCTTTTGGAACATGGATACAGAAGAGGAGCAATTGAGAAGACTCTCTTCATCAAGAAAAACTCCAAGGATGTCATTCTAGTACAAGTTTATGTGGATGATATTATTTTTGGCTCCACAAAGGAAGAATGGTGCAGGGAATTTGAAAATTTGATGAAAGGTGAATTTCAGATGAATGCAATGGGGGGAACTGACATTTTTCTTGGGGCTACAAGTTAAACAACAACCTGATGGGATTTTTATCCATCAGGAGAAGTATGTAAAAGATATACTGAAAAAGTTTGAATTTGAACTTCTGAGGACTGCAACTACTCCCTATGAACCTCCCAAGCTTAAAAATCCAAATGAACAAGATGAAGCTGTTCATGTGCATCTATATAGATCCATGATTGGATCACTCATGTATCTCACAGCTTCAAGACCTGACATCACCTTTGCTGTCAGTGCTTGCTCAAGACATCAAATTACTCCATTGACTTCCCACGTAAATGCTGTGAAGAAAATTTTCAAGTATCTCAAAGGCCAACCCAAGTTAGGTCTTTGGTATCCAAGGGATTCACCATTTGTGCTGGAACATATAGTGATAATGACTATGCTGGGGCTAGTTTGGATAGGAAATCCACAACAGGAGGTTGTCAATTTCTTGGTAGAAGACTCATTTCTTGGCAGTGCAAGAAACAAACCATTGTGGCTACCTCTTCTACTGAAGCAGAATATGTTGTTGCTGCTAACTGTTGTGGTCAGGTACTCTGGATTCAGAATCAAATATTGGATTATGGGTTCAAGTTTATGAACACAAAAATCTATATTGATAATCAAAGTACCATTTCCATTGTTAAAAATCCAGTTTTTCATCAAAGAACTAAACATATTGAAATTAGGCACCATTTTATAAGAGATGCAAATGAAAAACATTTAATACAGGTGCTTAAAATTCATACTGATGATAATGTAGCTGATTTATTAACAAAGGCTTTTGATGGACCTAGGTTTAACCACTTAGTTGTCCACATTGGGATGGTTAACCCTTGAATGCTATGTTTGAGGGGAGGCATATGCCTTTGGGGAGGATTGTAATTGATGTTGTATACTTTGTATATTATTTGTATATTATTGTTATTGCTAAAACTAATCTACTAATGTTTCTGTAAGATTTGTGTGTTTATGGTTGCTACTTTGTGTCTGATTTGCAGAATGTCCCTATGTGAAGTTGCTGATCTTTATTTGTAATTCACAAAGAGCTGTTTCAAAGGGAATGTCGTCATGTTTGCTGAGAATTGTTTCTACTGAAGTGTCATTAATACTGAATCACATTGCTTCTACTGAAGTAATACTCAACAATTTATAAATAAGGAAAGTTGTTCATTCATTCAAGAAACAATTTACAGCTTACAATCAACTTCAAAGTGGAATACAAAGACCGTTCCTATACTACGTCTACCAAACTAATACTAAGCTTCTATCATCTATTACAAAAAGGTCTGGTGGATATGCATGACCAGTACGATGAAGAAACTGAAGGTGAAAATGGAAAGGGAAGAATGTTGATGATGACGACGAAGATGCTCAAGAACCGAGTTTTATATCTTTGGCTCAAGGGAAGAAGATGCTCAAGAACCTAGTTTTACATCTTTGGTCCCTGGCAACATTTCATCATCAACTACTCCACTTTCCTTTTCCCCTTACCCACCACCTCTGCCTCCTTGCCCTTTCCCCTGTATCCATGGTATAAAGCACGAGATTCTAGAGCAGGAAGACCCAACACCACATCCCGTGATGTTGGAAGAGATGGATTCCTCTTCCTTGGCCTTGGTTGGGATCTCTCTGGTGTGAAAGGAGGAAGGAATGATGGATCTTCGTCTTCATCCTCTGAGGAGTCTTCATCAGAAGTAAAGATGAAGGGAGAGACATACTGTCTCTCAGCAGGAATAGGGGCATTGCTTGGTTCACCCCTCTCCAATGCATTCCATCATCTCTCTAGCTCTCTAGCTGCATCTGAATCATCTAAATCAGAAGGATAAGGTGGAAGATCCTCTGATGATGATGAGGAAGAAGTGGAGGAGGTTAGGTCGATGATTTCTGGTTTGGAAGACATGATTTGGTGAAGAATTAGGATTAATTGAGAAATTAGCGGTTGATATGAATTGGGGGTATTTGATATCTGTAAACGTATGATTTGGGGGTTGTTAAATAGGCGAAGTCAAGGCTTTATGATAATTAATACGAGTGGGTGGCACAGTAAAAATCAAGATATTTACTGAAGATATTTTTACTCTTGAGTGGTTTCCACTAATTGACCATTCATCAGCAGATTGACTTTCGTTTATGTTGAAGAGTAATTTTAAAATTGGGTGGAACCACTTTACACGACAGATATGGTCAACGATTTGTTCCGATATTTTTTGACCACGATTGGGGAACTTCAATTTATAACCTACTTTGCATATCTTCGCCAAAACTAAATTATTCCCTCATCAATCAATTTAAACCCATCATTCATTTGCATAATTCATAATCGTCTCTCACAAATCCTTTAAATGGCAACACTTCAATTAAAGAAAGATCATAACAAGTTTGTTGTTCTAAAAAAGACTAAAGGTCATGAACTGTATGATTCAATGATGGAGTTTCTACAACGTTCAAAGATTCATTATGCTTTAACACATTCTCCAAATGTGATATATGAATCTATGGTGAAGCAATTTTGGGCATCTGCTAGGATAAGATCTGACACAAAGTTTGTGGCTACTATTGATGGAAATGAGTATGTGGTGACTGAAACTTTGATAAGGACAAAGTTTCATTTTGATGATGAGAATGGTGTTTTTCACTCCAACACTAAAGAGATACTTGCTGGGGTGAGGGAAGCTGGTTATCAAAACACTGACACAACTAAGTGGCTTAAGAATCAGTTCTGTCCCAAGTGGAGGTTTTTGGTGCATTTGCTGCTCCAATGTATTAGCAACAAGTCTGGTGGCTGGGATCAGTTCTCTACCCAATTGGGTTGTGGTATTATCTGTCTTTCTAAAGGGTTAACTTATAATTTCTCAAAGTTTATTTTTGATAATATGATAGAAAATATTGAGAAGCAAAAGCATAAGTTTTTAATGTACCCTAGGTTTCTACAAATAATTTTAGACATAACAACAGTAGACAGAATTCATTTGCCCATTAAGAGTCTTGGTTCTAAGTTATTTGCCTCTATGCAAACTAACTATGATGGGGTACATTGCCCTCTGTTAGTTGCTATGTTGCCACATGGCAATGATGATGTAGGTGAGGGTGATGCTACTGGTGATATGACCTTTCAACATGCTGCTGATGATGGTAATCCATCATCTTATGGTGTTGCGGCTGATGGTAATCCTTCAGTGGTAAATGAGGGAGAGCTATCTACAACTGCTGAAGCATTGCATGATTCTACTGACCAGCCTCCACCTTCCCCTTTACCTCAATCACCTAGTCCTATTCCATCACCTGCTCAGGTTGCTCCTGATGAGCTTGTTACTGAGGTTGAAGAGACAATTCAGTCTCTTGGTACCCAAGTACCTACACCTCTTGAGCCTGAGATTACTAGACTACCCATACCTAGTCCTGTGAGAGAGCCATATGATGCAGGCTCTCCCAATGTTGTACATATGTTTGTTTCTCCTGATAGGTTCAATGAAGCTCCTTTTACCACAGAGCAATCTGTTGGTGGAGCAGAGGACCTTGTTACTCTCACCTCTATACATGATTTGCTTTGCAGATATATTAAAAGGACTGATGATCTTCAAAAGGAGCTTGCAGATACTAAATCTACTCTTGATGGTCAGATTGAACTGTTGAAGAGAAAGGTTCAGGATTTGGAAGCACAACTTGCTCAGCAGAAGAAAGACTGTGATTGATGCTGCTGAAGTACATGAGGAGGGAAATTCGGATTCTCTTGCGATCTTGGCTGAAGTTTCTAGACAGACTCATGCTTCTTCTCCGAAAGTTGCTGAAACTTCACAACTTAAGAAGCCACTTTATTTCAGCAGAAGAAGTAGAAGACAGTATTTGACAAAGAAAGCTGCTGAATCTTCTAAGGTGTCTAGTTGTGATGAGATTCTTATGACAGATGCTGGTGATACTCTTCAGGAGAATGAACCAACTAATAATATTGTTGCTAACAAGACTTCTACTGATGCTTCTAAGTTAGAAGATACTTTCTTTGTAGCTGGTAAAGAGTATATGGATTTCCCTGCTATTGATTCATCTGTTCCTGAGCAAGCTTCTCATGAAGATACCACTGCAAATATTCATCCTACAAAATCTGATGATACTCTACTTGATTCAGAAGTTCAAGACTTATCTGCTGATCCAAAACCAAAGGTGGTTCCTACTGATGAATCAGCAGATGTACATGTTGATTGTCCTGATGGTTCTCTAGCAAAAGATACTACTAATCAGCATTCTGTTCCTCCTGAAGCTACACTCAGACAGATAAAGGAAAGTCTGTTATGGTTGATCAATACATTCCTTCTAGAAAGAAAACGAAGCAGGAACTAGCTAATGAAAAGCTTAGTGAGTTGGTTGCAGCTCAGTGGCAAGCTAAAGAGGAGGCTGTAAAGACTAAGAGGGATTTAGATATGAAGGCCTCTGAGCAACTTGCTAGGAAGATACAGGCTGATTTGGATAAAATGGGTACACCAATTACTCATACTTTACCTGCTGAAAGACAAAAGGAGCGAGATGAAATTGCTAAGAGTTTATCAGCTGAGCAATGGGAAACTTTAGCCAATCAAGTCACTGCTAAACCTGATTTGGAAAAGTCTGTCCTTGGAGCTGATTATCATGAGACTGATTTTGCTAAAAGGATGGTTGAAAGTGTTAAGTTGCAGAAGAAGGCTGAGGCAGAGAGAAAAGCTAAAGAGCTGAGGGACAAACCATGGACAAAAGTGCAGATTAGAAATTATATGAGGAATTTTGTCAAGAACCAAGGGTGTTCTATGTTTGGATCAGGATGGACTCAAAAGAAAGTTTGGGGATTTTTAGACACTCAGTTAACTTCATACTATGACAGGCTCATCTCTTTTCTTCATTCATCAGGTATTAATGTTCCAGATGTTTTAGAGAAGCGTGGCAGACTTATGGGTAAGCCTGTTGCTAAGAGGATAAGGTTTGATGATTCTGCTAACCAGTCTAAAGAATCTACTGAGTCTTCATTTGGTGCTCAGGAGCATATTCATTCTCCTTCAGTTTCTAACTCAGGTTGATGACTCTAATGATGTTGTTCCTTCACCATCTGCTAATGCAAATGTGGAGCCTTCTACACCTATAGATGTTGGTGGCTCTTCTTTTGTTCCTATTGATGCTTCATCAGATGTTCCTAAAGCTCCAGAGTCTGTTACTATTGAACCTATTCCTACTGAAGATACAAAGATTGGTTCTTCTGATGCTTCAGACCCAGTTCCCACTGAAGAAACTTCTGATGATCCTCTACCTGATATTTCTTCTCCTTCTACCCCTGGTACTAGGAAGAAGACTTTTGCTAATAAGAGAAAGGCTTCTAGGGGTGAATCACCAAAGGATAGTACCTACATTGACTTTGATTCTGATGATGAAAATCCTGTTGTTTGGGAGAAAGTAGTTAAATGGGAACTTATTGACTCTCCCACGGGTCAAGGACAAGTCAATGTGCTTCACAGACAAGATGGTTCCACCAAAGAATTTACTTTTCTGAGTCAAATTTTACATATGGTGGATAGGCAAGACATTCTTTCCATATATGGATGGGTTGTAACTTATTATAAGTCTCATCAACCTGAAGGGATTGGTATGTTTTTGCTGGGAGACTTACAAGTGCTCTGTGATTCTCATCTTTTTACGGGTATTGGATTTCATGTTTGGAAAGGTCAGAAGAATTGGGTAGTTGATACTTGGAAATATTTTCCTCTAACTGATGTTCATATGATCATCACTACCACTAGCAAAACCTTATATTGTTGGGCAGATGTGATATATCCAATCACTATAGATGTGATGAACCAGATGCTGGAGGTGAAACTCACTATTCCTTTGCATATGATTGGGAATGATTTGCATATGTCTGAACAATTGATTAGGGCTATCAAAAGGAATATTTTGGTTAAGATGGAATTGAAAACTCAGCATGGTGTTCATATTGAAACTTATCTGCAATGATTGGGTATTGGTATGGTATTCTGTTGTATATTTCTTTGTTTCCTTTATTATTCATTTATATATATATATATATATATATATATATATATATATATATATATATATATATATATATATATATAAAACAAACTGACAGATTTGTATAGTATTATGTATGTTGTTTGCAGGATTTGGTGTTGGTATTTCCACACCTTCTCTGGTTATCAACTTACCTGATGTTGACTATTCCATCAAAAAGTTGGCTAGTCCAAAGGGTACAGCTTTGGTAAAGACAAGACAAATCTGTTGATAGCTGTAATAGTTTGCTAAAAACTATTGGGTACTCAACTCACCCATGCTTAACAGCTGAGAGTTGGATGGTTGTCAATTGACCATGGATTTTTCCTTTATGGATTCCCAATAATTGACTAGCCCACAAGAGTATGGCTTGTGGTAAAGGCAGTGGAAACCATATTTGGTATTCAATTGACCAAGATGACTTTATCATCAATAATTGACTAGTCCTGAGCAAACGGCTACAGGTAAAGACATCTCAAATCCTTTTATAGTTGATGATTTGCTAAAAATCATATGGTCATCAGTGTACCGTGGTTTGTGAACTGAAACATTTGGCTACTCCAGTAGTAATGGCTATTGGTATCGAGACATCAAATCCATTATTTTCAATGATTCACCTCTCACAGGAGTTAACACACCTGGATGTGATGAGAATAGTATGAAACTTATGTTTTGATGTACATTTGGTCTTTTGTTGCTGCAAAGAATGGTGCTTTTCAACTTGTTGCTGTTCATTGAGATCCTGCTGCTAAAGATTCTTTGCTACTGAAGTTCATCCTCAATCCTCTTCTTCTTACCTTTGAAGATCTATCAAGAATCTTGGAGTTAACCACGTCAACTTCAAGATTAGGGGAAGATTGTAAGGAATTATTGAAGTCAGTATTTAGATACTGCTGAAGGATTCTGCTGATAGGTTCCTGCGGATACTTAAAGTGGTTTCTGCTGACGACTAGTTCCTGCTGAAGAATAGACATACTGTTGATATAGTTAATCCGTAGATAGAGATTAGTTACTTATAGATAAGATATGTAGAATATCTTCTAGAATATTATGTTTATACGTTTCTTGTAGAAGAATTTAGAGTTTCAACTAGTATATAAGGAACCCAAGGATATTGTATTATGTACGAGTTTAAAAACAATTGTTAGTGAATAATATCGATCCATAGAGGATCAAAGTTTAGCATACAATTTATATTTATATTCCGTAATAAGTATAAGCTATCAAAGATTGTCTATTTAGTTTGCTAGTGATTACATTAGTAGACTAACGATCTATTGGCTCGAGATCTATCAAGTGTAGATCCTACAAGTCATATCTTGTACATATTGTTTTGGGATGATTGGGACTCATGGGTAAAGTACTAGTGCTTTGGAGTAATGGGGAAGAACACCAAATTATTACCCCCATATGCGCATTAATCTTAAAAAGTACTCCAAGTGTTTTGATTATCTTGATTCGAGTCATTAGAGTAGTTTATTGTAAAGTATGTAAAAGTTCAAGTGTAAGGGGAATGTACATTCCCTATGATGTATTATTTTGGATTGTAGGGTAAAAGTGTATGCAAAAAAAAAAAAAAAAAAAAAAAAAAAAAAAAATCAAAAAATCAAAAGAAAAATAAAATAGAAAAAGAAAAAAGAAAAACATACGGACTACCATCCTATTTCATTCTATATTTGTTTTATGTTTTTGTTATTTTTGATTTATTAGCTTAAGTTGAGTCGAGTCTTGGCTTAGCAACGCCATATTGTACATGTAATTAACCAAGATGATTAACTCGCCACCAGTAAATATTGTGTTTTCCATATCCCTACACCTAACGTTATAACCCTTTAAAAGACCTCTTTGATAGTTTATCCTAGGTGCTTACGCCAAGTGGTGGAGGTTTGATCCTTTCCCAAGCCTATGGTAATCTATTTGCTATGACAGGTAGTGAGAGATGTTTTCCATTTCCATATTGTGATATATACTTTATTACACCCGAGAGATGTGAGTATCTAAACACTATTTGTGAGGTGCTAGTGTATGACCTCCGTGCTTGTTTTTGGTTTTTACTGAAACGATTATTTGTTGTAATTACTTTTATATTAGTGTTAAATGACCCATAACTTGTATTTTGATTAGAATAAAAGCGCATTTGCTTGAGGACAAGCAAATCTCAAGTGTAAGGGTATTTGATGAGGCGTAAAGTGTACCGCTTTTATGGGGTCATTTAAGCCCGAATTCGAGATTATTTGATCAAATATTGCCCTAAATCGTTCCTTTTGTCATTTTAGATACTTTTGGAGAGAAATCTGGAAAAGGAAGCATTTTGTACGTTTTTGGAGCATAAAAGTGAAGAAAACGGCAAAGTCTCAAATTCCTTGCTGGGAACAGTACCTGACGACGTCAAGGATTTATACATGACGGCGTCAAGAGTGGCAAAAGAGGTAGAAGTGGAAAATACACCTGTTGATCTAGAAAGTTTTTAGGCTTATTGGCCTGACGGCGTCACCTAGGCCGTCAGGGTCCAAATACACGTGACGGCCCAGAGCTCATTCCTACATGACGGCGTCAGAAGTGGGTCTAGGCAATACGAATTTCATCTTGGTGGGGAGTTGACGGCGTCAGAGGTTAATACATGACGCCGTCAGGATGCATAGTCTATATATATTTTTCCAATTTTTCATTGTAATGTGTGGAACTTTTGGGGAACAAGTTTTGTAAAACCCTAGGTCGAATTTCCTGCATCTTGAAGGGGTTTCAAACCCTTCTTTCTTCCATGTTTGAATAAAGATAATTACTTCATTAATCATTCAATATGTCTATGTATTGTTTGATTCTATCTTATGTTTATCTTTCTTTTAACATGTTAGGCTAGGTTTTTATTGTGTTTGCTTAGATGTAGTGAAACCTAGATGTTGATTATGGGTTGATTGTTTGTTTATAATTGTTACGGATGATTGAATTCGATGTTAGGCTTAAGAAAACTGGCAGACTTCCATTGGTAACTTGCTTGAACGTCTTAAGAAACATGATCGGAGGTGTACTACGATTTTTGGTTGTATTTAATGCGTAAGAGAATTCTAATGATCCCATGTTAGGAGCTTCTAACGGCTCGACATAGGAGTGAAGTAGGATCTTATAGAGTTAGGGAATATTGTACACGGCCCTACGACTAGTATTAAGGAATATGACCCGTCATCCATGCAATTGTAACAAGCTAATCAACCTGTAAAAGATATCTAGGGAGTAATGAAATCTAAGTAAACACAAATTTTCTCATTATTGTTTCCACCACATTAGTAAATTAGTTTAATTTTCATTTCTTTTATTTTATTTTGATTTCATCATAGTTAATTGGGTTAGTTGGCTAGCAACTAATTCCGCCCACTCCTTCAAAACCCGAGTATTTACTTGCTTTCATAAAATATAAAGAATACGAAAAGAATCATCCCTCACCTCTAGACCTAGTTTAGTAGGCTTTCTAATCCTAGCGACACTATCCCTGAGTTGAACGATCAATCCCCCGGTACTTGTCACTAGACTATACTACAACGATCAGGTACACTACCTGGTGGGGGTTGTAAGTTTCTCAAGATCCCTTGAGAGGTAAAACCTGTTGCGAGGGCGCAATTCCCATGTATCAAGGGCATATTGGGATTTTGGTGTAAAGTCCTCAGCAGATTGTTCTTGGAAATTTAATACACCATTCATAAACAGGGGTTTCAGAAACAATGGTGGATCTAGCTCATCTACATGGCTTCATTCTAATGATCCACAAGGTAGGCTCAAGTCTTTCATGACTTGAGTCTCTCTATGGTACTCATGTTGTTGTATATTTTGTTGTTGTAGGAACCTCCTCTTTTAAATAAAGACTTTGGTATTGTTGATAGTGGTTGCTCTAGAAGCATGTCTGGGAATCATGAGAAGCTGCTTGATTTTGTGCCTTTTAATGGAGGTAAAGTGACATTTTGAGAATGTCTATTATGTGAAGGAGTACAAAATTTTATTTTGTTCTCTGTTTCACAAATTTGTGACAAAAAGATTATTGTGCTATTCACTGAGGAGGATTGTCTCATTCTATCACAAGACTTCAAAATGCCTGAGGAGAGTCTTGTATTGTTAAGGGTTCCAAGAAATCATAATCTTTACACATTCAACTTGAATGATGTCAAGCCAGAAGGTGATCTAGCATGCTTGGTGGCCAAAGCATCCTTGGATGAATCTACAAAATGGCACAGAAGGATGGCACATGTAAACTTCAAGGTTATCCACAAGCTTGCTAAGGATGGACTGGTTCATGGACTTCCTTCCAAGATCTTCACTAATGAATACAACTGTGTTGCATGCAACAAAGGAAAGCAACATAAGGCTTCTTATAATGCCATCACTGCTGTGAACACCATTTCAGAATCTTTGCAGCTGCTACATATGGATCCTTTTGGTCCAACATCCATCAGAAGTATTGACCATAAGTACTTCTGTCTAGTGATCACTGACGCTTATAGTAGGTTTAGTTGGGTATTCTTTTTGGGGACTAAAGACCAAAATTTTTAGACTCTAAAAGAATTTATGGCCCTCATTGAAAACCAACTCAACAAGAAGATTAAAGGGATAAGGTGTGATAATGGGACAGAGTTCAAAAATGCTAATCTCATTGAACTCTGTGGGTCAAAGGGTATAAAAAGGGACTATAGTAATGCCAGGACTCTACAACAAAATGGAGTTGCTGAAAGGAAGAATAGAACCCTGATAGAGGCTGCAAGATCCATGCTTGCTGACTCTAAACTTCCCACTATGTTTTGGACTGAAGTAGTTGGCACTGCTTGTTATGTACTAAATAGGGTGCTGATTACAAGACCACATAATAAAACGCCCTATGAGCTTCTGACTGGCAAGATACCCACCATTGAGTACTTTAAACCTATTGGATGTCAAGTGACAATCCTAAATACAAGTGATCACCTAGGAAAGTTTGAAGAAAAAGCTGCGAAAGGGTACATAGTTGGATACGCAGCTCATAGTAAGGCTTACAGGGTATATAATTTGGCTGCAAAGAAGATTGAGGAGACTCTAAACCTGAGATTCCTGGAAGACAATGAAAATGTTCAGGGAAAAGATCATGAATGGTACTTTGACCTTGACTACTTGACAGATCACTTGGGGTATACAAGATTTAAAACTAACCCATCTGCAGGTACACAAGAGTCACCTACTAACATTGCAAGTACCCTGGAAGATGACTCAAACAGCGATTCAGAATGTGATGCACCTACTATTGTTGTTTCTTCTCTCCCTATTCATGTTGCAGGTCCTAATAAAGTTGCCTCTGATGACAATGGTGCTGATGATATGGATAACTCAACTTATGCAGAAGATCTTGCTAGACTTAAAAAGCAAGAGCATGCAGCAAATGAAGGAGCTAAAAGGCTTGGTCTTGAGTTTGCTCAGGATACTGAGGCACTCTTGAGAAAAGCTGCTCATGATGCCAGCAGACTCGCAGTTTCTGCTGATGGATCCCCTGTTACTGGTGATGCCAATTCTCCTGATGGCATTTCTGCTGTTGTACCTATTTCTACTACTACATCCACAAGTTTAGATGAACCTTTTACAAGGTTTCCCAGCCCCTCAGACCTTGGCAATCACGAACAAAGTGCTGGCGTTTTTCAATCAGCTTCCTATGATGATGATTTTGCTCCAACTCTGACCAATCTTGAAACTTCTGTTGATGTTAATCCTAATTCCACTAAGAGGATAAATACCATTCATCCTCAAACCAATATACTTGGTGATCCCAATGCTATGGTTCTAACCAGAAGTGCAGTGAAAAAGACACAGTTTGGACAATGTGCTTTTCTCACTTATGTTTCTAATAAAAAGAGGGACAATCATACAAATCAACATCATTGTCTGTTTGCTTGTTTCTTATCTCAAGTTGAACCAACCAGGATTAAACAAGCCTTGAGTGATCCTAGTTGGGTAGAGGCTATACAGGAAGAGATGCAACAATTCAAGAATCAAGATGTATAGGTACTTGTTGATCTACCTGCAGAAAAATTTGCAATTGGAACCAAGTGGATTTTAAAATGTAAGAGGGATGCAAGAGGTATTGTGGTCAGAAACAAAGCAAGATTGGTTGCTCAGGGTTTTAGACAACAAGAAGGGATTGATTATGATGAAGGTTTTGCACCTGTTGCCAGAGTTGAGGCCATAAGGTTATTTTGGGCCTTTGCCTCATACATGGGTTTTGTGGTCTATCAGATGGATGTAAAGAGTGCCTTTCTCTATGGCAAGATTGAAGAGGAAGTCTATGACACTCAGCCACAAGGTTTTGAAAACCAACAACATCCAAAGAAGGTGTACAATGTTGTCAAAGCACTCTATGGACTTCATCAAGCACCAAGAGCCTGGTATGCAAGGTTATCTACATTCCTTTTGGAGCATGGCTATAGAAGAAGAGCTATTGACAAGACTCTCTTCTTTAAGAAGAATTCAAGGGATATCATTCTTGTTCAAGTGTATGTGGATGATATCATCTTTGGTTCCACAAAGGAAGCTTGGTGCAGAGAATTTGAGAACTTGATGAAGAGTGAATTTCAAATGAGTGCAATGGGGGAGCTCACATTTTTCTTGGGGCTACAAGTCAAGCAACAACCTGAAGGGATCTTTATCCATCAGGAGAAGTATGTTAGAGACATTTTGAAGAAGTTTGATTTTGAGAATTTGAGGACTGCAACTACTCCCTATGAACCTCCAAAGCCTAAGAATCAGAATGAACCAGATGAAGCTGTCAATGTTCATCTATACAGATCCATGATTGGCTCATTAATGTACCTCACAGCTTCAAGACCTGACATCACTTTTGCTGTCAGTGCTTGTTCAAGATACCAAGTCACTCCATTGACTTCCCATCTGAATGTAGTGAAGAAGATTTTCAAGTATCTAAAAGGCCAACCCAAGTTAGGTCTTTGGTATCCAAGAGAATCACCATTTGTGTTGGAAGCATATAGTGACAGTGATTATGCTGGAGCTAATTTGGACAGGAAATCCACAACAGGAGGTTGTCAATTCCTTGGCAGAAGGCTAATTTCTTGGCAGTGCAAGAAACAGACTATTGTGGCCACCTCATCTACTGAAGCAGAATATGTTGCTACTGCTAACTGTTGTGGTCAGGTACTTTGGATTCAAAATCAAATGCTTGATTATGGGTTCAACTTCATGAACACTAACATCTATATTGATAATCAAAGTACCATTTCAATTGTTAAAAACCCAGTCTTTCATCAAAGAACTAAACATATTGAAATTAGGCACCATTTTATAAAGGATGCAAATGAGAAACATTTAATACAGGTGCTTAAAATTCATACTGATGATAATGTGGCTGATTTAATAACAAAGGCTTTTGATGGACCTAGGTTTACCACTTAGTTGTCCACATTGGGATGGTTAACCATTGAATGCTATGTTTGAGGAGAGGCATATGCCTTTTGGGAGGATTGTAATTGATGTTGTAAAGTTTGTATATTATTATGTTTGCTAACTTTGTTTTGCAGGTTTATTTCTAATAAGACTAATTTTTCTGTATAAGTTTGTCTTCTGTTTTCAGTTTTTAGTGTTTGGTATGCAAGTTTCTGTTTCTGCTGATGGATAAAGATCTATATATCACATATCAGTAGAATAAAAGAAAACAGAAACTAGATGTTTTATTCATTATTAGGATTTATAACAAGGAGTACTTCAACCATAAAGTGATTCTGGATTACAAGAAAGATCAACAAACAACTTGACAACCAACAACCTCAAAAGACAACTACCCCACAACCTACACCTACCCAAACTCCTACTCCATCTTCCTCTTCCCCTTTCCTAGGTCCTTGGGGTTAGGCATCCTCTTGTGGACCCCTCTGGATTGCATATCTTTGTCCCATAGTTTGGGGGCAGCAAGCCCCAGGACAACCTTGAGTGGACCTTTGTACCTTTGGGAAGATTGAGGCTCCATAGGGACTGAGATTTTGCTCATATCAGCAACAACCCATTCCATCTCACTAGTGAGAAACTCGATGACTGGAGTGAAGTCTGGGAGAACAATTGCTAGGGGAGTTGGATTTAGAGTTTCCTCTGATGATGAAGGAGATGGAAAGACCTCAGAAGGTCCCTCACCAATGTAGTAATATGCCCTCTTGATTTGGGGTATATCATAGGTAGAGTCAGATGATGAATCAGATGAAATCTCAATGACATTAGACTTAGGGTTCATGATTGGTGTTGTTGGAAAGATTTTGGTGTGTTTTGTGTTAGTGTGTATTTGATTTGGGTAGCTTGTGACTTAAAGACTTCTTTATATAGATCTGATTTGGAGATTAACGAGAGATAATGGGAGGTGGTTGAGTCTGTAATATTTACTGATTTAGCAAGTTGACCATAAAGAAGATTCTACGGATGAATTATCCTATGGTTTGACCAATTGTTGCTGATAATACAAGTTGATCATACAAGATGTTGGATATGTGTTCCTGCTGATAGTTCCTACCAATATTGTTTACATCAGTGGAATGTATATTCATCAGTATCAAAGCACTCAATCTCTTTCATTCAAACAAGACAATCAAGAGATAATAAACAAAAGCAACAAAGTTTTTATTCATTAGCATCAAAAGTACAAGCAGAATGAAGATTACAAGGTACTAACAAGCAAAACAATCCCAAAACCTAACACCTAGCCTATCAACCCTAACACCACCACTCCACTTTCCCTTTTCCATTCCCTATCACCTCTGCAACCTTGGTCTTGCCCTTGTTCTTGGTGAAGGTTTCATCCTGTTGAGGGCAAGGGAGCCCAATCACCACTTCTCTTGCCTCTGGCAGAGGAGGATTTGACCTTCTTTGTATTGGTGATGGTCTTGGACGGGAGGATTGGGGTCTCTCTGGTGTAGAGGGAGGCTGGTAAAGATCATCATCTTCTTCTTCATCAGACGAGGTCCAGATGAAGGGTGACACGAGTTCACGCGGTGGTGGTTGATACGGGATCCAAGGATTGGGATCCTCAGAAGACTCTGAGGACCCTGCATGATTAGGGCCTCTGCTTGAAGAACCCACATCATGCTTCTTCTTCTTAGCTTGCTCTTTTGTGAGCCCTCTTGGTTGGGTTGGTATTTGGAATGGTGATGGTGAATTCAGTGATTCAGATGAATCAGAGTCAGATGAAATATTGATTATGCTTGGATTAGATGTCATGGTTGCTTCTTGATGTGTGGCTATGAACTTTTAATTAGGGATTTCGATTGCAAATGAGGTTGGTGAAGATTTGGGGATTTTTACCCTCTATTTATAAAGCCAATTAAGCCTTGTGTTCTGAAGAAGTTATTGCCATTAATGCTAGGCAGTTTACACGTAATTGGGAAAGGAAGTTTGACTAACAAAAGAGATTTTTACTGAATAATGGTTACCACTGATGAAGTGTTTCTGCTGATTGACCATATTGTTGCTGCTGATGGAAGGAATGGTTGACCGTAGTCAACATTAAGTAGGTTTCTACTGATTGACCAATGATTCCTGCTGTTTGACATGGTTTCTGCTGATGAGTCAGTTTTATTTGGGATTTTATAAAAGTCAAATATTGGTCAAAGATTGTTTCCACAATTCTTGCCAATTACACTCCACGTTTGGAAACTTACTTCAAATAACCTAGACGTGCAAATACCACTCACAAATAACTGATTCCCTCTCCCTATAAAACTCAAAAACCATTTCAAAACCTCTCAGCATTCAAAACCTACTCTCACATATCAATCAATGACAGAACTCTTATTCAAAGGTGATCACAACAAACAGGCTTTCTTAGGTCGTGGTAAAGGAGATGCTCATTATGTTCAGATGATGGAATTTCTCCAACGGTCAAAGATTCATTTTGCTTTAACCCAATATCCTGACGTTATCCATGAATCTTTGGTTAAACAATTTTGGGGAACGGCTCGAGTGGGGTCTGTTGAAGAAGCCCCAACGAAAATTGTGGCTACTATTGATGGGGAAGAATATGTAATTACAGAGTCATTGGTTAGGACTCAATTACAGCTGGATGATGTAGGTGGAGAGCATGAGGTACCTAAGGAGGAGATTATTGCAGGTCTTCAGGCTGTTGGATATGGTGGAGATGGGAAGGTCTGGTACAAAAATCAGTTTTGCCCTAAATGGAGATTCTTGACATACACTCTGCTTCAGTGTATGAGCTCTAAGTCTGGAGGTTGGGATCAATTCTCCACAGATATTGCTCTTGCCATTGTGATTATCTCAGGGTAGAACTTTTAATTTTTCTAAGTACATATTTGATGAAATGGTTAAAAATGTTAAGGATACCAAACTTAAATTTTTAATGTATCCTAGGTTTCTTCAAATAATTTTAGCTATTCAGACCAATGACACTACCCATCTGCCTATTAAGGGTTTGTCTAGTAAACTATTTGCTTCTATGCAAACAAAATACAATGGGGATCATAGGCCTTTATTACCTGTTATGTTGCCTGCTGGTAATGCAGCTGCTGGTGTTCAAGAACCTGCTGATGCTAATGCACCAGTAGATTCTGTTAAGGGTCCTTTAGTTGTTCCAGATGCAAGTGCATCAGTTACTGCTGATGCCCAACCACCACCATCTCCAAGGCCATCTACACCAAGACCTCCCACACCTATACCCTCTTCAGGTGTTGCTGCTCCCACTGAGCATGTGGCACCTGAGGATTTTGGCCCTGACCAACCTGTACTCTCCCCACAGATAACTAGACTTGCCACACCAAGTCCATTGAGACCTACTTCTGAAGGTTATGAGGATTTAGATGCAGGATTTTATAATTCTCCTGTCAGGACCAATGATGCTCCCAATACCACAGATATTCCTTCTGGTGGAGCTGAAGGTCCTGTTACTCTCACCTCCATGTGTACTTTGCTTGACAGGTATGTAAAGAAAGTTGATGACTTGGAAAAAGAACTTAAAGAAAAAAAAAAGCTAATTTGGGTGGTCAGATAGATATGCTCACAGCAAAGGTTCAGGATTTGGAAAGACAACTTGAACATAAGAGAAAGAGGCAAGTTGTGTTTGAGTCCGAAGATGAGTAGGCAGATGTGCCATTTGAGTCTCTTCATGTCTTAGCTGTGTGACTTTGGCTCAGTCCTCACCTTCCCTTGTACCTACCACTGCTAAATCTCTTAAGCCTCAGGAACCTATCAAGTATCACAGAAGGCAACCCAGATATTATATTGGAAAGGAATCAAAGGTGTCAGTTGAAGATCAAAATGTGGCTGCTGACTCAGGGATGCCTCCTTGTGAACCTGTTACTGCTATTCTTGGAAGTACTACACCAAGTGATGATATTGCTGAAGCTCATTCTACTGATGTTGATATGAGTGGTGTTTCTGCTGAGCGGGTCACTGTTTCTGCTGAGCAGGTCAATGTTGATATGAGTGATGTTGCTGCTGAGAAGGTCACTGTTGGTGTTCATGCATCAGTTGATACATTCTTTGTTGCTGGTAAAGAGTATGTGGTTTCCCCTAGCATTGACCCATCTATTCTAGAGTATACTACTGATGGAGACACATCTGCTACTCTTTATACCATAGGATCTGCTAATATTACTATTGATTCAGCTGTTCAGGATTTAACTTCTGATCCTATGGAGGAGTCAGACATTCCAAAGGATGATTCTACTGACATTACTGGAGTTTTTGATGATGATCTTGTCTCAGAACAAGAAAAACTTGAGCAAGAAAGACTTCTGAAAGAATGTGCAGACAAGAAGAAAAGTTCAGATTTGGCTCAGGAATTACAGGCTAAATATGACTCAGAGTTTCAATCTGCTACCCACAAGTATGTTTCTACTTTGCCTCTTGCAAGACAAAGAGAATTGGATGCTACTGTTCCAAACTTTGATGAGGCTGATTCGATGCACATTGGTCAGCAAGTGGTTTTCAATCCTGTTCTTGCTAGAGAGATTCTTGGAGATAATGTTTCTGAAGCTGAATATGCTCCTAGGATGGTTGAGATTATGAAACTCAGAAGGAAGGCTGATGCTGAAAGGATTGCCAAAGCAAAGAGGGATAAACCTCTTACACAAGCACAGCAGAAGAAGATGATGAGAGAATTTGTGAAGAATCAGAGTAGTGTAGTGTATAATCCTTGGACTAAAACTCAGGTCTGGTCCTTATCAGATGAACAGCTGATTCACCAATACAATTTGATTAAGACTAGACTTTACAAGGATGGACTTCTTGGTTCTCATCAGTCTTTTCCATGTGTGCCGCCTGTTGATTCAGAACCATCTTTCCAAGGCTTTCAAATTGGTGATGCTTCTGATACAGAACCTTCTCCTTCAGCTGATACCATTTCATCTGCTGATCAGTGTGCACATATTGCTGATGATGCACATGCTGTTTCTGCTGATCCTTCTACTGAGGTTTCTGCTAAAGATACTCCTGTTGATAATACTTCTTCTTTGGACAAAGGAAAAGCTAAGGTGGTTGAAGAAGCCATTCCTTCTAGGAAGAGGTCCAGAAGACAGATGGAGGAAGATAGATTAGGTGAAGAGGCTGCACAAAGATTACATAAGGATCAAATTCATGAGGAAAATGTAAGACTTATAGAACTTGAAGCTGCTAGGGCTAAACAAGCTAGGTTGGATATAGAGGCTCAATATGTTCCTGTCTCACCTTCTGCAATGAATTCTGCTATTCCCCCATCAGTACTTTCCTCAGATGATACTCCTGATCCTTCAGCAGTTACTCATGAGCCTGCACTGACCATTGATGAACCATCTTCTCCTCACTCTAGTATATATATTCTTGGTAGGAGGGCCAAGAGAATGGCTAGAATAAAAACCTCTAAACCTCCTCCTATGAAGAGGATGTTGGATCTTAATGTTGATGATGCTTCTTTTCTTGAGGAAGGGTCTCCTGAAGATTGGCCTGAGGGGTTTCTCAACGTCTTGGTTAGATGGGAGGTTTCTAGTAATGGGCAGTCTAATACTATTTATAGGCTTGATGGATCCTCTATGTCTTTTACATTTCTGCACGAAATTTTGCATCTTGTGGATCATCAAGATCTACTTACTCTTTATGATCTGGTTACCAAGTATTATGCTAATCATACTCCTGAAGGTGCTGGGTTATATCTATTAGGTGATCTTCAAGTGCTTATGGACTCTGAGTCTTCCACTGGTTCTGGTTATGCAGTTTGGAATAATAATCATAGGTGGAAAGTATTAAGTTGGAGGTTTTATCCTATTCCCTATGTTCATGTCTTGGAAACCACATCTGGTATTAGGGTGGCTATGTTTATAGACAGGGATTATCCTCTGACTGTGACTCTTATGGAGAAAATGCTTCTGCATCATTTGGAAATTCCTCCTGATCCAGTTGGGAATGCTAGAATCTTTGCTGAGTCATTGATTCAGTTGTTCGAATCTAGGATCAAGGCAGCCAGAGCTCCAAGAATGATGGTATTGTATATTTTTGTTTGTTTATCCTCTTTATTTAAAAAAAAAAAAAAAAAAAAAAAAAAAAAAAAAAAAAAAAAAGAAAAAAAAAAAGACTAACAGATTTATATAGTCTTTTGTATGTTGTATGCAGGTTTTGGTGTTGGTTATTTCCTACACCTTATCAGGTTATCAACTTACCATGATGTTGACTATTCCATCAAAAAGTTGGCTAGTCCAAAGGGTACAGCTTTGGTAAAGACAAGTCAAATATGTTGATAGCTGTAATAGTTTGCTAAAAACTATTGGGTTCTCAACTCACCCATGCTTAACAGCTGAAAGTTGGATGGTTGTCAATTGACCATGGGTTTTTCCTTAGGGATTCCCAATAATTAGCTAGCCCACAAGAGTATGGCTTGTGGTAAAGGCAGTGAAAAACCATATTTGGTATTCAATTTACCAAGGTGATTTAATCCACCAAATAATTGACTAGTCCTGAGCAAACGAATACAGGTAAAGACATCTCAAATCCGTTTATAGCTGGTGATTTGCTAAAAATCATATGGTCATTAGTGTACCATGTGGAAAACTAGAAGGGGGGTTGAATAGTTTTACGTCAATTTGGTATTTTAAAAAACTTTGTTTTCAAAAACTTCGATTCTTATTTATGTGAAATTCAACACTTGGACAATATAAACTATTTGATCTAACTAACTAAGCAATTATAATGTAAGTATAAAAGTAATGAAAAGATAGAGATAGAAAGATCAAAACACAACATAAGGATTTATAGTGGTTAGAAGCACCTCTTAGCCCTACTCCACTCCCCGAGTCACGTACTCGAGAGTTTTCTTCACTATGTCAACAAACTCCCTTGTGATGGAGAAACCTTACACAAATTTTGCTTACACCAATTTATGACACTAAACTAAATGTCGAGTTCTAATAGTAGCTAGAACCAATCTCACGACTTCTTCACGACTAGACACACCTTCTTCACAACTTGAGCACACCACTACTTCTTCACAACTATACACTACTTCTTCTTCACACCACTACTTATACAATACTTGATTTACAAACCCACCTAGATCTACTAAATACAATTACTACACAACTTTACAATATATATGTGCTACATAACTAATCTTCAATACTTCTTGATTTGAAATGTAAGGAGTATTCTTCTCTTGCACTTTGAATAATGAGGGATTGGATCACTTGAAACAAAAACTAATATGTTTATGATCAAAGGATTTAGGAAAATGATTTGAGAGAATTTGGACATAAAGTTTTAGTGCAAAAGGTGAGGAAAAATTACAGATTTGAACCAGTATTTATAGGCAAAACTTTTCTGACACAGGAGCGTGCCGGCCCCTTTAATTCATGGCCGGCCCCCTTAAAATTAAGGGGGCCACCCTCCTGTAACGGCCAGAAAGTTTTGTCTTTTCTGGGGAAAGTTTATTTTGTGAAAGTTTAACTGAATTTGGTTAAAAATTTGAATTCATTTATTTATTATGAAATAAACATTTTCCTCTAATTACCAAAAGTGTTTTTCTAAATATATAAAATGTTTATACCATTTTATATAATTTGTAATTAGTAAATAAACCTTCCTTTGATCATAAAATGTATTAGGCAATCGTTTATTCATATCTTAAGTGAATTAGTTGGATATAATGATATTTTGTCACTAAATACTTATTTACGTAATGATTTTACGTTTAATGATTTACATTTTCTGATCGTCAAAACATAGGGATATCGAGAAATATTAATAACGTTTTACCCATTATT
The DNA here is from genome assembly GCA_030686995.1 of Artemisia argyi. Lineage (NCBI taxonomy): Eukaryota > Viridiplantae > Streptophyta > Magnoliopsida > Asterales > Asteraceae > Artemisia > Artemisia argyi. The sequence goes on from CM060702.1 coordinate 199,977,150, forward strand.
TATATCAACAATCTCCCCCTTTTTGATGATTACAAAATATAAACTAATTAAATCAAAAATTATTGTTTATGCAAGTATTTAGTGAGTTTATATCACTTATCCCCCTTTTTGTGAACATCAAAAAGGTTATCCCGATGTTGTATTAGCTCCCCCTTGATGTGTACCCCCCCTCGTTTTAAGGTTATAAGACAAATCAAGATATTGAATGCTTGCAAAAATATTTAGAACATACAATATATATGATGCATGCAACAAGTATATATATATATAAGTAATACAAGCAATATAATCATGAAAGAAACACTTCAATAGAAAGTTGAAAATAACAAGCAACATGCATCCAAGATGCATAAACATTACAACCAATAAACAAAAGCCCTAAGGGCTTACAAGCAACCAAAACTCTAATAGAAATGTTTTTCCTAGAGCTTGCCATCAAAATGGTTTAGACAATTTTATTTTCCAACCATGAGCCATGCTTAGTTTGGTGGAACCAATGTTGTAGGTGGAGATGATGATGTTGATGGAGGTGTGTTTGATGTTGGTGGAGGTGGAGGTGGAGGTGTAGTTGATGATGGTGGAGGAGGTGTGGATGTTGTTGGTGTAGGTTGAGGAAACAAGCTCTCAAGATATGAGAACATGTAGTGTATTTCATCTCTTAGGCCAAAAATGATGGTACGGTTATGGATGCAACAAAGGCAAGTGTCACCATGAGCTTCAAGTAGGCTCCATGGGATGGGATTGAAGTTTGGTGGGTTGAGTGGTGATGGTGAGAAATGTGCATCAAGAGGTGTGATAGGTGATAGTGAAAGGGTGATTTCTAGAGATGCATTTTCAATAGGTGGTGGTGGTGGTATTCTTGGTGGAGGTGATAAGTGATTGTTGATGTAGTCATTGATGGATGATGATGATGGTATGGAGGAGTTAGAGGTTCCATGTGTTGATGGTATTTTGGATGGTGCATTTGGAGCACTAGGAGATGAACATTGAGGTGGTGGTGATGGAGTGGTATTGTCTTCATTAGTGAGATCCATAAAAAGTTGTTTTGGTGGGATGATAACAAGTTTTTATTTCTTGGCTTTGTTGGAGGTGGTGGTTTTTGGTGATGACATGATGAATTGGCTGAGGTTTATGAATGTGATGATGATGGAGTGTGGATGAAAGGTGTATAAGGGTTTTATAGCATGGAATCATGTTTCGAAGTGGTATTAATTTGAAATTGCATTGTTAGATTCCAAAATCAGTTTAGTGCGGGAACTGCGAGAACTCCAATTTTGCATTAGAAAACATGCATGTTCATATAAAACATGTATGTTTTCTTACATAAACCTTAATACGCATACCTGCGTAACATACATGTTCATATAAAACACTATTAAGTGAACATATCAATGCAAAATAGTTTTATATGAACATTTATGTTACACATGTATGTGTATTAAGATGTATGTAAAAAAACATACATGTTTTATATGAACACGCATGTTTTCTAATGCAAAATTAGAGTTCTCGCAGTTCCCGCACTTAACAGGGTTCTGAAAATAAAGCTCCCCTATATATATATGAATTATATATCTTGGCAACTCTAAATTGCTAGTTTTAAGCTTATATTCTTGACAATGTATTATAAAGGTTATATTGAAATAATTTTCGACACCATTTGGACATGATCCAAACACCCTCTTATCAAACAACAAAATATTTTTACTTCATTGAAAAGTTTATTTTTGTGATAAATAAGTTATAGAAACATAATGTGATATGTTTTAACAAGTTTTTATAGCATTATTCAACAATGTATATAAGAAAAGATTGAAAATGAGTGTATGATCTTTTTCAAAAAATATTTGACAAGAAGGTTTGTGATTATTAGTTTCTAGTGTTAATTGTACATTCTAATCCTAAGGGAAGCATTTAGTTATGGAAATCCTAGACTCAATTTGAAAGAAAAAATAAAATTGAAGAAATTGAAATAAATTGCTTAATCATGATTATGACCAAATTAGATGAAATTAAAAGAAATGTGTTATGAAAAACTTACAATACTTGTTACTAATCGTGTTATAAGTATTTGCCCCTTGCGAAACAAGATGAATTTGATGATTTGGAAGTGGGTTTTTGATATTTTTGGGTTTCAAAATCGTTCACAGCAGGTATGGAGTGAATGAGGAGTGAAATACGGAGTGTTTGGCATGTGAAATAAGGAGGAAAAACGGGTGGAAATCGTCAGATGGCCGGCCCCCTTAAACATTAAGTATATATATAAGAACAATAGTTATGAGGAATTACAAGACAAGCAATAATAACTATAAATTAGATACAAAACTAAGCATGCAATCATGTCATGAAAATTTAAAAGAGACGTGTATCTTTTTGTCTTCAACAAGTAAATCTTCAAAGTCTTCAAGAGATTGCATGATCAAGTGGAAGCGGATAGATAACCAAGCTTGCCAAGGTATGACGAATTCATCTTGTTGGTCCCCATTGTCTCATTTGACCAAAGTTGTTTGGTCCAAAGATGTTATGCATTTGACTTGGGTGCATATATGATGGAATCATTCCCCAAGGATTGAAGTTTCACATTTGATGATTATTGTAAAAGTTTCGTCTATTTTGGTTTACTCTAGGTTGAGGAGTTTTAGACCTAGGATGAGGACTACTTGGTTTTCTAGGTGGTGGAGTTTTAGACCTTATTTTTGGCTTAAGGGGTTCTACTTCGGGTTTCAAAGATGATTCACGTAAGCTTTTAATTTCTTCATCACTTGCAATAGGTACTAATCTATCTATCAAAAGTATATACTTTGGTTTTAACTCTAGAGGTTATAGTTCACTAGTTTCACCTTCAAACTTTACATTTTTAGATTTACTAGTTGACGCCTCGGTTGAGTCGTATCCTAAACTGGTTTTATCTTTGGCAATTCTTTGAGAGCTAATTATTTTATTGACTCGTATCCTAAACTTTCTTTTTCTTTTTCTAGATTTTAGTTTTATTTTTAATTCAAGTGTTTCATCTTTTAGTTTATTGTTAGTATGTTTTAGTAGTTTATTTTTAGCTATGATTTTTTGTCCAAGTTTACATAATCTACTATATTCACTATCTAAATCTTTTTCATCTAACGATAAATTATCATCACTATAGTATTCGGTTTCGGAACGTACCTCATCGGAAGCCCTTGCCATGAGACATTTTTCTTCTTTTTTTGTGTCTTTTTCATCATTGTCAGTATCACTCCATGCTCCACCTACAAAGGCCTTGAGGTTTTGACTTCTTGACAATTTCGAACATTCTCCAATAAAATGGTTTGGGTCTCCACACTTGAAGCACCTTCTTTCATTCTTGCTAATTTTGTCGTCTTTGTGTTCTTTGGAATGTTTTTCTTTTACCAAGTGGTTGTCTAACATATCTTCCTTGTCTTTTGAAGAATTTCTTGAATTCCCTTACGCCCATGGCATACTCTTCATCGTCACTTTCGGAGGTTGAGCATTCTTTGTCACTAGAGTCCTTCTTTGCTTTCAAAGCAAATGATTTAGTTTGCTCCCTTTTTCCTTTCACCATTTCGGAGTCTTTCTTTATTATCACTTCATACACTTTCAAGTTTCCAATCAACTCGTTAAGTTGTAGAGTTGATAGATTCTTTGATTCTTCAATAGCCGTCACCTTAGCACGCCACTTCGGATGGAGAGCCCTAAGAAATTTCCTTACAAAATTTTTGCTAGAAAAATTCTCATCAAATGCTTTTAAACATGTGATGATTGTGTTAAATCTTGCAAAAGCATTATCAATTGATTCCTTTTCCGGAATCATAAATTGTTCATATTGTTGTACAAGAAGATCTATGTTATTATCTTTGACTTGACTATTACCTTGGTGAGTGATTAGTAAAGAGTCCCAAATATCGTTTGTGGTTTTACATATAAAAATTCTTTCATATTCTTTGCGTGGTAACGCATTATAAATTACCATTTTAGTCTCATTATTTTTAGCGAGTTTCTTTTTCAAATCATCGTTTTGTTTTTCAAAAGGTACAATTTCATCCCTTTTGGTTTCGGGATTATTTTGTATAGGAGGAAAATCACCATTAGTAATAACATGCCAAAGATCTAGATCTTTTGATTTCACATAAGTTTCGAATCAATTTTTTTCCAATAAAGAAAATCATCGCTTTCAAATAGTGGTGGTCTTCGCATAGATTGACCTTCTAAATATTTTTCAGATTCCATAGATCGTTTCAAGTTTTAAAATACAATTTATTTTAAAAATCTTGTTTAACGTAGCTCTGATGCCAATTCTGGAAAACTAGAAGGGGGGAGGGGTTTGAATAGTTTTACGTCAATTTGGTATTTTAAAAAACTTTGTTTTCAAAAACTTCGATTCTTATTTATGTGAAACTCAACACTTGCACAATATAAACTATTTGATCTAAATAACTAAGCAATTTTAATGTAAGTATAAAAGTAATGAAAAGATAGAGATAGAAAGATCAAACCACAACACAAGGATTTATAGTGGTTCGGCTACGAAGCACCTCTTCGCCCTACTCCACTCCCCGAGTCACGTACTCGAGAGTTTTCTTCACTATGTCAACAAACTCCCTTGTGGTGGAGAAACCTTACACAACTTTTGCTTACACCAATTTACGACACTAAGCTAAATGTCGAGTTCTAATAGTAGCTAGAACCAATCTCACGACTTCTTCACGACTAGACACACCTTCTTCAAAACTTGAGCACACCACTACTTCTTCACAACTATACACTACTTCTTCTTCACACCACTACTTATACAATACTTGATTTACAAACCAACCTAGATCTACTAAATACAATTACTACACAACTTTACAATATATATGTGCTATACAACTAATCTTCAATACTTCTTGATTTGAAATGTAAGGAGTATTCTTCTCTTGCACTTTGAATAATAAGGGATTGGATCACTTGATACAAAAACTAATATGTTTATGATCAAAGGATTTAGGAAGATGATTTGAGAGAATTTGGACATAAAGTTTTAGTGCAAAAGGTAAGGAAAAATTACAGATTTGAACCAGTATTTATAGGCAAAAATTTTCTGACACAGGAGCCCGACCCCTTTAATTCATGGCCGGCCCCCTTAAAATTAAGGGGGCCGCCCTCCTGTAACGGCCAGAAAGTTTTGTCTTTTCTGGGAAAAGTTTATTTGGTGAAAGTTTAACTGAATTTGGTTAAAAATTTGAATTCATTTATTTATTATGAAATAAACATTTTCCTCTAATTACCAAAAGTGTTTTTCTAAATATATAAAATGTTTATACCATTTTATATAATTTGTAATTAGTAAATAAACCTTCCTTTGATCATAAAATGTATTAGGCAATTATTTATTCATACCTTAAGTGAATTAGTTGGATATAATGATATTTTGTCACTAAATACTTATTTACGTAATGATTTTACGTTTAATGATTTTACATTTTCTAATCGTCAAAACATAGGGATATCGAGAAATATTAATAACGTTTTTACGCATTATTTATATCAGCGTACCATACTTTGTGAACTGAAATATTTGGCTACTCCAGTAATAATGGTTATTGGTAAAGAGACATCAAATCCATTATTTTCAATGATTCACCTCTCACAGGAGTTACTACACCTGGAAGTGATGAGAATAGTATGAAACTTATGTTTTGATGTACATTTGGTCATTTGTTGCTGCAAAGAATGGTGGTTTATAGTTTTTGCTGATCATAGAGATGCTACTGATGAAGATTCTTTGCTACTAAAGTTCATGATCAGTCCTCTTCTTCTGGGCTTTGAAGATTTATCAAAAATCTTGGAGTTAACAATGTCAACTTCAAGATTAGGGGAGGATTGTAAGGAGTTATTGAAGTCAGCATATGATATTGCTGACAGGATTCTGCTGAAGCTTATATAGATTCTGCTGATGATCTGGATTCTGCGGATGCATTAGTTTCTACGGATATAGTTAATCCGTAGATAAGAGTTAGTTATTTTAGGATAAGATATGTAAAATATCTTCTAGAGTATTATGCATATATGTTTCTTGTAACAGAGGTTAGGGTTTCTTATAGTATAAAAGGAACCCAAGGTCATTGTATTCTGTACGTGTCAAAAACAATTCTTAGTGAATAATATAGATCCATAGAGGATCAAAGTATTTAGTATATCTTTTGTATTTATATTCTGCAATAGATACAAGCTCACAGAGATTGTCCATATAGTCTTTCTAGCGATTACATTAGTAGGCTATCGATCCATAGGCTCAAGATCTATCAAGGGTAGATCCTACATAAGTCTAAAGCCATGCACTCTTCGCATGCATAACATTAGACTGGAGGGCTTGATGATGTACCCTCTGCTCTGTTAACGAGCGTTACCATCACTCTGGTACTTAGCTTACCATTTGTACAAAGAGTAATGTTGTACCCTTCTAGATGACAAAGCCCACACCATCGTCCTACACATAATGTTGGCGTAAATTCATTCACAATGGCTACAGTAATGGAATCCGCAAACATTCAGCTAAAACACTCATAGAGTCTAACCTTTTTCGACACCTCTGTCAATGTTTGAAGCCCTACCTCTGTCAAGGTGCGAAGCCCGACCTCCAACAAGGTTCAAAGCTTGACCTCTGTCAAGGTTCGAAGCCCTGTTCGAAGCCCACCTCTGACAAGGTTCAAAGCCTAAAAGTCGTAGCCTCTCTACCTATGAACGTGGGTATGATCGAACTGGTTAAACAGAGCTGGTCAAACAGAACTGGTCAAACAGAGCTAGTCAAATAGAACTGGTCAAAGAAGAGCTGGTCAACAGCCATGATTTTAGACATTATCTCAGCCATGATCTCTGCCATGACCTCTGTAACTGCCCTCTGTAATTTCTCAGTCAGATTATTATGCCTATAAATAAGGAAGCCATCACAAGAGGTAGGGGACCGAACTACACCCATGAGATATCATCTTCTCCACAGCAATACTTTCATAACATAATCACCATGACTGATTCTCACGCCGGAGGTGGTTTGCGGGGGCTTCCCCCACACTCCGTCTAATGTAGTGTTTTCTATTTCTTATTTTTAGGTTATCTTGCACTTGGCATCACCACTATCACCCCTAATTCTGTCAATCACCATTGACGGCCTAGTATGTGCATCTTTTTGTATGATCAAGTATACTATGAATTTAAAGCCTAGATACAACACATTAGCTATCTTCAGATAAACGAACCCAAGCTTTGCACAATGCAATTTCTTCTTTACTTGTCCATGGAGTATACAGTTGTTCTTCGTCATTTCAAACAATCTTCTTTTGGCGTCTTCTTCAATGGAAATAGGGGGCTTCTTTGATGGGAGAGTCCTCACGAACGAGAAGCATAGACTTCGAAAACTGAGGTGAGTACATTTCTTCGGCATTATATTGAAGAATGGGAGACATACGTTGGTTCATATTTGGTTGTGATGATGAACCACCCGTATAGGTTTATGATCCGTAGTTGGTGGTGTCGAACAGGAAGATGTTTTTTTGTGGGTATTGGGTAAACATGCTTTATTGTGGGTATTGCTTTCGGTATGGTTGATTTTGGTAAGGTTGTTTTCGTAAAAAAACGATTGTAGTTGGAAGTTGATTTGTTGGTTTTACGGTGGAGTATTTCCGAAACGGAATGTTTCTTCGGGTGTTGGGGGAGTGTTTCGGGAGTGTTTGTTGAGACATTTTGTAAATAAAATGTTATTAATAGAGTAGATAGGTATTAAATAAGAGAGTAAAGAGTATATAAAGTGAAGTTGTGTTTAAACTGATGAATTTTATGGTATTTATAGGTAATAAAATGATAGTGGGTAATTTTCTTTACTTTTAATAAAGATATAGTATCCTTTGGATGGGGCCACATTGTTGGGTCACTGAATTCCCCAATCTTCTTCTAACAAGGAATTGAATGTAAAATAACCTAAGTATAAACAAATCACTGAGTGAACAGTAACTCAGTGAGTCATCTTCAGGATGCTTAGACCGAGCCTAAGAAGAAAGGTTCTCCATTCAGTGAGGCGGAACTCAGTGAGTGTGATCTAAGCCAAGAAGAAGGTGATGGGTTCAGTGAGGATGACAATAACTCACTGAACCCTAGGAGTCCTCAACAACTTCATGGTACTAAAGACTGATGACTTGAAGACTGAAGTTTTGGCGGGACTGGGCGGGAAAGTTTGATCTGTTTCACAAAAGTGCTTTATCACTTTAAGGTCAAACTTTCCTTAAATGGTTAAAACCAGGCTGTCATCAGAAAGTGCCTTTTGGACATAACCCAAAGAAGGTTCCCTTGCCAGAGAATAAAATCTATCAGGATTTTATTGAGGAACACTTAGGTCCATTATATAATAGGGTTGTTCACATTTGTGTATAAATAGGTAGCATAAGAGAGGAGTAAAAGTTGACAAGTTTGTGCAATTAATGCAAAGCATTCACAAACCACTTTTACTCCTCCAAAGAACAACATAACCCCTGAGATAGCTCAGTGGGTCCTGAAAGTTGTCACTCAACATTGTTTGAGTTTAGAGAGGAGTCAATACCACACTTGTCGTTTTCAATCCCAAGTGTTATTCCGCAAACACTTGGGCACGATTCTTTTGATTAACTTCTAATATAGAATTAAACGTTGAAAAATATTGTCTCTTATGTTTACATTGCTTTATTGTTAATCATTTATACATCTTTGTTAAAAGTCATACAACTTGGTTACTTTAGCTTTCTAGTTACAGTTAACCAAGTAAAAGGGACCAACAAGTGGTATCAGAGCCTCTGATTTGTAAAATTTAAACCTGTTTTCAAAAACTTAAGAGTGCTCAAGTTTTTTAAAATCAAGATCCCACTATGACTGACATAGATGTTCCCCAAATTGTCAACAAAAATGGTGGAAGTTATTCAGCAACTGCCCCTCGACTAGAAGTTGGCAAATTTAATAAGTGGAAAAAGCGAATGCTTTGCTACTTAACTGGGATGGAACCATATTACATTAAGTTGATTAATGATGGTCCATATGTCCCAACAACTGCCCAAGGTTTAATTAAACCTGAAGCTCAGTGGACCCCAGATGAAAGGAGGGTGGTCAATCAAGACCAGCGCCTGAAAAGCATCATTATATCATGCCTTCCGGATGATATAATGGAATCAGTGATAAACTGTCCCACTGCCCAGCAGACATGGACTGACCTGGTTCATAGCTATGAAGGGCCTTCTGATACCAAAGAGAATAGAATCATGGACCTAAAGCTTGAATTCAATACCTTCAGGGCCAAGGATTCTGAAAGTCTCTCTGAGACTTATACTCAGTATAAGACCCTCCTGAATGAGCTGACCAATGATGGTGTTATACTGTCAAAACATGAGATTAATGTTGGTTTTGTCAATAGTCTCCCTGAGAAGTGGTTAAACTTCTCTCATGGATTGAGAAATGCAAACCACATTCAGAACCTTGAGCTCCCTGCCATCTATGGGAAGTTTGTCTATGAAGACAATCTTATCACCAGGAGATACCCTGGTAAAGCTCAGGAGACCAAAAAGACCTTGACAATTTCACCCATATCAACTGCTTTCTATTCAAAAGGTGTTGTGCAGGATTTTCAGGATAGATCTGATGATGAGGTTGACCTAAGAACCAGTGAGGAGTACCTAAATGATCTTCAAATTGAATTTCAAGAAAGGGCACTCCTTGCTAATTCAAAAAGGTTTTTTAAGAAAAACAAATTTCCTTCAAAAGCAAATGAGAACACTGAATGTTTTAAATGTGGCAAAATGGGCCATTTTGCTAAAGATTGTTTTTCAAAAACAACCTCAGAACCATCTTTCAAATTTTCAGGAAGTAACTCTTTTTCAGGCCCCAGCAAATTTCAACCAAAAATGCTTCAGTCTAGTCAAAGATTTGAAAAATTCCCTCAAATTGACTTTGAATCCAAATACAGAAAGGCAAAAGCTAAACTTGCCCTTCTTGAATCATCCTCAACAGTCTCTCAGCCTCCTCAGGCTCCAAAGCCTTCTCAAGCCAAGAACAAAGGGCTTGTTGCTGAAACATGTGACTGGGATGAGGTTGAAGTGTCCTCTGATGATGAAGTTCACATCAGTGCCCTGATGGCTCTATCAGATGACAACAAGCTTGCTGTGGGGAAGAGTCATGCAAGAAATGGTGAATGGGTTAACATGACTATGAGGAAGGTAAACCTTTTACTTTCTATGGATGATAATGATAATTGGAAATCTTACTTAGATTATATTAATGTTGATCTTGAGTATGTTGAAGAGCAGAGACTTAATTTGTTTTCAAAATTTAACAAACTGAGTTTTGAATTAAATCATAGTAGAGATGAACTACTTGCTTTTAAACAAGCCAAGCTTGAAAGTGTTACACTTCAAATTCAAAACTCGGAACTAGTAAAACAAAATCAAGCTCTTCAGGAAGAACTTAAGAAAGAAAAGGAAATTATTTGGAAATGGATTCAGAAAAACCCCAAACTTAATGAAACACTGAGTTTCACACCCAACTCCAAAAAGGCTGGTTTGGGTGATGATCAACTCACTGAAATTTCTGGGAAGAGTAGTCATTCAACAACTTTTCTGTCAACCAACATACTTTCTAGCAAAGAACTTGCTCCTAAACCCAGTGATTGGATTAAAAGAAACAATCCTGATAGTAATGCCAAATTTTAATACTGGAAGAATCCTGGAGCCTGAAAGTCAGGCTATCAAGGAGCTGCTAGGAGTCACTGATGAACTTAGTCCTACTGAGTCCATCACTGAGTCTAAGTCTGATTCACCACTCCCTCCACTGAAACAACTTCAAGGAGCTGAACCCAATTCTGACCTTGCACCATTAGTCTATCAACCACATTCTCCCAAAGAGAAATCAGGGTTAGGAAAGACTATTCTGAAAAGACCTACTCCTGCACCCACTGAACACCAAAAACCTTCAGTACCCACTGAAGTGAAGCATGAAAGCACTGATTCAAAGGTTGATCAGCTTGCTGAACTTGTCAGGATGCTGACTGAGAAAATTGAGTCTACTGATAAATTCTCAGACTCTAAATCTAACAGGCCCTCAGTATCCTCAAGTTCTTCAAAACCAAAAACCACACCCAGACATTCAGGGAGATGTGAACTGTGCAATTATCCAAATCACAGCACTAATAAATGCTACAGAGTCCTGTTTTATATGATATGCAAACAAGAGGACCACAGAACTTGTGATCACATCCCCCACACTGCTTCTTTAAAAGCAAGAGGTCTATACAAAAACCAAGGCTATCAGTATGCCACACCTTCCAAACAAAGACTGAAGGCTAAGCCTTTCTCGCCATGTCCTCACTGTGGTTTCAATGATCATCTTTCTGATGATTGTATGATGAAAAATTGATGTGACATCTGTGGAGATCCCTCCCATGAAACCAAGGGACATGAGAAAGTTATTCAGTCCAGAAGGAAAAACCAGACCAACACTTCTCTGTCACCTGAGGCATCAACCTCCACAAAATGTAAAACATGTGGAAGCTCAGGCCACACAACTTCAGACCATGATTCATTAACTGAGTTCAAAAAGTCCCTGAGGACTAAGCCCACTAGAAAGTGGGTCAACAAGAAAAACTAACCCAGTTTACTGTTTGTGCAGAAACACATCAAGGATCCTACTTGGCATCTAGACAGTGGATGCTCCAGAAGTATGACTGGTGTGAAAAGTTTTCATAACAAATATGTGGAAGAACTAGGACCCAAAGTAGTATTTGGTGATAACTCATCAGCTCCCACTGAAGGTTATGGTTCAGTAAACTGCAATGGTATAGTTTTTACAAGAATAGCTTATGTTAATGGTCTCAAGTACAACCTGATAAGTGTTTCCCAACTATGTGATGCCAAATACATAGTTTAGTTTGATGACAAGAGAGGGACCATCTTTAATGCCAATAAGGAAGTTGTGTTGATTGCCCCTAGGAGGGATGATGTATATGTCCTTGACATGTCATCCCTGACTCAAAATGGGACTTGTCTATTCTCAAAGGCAAGTGAGATAATCAACTGGCTATGGCATAAGAGACTCTCTCATCTCAACTTCAAGTGCATCAACAACCTGGCCAAACAGAACAAAGTTCTGGGCCTTCCATCCCTGGTGTATACCAAAGACAAGCCTTGTTCTGCTTGTGAAAAAGGAAAACACCACAGGGCATCATTCAAAACCAAACAAACTTTTTCCATCAAAAGCTGCCTACATCTTCTTCATATGGACCTCTTTGGACCTGTCAGTGCAATGTCCATTCACCATGAGAAGTATACTCTGGTCATAGTGGATGAATACTCAAGTTATACTTGGGTTTACTTCCTGACCAAAAAGAGTCAGGCAGCTGAAACCATCATGTCATTTGTCAGGAACATTGAATATCAAAATGATGTCAAAGTTAAACAAATTAGATCTGACAATAGTGTTTCTATGATGAGAAAGAAATTTCTCAAAATTTCACTTCTCCCTATACTCCTGAACAAAATGGAGTAGTTGAAAGGAGAAATAGAACACTCATTGAGGCAGCAAGAACAATGTTAAATGGCTCAATCCTCTCAAAACATTTTTGGACTGAGGCAGTTAAAACAGCTTGCTACACTCAAAATAGGTTAATCATTGTGAAGAGGCACAATAAGACTCTTTATGAGATATTCAAAGGAAGAATCCCTGACATCAGCTACTTTCATGTATTTGGGTGCCCTGTGTTTATTCATAATCACAAGGATCATTTGGGTAAATTTGATGCCAATGCTGATGATGGATACTTCCTGGGATATTCTCTGGTTTCTAAAGCTTTCAGGGTGTTCAACACTAGGAGACAACAAACTGAGGAAACTTATCACATTACTGTTGATGAGAGCACTGAATCCATCAGGTTCTCAAATTCCTCAGTTGAAGAAATTGGAATTGATGACTCAACAAGGTATCCTCCTGATGAGTATCATCCTGAGAACAATCCCTCAACCCAATACCAAGCTGATGCTGACGTCTCCTATTACATCATCCCTCACAACCTACCTCAACCACCCATCAGTGAGTTCATTGAAACTCAGCATGTCTCCAATGAGACTGCAACCATTGAACAAACTATTCAGGAACCTTCAGAACAAATTGTTCCTACAGAAGTCACTAAAGCACATAGTGATGAGTCACCTCATCTTCCTGAGTCTGAACCTAATCAGGCTCCTTCAAGCTCAAATTCCGTTCCCAAACCTCAGGATAGCTGGACTAGATCCAAAATCATTGAGCTTGTGAACATCATTGGTGAACCCACTGAAGGCATGCTCACAAGAAGCAAGGATACTAAACTCAAGGCCGCCACTGCCAATATATGTCTTTATGCTGACTATCTCTCAGAGATTGAGCCTAAAAATGTCAAAGAAGCCCTGACTTATGAAAGTTGGGTTCAGGCCATGAGAGATGAATTGGAAAAATTTGACAGAAATGATGTCATGACCCTTGTTGAATGCCCCCAGGGTGTTTTAATAATTGGTATGAAATGGGTCTTTAAAAACAAGACTGATGAGAATGGCACAGTCATCAAAAATAAAGCAAGACTCGTTGCCAAAGGATATAATCAATAGGAAGGTATAGACTATGAGGAAACCTTTGCACCTGTTGCTAGAATGGAAGCCATAAGGATCTTCCTTGCCTATGCAACTTACATGAACTTTAAAGTTTACCAAATGGATGTTAAAAGTGCATTCCTGAATGGAAACATCAAAGAAGATGTTTATGTGCAACAGCCACCTGGTTTCAAAAGTAGTGAATACCCCAACCATGTCTACAAGCTTAACAAAGCCCTTTATGGACTGAAACAAGCACCCAGGGCATGGTATGAAACTCTTTCAGCCTTCCTGATCCAAAACAAGTTTGTCAGAGGAAAGATTGACAACACACTTGTCACAACTCACCATTTCAGGTCATTTCAGGTCATTTCCCGAACTTTGGAAAAACACTATTCATCAAACACTATTCATCAAAACACTATTCATCAGTTTACTATTCATCGTTTTCGAGGTCAATTTGATATTCTGAGAAACTTTTGGGAAATTTACTATTCACGGAACACTATTCATTGCGGGAAAAGATTTCATCATTCACATGCATTACACATTTCGTCGTAAATTTAGTTTACGGGTATTCAAATTCGCGTAACCGTATTGGTTCAGGTGCGAATTCATGCATTATCAGTAATAACATTTCATACGGACTGGGGATAGTCTGCATATCATCAGTAGGTCATTTACATGTTATACCACTCTTAGGATTTTCAAATTACTATATTCAGTATATTTAACGTTTTACGTATTATGATTTCTAAATAAACGTTAACACCCGGTTATTACACGACGAATATATCTAAATATTCCCACAATGGTCCCGACATATTTTTATATCCATTTTAACATCATAAAAGTTATAACATTCAGTTACCCAGTATTTTGGAAATTTATTTTATATATAACGTACGCGTATGAATATAACGACGGTTTTCGTTAAAACTAAACATTAATCACCCGATCACTCAGTAAATGTACCCAGCATATTTTTAATATGTTTTTAACATTATTATAACTTTATCTCATCCCGGTTAACTTCGTGAACATTTATTGCTGTTAAACCCGGTACCCGATTTTAACGAATAACGCGTAATAACACTTAACGCTACACTATATTTTCTAAGTGATCAAAACCGTTTTGGCTACTCCTTTTCACACCCAAAACCGGCCATGTGCCACCCTTTTTAACCCCTAGCATTAACTTAACCCTTTTATACTAATAAACCTTTTACAACATAACTTTACCAAATTACATAATCATAATTCACAATATTTTGGCTAAGATCAAAACTTGCTCATCTCTTCCATTTTTTCTCCAAACCCACGACCCATAATTGATCTCCATGATCAAGTGATCATTTTCCATAAAGTAAAACACTAAACTTGTTCATTTTACATGCCTAATCAAGAATCAAGCAACAAAAACACAAGAACATCAAGCATAATCATCCTATAATCATCTCATTTTGTCAAGTAAGTTTTCATCTTTATTTTTTCATGGATCATCCTATTTTTACATGTATTTCACTAGTATCATGCTAAAAACCATGTACAAGTAGCTATACCACACTTTATTTTGGCTAAAAAGAAACATACAAACCCTAACTTTTTAGTTATGAATCCCCTTGCTCTAATAACTTGGTTAGGAGTCCATGGCACCCTAAGAAGGTGTATGGTAGGATTAGATTAGCTATGTGGTGATTACAAGAGGTTTGGTGATGGTAGAAATTAGTTATAAACCTTGAAAACTTGATTTGGAACCTATTTTAGACATGCTGTCCCGTTTTGTAAAAACCTGGAAAATCAGTAAACACCAAGGGAACTTTGGCAAAATTTTTAGAAAATACTTTCAAAAACGAATCCGTAGGCGAAAGAACGGATTAAAAAGAGTTTATAACGAAGAAGTTATGATTTTTGCAAGATTGTTGACGAAAAGTATTTTCTGGAAATTTGTTTGCTGTTGGACGTTTTTCATTGAACAAAAAGAGACTTTAGACGTAACCCGGAGGAGCCGAGCTTTCCAAAATATATTACTACATACTAAGACGTAACCGTGGATATAAAGAACAAGTAAAACGGACAAGTAACGACAAAGATATACTCGTTTGAATATCGGCTAAAACCCTTTTATAATTGACAGCTTTTATTAAATTTGGCGCAAAAACTACGAAGTACATTTTTGAGCTAGAAGTAATATCAAGTACCGAGCTTTATAACTAACGTAGTATTAGTTATTATGAGTATATTTTCATCATTTCAAGGATTACAACCCGAGTATTTCAACGCTAACATGGAAATTTACGTTATATATATATAAGTATATATATTATAACTAGCTATTTATATTTTCTAATAGCAATATTTTTCCAACTTCTTGGATTATATACTTTTGATAACAACAAGTGTTTTTCAAAGAGTAGAGTGGTATAGGAAACATGTGCATGGACATTCATAACATCATTTCATGATCTAAAGTAGATCGTTCATCATTCATATTAGGTTGCGGCTAGTGTGCGCGCCTTGTTTTTCAGCTCATTACATGTTCATGGTACCATCATATTGGGTTGCAACAGCTAATTGTTCATTGGTGTTCATTTCATTTCATCACGGTTTCATCAGTTGAGGTGAGTTTTCATAGCCCCGTTTTCAATTCAACATTTTGATTGTTTTCAAATCCCACGGGGGGAATACATTGCATCAATCAGTTTTAGTACGAGCCCAAGTATTCAAACATGTACATAGCTTAAGTTACCTTGCCATGTGACAAGTCCCCTGTAACATCATGAACCGTTAATTTACCGTTAAGCGAGAGTGAGTGGATAGATCTATCGAGGGTGACGCCTCCATCCGTGGTAGTGAGTACCAACAGTAAGCGGATGCATGTCATGTCTTTTACATTTGAATGTTTCGGCAGAACATTCGGGAGGGGCATAGAATTTCATCAGTCATAGCTTCGGTGTCATGAGCTTAAGGCTATTGTACAATTTTCATGAGATTTTTATCTTGCACTTTTACTTGTGGTGGTCGTACATTATTACATTTTACAAACCTATGGAATTCACCAACATTCGTGTTGACGTTTTAGCAATGTATTTCAGGTTATTAAGGTAGCTCATGTGACATGCATTTGGACCTTCATGGAGTCGCGGAGTCGACGCGTCTCATCATTATTTCATGCACTTATGTAAACGTTTGATCTAGTATGACTTGTTTTTCATAAACATGCAACACATTTTGGGGACCTCATTTTGTAAACTCTGGATTATTTCAATGATCAAATGCAGTATTTTCCAAACGACACTTTAGGTCGTTCAATGTAACTGTAACTGTGGTGCTATGACAGACACCCCCAGGTATTCCATTCCGCTGCAAGTCAGGTAAATTGGGGGTGTGACAGATTGGCATCAGAGCTAAGGTTATAGCGAACTAGGATGTATCTTGGACCCTAGACTATAACCACATCATCATAGCATCTCATCATTTCATCATAAGTGCATAATCATGATACATGTTGTTTCATACATACCCTGTGCGAGTTATTTATACTCATATCCGTATATGTATATCATTTTATTGACCTGGTTCACAAGTGACATGTCTTCAGATACTCACCCTGACATCCTTTTATAGGATTCCGACATTGAAGATGCCTTGTCATCTTCCACTACCATTATACCATCAGTTGCACTTACACCACCATTAGTACTATTGATTTGCCATAGGAACAGAGTCTTCCTATCATTCAGCCCGTACATAGAATGCCTTTTGATAGTGTATTCAGAATTTATCTTAATGGACTTATTAGGATGCTAATTGCAAGGAAGATAGTGTGTTTTCTTTCCATCACTAGTAGGACACTTACTACTCAGGTACTATCACCACCATCAGTTACTTATTACACTATTGGCCTTCCCACATTGTGTACTTTAGTTTCACCTTTTGGATGTCGCGAGGTAGCGCGAAAGAGGGTAGTATTTCATTCACTGGTACCATCCTTGTCATTTTCCTTTTTCTTTCCCACTTGCCATGAACTAGATAACATCTAGTAGATAATACCAATAACACGGACTCAACAGAAACATCCGCAGATTCTTCATGAATGGTTCAGAACCTACATTATCTAAGATTTGATAGATGCACAACTTCAGACACCACTTCAGGACTATCTCGACCTTATGATGCCACAAACCTGATTTCACACAGAGGGACACCAGGAAGTCCCTAGACCAGATTTATATCCTCACTAGCTTTTACTATTATCCTAGCCACAGAAGGTGTGGAACAACAATCTAGGTTGCAATGCTGCTCAACAATCACCCAAAGGACAAGAAATGAATAGAGCCTTTGCTGCAGAATCGCACACAAAGAGAAGGTATATTGGAAAGTTACCTTACTACAACCTGTGTAATCAATATCACCAAGGTCATTGCAGTAAAACGTGTGGAGTGTGCAAGAAGCAGGGTCATCGGACTGAAAATTGTAGGAAACTCACAAATAAGAAAATCCTAGGGAATTGCTTCAAATGTGGAAACCTTGGGCATTTCAAGAATGACTGCCCGGAACTAAGGAACAAGGAAAAATCAGGAACTTGGAATCAAGACTGAATCGCTCGAGGAATAGCGTGAGTTGTTGAAAGAGAACCGTCAGGATATTAGAAACATCAAGGATAACAACAATACTTCAGCAGCAGGAGCTTTGTTTCAATATATAAACCGTAGTTCGAGCCCTTTAGGGTTGTATCTTTCCTTTTGTACTTACCGTTGGTACGATGACATGACCTAGTGGTATTAAGCACTTTCCTATCCAATGTAGTATCTATCCTTTGTTACCTAGGTGATAATCATAACCATCGTTTACTCCATTTTCTATCCCAATTGCTCAGACTTCAATCGTTTCGCAACATTTTAGCATTGTCTCATCAGGGATTAGGTTGATTTCGTATTTGACGAATTAGTAGACTATTACCATTCGACAAGATTCACCCACTTATCCAATACACCATTCAAGCTATTTTACTATCCTATGAGGAAATTGTTTTACAGAAAAATTTCTGTAGTAAGCTATTTTATTACCATCCTATAAATTGATTTTTCTGTTATTACACCAAGTATTTACTATTATTACGCGAGGCAATTTTCATGTTACTTGAAAGAAAACATCAGGACACCATTTTTATAACAATGCGTTGAACACCATCTAAAACTTTTGATAAAAGTTATGATAATTTGACAAAATCCAACATCGCATCATTAGTCCTCAATTATACATAGCCTGATCACCTATGTAAAATTCAGGAAGGATTATGCCATGAAGGAAATAATTACCTTTTCAAAGGATTGTTGATAACAATCTTCATCCAAAAGTTTTGTAAACAAAGGAACTCTTTCATAAACATCCCTTTTGCCGAACTATCCCTGAATACTTACCCCACCAGTCACTCATTCAGACATTAAGTTGGATTTTCCCATTGACTTCCCTAGAAGAGACTTTCCATATCAATTACATGCAGGATTCCTTTATACAATAAAAGCAATGAAAGGATTACAGAACTACTAACCAGAACTAGAAGTATATAGTGAGAGAATTCATAACTCAACAACAATCCTCAGATACTGCGAGACCATCCTAATCACCATCTCAGACTTAGTTGTCCAATGTCATTATTCAAGGGTACTAGCTATACTGAGCTACAGGATTTAGCTCAATATAAATGTCCGCAGGACAACACAATAGAAATAAACCAAGCTTCTAATTGAGACAGTAGAGCATTTCATTTAAACATGGCCTCATCCATACATGAACTTTCCTGCAGTAAGTTTTCACAAAGGACTATTGTTTGAAACAAGAATATCAATGTAGATTCCTCTAAGTCATTATGTCTAGAAATTTTAGATAACCTCACCTTCATACCAAGCAAGGGATCAAACCGGAACATATCTCCTCATCTACATGGGAAAACAGAATAGACATTCATCGACACAACACCAAGTGATACCTTCGTCTTGCCAATTACAATGATAAACAATTTCAGGACTTAAGTTAGTCTAAATACCTATGCTTGTAGTTATGCCAGATAACCATCAATAGACATTATACAACCTCAGGAACTAAGTGTTAGACATCCATGCATTTAAGCGAACATTTTCTATACTACCATTCTATCCTTGTCAGTGTTTTCACTTTTAAATAAAGTTGATGCGTTTCCATAAATCACATACCTTGTGGAAAAATGATTTCTGAAATTCCTATTTTGAACAAGTACGATCCTTTTTGGTCAAACTTTAGCAACACTATTGTACAATGAGAAATATACATAGACATCAAACTTTGGTAAGCAGTCTTAATCACAACATGTTTGAAAACATTTTTTCTACTTCATAACTACTGAAATTTTGAATCATCAGGAAAAATATTACTTAGTAAATCATTTGCTCCATTTTTCTTAGTTCGTTTATTCAGAAAAAGATTTCAACGAAAACTCACAATCGCGAGACAAATTTCCAGAACCAATTTCCCTACAACATCGCTTATGCATTTAGGATTTGTGACTTGACAATAAAGAATATTTGGAATATGTGATGAAGGAATTAGGAGGAACATCACAAATTGATCACGAACTTCAGTAGTGGAGACCAAACCCAATAGACAAAGAAGGACATATGTCTTATCATTCGTTGGAACAAAACGCAAGGAACCAAATTGTTACCTATATTCTATCGCTTTCAGATAACGCCAAGTTCGAAGGACCGAACGTTGTGGAATTAGTCACAAAGGTTTATTGTACCCATTTCAGTTATTTTCCTGTTAAGGAAACCGATTCACCTTGGACTTCATGTAATTATTTCAGAATTTCCTTCAGAAACCCATTTAGATGGAAACATCACCGATCATCCTCAGACCAATGGTCAAAGCGAGAGAACAATTCAAACATAGGAAGGTATGCTCAGAGCATGAGTGATTGACCCTAGAAATGGTTGGACTAATCATTTAACATAAATCAAATTCATCTACAACAATAGTTATCACACCAACAGCGAGAAACTGGCAGAAGTTAGATTGGTACATAACACATATCATTTGGATTGGGTATCCTGAACAACAAACCATCCAGATTCAAGTGGGAGAACAAACTAAGTTAAAGGCTATGCTTTGGATTGGCATGATACAAATTGGATAACAAGAAAGGTTGAACCTTTAGCATATTGGACTATTTAAGATTCATTTTAGAATCGACCAACTAGCATACAAACTTGAGTTCTGGCAGAATTCAGCAGTATATATTACCAGTGTCACATTTAAAACATTAAGAAGCGCAGACCATCGATTGATGGGCCAAACTCAGAAAAAGCTCAACTCATTAGTTCAGTAGGCATTCATGAGATAACCAGAAATTTTCTACAAGTCAAGAATCAGTTACAAGTTCAATAAGTCGTAAACCATTAAAACTTCAAGTTCTGCAGAGTTAGCAGAAAGTTCTGCCTAGGAAAGGCATGTTATCGTTCAGAAAACTTGGAAAGTTACACCAACATACACTGGACCATTTATATTTTGACAGGGTAGGCCTAGTGGCCGTTAGATTTGAACAATGCCAGAGAACAACAGGATTACACGAACATATTTCACATTTTCAGATCCCCAGAAATGACTTTCAGATGAGTCACTCATGATTCCATTGGAAGGGATCCATCCCAAATGACAATCTTAGACCTTGTAAGAGAACCAGCAGAAACCATGGACCGTGTGGTCAAACAGTTGAAATAGAGTCGAATTCCTATCGTTAGAGTTCGCTGGAATTCTCGAATATCATCACCTTTTCACCAATACATTCTCAGAGACCAACATAAACTGAACTTCGGGACGAAGTTCCTTTTAGGGGGGAAGACTGTCACAACTCACCATTTCAGGTCATTTCAGGTCATTTCCCGAACTTTGGAAAAACACTATTCATCAAACACTATTCATCAAAACACTATTCATCAGTTTACTATTCATCATTTTCGAGGTCAATTTGATATTCTGAGAAACTTTTGGGAAATTTACTATTCACGGAACACTATTCATTGCGGGAAAAGATTTCATCATTCACATGCATTACACATTTCGTCGTAAATTTAGTTTACGGGTATTCAAATTCGCGTAACCGTATTGGTTCAGGTGCGAATTCATGCATTATCAGTAATAACATTTCATACGGACTGGGGATAGTCTGCATATCATCAGTAGGTCATTTACATGTTATACCACTCTTAGGATTTTCAAATTACTATATTCAGTATATTTAACGTTTTACGTATTATGATTTCTAAATAAACGTTAACACCCGGTTATTACACGACGAATATATCTAAATATTCCCACAATGGTCCCGACATATTTTTATATCCATTTTAACATCATAAAAGTTATAACATTCAGTTACCCAGTATTTTGGAAATTTATTTTATATATAACGTACGCGTATGAATATAACGACGGTTTTCGTTAAAACTAAACATTAATCACCCGATCACTCAGTAAATGTACCCAGCATATTTTTAATATGTTTTTAACATTATTATAACTTTATCTCATCCCGGTTAACTTCGTGAACGTTTATTGCTGTTAAACCCGGTACCCGATTTTAACGAATAACGCGTAATAACACTTAACGCTACACTATATTTTCTAAGTGATCAAAACCGTTTTGGCTACTCCTTTTCACACCCAAAACCGGCCATGTGCCACCCTTTTTAACCCCTAGCATTAACTTAACCCTTTTATACTAATAAACCTTTTACAACATAACTTTACCAAATTACATAATCATAATTCACAATATTTTGGCTAAGATCAAAACTTGCTCATCTCTTCCATTTTTTCTCCAAACCCACGACCCATAATTGATCTCCATGATCAAGTGATCATTTTCCATAAAGTAAAACACTAAACTTGTTCATTTTACATGCCTAATCAAGAATCAAGCAACAAAAACACAAGAACATCAAGCATAATCATCCTATAATCATCTCATTTTGTCAAGTAAGTTTTCATCTTTATTTTTTCATGGATCATCCTATTTTTACATGTATTTCACTAGTATCATGCTAAAAACCATGTACAAGTAGCTATACCACACTTTATTTTGGCTAAAAAGAAACATACAAACCCTAACTTTTTAGTTATGAATCCCCTTGCTCTAATAACTTGGTTAGGAGTCCATGGCACCCTAAGAAGGTGTATGGTAGGATTAGATTAGCTATGTGGTGATTACAAGAGGTTTGGTGATGGTAGAAATTAGTTATAAACCTTGAAAACTTGATTTGGAACCTATTTTAGACATGCTGTCCCGTTTTGTAAAAACCTGGAAAATCAGTAAACACCAAGGGAACTTTGGCAAAATTTTTAGAAAATACTTTCAAAAACGAATCCGTAGGCGAAAGAACGGATTAAAAAGAGTTTATAACGAAGAAGTTATGATTTTTGCAAGATTGTTGACGAAAAGTATTTTCTGGAAATTTGTTTGCTGTTGGACGTTTTTCATTGAACAAAAAGAGACTTTAGACGTAACCCGGAGGAGCCGAGCTTTCCAAAATATATTACTACATACTAAGACGTAACCGTGGATATAAAGAACAAGTAAAACGGACAAGTAACGACAAAGATATACTCGTTTGAATATCGGCTAAAACCCTTTTATAATTGACAGCTTTTATTAAATTTGGCGCAAAAACTACGAAGTACATTTTTGAGCTAGAAGTAATATCAAGTACCGAGCTTTATAACTAACGTAGTATTAGTTATTATGAGTATATTTTCATCATTTCAAGGATTACAACCCGAGTATTTCAACGCTAACATGGAAATTTACGTTATATATATATAAGTATATATATTATAACTAGCTATTTATATTTTCTAATAGCAATATTTTTCCAACTTCTTGGATTATATACTTTTGATAACAACAAGTGTTTTTCAAAGAGTAGAGTGGTATAGGAAACATGTGCATGGACATTCATAACATCATTTCATGATCTAAAGTAGATCGTTCATCATTCATATTAGGTTGCGGCTAGTGTGCGCGCCTTGTTTTTCAGCTCATTACATGTTCATGGTACCATCATATTGGGTTGCAACAGCTAATTGTTCATTGGTGTTCATTTCATTTCATCACGGTTTCATCAGTTGAGGTGAGTTTTCATAGCCCCGTTTTCAATTCAACATTTTGATTGTTTTCAAATCCCACGGGGGGAATACATTGCATCAATCAGTTTTAGTACGAGCCCAAGTATTCAAACATGTACATAGCTTAAGTTACCTTGCCATGTGACAAGTCCCCTGTAACATCATGAACCGTTAATTTACCATTAAGCGAGAGTGAGTGGATAGATCTATCGAGGGTGACGCCTCCATCCGTGGTAGTGAGTACCAACAGTAAGCGGATGCATGTCATGTCTTTTACATTTGAATGTTTCGGCAGAACATTCGGGAGGGGCATAGAATTTCATCAGTCATAGCTTCGGTGTCATGAGCTTAAGGCTATTGTACAATTTTCATGAGATTTTTATCTTGCACTTTTACTTGTGGTGGTCGTACATTATTACATTTTACAAACCTATGGAATTCACCAACATTCGTGTTGACGTTTTAGCAATGTATTTCAGGTTATTAAGGTAGCTCATGTGACATGCATTTGGACCTTCATGGAGTCGCGGAGTCGACGCGTCTCATCATTATTTCATGCACTTATGTAAACGTTTGATCTAGTATGACTTGTTTTTCATAAACATGCAACACATTTTGGGGACCTCATTTTGTAAACTCTGGATTATTTCAATGATCAAATGCAGTATTTTCCAAACGACACTTTAGGTCGTTCAATGTAACTGTAACTGTGGTGCTATGACAGACACCCCCAGGTATTCCATTCCGCTGCAAGTCAGGTAAATTGGGGGTGTGACAACACTGTTCATCTACAGAACAAAGAATGATGTCATTCTTGTCCAAGTATATGTTGATGACATCATCTTTGGCTCAACAAGTTACAAACTTTGCAAACAGTTTGAGAAACTGATGACCACAATGTTTGAAATGAGCATGATGGGTGAACTCACATATTTTCTTGGACTTCAAATTAAACAAACTAAAAATAGAATATCCATTTGCCAAGAAAAATACCTCAATAACCTACTGAAGAAGTATGAGCTCACTGACTGCTCTTCAGTTAAGACTCCTATGGTTCCTCCTAACAACCTTGGCCCTGATCTCACTGGAAAATCAGTGAATCAAACCCAATACAGAGGAATGATTGGCTCCCTAATGTACTTACTTGCCTCAAGGTCTAATATCCAATTCTCAATCTGCCTGTGTGTAAGATACCAGGCTGACCCTAAAGAATCACATCTCACTGCTGTCAAGAGAATCATCAGGTACCTAAAGGGTACTCCAAACCTTGGTTTGTATTACCCAAAATGTTCAGGATTTGATCTCAAAGGGTACACTGACTCTAACTATGCAGGATGTAATATGGATAGGAAAAGTACTTCAGGATCCTGCCAATTTCTTGGTGGTAAACTTGTGTGTTGGAGTACAAAGAAACAATAGTCAGTGGCCATGTCCTCAGCTGAAGCTGAATATATGGCTGCTGCAAGATGTTGTGCAAATGTACTATGGATGAAGAGCCAACTTAGTGACTATGGCATTCAGTATAAGATGGTACCTATCTTTTGTGATAATACAAGTGCCATAGCCATCTCAAACAATCCAGTACTTCATCAAAGAACCAAACACATTGACATCAGATACCACTTCATCAGGGACCACATCACTAATGGAAAAATTGAACTACATTTCATCCCCACTGAGTATCAGCCAGCTGATATCTTCACTAAACCTTTGGATGAACCCACTTTAACAAGATTGAAAGCTGAACTGGGCATGCTGGACATAGAATCAGGAAACTGATCAAAAGTGTTCCAACATGATGTAAATTCTCTAGGTCCCTGATCACACCCTTCCTGAAAACTCTTTTTTTTTTTACCGAATGAAAAATTCATTCAGGGGGCTCAGGATGAAAAATGGCATTGAATACCCTAACTAAATGCTCTAAGTACTTAGTTAGTTAATGTCCCAAGTAGGTAACTGAATCCTATTTAATATAGGAATATATGTCACTTACACAACTGGCATCCACTCCTTGGGCCCCCACTTCTCTCTCACCAAACACCACTAGTTGTAATGATTTTTTCTCTGCAAAAGTGCATTATTTGTAGAGCCTCACAACTGTTCACCCATGATGTGACAGAAAACAGGGGTAATGAGAATCGTGATATTAAATGCGGATTTCAAACCAATATTATTATGCCGCTTCGGTTGAATAATTTAAACCTTTGGTATCTACAATATCACTACCCTAATTCCCACCCTATAAATACCCCCACAAAGAAGAACACACACACGCTTTAAAAATCTTAACAAAACTCTTGCAAAATTATTTCAAGAACTCTTGCTTTCAAAATTTGTGTGTGCTTCTTCTTTATTCAAAACCAAACCTTTTTATCAAATTAAAATGGCATCTTCAAAGGTCATAAAATACGCACTCAATGTGGAATTCAAATGGAAAGCGTAGACCTTACCAAAAACAATGTGGTGGGGAACTTTGCCTACCCTGAAGGGTTTCCTGAATACAGGAATGTGGTAAAGTTCCTACAAAACTGTTTTCTTACCACCACATTCACAAAGACCCCCTCAGTCATCTATCATGACTACTTGAGGGAATTTTGGTGCACAGCGGTGGTTGAAAACCCTGATGCGCCAAAGGAGGCCAAAATCAAGTTCTTAGTGAAGAATGGGACTAGGTCCCTTATTCTTGACTACAAAACCTTTGTCAAAGCCACTGGCCTTGACTACACTGAGACTTTTGTATCCCCACCTACTGAAGAGGAAGTTAAACAACTCCTCTTAAAACTAGGGCCCTATGACAAACATCATCCTGATGTTACTCTAGGGGCCCTACTGAACAAAGCCCCCATCATCAAAACATGGTTCCCTGCCCCTTGGAGGATCATGATGACATTTGTAATTCAGGTCCTTGGGGGGAATAACTCCTCAACTGAGCAACTAAACACTACTCAATCAATGATAGTGTACTGTCTCATTGAGGGTAAAAAGATTAACCTTGGAGAAATTATCTTCAGGGACCTCATAGGCAAATTGGGT
Source organism: Artemisia argyi (assembly GCA_030686995.1). Taxonomy (NCBI): domain Eukaryota; kingdom Viridiplantae; phylum Streptophyta; class Magnoliopsida; order Asterales; family Asteraceae; genus Artemisia; species Artemisia argyi. The sequence continues at coordinate 200,003,942 of CM060702.1, forward strand.
GGGAAGTCTAGGCAAAAACACATGTCTTACCCTAGATTCATTTCCTGTGCCCTGAATGACCTACCAGGGTCTGAGTATATCAAGCCTGACAGTGTCGGCTTTGAACCTGATGTCTTACATAAGGCAAATTACTCACGTGACCATAATGAGGTAACACCCGTCGCCTTGACCACATACATGCTGACTGCTATCCAGGGTGACAACATCATTTCACCAATTCCCTCTCCCACCAAAAAGGTGAAGAGGAAGAAGGGGCAGGGGTCCAGGAAGGTGGCTCAACCCAAGCCACTCGCCACTGAGACCTCTGCCCCTAAGCCTGAAAATAGGGGGCAACAACAACAGACCCTGACTGCTGACACCATCAGGATCATTAGCCAATCTTTGGCCACAAAACAAAGGCCAACGGAGGGCACTGAGACATCACACTCAGTGTCCTCGGGCGAACCCATTCCCAAAGGTCCTGCTGTCATAAACAAGTCAGTGGGGTTGGAATCTACCAAACATTCACATCCTGCTAAAGACTTTGGCAAATCACAACCAGAGTATCAGGGAGTAAGGGGTCCTATACCCTCGGTGGGGCAGCACTACTCCACTGAGAAGGGGATCCACAAACATTCACATCCTGCCAAAGGCTCGGGTAAATCACAACCCAAGCAACAGGGAGTTCTCGCCCCTAAATCTTCGACAGGACAGCACAAGCCTATTGGAAAGGGGGGCAAAACCACTCAGGTGCCTAATGAGGACATTCGCAAATCAAAGCTTTTGTCTGAGGGCACAAAAACTCATCCCAAAGACTCAGAGGGAAACATACAACCCGCTGATAGGGACACAACATTCACGGCTCCTCAGGATGGCACTGGAAAACACCCATCAGTGCCTGAAGGGGTAACGGGGGACAAAGATTCAGAGGGACACATACCACCCGCTGATATGGAACCCACAACCACCCCTGAAGGTGCGCATAACTCAGGAACTGACCCTGAAGACCAGGTAGATAAAACCCAATCTATCGGATTTGAGGGGTCAGGACCTGGCCAAATCAAAGGCAAGTCTTCTTATGAAGAGGAGCCGGATAACCTTACTTTGCAGATTCAGTCCCTAGCTGATGCTCAGGCAGTTTTGTACTCTAATGATGAATTCAACAGTGATGAGGAAGTTTTTAAGGCCGGAGATGACATGGAGTTTGAGGAGACAGTCCCTGAACCAATTCCTCAGTCTCCTCAATCTTCTAACCATGACGTTGCTGATACACATTCCGAGCCAGTGTCTTCAGGAGATGATCAAGCTCCTCTCACTGTGAAAACCTTCACCAAATTCATCAAAAAGATTACTAACATTTTGTACAGGGGGATCACTGATGAGGTCTTTGACATGTACACTGAACAGGCGGTTCACTATCATTATCTCAAAGACGCTGTCGAAGACTTTGATGATGATGAGTATGCCTCAGTTAACCACTCCCTGATACAGATGATCACTCGCCTGAATCAGTTTTTGATAACCCTCAACCAGCTGAATGTAGGGGTTCAGTCGGTTCAGGAATCAGTCAAGGATGATCCTGAACTCACCAGGAAGCTACTTCAGGCATCTGAGACGTATCAGGTAAACTCAGTAGCCCTCACTGAGTTACTTGACTTGCTACAGGGTTCAAATCTTCAGGGTCTCACCACTGCTGTGGAGTCTCTAATATCTTCCTTCACCAAAATGGAAGAATCAGTGACAGCTCAATCCCAAAGGTCTACTTCTCTGGCATGGACCTTGGGATCCAGGATGATAGCTCTTGAACAAGCACAGGCTACACTTGACTCCAGGGTGTCCATCATTCAGCAGGATACTCAGGAGATCAAGTCTATGATGACTGAAATTTTTCAAGCCTTCAAGGGATCATCTACTTCTACTTCAGTACAGCCAACACTTGTCATCACTGATGCTCAGGCAAATGTTGAGGGGGAGAATACTACTGAAGCCCCTAATACTGTTGAACAAGAAGCTGGACAGCCCTCTCACACTGAGGGGGTGCATGTCACTGAAGCCACACCAATCACCGAAGTTCCACCACAGGAGGAACCAGTCTCCTCAACTCTCAGGCAGGACAGAGGCAAAAGTATTGCTACCTCCTTTGATCCTGAAATAGTGCTCAAGCCAGCCTCAACCTTGGTCAAATATGACCCTAATGCACCTATTAGAGTCCCGTTTGAAATCAATGGAGTAGTACATCATCTCACCAATGACGAAATTCAAGCTCACATGGAAAGGACTAAGATACTATTAAAGGTGGCTGAAGAAGAGAGAATGAGCAAGCCTGCTCTCATTAAGGTTGTTCATGAGGAAGCTGAAAAGATTGGTTTGGATACTGAGGCACTAGCAACTGAGGAAGCTGGTGCAGCCTTTAAAAAGGCTCAGGAAGAAGAGCTAAATGCTCTCAAAAGGGAAAGGGAAAATAAGCTCAGGAAGGACGCTCAAATCAGAAAACACAGGGTTGAAAAGTATACTTGGGTGATGAAAGAAAGGTTAAGACCTGAAACCATCACTGACATTCAAATCCATAGAAACACCGATCCTGCAATGGTCACCGTCTTCAGGGGACGTGATAAAAGAACATTTGACGTCCATAAGCCATTCAGGTTTGCTGATTTTGGCATCACTGAACTTGATGAGCTTCGTCCTATCATTGCCAAGAAGAACAATGTTGTAGTTCCTAGCCTTCTCAAGTCACTGAAGAAAAGGTACGACAGACTGAGAGCAATGCCTGAAGCTCTTAACATTCCCTCACTTTTTCCTGACTCAGCAAAAGAGACTGCTCCATCTAAGGCTTCCAAGAGGAAAAGGAAGCAAATTGAGATGGAGCCTGAGATCAAAGTACCAGGGTTAGAATGTGACAGGTCGCTTCCTGAGGGGATCAAGTTCGTGAACAATGCGGTCCTTTGTTGGATCGATATACTCTGACCAAACTACTTTGTAGCTTGTAAGGGTTTAACAGTATTGAGTAAACTCAACACTATTAATATTGAAACACTGTTTTACCTTGTAAAGTATAAGGAATCTACTAACACAAAGCTTAAGAAGAACTTTTATATTAACCAAACTTTGAACCTGATTTGTTACACAGATTCACTAACAATCCCTAACTATTAACTTTGATCGACTTCTAAACGTATCTAAGACTTGTAAAACTTGTATCGACCAATACCTCTTAAGGCTCTTTATATAGATAACCTTAAGTCGGTTTACAACATGTAATCCTTGAACGACAAGTAATTATCCCTAACTAATTCTAGAATATTCATTTAATATTACACATTAATCCTTATCTAATATTGCATATCAGTCCTTGTTTTCTTCGAAGTACTTTAAGCATTCTTCAATAACAGCAGTACTTTAACTTTATTCTTCAGCAGTACTTTGACTTTATTCTTCAGCAGTACTTTAACTTTATTCTTCAGCAGTACTTTGACTTTATTCTTCATGTAGCAGTACTTTGACATCCAGAAGTACTTTGATATTTCATATCCCAACAATCCTCCCCTAACTTGAACTCTACTTGCTTGATTTCAAGTTTCTTTGTTATCTTTAATCTTCAAATCTTTAATTATGCAGTGAGGTTGTTTCTTTATTCCTTTTCTTCTATCTGTCATCTGTCAAAGTACTCTTCATCAGCATCATATCTTCCATAGTATCTTCTCAGCAACTCAGCAACATTTTGGTACAAAGATCATCAAATCTTAAAAGTTTTATACTATTCACATCACTTCCAGGTGTGTTAACTCCTGTGAGAGGTGAATCATTGAAAGTTATGATTTTTAGCAAATCATCAGCTATCAACGGATTTGATATGTCTTTACCATGAGCCGTTTGCTATGGACTAGCCAACTCTTGATGACTTGGATGTATGGTGAGTTGATAACCTAGTTTTTGGTAAACTATCAACCATCAATGGATTTGATTATCACATCAGAGCCGTACCCTCATGATGAGTCAAACTCTTTCTTGTTTGTTAAACATGGTGAGTTGATTACCATTTGTTGTGTAGTATAAATACTAACACCATGTGTTTCTTTTCAAATCCTTTTTCCTTTTCTTTTAAACATCAAAACATTTATTTTTATTTAAAAGAACTTATACTGGTTTATATCAGCAAGCAGTACTTTGATAAAGTAATGTTTGTTTTTGCAGTACTTTGAAAAATACTTTAATTTTACAAAACAGATCATACCAGTATTATGCAATATTACTCTTCAGACCTGACCCATCTGATAAATAGCTTGATAACATCCAAAGCTACTTCAGATTCATCTTCAAGTTCCATTCCATGATCCAGCATTCTGAGCATTATTTCTCTGATCAATGGATATCTCCTCTCAGCCAACATGTGAATCATGATACCATCTTCCATCTCTAGTGTATGAACTCCTGATGACTCAAAGAATCTCCATCTTGTTATTTCCCAATTCTCTTGATCATTCCAGAGAGGATCAACACTTGTTTCTTCAGTATCCCAGATGGTAAATAAGTCTCCAAGCAGAACTAATCCCACTTCTGAAGCTTCATTCTCTGTATAATAAGTCTGCACTTGCACATATAAGTCATAAAGATCTACCCTTGTGATACAGTGCAACAAATCCCATAACATATAAAATGTTATGAAGCTTTCATCTTCTCTGTGGATCATAAAATAATTTCCCTCTTTAGATTCAACCACAGAAAATGAGATTATCTTGGACTTCTTTCCAGAATCTTCAATCTTTTTATTCTCAAAATCAACAACTCTTAAATAATTTTTGAGTTCATCAACTGTATCTTCATGAACTAACTTCAGCCTTTTTGTCAGTTGATCATCTTCAGCTAATTTCTTTCTTTTCAATCTCCTTTGCTCAGCTTCTTCCTTTCTGATATCTTCTAATTTCTTCTTTCTATCAACTTCCATGGGTACAAAGCTTTCTATCTCTCTTCTGATATCTTCTTGTACTTTATCCCATAAAGCTTTTATTTCTGGATACCTTTGTTTATGTAAATTCTTGTATCCCTTACTTCTTAAGAATTGCATCATCCAATTCCTTTCCAGAGCTTTGGTCATTGACTTCTTTGTAATTGGTCTGCTAACTTCTTCCAAATACTCAGCATCATATTCAGCTTGTTGCTTTCTAGCAAGCTCTAAATCATCTGCAGTCTCTAATTCTCTAATCTGAGCAATAGAAAATTTCTTCTTCTTCTTCTTAGTATCTTTCTGAACCATTATTCCTTTCCCTTTATCTTTTGGATCTAGTTTTTCTGATTCATAAGTACTTTCATCATCTTTTTGTGCAGGCTCAGATATATGTATTCCTCCAGTAGGTCTTCTTAAATTCATCATAACCTGAGCAATTGTTTCATCATCACTAGCAGTATGTACTCTTTCTTCTTCTTGCTGTATAAAAGTGGAAGGACCAGCTTCATCTTCATGATACTTTATAGAAGGACCAGCAATATCTTGTTCATCAGTACCTTGCACAACAGTATTTTCAACAAAAGTACTTTGAGCATTATTTCCTTCTAAATCAATTTCCTCTGTATCCCCACTTTTTACATTCTCATGCTCAACTTCAAGATTAATTTGCTCTGTCTCACCACTTTTTCTTTCAGTACTGTTTTGAGCAACATTTTCATCTTGATCATTCTTGTTCTCTGGAAATTGAACCATATCATCAAATATATCCAAATTATCATCCTGATTCCTCCCCAATTTGATAGATGATGATTTCCTATGCCTCCTCTTAGACTTAGACTTCTTCTTTTTAGATTGTGGCTTCTGAGACTGCTTCTTTTCTTTTACATAAAGCCTAAAATTCTGAACAAGAGGCCAGACAAATTTCTTCAATCTTCTGAACTTCTTTCTTAGCCTTTTGTTTTCTGCAGCTTGAAAAGTAACAGTTGACTTCAGCGTCTCCAATTCTATAGCCAAATCAGAATTACTCTCAGTACCTTTAATTCCCTCATCTCCTCCAGGTGTTTGAAACCCACCTGTGGAAGTATAATCATTGGGATTAGGTACTTGTGAATCCTCTGAAGCAGTACCTTGAGGATCAGTACTTTGTGGAGAAGTACCTTGAGCAGAAACAGATTTATCCAAAAAGGCTGTGACTGAGGGAGTCCTTTCACCTGAAATAACATGCTGAGGAGAAACAATAGGTGGTGTGGGAGTATTTACTGAAGCAGAATGCTCAGCAGAATCAGATTGAGCAGCATTATTAGAATGTGCAGAACCACTATTGTCTTCTTCATCCCTAACAGCTTGAGCTACCTCTAACATATAAGCATTAAGAGGTGTATTCCTACCCGAAAAATTAACTCCCTTATTGGACATAAAAGTGAAAACTTTAGATGGCATCCTAATGGTAGGTACATAATCCTGAGGTTTAGGTATACCATCTAGTGGATTTTCTAAAAGCAATTGAACAAACCTAGGATACATAAGAAAAGGTTTGCCAGCCTGAATATGAGTAAGCATACCCTCAAGAATCATGTATGAAAAGTTAAAAGGCTAATTGGTAATAAGACCAACAAAAGCAGAAGCTATGGAATGACTGAATTGATCCCAAGCAGTACTCTTTGGACTCAAACAATGTAACAAAACATGAATAAGAAATTTCCAATGAGGACTAACCATACCCTTCTGAAAAGTAAGCTTAGTCAAAGAACCTTCATACCCAATATCTCTGAGTGTATTCCAAACTTCTTGTTTCCCAAATAAAACAGAGCCTCCTTCATCATCAAATAATAAAACCTCCCTGATTGAAGCTTCTGTAACACGTATAACTCTTCCAGCAACTGTAGCAGTAATGATATCCTCTCCATCTTCAACATGTGACCTGGCTGTATCCCAAAAAGCTTGAATCCAGGGTCCGATAATCTCAGGGTTGACAAGGATGGAGTAACAGATGTTGGTACCAGTGAGGAAATCAATAATTCCATGAAAATCAAGGTTTGCTTGGGTTTCTCAAGGTTTGCAATCATGTTGTGTTTGGTGTTGGTACGTCGATTTGCCATGATGAGTAGGGTTAGAGTAAGAAAAGTGATGATCGATGCAAAGTAGGTATGAGTTTATAAGGATGAATAAGGTGAGTAAAAGGAAAAGATATAAGGTTTATATTAGGATAAAATTACAAAAAATCACGGTTAATTAATGATTTTACCATTATTTTTGGAAGTGAATATCCCATATCTTTCAAAAGGTTGTTAGCCGCAAATCTGACCGTTGGAACAGTATCTGACACGTCAGCGAACCCTTCTAATAACACCAAGCAGTACTTTCCATAAAGAATGGAGCAGTACTCTCCACTATAAGCTCAAACAGTATATTGACCAAAGTACTTTCCCACTAAAAATCTTGAATGTTGACCATTTGACCAAAATATCTTAGAAAGTCAACCCTCATTAATGACTAGCATCAAATTAAATTCCAAAACAACCAGGGTAAGTGAACTTCAATACACTTCATTAAATGCCCATTAACCTTCACCTTGCTTATAAAAGCAACTTCACCAATAATTTGCAAACACCATAATTTCTCTTAACAAAAACAAGTAAGCAAAATGAGTCACATACCAATTGTGAACATCTCTTCAGACTCAGAAGGTACCACAGACTCAGAGATAAGATACTACTCTGATTCTGAGTTTGAAGATCCAGGATGGTTAGACTATTTTCCTCCTCATGTGCAATGGAGGGGACACCAAGAAGCTTCATCAACAATGAGTGCAGCCAACTCTACCATAACTGATGCAGGCAGTGCTACCATCAAAAAGCCCAAAAAGAAAGTTGGTTCTGGGTCAACTTTGGCTAAAGAGCTTCCACATACATTGACTCAGGCCCTGGAAACAGCTATCTAGAATATGAAGTGGCCTGCTCCACGAAAAGAAAGACCTCCCAAACAGGTTCTTGGCCTGGCTTGCCCAAGAAAATAGACTTCTTTTGATGACAAGAGAAGGAGTGCTCAAAAGGGAAAGCAAAGCTATGAGGGCAAGGGTAAAAGGCCTATGGAGTAGGTGTGTGGAGCTTGGTAGTAGGTTGATGGAGTCTTGTGTTTTTGTTGTCTTTGTTGTGTCTGTGTCTGTTACTTGAAAACAAGAATGGTGTTGTACTTCTGAATGATAGTTGAAAGAACATGAATGAATAAAATCCTTTCTTTGGAATGATACATGTAGCCTCCCCTCAAATAATGACTAACTAATAACTACTTATGCCTCCCCTCAAAAATAGCTTACATATTAATCATGCCAATACTCACAACTAAGAAAGTAAATCTTGAAACATCAAAGCCCTTTGTGAGTAGATCTGCTACATTATCATTAGTATGAACTTTAACCACATTGATAAGCCTTTGTTCATAGCAATCTCTGATAAAGTGATGTCTAATCTGAATGTGCTTGGTCTTGGAATGATAGACTGGATTCTTAACAATACAGATGGTACTCTCATTATCAATGTTGATAGGAGTATTCTTAAAATTGAATCCATAATCCAAAAGCTGATTCTGCAACCAAAGTACTTGTGCACAACAGCTTGCAGTAGCTACATACTCTGCTTCTGTGGAAGAAGTTGCTGCAATTGTTTGCTTCTTACATTGCCATGACACTAATCTGCTTCCAAGGTACTGGCATCCTCCAGTTGTGGACCTTCTGTCATAGTTATCTCCAGTATAATCACTATCTGAGAAGGCATGAAGATGGAAAGGTGAATCCCTAGGATACCATAATCCTAGCTTAGGTTGTTGCCTAAGATACCTGAAAATCCTCTTGACAGCATTCAAATGAGATACTTTTGGATTAACCTGATGTCTTGCACATAAGCTCACAGCAAAAGTAATATCAGGTCTTGATGCAGTTAAATACATAAGACATCCAATCATAGACCTGTATAGTGTGACATCAACATCTTCTCCATCTTCATCTTTTCCCAAAGGTTTGTTAGTATCCACTGGTGTAGATGTAGGCCTAACAGTTGTAAAAGTGAATCTCTTAAGAATATCTGCAACATACTTATCTTGACAAATATAAATCCCACTGCTTGACTGTTGTACTTGAAGGCCTAAGAAAAATGTTAATTCTCCCATGGAACTCATCTGAAACTCTTTCTGCATAAGATCTTCAAATTCCTTCACCATAGATTGCTTGGTAGCACCAAAAATAATATCATCTACATATACTTGAACAAGCATAATATCCTTCTTATCTCTCTTGATAAACAAAGTCTTGTCAATAGCTCCTCTTCTATAACCATGTTGCAATAGAAAATTGGAAAGCCTTTCATACCAAACTCTTGGAGCTTGATGAAGACCATAAAGAGCTTTTATTACCTTGTAGACTTTGTTTGGGTGTGCAGGATCTTCAAAACCAGGAGGCTGTTTGACATAAACTTCTTCTGTGATTTTGCCATATAGAAAAGCACTTTTAACATCCATCTGATATACAGGGAATCCCATATAAGATGCAAAAGCCAAAAATAGCCTGATGGCTTCAAGCCTTGCCACAGGAGCAAAAACTTCATCATAGTCTACTCCTTCTTCCTGTCTATATCCTTGAGCCACTAACCTTGCCTTGTTCTTAATAACATTCCCTCTTTCATCTCATTTTACTCTAAAAACCCATTTAGTTCCAATAAGTTTCTTTCCATCAGGTAAATCACATAATACCCAAACTTCTTGAAGTTTAAACTGTAGAAGTTCTTCTTGCATAGCTTCCACCCAACTTTCCTTGGCTAATGCTTGTTTGATATTCTTGGGCTCTTCCTGAGATAGAAAACAAGCAAATAAACACAACTTCTGATCCTTGTGATTCACCCTGTTTTGCTTGTAGATAAAACTAAGTAAAGAAGTATGTTGTTGAGACATATTCTTAGCCTTAGTCCTTGTGAGCACCCCTGATGATGAGGGTCCAATAATATTGGTAACAGGATGAGTTTTATGAATTCTGAGAGTAGGAGTTGGTGAGACTTCAAGATTATCTTCCAAATTAGTTATATCAGGATCTTCATTAGAATCTGAGAAAATGCCTTCTTGATCCAATTCATCATCAGTGTCTTCTAAAATAATTGTGTTTGGATCAGCAGTATCTTCTAAGTCAGGCATATTAGGATCATGAACAACATCAGTATTTATCCAATTTGAAGTATTCAATGGTTGAAAAGTACTTTCAAATGGATTAGCAGTACTTTGGGGTAAAGTACTGGCTGTCTTTTCTGCTTCATAAGCTCTCCTTTGTTCATCATCATACAATTTAGCCATTGTTTCTTGAAAAAGCATCCTAGAAAGTTCATCTTGAATGGCTTGATCTTCTGCAGATACTGGTATTTGTGGTGGAACAGTACTTTGAGGATCAACAGTACTGTTAGGTTTAGAAGTACCTTCCTTCTCATCATTGGCATTATCTTTTGGCTCATCTTCAGATCTTAAATTAACATCATGAACAATGTACTGTGCTTCTTCTTCAGTGGGAGCAACTTGATTTTCTTCCCTTACAGGTACATAATTCATTGATGAAGACATTAAATCAAGATCAAACATCCAATCAAGACCTTTACCTTTAGAATTCTCTTGTTCTTCCAAAAAATCAATATGAAGACATTCTTGAACCTTCTTGGTAGCCCTATTGTACACTCTGAATCCTTTGCTATTTGTACAATATCCCAATAAATATCCTTCATCTGACTTCCCATCAAATTTGCCTAAATTATCAGCAGTATTTAAGATGGTTAGGAGACATCCAAAAGGTTTCATAAACTTGATGTTTGGCTTCTTTCCCATGAGTAACTCATAAGGTGTCTTCATTTGAGGTTTAGTCACTGATACTCTATTCAATACATAGCAAGCAGCACTTATAGCTTCAGCCCAGAATGGAACAAGTAGTTGAGAGTCTGCAAGCATTGTTCTTGCTGTTTCTATAAGAGTTCTATTCTTTCTTTCTGCAACTCCATTTTGTTGAGGAGTTCTAGCAATACTGAACTCTCTTTTAATTCCTTTCTTGGTACAAAATTCATCCATAAGCTGATTCTTAAACTCAGTCCCATTATCACATCTAATTCCTCTAACCTTGAGTCTTAACTGATTTTCAAGTGCTATAATTAGGTCATGAATAGCATCAAAAGTTTCATCTTTAAAGCATAAGAAAAAGACCCAACTAAATCTGCTACAGTCATCTGTTACAACCAAGCAGTACTTCTTCTTGTTCAGACTGACAACTGAAACAGGTCCAAACAGATCCATGTGCAGCAATTCCAAAGGCTCTCTAATAGTCTTCTCATTAATCTTCTTACAAGAGGCCTTGTGCTGTTTACCCTTCTTACAAGCAAGACATGTGTGATCATTCTTGAATGTCTTAGAAGGTAAACCTCTAACTAAATTACTTCTGACCAGCTTATTGATATTCTTGAAATTAACATGTCCCAGTCTTCTGTGCCATTGATGTGCTTCCTCCATAGATGCTCTTGCAATCAAACATGTTGCTCTTTCAGCAGAATTTACATTCTTCAAGTCTATGTTGTACACATCATTAGTTCTTGGTGCTCTCAGTAACACCAAGTTTCTATCTTCTAACTTGAAATCAGGAGAAAGTATAAGAAATTCTGTGTCAAAGAATAACACAGGGTAATTCTTATCACAAATCTGAGAGACTGACAAAAGATTGAATTTGAGCTCCTTCACATATCTAACATCTTCAAAATCAATGTTTCCTGCCTTGATAGTTCCTTTGCCAGTTATTCTTCCTCCATCAGGAACATTCCCAAATGCAACTTTTCCTCCATAATAAGCTTTAAAATCTGACAAGAGCTCCTTTTCTCCTGTCATACTGCCAGAGCAACCACTATCTACAATAAGATGATCTTTAAGCTCCTCCTCTGGGTTGCCCTGCATTTACATGAAAAGGTTAGTTATTTTTAGGAACCCAAGCCATTACTGACTTGTGTTCCCCTTGTGGAGTGGCATACTCAAAATTTTTGAGTATGTAATCACCAATGTCTGTGAAAGCATGATCAAGAATTAAGGTTTTTGTTTCCAAAATTGTTGATTTTTCAAGATCATTTATCCCCTTTTCACCCTTAACTTCTGAAAGTACTGGTTTTTCCCCAGCAGTACTTTCTTTCTTAACCCATTTAGTTGTAACTTTAGGAGTTGGGTTCTGTGTCCTAGCATCTTTTCTTGTGTTGTAAGGCTTTCTAGGGTTGTAATGATTGTGCCTCCTAGATCTTACATTTGATTGTTTACTAGAAACATTAGGGAACTTTCTATCAGTACTTTGTGAAGGTACTGAGGGTTTGGAGTATGACCTTTTCTGATGAGGGTATCTATAGTCTTTTGAGAAATTACTATGGTTGACCCTATTTGTATAGTTCCAAACTGGTTTGTTATCCCTTGGCTTGTTCTCCCTATAACTTGGTTGTGCAGTTCTGGTCTTTGGATATTTACTTAGGTAGTCTGAATGATAATCACAGTCTTTAATCAAATGATGAGGACTGTAACAAACATAACAGACCTTTGGACCAATATCCCCAAATCCCCTTCCATAAGTGTTTCTAAAATTAGCAGTATTTTGAAAGAATTTTCTTTGAGGTACTGCTGAGTGATCAGCAGTACTTCGAAAAGAGTGTGAAGGTACTGCTTGTTTTGAAAACTTGGTCTCTTCTACCTTAGGTGCTTCAACAGATTTTTCTAAAGTTTCAGGATTAAATTTACTTTTAAGCTTTTTCCTAAACTCTAGATTATCTACACCATAACAATCAACATCTTTTCTAGGTGGTTGAAAGCTACCTGGGGGATGAGGATCTGCATTATAACCCTTTTCTTTCTGAAATACAGGAGATGTTGGACTAGGGGATTCCTCATCACTAGAAGTGTTTTCATCTAGACTTATGAACTCTTCATCACTAGTGGAGGTATCAACTGTAAGATTTAGTTCCTTGCTCTTAAATGGAATACCTTCATTGCTATCATAACCTAGCCCTGTCTTAATATTGGATGTTCTTTGCTTTTCAACAAATTGAACATGTGACACACCTGCCTCATTCCATACAGCAAGTTTTTCTAACAACTTATCCCTTTCAGCAGTCACTTTTTCTAGTTCAGACACCTTGCAACCTAGTTTCCATTCATTCAACTTAACTAGGTAATCCTTTTGTTTATATGTTTCAAGCCATGCTACTTCATTGTTTTCATGTGTAAGAATTTTGGCTTCCATTGACTCTAAAGTTAATTGATAACCAATTATCTCAGCCCTAGCTTTTTGAAATTTATCTCTTTCAGCTACATACTCAGTAAGTAACTTTTGATACATATCATTACACTTAGAGCATACCTCAGAGTTAGTGGATGAACTTGGTGAAGCAGCTACCATAGCAAGCTGAACAGGTTCTTCTTCAAACTCCATGCTCCAATCAAAACTTCCTAACTCATCTCTTGACTCCAAAGCAGCATATCCAGGCTCTTCATCAAATGTTGTGCTCCAGTCTTCCAATGCAACCATTGAATAGGTTACAGGTTCATCATCAAACTCATTGGACCAATCAATCTCGGACAGATTCTCTTGAGCAACCAAAGCTTTTGGTTTTGGTTCAGTAATTGGAATCTCTTTTCTTTCAGGCTTGGGTGGTTCAATCATCTTGTTTGCTTGATACTTTGCAAAGTTGCACTCTCTTGCAAAGTGACCAGTCCTTTGACAGTTGAAACACTTAATCTTGGACTTGTCAAATGTTATTCCTTGTTTAGCTCTGAAGTTGATGCATTTTCCTGTCTTGTTCACATACTTCTTGATCCTTGCAGTGAGCATAGCAACTTGCCATCTGATATCAATTTCTTCCAAAGCATCATCATCTATTTGCAATACATCTTCTTGATAGGTGACAGGCAGAGATGCTTGTTGAGCGAAGAATGAACATAGAACATCATCTGAGGTGGGAGTAAGTGATTGTGATGAATTGGTGGTGACCATTGTTGTGCATGGAACCTGTGTTTCAGTCACAGTACTTTGAACAGGGTAAGCAGTACCTTTGTTAGAAGTACTGCTTCTCTTTTCAGAAGAGACAAAAGCAATGTTCTGTTGTGTGCTTGAACCTGTAGTACCATTCATCTCATGCTCATACACCTTCAGATTGTTGTAAAGATCATCAAAGTCCATAGTATCCAGCCCTGATTGTCCTCTGATCATAGTAGCAACTACATGCCATGCTGATGGCAAACTCCTTAGAAACTTTAAATTAGCATCTTCAACTGATGCCTCAGCATCATATAGTTCTAGCATACTCAAAAGATGTTGAAATCTTTCATAAGCAGAATCAAGACCTTCTCTTTCACCAACAGTGAAAGTTTCAAATTGTTGCTTCAGCAAATTCCTATGCATCTTCTTTGAAGCATCATTACCTCCAAACTTCTTCTTTATTGCAGCCCATAATTGTTTGGCATCTTTGGCATCATGAAACTTTAGTAGGTGACCATCAGGAATAGCAGAGAGCAGTATGTTGAGAGCTTTGTCTTGATTTCTTTTGGTAGCAGCAGGTACAGTTATTTTTGGTGGTGTTGGTTGTCCAGGTACCTCTACTGGTTCATCAATTTTCATGTTACCATTGACAATCACATCCCACAAAGCATGGTCTGTGATGGCAATGTACTGCCTCATCTTCATGGCCTATAGGTTATATTCTCCCTTCTTAATAATAGGGATTCTAACAGCAGTGATTGAGGGAGCAGGTGCAGCATCTGTCGACATCTTGAAGGGTTTGTAGTGAAGTCGATTTAAAGGTTTTAAAGGTTTGTCTTCTTAATCAGAGTTTCCAACACAAGATCTGATACCACTTGTTGGATCGATATACTCTGACCAAACTACTTTGTAGCTTGTAAGGGTTTAACAATATTGAGTAAACTCAACACTATTAATATTGAAACACTGTTTTACCTTGTAAAGTATGCGGAATCTACTAACACAAAGCTTAAGAAGAACTTTTATATTAACCAAACTTTGAACCTGATTTGTTACACAGATTCACTAACAATCCCTAACTATTAACCTTGATCGACTTCTAAACGTATCTAAGACTTGTAAAACTTGTATCGACCAATACCTCTTAAGGCTCTTTATATAGATAACCTTAAGTCGGTTTACAACATGTAATCCTTGAATGACAAGTAATTATCCCTAACTAATTCTAGAATATTCGTTTAATATTACACATTAATCCTTATCTAATATTGCATATCAGTCCTTGTTTTCTTCGAAGTACTTTAAGCATTCTTCAATAACAGCAGTACTTTAACTTTATTCTTCAGCATTACTTTGACTTTATTCTTCATGCAGCAGTACTTTGACATCCAGAAGTACTTTGATATTTCATATCCCAACATCCTTGAAATTCCTGAAAAAGGCTTATGCTTCACTGATGAGTATGGAAGCCTGGCTTTCCAAAAATGGTCTGATATGGATAAGGCAGGAATCAAAGCAATGCTCATGTACCTCATGTTGGCATCCCCCATCAAGAATGATGAGAACAAAAGATTCTACCAGGACTTGGAAGCAATGATCAATGAACATCCTGAAAGACACCTACTCAGATCAAAGAAAGCAAAGCTTGAAAACCTTGGATACCACCAGTACATCTGATCTGCAACAACTATCTTTTTTATTTTTGTAATTTGTAGGACTTGTAATAACTATGAATAAACTTTGATGTTTTGTTTAAACTACGTGTCCTACTTATAATTACAACAACATTCAGTAAGAGATGAAGACCCCTGCCAACTCACACTGAATCAAGAAACACTTAGGCTATTTGTATGTTCAAATAGGGAGAGATTGTTGGGTCACTGAATTCCCCAATCTTCTTCTAACAAGGATTTGAACGTAAAATAACCTAAGTATAAACAAGTCACTGAGTGAACAGTAACTCAGTGAGTCATCTTCAGGATGCTTAGACCGAGCCTAAGAAGAAAGGTTCTTCATTCAGTGAGGCGGAACTCAGTGAGTCATCTTCAAGATGCTTAGACCGAGCCTAAGAAGAAAGGTTCTTCATTCAGTGAGGCGGAACTCAGTGAGTATGATCTAAGCCAAGAAAAAGGTGATGGGTTCAGTGAGGATGACAATAACTCACTGAACCCCAGGACTCCTCAACAACTTCATGGTACTAAAGACTGATGACTTGAAGACTAAAGTTTTGGCGCGACTGGGCGGGAAAGTTTGATCTGTTTCACTAAAGTGCTTTATCACTTTAAGGTCAAACTTTCCTCAAATGGTTAAAACCAGGCTGTCATCAGAAAGTGCCTTTTGGACTTAACCCAAAGAAGGTTCCCTTGCCAGAGAATAAAATCTATCAAGATTTTATTGAGGAACACTTAGGTCCATTGTATATTAGGGTTGTTCACATTTGTGTATAAATAGGTGGCATAAGAGAGGAGTAAAAGTTGACAAGTTTGTACAATTAATGCAAAGCATTCACAAACTACTTTTACTCCTCCAAAGAACATAACCCTTGAGATAGCTCAGTGGGTCCTGAAAGTTGTCACTCAACATTGTTTGAGTTTAGAGAGGAGTCGATACCACACTTGTCGTTTTCAATCCCAAGTGTTATTCCGCAAACACTTAGGTACGATTCTTTTGATTAACTTCTAATAAAGAATTAAACGTTGAAAAATATTGTCTCTTATGTTTAAGTTGCTTTATTGTTAATCATTTATACATCTTTGTTAAAAGTCATACAACTTGGTTACTTTAGCTTTTTAGTTACGGTTAACCAAGTAAAAGGGACCAACACACATTTTTCACACAACCCTATTCAGTGAGCAGGTCACTGTTCGTCTCACTTTTACTCCTCTCTCGCGCATGAGGCATGCCAATCGAATAGTGTGGCGCGTGAGGTTGGGTTCTTACAGATGGTCACGGAACTCCATTGGGAGCAACCTAAGAAAGAACGAGAACATAGATATTGTGTGTCATTAAGAAGGAGAAAAAACAAACTAATGAATAAAGTAGGATTTGGGATTAGGCATGGGTAACTAACATTACAGTAAAACCTTAATTCCTTGGTTCACATTGCCCTCAGATCGTTTCTTTAATCACTACATCTAAGTCCCTATGGTTTCTTTAAGATAGCAGGGACAAGATCATCGCTTAAAGTATTTGCTCTTTATAGCATTAGATTAGGCGTCAGATAAAAGTAAATCGGTTAAAGGTATATTTGTCATTTTATTGTAGACAAAAGAATATTCTAACAAAATCACTCAATAACTCGTTAATCTTTTGCTATAAAAGTACGGACACGTGTTCAATTTTCAAAATTGGTTTTTTTTGCTAGAAAGTTAAGTATGGCTTCAATTTGGCTAGTGGTATTTACACGGAAGAATTTTATTCACACATGGAAGCTTTATATAAAAAACCTAACTCGAGTTACACATCAAGACTAACCCGACCAATCCCTTTCATTGAAAATCATTCGACAATTTTCTTTTTCACGTCCATAGGAAACACCACTTGTGACCAACACATTTCCACCGTTGTTGGACTGTGTTACACATCAAGACTAACCCGACCAATCTCTTTCTATAAAAAAACCTAACTCGAGTTAACGTCACTTGTTGGCGAGTTGACAACCGTCATCGTCGATCACCCGACAAATGCTTGTCCGAACATCGGTCAGGTCTGTCGGCACTAGCAAGTATCCCCTTTATCTGATTACCCTTGTATCCAAGTAATTAGTAATTTATATTGTATGAAACATTGGTAGTAGTGAGAAAAGTTCAATGTAGACACCAAATTTTTCCTAGACCCAATGAGTCAATCACAACTAGGGTAAGCATCTGGTCACAATGGCGCAGCTACATAGGGGCGGGAGGGGGAGCCCGACCTTCCGAATTTTTTTTGCGATGTAGGGGGTATATAGTTTTCGTGTAGAAAAATTTCGGTATATTCGGTTTCGATCCCCCATTTTAATTGTGAATTTTTTTTATACATTAAGCAATAAAAAATTTTAGATCCTGACCCCCAAATGAAAATTTTCTAGCTTCGCCACTGTCTGGTCAAACCCGACCCGAGTAAACCCGAAACCGAAATTCGCTCAAATCCTAAACCGAGACCGAAACGAAACATACTCTGCTCGGTTTCGGTCAGTTCGGGTTGGTCGGGTTTCGAACCGAACCGACCCGACATGTCTGAAAAAGTGCAACCCGATACAAAAACGAGTTTCATTCGGTCGGGTCAAAGTCGGGTCGAATCGGTCGGCCCAGGTCTGGTCCTCGGTCCAAAAGCTCACCCCTAATCACAACCCTCCATTCTTTTTATCAAAACAAAAAGAGCCCCACTTTCATGATTTTTTGAAAAATTAAATATCTTACAAACCGTTAATCATTACACGAAAAGAATTATACCATCACAATGAGAATTAAATTATCATTCTATATTGGGGCACTTCTATATACTTTCGACAAATTTGTTTTTAATTTTTTTTGCGAGTGTTAAAATTTACATCTTGAGAAATCACATGTGATTTGTAATTTTAAAATCACATGTGATTTCTGAAATCACACGTGATTTCTGAAATCACACGTGATTTTTGAAATCATATGTGATTTCTAACATACAAATCACATGTAATTTGTGAAATCACACATGATTCCTAATATACAAATCACATATGATTTTTTTCAGACGCAAATTTTAACATTAAAACAAAACTCAAAAAAAAAATTTGTCGAAAGTATATCGAAGTGACATCTACTTAAAGATAAAAAAAAAATTATCGTCGCGATAGTGTATTTTTTGTCGAGTAACGATTTACTATTTGCAAGATATTTAAAAAAAAAAAAAAAAAAAAAAAAAAAAAGGTGAAATTTTTTCAGTTTTTTTTCTTTTAGTTTTGATGAAAAAATGAATAATCAATATTGGTTCACTAGGTCTATAAAAAATGTCTATCCCATCTT